>JAPUBQ010000046.1:1234008-2443016 GCA_035578125.1 Mellilla xanthometata
TGTGATCTAAGGAGGAACGCACTTACCCAGAAGAAACCGGTTCACTCGTTCCTTGAAAACCGCAAGATTATAGTTATCGGGGAACAGGGCATTTGGCAAGGAGTTTTTTTTCAAATTCAAATTCAACCTCCTCGGTGCTCTGCCTCGATGCTTTATGGAGGGCTTCAGGTTCTTCGGTGGAAAACACACTGAGGCCCTCCTAGCTTTTGCTTGCAGCAACATCTACATTGGCAAAGAACTGCCAACCCTCCCGGACCCAATTTAAATGGACTGTCGGAACCCCACTTCCGACAGTCCTTGAGCCTGAGTTATTATTATTACCTAAAGTAGACGTTAGCGTAGATCATGGTGACGCCGTCGCTGTTGGTCCACACGCGGTCCACGTGCACTATGGCGGGCTCCTTGTTCCCTTTCTCCGGCTGGACGTAGACGAAGTCTCCCTTCGAGTACTGCGGGTGTTGCGTCGGCGCGCCGCTAGGGGGCATCGAGTCGTCTGTGCTGGACCTGGGAATATACAGAACCTTATGGTCAATAGGGCCGTTGATACTATACTTCCTACTAATATTAGAAAGAAAGAACACATTTATTTTAGACACAGAAGACACATACATATACATTATTACTGATGACAAATTACATAAAACGAACATGAAATAATAGTAGTTTAAAAAAAAACTAAAAAACACGCTTATCTGGCCGTTTTAAGTGGGTCATAATCGCGCCCAAAGAAGTCGGTTACAAACATACAAACAAACATACAGGTGAAGCTAATATAAAGCGTGTTAAATGAAGAAAGACAGCTAGATGTGACCCCTAGCGTCCGAAAAAGGTTAGCCCTCAGTATGAACGCTACAGATTTCTCTGCAGCACTGATTTTCAGGACCAACCTTTAGAGACGCCTGGGGATACAGATGAATAAAAATGATGGTACACGTCTTCGGATATTATGTAATCTTCGGATAAATGTTTCTCAAAGATGTTGTCCTACACCGTAAACCGAATGCAAATGCACACTATAACTTGAAACATTCATTTTTCATGATAGTATTATGTAATTTGTAATAATGTATATGTCTTGTGTCTAAAATAAATGTGTTTTTTCTTTCATCCGCCTTCCCGCACTTCGCCAGCGTGGTGGATTAAGGCATTATCCCGGGTTTCTGCAGTGAGAAAGTATTACTTGGGAGAGTTATAATATTACCTAGTTTCCTCCTCTTCATCATTCTCCTGGAGCAGCTTGCACTGCTTAACCAACTCTACGCTGGTGGCGATGGTGTCTCTCGTGAAGCTCAGCGCGGGAGACTGCAGCGTGTTTGCGCATAACTGATCGCGCTGGTCAATGAAGTACGATTGGAGCTCCACAGAGTCTTCGAAAATTTGACTGTCGGTGCGTGAGAGACGGCGGGCTCTGAAATAAGAATAATAAATAAGAATAAATCCTACTTATATAATAAATGCGAAAGTTTGTGTGTGTTTATGTTTTTTACTTCTTCACGCTCAAACAGCTGAACCGATTTTGGTGAGATTTAATGTGAAGGTAGATTAGACCTTGGATTAACACAGGCTTCCTTATCCCGAAAACAATTGTGGTTCTCGTGGGATACGCAAATAACTTCAAAATCCATATTACTCCATTACGCTCCAACGGCTGGACCTATTTTTATGAGATTTACTATAAAGTTAGGTTAGACTCTGGATTCAGACATCGGCTACTTTTTATCCCGGATTAACGCAGGCTACGGCACGCTAGTATAAGAATAAAAGTTTGAAGCGATGACAGCTCAGTCGGGCGTGTTGTCTACTCACGTTCTAAGCTCGTGAAGTTCGAGCCTTCGAAGACAAAGCTCGAGCTTTCGGTGAAGGAAAACATCGAGAGGCAACCATAGCATGGTGGTAGAGCATTTTATAATGCTCGCCTGGCTAACAACCATCCTCAAGTTGTAAAATCTGTCGTCAAACACTTAACAGTGTGTTCCGGCAGCATCTATTAGAGACAGTAATTCCAGACTAAGCATGCTCCATCTTAGACCAGAGAGTCGCTATCTCGTATGGTTACGCACCATGCCGGTAATATGTCTAGATGTTAGGAGTCAATTGCCGAATTATTCATAAATGTTTATTAATCTGTGGAAATACCTGGGTTTTCACCATATTTTACTTGCCCAAGAGAATTCCCCTCGCAGGAGAGTCATGACACTCAGTAATGAGGAATTACTTAATATTTAAACTATATTTAATAGATTAATATAGTAAAATACCTCTCGAATACAGCGAACATATCCTGCTGGAAGTGATCGAGCCGCTTGTACAGCCCCTTGTCCAGCCTCCGCTTGACGAGATCCAGAGAAATAGCTCGCACCTTGTCACCGTTGTTGGTTTCATCGTGCTCCGGCAACTCTGCCATACTGTCCGAGTAACATCTGGAAACAAAGATGAAGGTTTCAAACAGAAGTTTTAAGTTTCACACAGAAGTTGTAGGTTTCACACAGAGGTTGTAGGATTCATACAGAAATTGTAGGTTTCACGCAGAAGTTGTAGGTTTCACACAGAAGTTGTAGGTTTCACACAGAATTTGTAGGTTTCACACAGAAGTTGTAGGTCACACATGAGTTGCAGACACAGGTATCAATTAAAAGTTTCGATGTAGCCATATTGAATTTGAAACTTATCATAGTGTTATGTATTCTACTAGTCAAGCCCTTTTCATAACTTCCTCAATACTTAATAGATCAGAGTTCCGCTAACTCTTGTGGTGTCGCGCCCTTCGTGTCCAATAATAATAATAAATAAATAAAACGTTTATTTATCCAAATAAAGTGGTGTACAATAATGAAGTAGTATATTTTTACAAAATTAACTTAAATACTATTGTATAACAACAAGGTGTACCCTGTGCTTCACTGTAGGACAAGTCCTGTGTTGTAAAGCACAGTGGCAACCAATGCCTAACTGTGATGTGTAAAAAAAGAAAAGTAACATACCTGCCCTCTTCATCCTGGTGGTTGTAGACAGTAGTGAACAAGTTGAGGAGTAGCTCTTGAACCGCTGCCGGCACGTCCGGCACTGCGTCATCGTCTTCACGACTGTACACGAAAAAAAAACGGTTTTATTATTATAATTATTTCTTATTCTATAATGGGGGTGATCAGACCTGCACTGACAACCCGCAAGAGGCGTATTGTGCATTTCCCCCTACCAGCCTACACAAGCCATCCGAGCTACTTAAAGTAACGGAGCACGGTTTTGGGTTGCTGGAATATATGGAAGGTATGATGACCGGGTAATAAATAAATTAATAAATCTAAAAAATATTTAGATGCAATGCAGCTTTCGGGCATGCGTGCGCTTCACGTCCCGTAGGCCCTGGATTCGATCCCTGCCAATGAGTTCAAGCTTTTGTTGAAGGACACAATAGCATAGCGCCTGGCTAACAACCACCATGAAATTGAAAAATTTGTCGCTGAGCAACTAACAATGTGTTTCGGTAGCCCCTTGAGGATAGTTTATTTCAGACTAGGCATGCTCCACATTAGTCAAGAATTTCTGTTCTGTAGTAGAACGGAGATGGTGGTTTGGTCTGATACACTTACCTCAACATTTGCTTTGTCTGCAAACAAACTCTATGCAGTATCAGAGCGTCCTTATATATCTGAGAATCAGGTTCGTTGTATTTGCACGCATTATCAAACATCAGTATGAAATCCGAGGCCAATTCGTTCACTGACTGGTAGACATTGTTTTTCAGTTTCTGAGCAATCTTCTCCATATCTATCGGGTTCTTAATAAGCTCGTAATAGTCTGGGTATTCCGTTTTACTCGGTAGCTTCATAAATATTAGGGCGAGTTGACGGTTCGCTGTGGATAGAAAAAGGTTTAATAAACACACATTACATTTACATTACATAATTATATTATTAATTTACATTACATCATTAAATTTTAAAAGCAATTGTGGCTCGGTGGCTATAACGTCTGCTTTTCAATCAGACGGCCCCTGATTCGATCCCGGCCCTACACCAATAACTTGTTTCTCAAGTTATGTTTTGATTTGCACTCGCTTTATGGTGAAGGAAAACATCGTGCGGAAAAAGGCATGTTTGAGGACTACAATATCCGAAGACGTGTGTCATCCGCCAACCCGCACTTGGCCAGCTTGGTGGATTATGGCCTATATCTCTCTCCTAGTGAGAGAAGGCCCCGATTCCCAGTGGGAACGTATAGTGGGCTACTTATGTTATGCAATACATCATTACATTTACATTACATCATGACATTTACATTACATTATTTTATGTATGGGCCAATTGGCTTTGGTGTTGTGATTTTCAAGTTGCCCGTAAGTCTGACTTGCCTTTATTACTGTTTGTACTAAGAGTAACAGCCAGGACCTACGATTTAACGTGTCAACCGACCCACGACACACTTAAGATTCGTAGTAATATGACAATTAAAGTTTTCTTTTTTTATACGTTAATCGCCGACGACTAATAAATTCTACTGTGTTCCAAGTTTTGGTTAGAAATTATGGGCTGAAGGCGGGAATTAACAAACACACAGACAGACGAAAACAAAACAGGCCAGTTAAAACAAAGACTGTACTCGTATTGGTAGTCAAGTATTTTCTAGACCTCATATGGCAACAACCCTTAGGTTATAAAATCTGTCGCCAAGCTCTTATGGTACGTTTACACGCTTGCCAAGCCTTGGCAAGGATCGACAATCGCAAGCATGTAAAGAGGGCGTTTGGCTTGGCTTGCGTGGGCTTGTGCCTGCTTGCTTCCGATCCAGTCGAGTGTCGGTTTTTTTACGCAGATCAAAGGGCCCATGCTTGGATGTATATTGCAGACTGACGTATTCACAAGCGTATAAACGCCTTTCAAACGATTTGTGGAGATTTGTGGGAGCTTGAGACTGTTTGCAGTTTGCCAAGCCTTGGCAAGCGTGTAAACGTACCATTAAAGCTGTGTTCTGGCAGCTTCCTTAAGAGTCAGTTATACCTAATTCAGCATGCTTAGCAGCTTAGCTAATTCAGCACCTTAGTCATTATTATTTTATGTATGTATTCAATTATCTTCTTTATTGTACACTATGTCCTTGTTCAGTTGTTTATAAACTCCTCTCCATCCAAAGGTTGTCTGGAAGAGATTGCTTTAAGCGATAAGGCCGCCAATTGTGGCACACTAATTTGTAAGCGCTTTTTTTTATTTAATGTGTCCAATAAAGAATTTTCTATCTATCTATCTTAGTCCAGTATTTCACTAATTCATGTCGTCACGCGCTTTTCTGGCCAAGTACTTGTGATGATTGTGATTTATATTAGAATTTTTATTGACATTTATATTGATTATATTATAATTCGTTTTATTGTGTGACTTGCAACTGTAGTGACATCAATAAATTACTTTGACTTTAAAAAAAGGGATTTCACCCGCTTTGCTCACTAGATCAGTAAAAGAGTTACCTTTAGCTTCTCTAAAATCTCGGATCGCATCATACAAGGTCCTCAACTTCTGTTCGAACGGCGTCAACTGGCGTGCCTTAGTTGTCGACTTTATAACTTTCAAAGGAGTTTTCCTATCGCTCAAACTGTGGATCTCCTTTAATTTCTCATTCATGACCCGTTCAAGGAGGTTCGCGTCCTCATAGATCATGGAACCTTCTTCGTTAAACTGGCGGCAGTTTGAGAACATGAGACGGAAGTCTGAAACCATCTCGTCTACTGTGGAATAGCGGTCGTTCTGAAATGTTTAAGCAAACCAATAAAGTGATCAGTGGATTGTAAACTTCTTCTTTGTATGAGCTAACTGACCAAGCTCTGGTATCGAGTTTTCAAGCCGCCCGAAGGCCTCTGACTTGGCTTAACGACTGCTTGTACTAAGCCGGGACCTATAGTTTAACGTGTCACCGATCCACGGATGTTTTTTATTCAAAATGGTACAAAATTGTTTTTTTATCCAAAATGGTACGAAACCCTTCAAGCGCGAGCGTGACTCGCATTTGGCTAATTAATTGGGTTTATATTAGTAATTCACGCACAAGACTACTAAAAAATATTTGAATAATGTACCAAATTGTTTAAAAAACAATATGTAATATTTAGAATAAAAAATTATTATATTTTTTAAATTAATTACTTGTCTATAAATATAATAAAAATTCAAAAACATTTAATGTTAGAACAGCCCACCCATGACCGTACCCGGTGCAAAGGTGTCCATAGCACTGGCTGCGTTTCCACGCTGAATAGCAATGGCTATCCTCTGCACCAAGTACCACCAAGTACGTCCTATCCACTAGTCTTCGCCCGAGTTCTTCTATTATAAAATTTTTATATATTATGTTTATTTCTATTTCTTTTATTTTTTTTACTATTTCTTCTTACCTTAATACTATTCTCTATAGTGATCATATCGATGGGTCTATCAATGACATTATAGTACTCCGGATACAGCTTCTTGCTGGGCTTCTCCATGAAGAGCAGCATTGGCTGTCTCCCGTCGGAGCACGTGAACTCCACCAGTTGTTTGGAGACGTAGTGGAGCTTCTTCTTCAGAGGAAGGTTAGATTTGGCAGCGGGAGACGAGGCGGGGGATGGTCGGTCTGACGCCGGCAAGGGGTTTATACGGGGACGACCTGTAAACATATACTACTATAACTCCCTTCCTGAGTCTCTTTTTCCCGAGAAGTACGATTTGGGGGTCTTCCACTATCGGACGAGCAGGGAGCCGGCTAGGAGGCACCGCTATACAGTTGAAGTTCCAAAAATCCGCACGAAGCGTTTCGCTTCGACCTTCATTGTGAGAACTGCAAAGCTTTGGAACTCTCTTCCTGAGTCTCGTTTTCCCGAGAAGTACAATTTGGGGGTCTTCAAATCGACACTCAAGGGACTGTGCACTTTATGACGTTATAGAGAGTGGTCATAAAATGGAGAATGTATCATTGTATGGAGTACAAGCTAAAAGTATACTTGTAAACTGTTCACATAAGGCATCTTAATATTTTCGCGAAGAAAACGGTCACACTTACTTATTATTAAAAGTTGGAATGAGTCCAACAGTTTCGGTGCTTTCCGAGCACCATCTTCAGGGGCGAGTGTTACTCGGACCGTCGCTGGCGTCCAACTTTAAAAATAAGTAAGTGTGACCGTTTTCTACGCGAAAATACAAAAGTATACTTATAATCAGACTTTTGAGTCGAGCGTTGCAGGATCATTGCGCCTCGCTGTAGGTTTCATAAGAACCTGTGTCGCAAGGCAGCAATCAGTTCCCAGATAAATAAGTGTTCCCCTAGTTAAATCGAGTGACGTTACATTTTTTTTTTTTTTACGCCTTCACACACGGCTGGTTAACCCCATACTGAACCATTTCAAGTTTGTATTATGGTTGCAAACACAACTGATATACTACATATACATACATACATATTTTATATAGATACATATTTAACACATGGAGTTTACACAGTATTTTAATTCACCTCTGGGTCTCGGCACAGGTGTTTGCGAGTGATTCTTCACCGAAGATAGACTCTCATCATCGCTCGAAGACTCCTGCACTATGTCAAGTAGTTCCTGCACTCTCTGCTGCATCAGTCTGTAAATAAACATACGATGTATAAGAAATAGATTGTCCATACAGATATTATATAGAGGGAAAATTTGATTGTTCTTTGTTTGATGCGAATAGGCTCCAATGTTACTGGCCCGAATTGTAAAATTATTTCATCGTTGGGAAGCTATATTACCTTCGAGTAACATATTATGCTATATTTTGTTTCCAAAAATATTAATTACTAGCTGCGCTCCCGCGGAATTACCTACGTTAATCCGAGAAAAAAAGAAGTTAATCCGGGATAAAAGTAGCCTATGTGTTAATCCAAGGTCTAACCTATATTCATAGTAAAACTCTTCATAATTGGTCCAGCCGTTGGAGTGTGAAGCAGTAACATAGATTTTGCGTATTTGCGTATCCCACGGGACTTGGTCACTTAGTCACGAGTCACGAGCTTGGTCACTTAGTTCACACGACGAAAAGAAGACAGGGGGAAGGGGCAAAACGAAAAAGAAAGAATCTATACATTTTGTCGTGGATCTGCAGACTTTTGATATGGATCAGCAATTTATTTTCGCAACTTTGCACAAAATAAAAAATAATAAATTGCTCTGGAAAAAGCTCTTAGCTCACACGACGTAGAAGAAGATCACTCAAAGAAGAAGAAGATCAATCAAAGAAGAAGAAGAGCATACCTTTGTAGTTTGACGGCATCTTTGTACAGTTTAGACGAGGGCACATTGAACTGCTTGGCGTTTTCAAACATGATGTTCATATCGCCGGCAACCTCCGACAGCGTCCCGTAGCTGCCGCGCCGCAGCTTGTTGCGGATCTGGTTCAGGGAGACCGGGTTCTTGATCTCCTTGTAGTAGTCCGGGTACACGCGGCGGGAGGGAAGTTTCCAGAAGGGTTCCGACATTGGTGTGCCTGAAATACAAGTTTTATACATTGTACTAAAGTTATTAAAATATAGACTCATAAGCAAACATGTATTATACGCAACAGTAATGATTAAGTTTTTCAGTGGTAAAAAAATATTTTATTTATTTATTATTTATTTTAAACTAGCTGCTGCCCGCGGCTCAGCCCGCGTGTAGGTCGCTTTTCGTGTAACTGGTAGAAACTAAATTTATCCAATCCCGTAATAGACTCAAATAATTCTATAGTATCCTATTCGCGTGCCAATTTTAAATAGTCATTACTTTGCCAAGATATCAAACTGAGTCGCATCTGTCATTCCACATTCGATGTAATCACTCGATTTAACGACAAACTCTCTAATCGTCGAAATCATTTGGCTTTAGTTGGCTTAGCTTGTATTCCATACAATGATACATTCTCTCCATTTAACGACCACTCTCTATTATGTCATAAAATGCACAGTCCCTTCAGTGTCGTTATATAGAGTTTACACTGTATATGTAAAAAACAAACATTTACCATCAGTTCCCAAATGGTTCTTCACAACCTCCAGGAGCTTCCACATTGGAGAATCTTCATTTTCCATCTTATCCTCGTCACTGTCACCACTGTCTTCTGAGTGCTGTCAAAAATCAATAAAAAATGAAGAGTGAACTGATTTCTTCTAGGCAAGCGCGCGCTGCTCTCTAGATCACAATATAGCTTACCATCAGGTGAATTGCGATCAAGCGCAAGCCCATTAAAAGTAAAAAAGAAACACATTGATTGTACACATCTAGACTAAACATTGTAAACTGTTCACGTAAGGCATCTTAATATTTTCGCGTAGAAAACGGTCACACTTACTTATTAAGTAAGTGTGACCGTTTTCTACGCGAAAATACATCTAGACTAGATCATTAAAAATTCTCCTTATATTATAAACGAGGCAACCATTATGCCAACGAGGTCGTCAGGTAAGGGTGTAAGTGTGTATGTTTGTAGTAACAAACTTACGCTTTTAAGAAGATTAAGAAAACCAAACAATAGACTACTTAAAGTGCAAAAACAAGGGATCTACAACAAAATATGTATGTTTAACAAACTGCCTCAAAGTATGACAGACCTACCTATTCACACATTTAAAAGAAAATTGAAAAACTTATTTGTGGAAATCTCTATTTATGCCTTAAATGAATATATGAGGTTGCCTCTTTCAGATTCTTTATTTGATTTGATTCTTTATGACAGACCTACCTATTCACACATTTAAAAGAGAATTAAAAAACTTATTTGTGGAAATCTCTATTTATGCCTAAAATGAATATATGAGGTTGCCTCTTTCAGATTCTTTATTTAAGTATGACGGAAAGTGACATGAATTATGTGTAAATATGTTGTTATTTTCTATTATATTATTATGACATTGTATGATTAGCTAATGAATTAATTAATTGTTGATGAATATATGTATATGTAAATTTTACGTGACGACCTTATAACGCAATGTTCTCTAATTCTTATCTGAAGTGAAGGTGATGAGACCGGCACTGACATCCCGCTAAGGGCGTATTGTGCATTCCCCTTTACCAGCCTACCCAAGCCAACCAAGCTCCTTGAAGTAACGGAGCACAGCACTGGGTCGCTGGCATACCTGTTCCACCCCTGTTGCGTCAGATGGTCGGATCTCATGATGGACGCAATGTTATAAGGTTAATTAAGGTAAATAAAGTTCTATAATTTCTATGATTTCTAATATAAGTAGGATGCTAAAAGTCACTGTACCTTGACATCCTCGGTTTCGGATCCCGGAGGCTCCATGATAGCCAGGGTCCTGCTAGTAGGTACGGGGCCGACGCGTGAGTTGCGCTTGCTTCGGATACGTTCGGACGTCTTCGCTGGACCTCGGCCGTGCAGGTCCAGCTCTTGCTTCCGAACTTGGATCACCTGTAGAGATAAAGATTGATTAAATACGGCCTGAACATTATTGACGACCTCGTTGGCGTAAAGGTTACCATGCCGGACTGCCAATCAGATGGTTCCGGGTTCGATTACCGGCACGGCCAAAATCTTTGTGCTGAACTAAATTTGTTGGCTGTCGATCTGGGTGTTAAATATACGAACCCGGACCCTTCTGGTTGGCAGTCCGGCAGCGTAACCATCACGCTAACGAGGTCGTCACATGATAGAATATTTTGCGATAAGCTGATGCACAGAAAAATTTAAATTAGTGAGTAAAGAAAAAGAACCTACCTTCTTCATAGCCTTAGCATCCTTGTAGATCTGACTTCCCGGCTCGTTGAAGTGGCACGCGTTTCTGACCATCAAGAGAAGGTCTCTCTCCAACTCTGTCAAGTTCGTATACTCTCCACCTTGTATCTTCTGTGCTATCGTCTTCAAGTCTATTGGCGACTCTATAACGCTGAAGTACTCAGGGTATCTACGCTTCGACGGTAGGAACTGGAAGGCTGGGTAGAGGGGACGGCCGTCTATATTCGCTGTCATTACCTGAAAAATTTAGAAGACTATATGTATAGCATAAGCAGCCCACTATACGTTCCCACTGCTGGGACTCGGGGACTTCTCTCACGAGGAGAGAGATATAGGTCATCCACCACGCTGTCCAAGTGCGAGTTGGCGGATGACACACATCTTCGGATATTGCAGTCTTCAAACGTGCCGGTTTCCTCACGATGTTTTCCATCACCGTAAAGCGAGTGCAAATCCAAACATAACTTGGAAATCAAGTCATTGGTGTAGGGCCGAGATCGAACCAGTGGCTGTCTGATTGAAAAGCAGACGTTATTACTACCGCGCTACACTAGCTTTTTTCTTTGATACCCATATTGAGGAATTACGATAAAAAATTTTCGACATTTTGTACTGGCGCCCTAGCTCCGATTTCCATCCAACATAGCTTTACCTAGTATACCTTTCATACAAAAAAAACTAAATCGGTTCATCCCATCAGGAGCTTTAATGCCACACACACGCACACACACACGCACTCACACACACACACACACACACACGCACACACAAGCACTCACATGCACACACACTCGCACGCACACACACTCGCAAGCACACACTCACGCACTCACACGCACACATAAACACACACACACAACAAACAATACAACTCCTCGTTGTTTTATTGTCATTGGTATTGCATATAGTCAATATTGTAATTAATTTACATCAATATACTTACCGAGCTGAACAGCTCTTCAAAGATATCCTCCTCAGTATTGGTAGAAGTTTCAGACATGTCTTCAGCTATATCCGAGCGCCTGCTGGAAGACCCGTTCCGAGACAACTTGGGCTGTTTGATGTCTTCGCCTGGTAAATTTAAATGCAGGTTAGAACACATTTTTAGAGTGTCTTCTTACTCATTTTATTTATGGTTTCAAGCTGTGACAAAGGCCTAGTGTTGACTTGAAAATCCTTAACAGAGCTTGTCTACTCAGATCACAAGAGACATCAATAATGGTGTCAACTTGATACAGTAATACCCCGACTTACGCTACCTCGACTTACGCGAATTCGGAGTTACGCGATTTAATTTTCTCGTCTATTTTAACGTTTTTTGTTTGAAAGCCGCGCACTTCAGATTGTGTTTATACATTTTATTAATATAGTTTGTCATATTATCTAGAATTAAATTAAAATTTATTTCCTAAATTATTGTTTTATATTTCCTAAATTATAGTCTCCGGTCCCAATTAAACATACTTTGTATGACTTTATAGGTATGTATATGCAAAATTGTACCCCGACTTACGCGAATTCGACTTTCGCGGATAGCGCTCGGTCCCACCTATCGCGTAAGTCCGGGGTATTATTACTGTATAAAAAAAGCGTTTTGCTTCAACCTTCATTGTGAGAATTGCATAGCTTTGGAACTCTCTTCATGAGTCTCTTTTTCCCGAGAAGTACAATTTGGGGGTCTTCAAATCTAGAGTAAATAGGTTCCTTCTGGGCAAGCGTGATACATCTTAGACCACAGTCAAGCTTAACATCAGGCAATCTGCGGTCAAAAGTAAGCCCAGTTATCAATAAAAAAATATATATATACTAATAAAGATATTTTTTTCATACCACTCTCAATAGATTGTCGCGCTTGAGTATATAATTTCCAAAGTTCCACTGCATCTTTGTATTCCACTGAATCTGACTTGTAGAATGCCTTGGCGTTGCTCACCAGGAGTTCTATATCTGCTGATAATTCTTCAATGTCTTCGTAAGTGTCGGTTTTAAGCTTCTGCTGCACCTGCAAGATATTTAAAGGTTAATTATAGATATTGTAGCTTTACTTAACCACTAGCTGTGCCCTGCGGTGTTATTCGCATTTAACCTATCTTCACACTAAAATTCATCAATGACATTAAATTATCTCATCTCTAATCATCCTCTTATAGTGGGTAAATGCTACTTAAATATGATTTTAATTATAGATATATATGATAAGGTTTTAAAGAAGCCAAATTATGTTGCAGTTATTTGTATTGTATTAAAAATTGTTTATGAAAATTTCAAAACTTAGAACTTGGGCTATAATTTCTATAAATAAAGAAGTTATAGGTATCCCTACAAAATTTCTGTTTGTCTCAGCTCAGCTGACTGAAGTGATCTGATGCAATCATTGAGGTTAAGTAACTATCAGTCTTTAGATGGGAGATCATACACAAGACTGTCTTTTAAAACGTGTCATTTTCATCTAAGATGAAAAATTGTCTCATCATGGTTGGATGACACATTAAATTGTAGGTCCTGGCATTTACTATTAGTACAAGCAGTTAAAGCTAAGTCAGAGGCCTTTAGGTGACCTGAAAACTCAACACCAAAGCTTAGCTATTTAGCTTTAAGATCACAAAGTATTTTAGTTGCAACTTACTCTGAGCAAGTCAATAGGTTGTGACACCACTTCGTAATACTGTGGTTCCTGACGACGTTTCGGTGCTCTGATGAAGGAGTCACACAGCAAAGTCCCATCTTCCTTTTTGAATGATCTTATTGTGTCATACAGCTGTTGACACATCTCTCCCTGAAATTAAGTATAAGAGTGTTCATAATCGAACATTGTAAACTGTTCACAAAACGTCGCCGGCGAGAGTGCACGCGCGGATCTCGTCAGCGACGGTCCGAGTAACACTCGCCTCTGAAGATGGTGCTTGCAAAGCACCGAAACTGTTGGACTCATTCCAACTTTTAATAATAATTAAATGTGACCGTTTTCAATGCGGAAAAAAAAGGGTTCATATTCATTTAGTTTTGCCATAAAGTTTTAAAATTAATATAAACAATAAGATAAAAGTAAGTTTTAAACAAATCAAATCATTTCGACAGTCTTTTTTGAGTCTGTGAAACTTTAGAATATTTTTCTTTAATCCATGTTTCCTGAAAAATAACATAAGTCTAAATATAAAGGTATCTTCATCTAAAAGAATGGTGTGGCTTATCACCAGCGAACCTGTGGTGCTCACTGTGGTCAAGCAAAAACCAACTTATCCATACTGAATAATGCGTCTTCAGGGGAGACAGGGGAGGTTGGAAGAAAAGGGTATTGACGAAGGTTAGATTGAAAATGATGTTAAAACTTACTGGATCCAGTTTCTTCTTCTTCCGCGAAGGCGGAGGCCCAGGATTGTGCTCTATTCCATCGTCACTGTCTTCTAAATCGGCGCCTCTGCTGGCACCAGAGGACGCGCGCCGACGCTTACTCATTTTGCCTTGTTCGTTCTAGTTATAACGCTCTAAGACATATTGCATATATCTCAGCAATGGTATAAATGTTCTCCAACTGCTCAAAATGTAGAAATTAGTCCTAAATTGGTTATTATTTTTAATTATTGTAATGATTAACACAAGAGCGTCACTTTGCGATTATATTGTGTTCCATTTACGGATTAAATTAGCTCAGCCATTAGAAAGAGACAAGTAACATGTAATTCCGTGCAAAAGTTGAAATAGAACTATAATGCTTGGGCTTGGATATTTTTACAAGTAATTTTGAAACGCTGTCTTCAAATTTGACTTTGACAGTGATTTTTTATTCAAAAATAATCTATACTATAAGACTCTTTGTCCTGACTCATCTATAGACAACGCAGAGCCCAAACGGCTGGTCCTAGGATTGTGAAATTTGGAGGGTGTATTTGTTTTAGTATGTAGACGCGTACTAAGAACGGATTTTTGGAAATTCCACCCCTAAAGGGGTGAAAGGGGTTAAAACAGTTTGTATGAAGCTTCTTTGATTTTGAACTCCTAGCAATGAAATTTGAAATATGTATAGTTTACGTAAAATTAAAAATAATGGTATCATTTTTTTTTGCCAGGGGTGAACTAAGGGTTTGTAATGGGGGTGAAAGTTTGTATGGAAAGTTCTTTATTTATCAAGTTAAAGTCTTGAAAGTTGTTATGGTAGTAATTATTTAAATGGTTGAATTAAAATTATAAAAACTTTTGGCAGGGGTGCATTAAGGGGGATGCCATGGGGGTTTAAAGTTAAAAATAAAAGTTTTGTGTTTTTTAACTTAGAGGTGTAAAATTTGGAGTGTGTATATATTTTTGTACTTAAACATGTACTAAGAATAGTTTTTTTTGGAAATTTTACCCTTAAAAGGGTCAAAGGGGGTAAAACAGTTTGTATGAAACTTCTATGCTTTTGAACTTCTAGCAATGAAATTTGGAATATGTATAGTTTATGTAAAATTAAAAATAATGGTTTCAAGATTTTTTGTCAGGGGCGAAAAGCGACCTACATGCGGGCGGAGCCGCGAGCAACCTCTAGTTTACTATAAAATATGTGTGAGTCGGGCTCGAGAGAGACGAAGAATTCCGTACAATTATCTCAAAATATAGCAAAATAACACGTAACTATATTGTATGGGTAATAAATATGTTTTGTATTTTATCATTTATTTTATTGTTGGCTTATATAGAATTAAATAAATTGTTAATAAATACGTTTGCATGTAGTTATATATTTCAAAAGATAGTATATATTGATATATTTAGTGAAAATTTTAAGCGTCTACCTGTTACCGTTATTGTATTGTAAAAAAAACATGTGTTTTATGAGGTCTCCCTTAGTACTTAATTTTTTTATTTAGTATTTGTTTTTATATTAAAGTGTAATTTTCAACTGAAGCACATAACTTCAGTTGAAAATTTCAACTTTCGCACCATCAAGGCGAATGAGACACAGTCTGGTAAGAGACAGTCAGACAACGGAGGTTAACATTTTGATAAGGAACCCTGACTATTTTAAATGTCAGCTAAATTTCTACGATATCCACAGATTTATCGTTCTACAAAGTACTAGCGATTCGATGCAGTGTGACCATATGTGGCAGATTTCTGCCATTTTGGCACCAAATTTTGCCTTGGTTTGTTCAGATTTATAATTTTTTTCTATTAATAAAAAATCTTGGAAAATGTGCTGTTATTGACCATATTTTTTTATAAAACTGACGAAAAACCTTAATAAATTTTACACATAAGCGAACTAGATATTATCAAGATCACTAAGAATATAAATATGAAAGTAAAGTCTACGCTTTGAGGTATTATATTTTTTTTCACACCAGTGTGGTAGATACGTTAAATTTGAAACGGCCACACTTTTGATACATGGCGGGAAATGCGAGAAAACTGTTGCGGCAAGAAGGAAAGAAATTGCGGTAGTTTTTCATAAAACAACAAATGTGTGTCTACATTAGGTACCTGAACATATAAAGTGAAAGAAACGTGAATGATGTATAGAGAATAATGAGTTTTAGCAGTTATTACAAAAACTTTATACTTTGTGGTGATCTAGATCATCACTGCCTTCTGTGTGATGAAACTTTCAATGATCGCGACGACATTAACAAACATGTTCGTTGGGAAAATCATAGGAAGAAGTTAAAGACGCTATCTGCTCTACCTCAATTTAAAAATGATGGTATTTATAAGGTGAATACTTTTATAATCCCTTTTATGTAATAAATTTATAATAAGGCGCTACACGATGGATTCCATCTTCAAAAGTTTTGCTTAATAATGTTCAAGATCAAAAGTAGCTTTACTTGACTCCAAAGTAGACAAACATACACTAAAACTATAATATTATTCTTGTTACAGGTTAAAAATTACTTCTATTGCACACATTGCAACCATGTTGCATTCAATATGTTGTCAATCAAAGCACATGTGTCTTGCAGCAGTCATGCACTTTCTAAAAGCACTCCAAATGGTCATCCACACAACACCAATATTGATTTAGAGGTTAAATATGATGATTCGGACAATGTTCTCATTAATGAAATGAAAATAAGCACCAATAGTTGGAATGGTATTATAAATAAAAAATGCCTGTTGTGTAATGTGTGTGTAACTAATATTGAAAAGCATGTTGTTGCTCAGGAGCATGTGGTACGGCTCATCCAGAGTGAAACAAAGTATGAAGGAAGCTTGAAGTGCTATCGAAAGGTACTCAGTATTCAGTTTTTTTTTTATAACTTATAGGTTTGCGTTTGACCACAGCTTGCCTGGTGTTAAACAATATTATGGCCTATGATGTTACATGTTTACCTAGAAAATACCTATTAACTCTAGATTTGAAGGTGGTACTTCTCAGTAAACAGAGGCTTAGGAAGAGAATTCCAAAGTTTTGCAGTCCTCACAAGAAAAGTAGAAGCAAAAGAAGAAAAATCGGCTTGTGCAAAACTTAGGGATTTTGACTGTACTAAAATAAAATGACACATCTCAAGTTTAACTGTAGATTATTTTGGAATTCATAAGAATTATGTATTAATAAAAAGCCAAGTTGACGAGCCTCACTGGCGTAGATACAAGCGCTCCTCTCCTCTGCCGTATTCTGTCCGATCCTGTGTGCTCCTCGCGTTTCTTGAACATGGACATGTTGCTGTACTTGCAATCTTTTCAAGTGGCGCCCTGCTATATCAAATTGCATAAAATGGGTCTTTTTCATGTTGAGTACGAGCCCATTTTGTTTGAACTATTTTGTTCAAGCTCTTCTTATTACCTCAATGACATCATCCGCATATAAATATGTCTAGTAGCCTGCAAAAAGTACCATTTGCAAGCCCTTATTTCAGTATCATGCCACATTTGCTGGTCATTCTTATTTCATCACCAAATCAAAGAGACCAATGTATGGGCCAGTGTAATGTGATCATTGAGCATATCAGAAAGTACATAGGGAACAGCATCTTGAAATGACTTGAAAATTATTAATAAACTATGTCAACCAACTACTTATTATTGTGATATCATCAATATTATTAAATATTTGCACAATGCTCACCCTTACTTACCCCTTCTATGTATTCATTTTCAAATTCAACTTTTTTTAAGTGTGACCATTTGTATGAGCAAATATATAATATGCCTTACAATAACAAGTACAACATTATTAAATTTTCAGATAAATGATACCACTATCCAATGCTTCAAATGCATAAAAACATTTAACCCAGAAGACTATGAAGAGCACTGGAAACAATATGCTGTAAACAAATATGCTACACCTAAGAAAGTCTCATGGGAAGAATATAAAGAAATTAGTTCCAGATACATGAATCTAGAAGAGTTAGCAGACATTCCTGATGAATATTTTAAAGTTGATCTTAAGAACAACTTGCTCATATGCAATATATGCAATTTAGTAGTTAAGCATACAAAAGAAGATATTCTCGAACATTCATATAATAAACACAAAATTTTAAAATCATCATCTAAATTGTGTAACAGAATCTCTGAAGCTTTTAATAATAGCTATATTTTGGTTATGGAAGAGACAGATTATGGTAAAAAGAAACACGAACTAGCTGTGTTTGGTAAAGAGAACCATATAAAATTAGATGCAGGTGGCAAAAGAGGCTATTGCACACTATGTGACCGATTCTTGTGTTTGGAATTAGCCATATTCAAGGAGCATGTAGATGGTTTGATCCACACGCGCCATCTGGAGTACAAAGGTTTGATCAAACCGAAGAAGCAGAAACAAAAGCAAATGATTATAGCAGAGATTTTTCCCCGATATATTATGACAATTTCTTATATTCCTGATATTGATTATGTTTGTATGAACCATTCATTGGGCATTGACAGTCGTAGCTTGCTGTTTTTGAAACGAATTAAACATGGCAAGCATTTCCGTATAACCAGATGTTTGGTGTGTGAAGAAAACTTCAAATGGTTTAAAGAAAAGGAACATTGTGAGAGCAGTGCTCATAAAGCGTATGTGTTGGGAGCTAAAATATTACTTCAACCAATGAGTTTTGTCAGAGAGGTAACAGAGTATTTACTTTGATTAGGTATTTTGAATACAAGTAATTTTGTTATCGAATTTGTACTTTGTTGTTTTCCTGATTCCATTTTCATTATCAGCTCAATCTGACCGTATTTTATATGCGAAAGTTTCTAGTGTAATTATGTTTGTTAATTTACGCACAACCGGTTGAACCAATTGAGATAAAATTTGGTGGCAGCTTTTATCTATAGGTGGTAGCTTTTATCTATTGGTGGTAGCTTTTATCTATTGGTGGTAGCTTTTATTTATCGGTGGCAGCTTTTATCTAGCGGTGGTAGATTTTAGCTTTTATCTGTTTATCTAGTATTTTTTACAGGGGGGAATGAATGAACTGCCTATTGAGAGATTCCCTTTAAGGCAATGACGAGGGTAATATCTCGAGTTTACAGTTATTTCGCAATAAATCATAAAAGGTAAATATCGAAAGACTTTCTAAATAAAGAATATTTACACATATTTTGGTACCAACCAGACTTAGAAATAGAGTTAAAACTGGTTTAAATATATTTAATGTTTTAACCATAGTTTAAAATATGTATAATAATTTTTTAACCTGTTAAAAAATTAAAATACATATTTTAGATACAAATTATTTCATATTGATGAGTATTATTGATACCAAAAGAAGTATAAGTATTCTTAGACTCGTTCTAAGAGTGGTCTTAAAGCTATTTTTCGATAATTTCACTATTTAAGATTAAAAAACTGAAAATTCAAGATTTTATAACCTTGTCAGCCTTAATGTAAAAAATGAAAATAGACCTTAGACTTAAAAAAAAATACATACAGTCGAATATAATATAACCTCCTCCTTTTTGAAGTCGGTTAAAAACTAAAAAATCGAATCTATTACATTTTCAGGTGAAACCAAAACTCTTCCACTGTGGTGCTTGCAACATTTTGCTGCCATTCTGTGATGCACTCAACAAGCATATCTTAAGTAGAGTGCATAATAGTAACACTCTGTCAATAGACTACAAAAATACAATACAATCTTATGTAAGGGAACATGTACAGTGGCATGAATTAATTGAACATTCCAAAGTCAATGACGTATTTTACTCAAATATAATGAATGTGTTATTTAAAAGCTATATCTCTTACCCTATGTACTTCATTGAATCGGATAAAGATAGATCAGTGGCAAAAAAGGTTAAAAATGGTACAAAATAATTCTGTTATCCATATCTTACGCTGATTTTGTTTTTCTTGTCAAATAATTTCCTGTGGTAAATTAACCAGTGTATGTTGCTTTTAGTGAAGCCAATATATATCATATTGGTTTTCATTAAGTTAGACTTCTACCCAAAGAACTTTCATAAATGTGTTAATATTTTTTCAGAAGATTTTTGATTGTATTTTAAAGGATCTCTTAAATGCTAAGTAGGATTAGAAAACAAAATTGTAGTATTAAGTGAAATGTTATAGTATGTTGTGTTATGATTATGAATATTATTAAGGTTTGTTTTTGTTTCAAAATATTATCTTTTGTTAAGTTCCAGTCCAACTGTTTCTTAGATCTCTATTGAAAAGTTACCCATGATGTTACATACATTTAAATAAATCTCTATTTATCTATATTTAAATAGATTTATTTAAATGTATGTAACATCATGGGTAACTTTGATGTAAAAAAAGCACAATTACTAAAAAGCTAAGTAAGATTGGTGTCACATTTACAAAAGAAATATTATCATTTGTACCATGAATGCAGACAGTTTGCAGTCTACACAGTGCTTATATTTTTTTTCCTTATACTTAACTACACATATGTACTTAAATTCTATTTTGCACATTGATTTTTACTATAACAGAAATTGTAACTGGCAATTCAATTATTTTGTTTATATATTATGATACACAACTCAATGCTCTGATTTGGTTGACAAGTTTAATCCTGGGTGAGAGCCTCTTCGAAGAATAAAATAGAAGAAGACCTAGTGATTGTGTTATTGGGATAAGACACCATCTGGGAATTGTTGTGTTGAAATTTAGATATACTGTTTTGATTTTAAACTTTTCTATTGGAAATTAGCCATTTAGTCTACCTAAAGGTATGAACCACTGTTGATTGTGATTAAAACTGTTAATTAAATAAAATATATGAAGAAATTACAGTGTATTTATTATATGTATACAGATTTACAAGCATTTTATGAAAAATAAACATTGAACCATTGAGAGAAATGTGATAGCACCATTATTAAATCAGTTTCAGAATTATCATGAATATTCTGTAATTGTGTTAAAGTTCTTTGAACATATTTTTCTTTCAGAACCCCTTGTAAACAATCTAAATTTATATCTAATACATCTACTGTACAACTTAGATGTCTTGCATATAAAATAGACACACTGCTTTTACAAAGTCCTTTGATATTTTCAACAAATTTTCCTATAAAGTTTTGAATGTCTGTATCATAATTTGTGTGAATAAAGATATGATTTAATATGCTGTAGCAAATTTGGAAACATTCAGGAGATACTGAGCATTTGCTTACTAAATCTTTAAGGGTTTCATTTCCAGTAAATACTTCATCTAGTTGAAGATCTGGCTCAGTCAAGAGGCTGTAACACAAGTTTAGTAATAATAATTCTATTTCAGATTTATTTTTTATTGAAATATTACAAATTTGGGTGTTATCAGTACTATTAGCTAAATTAATATTAGTCCATAAACTTTTAACCAGAGCTAGATTTTTCATATCTGACACATCCAAGTACAAAATATTTTTAGCTAGTACCTCTGCATAGTGATGATTCTCATTCAAATTTAGTAAAGATTGGATGACTTCTGGATGCAAACTTCGTTGATATTTCGAAGTTATATCAACATCTTTCATTTTTCTAGCGAGATAGTCGTCAAGGCTTCGATTTAGATATGATATGGAGTCATTTGCAGGTGTATCTCTGAATTTGTCAACGAAGACTTCTGTTAGAGTTTTTGTAAAGTTTTCATCCACTTCCAAGTGATTTTCAGGTTCTGTTCTGCACAGTTGGCGTATATTTGATAGCACTGAATGCCGCAAATTGGTGTTTAAGTTAGAATCCTGCTTAGAAACGCAAAGTATTTTCACAAAACTTCGAGCCAACGCACCAGCCACATTTTTGTCGATGAGAGGATTCTCATACAATAATTCAGGACATGATTTGGTGTCATTTGTCTTTATTATTTTTGCAATAAGCTGGTTATTCATTTTATATCAATTAAATCAACGTTTCAATTTAAGAAACCAAGTACACAGTACACACTAGACATAAACAAACTTTGAAAAATGAAAAGTTTGAAGATTGATTGTTAAATTTAAAATTGACAGTGACAACATAAAGAAAGTGACATTAAGTTTCATATAAAAAACATTCTTCGTTAAAAATATGATGCTACTGTCATCTAGCGCCGAGTAGCAAATAAAAAGTTTAAGTGAAGACATCGTTTTACTAATACCCGATAGATGGCAGGCCCTGACTATTGGTTTGAACCCTATAAAAATAAACCTTTTTGCAAAAAAATATTACTATTAACATTTTAGTAATTAAATTTACCTTTATGTTTAATGGGTTTCTTTCAATTAAACTTTTCAGTTCGAATAGTCAGCCGTATTTTAGACACTGCTGATCATCCAAGATACCTATTCCTTAATTTTTTTTCTTGCTTAAATAGTTTTACAGAACATGCTCTCTGGAATCGCTAAAAAAATTATAATATTAGAGGTATTTCTTCTGGGCCTAAAAATGAATGAGACAGATTGACTCAAAACTCGCCCATCTCTTTCTCGGGCGGGGCTTGTAACCGTTTGGCCCACGTGAGCCCTCTGTGAGGTCCGAAAAGGTAATTTATTAACTGGGCCCCACAAATACTGGCTTTTCTCTTCATTCAAGCAATGAGTTATTGAGACACGAAACTCTTTGGCCCAATCCCGTTAACCACGATAATTAAGTTATCCGTAATCTAGCCATTATTCATTTGTTTCGTAAAACATTTGAACACGATTGGCTTTCACATTTAGGTACCTATTGCTGATTGTTTTCTGACTGTATTTAATTATTACATTTATACTTGGCTTCTAATTAGGTACTTAGTAGGTTTGTGTTTTTTGCTTATTGATTAGGTAATAATAAAAATATGTTTTTAATATAGAATGTATTTCTTAATCGGTATTTTTAATAATTTAATGTATTTTATGCACTAGATACTTACCTATCTGCAAATAAGTGCATACATAAAACATACAGTTATTTGTCTGTAATTTATTCTTTATAGCACAATCGTGATGTTTGAATGCGATTTTGTCAATTTATATGAATTTGTGAAAGCGTAGAAACGGAGTCAAAGTTCACGGAACATTTTGTATGAAATTTAACGATTATTGATATAATTTTCAACACTTTGTTTTATTATTAGTTAGGCAAAGTACTGTTATTTGCACAGATAAACAATATTACTGAAAGTTGTCGAGTTTGGTGCCACTTACTTAATTCTTTGTCACTTCGCAGCCATCTAGACTTGAGTTTTCATTTTTTCAAAATATAAAATTCTTCTTCTTTGCCTTCACCTTTTCCCACTATGTGGGGTCGGCACAGCCCGTTTTTTGCTTCCACACTCTTCTGTCAGCCGTCATATCTACAGTCACTCCTTTCTCTTTCATATCCTCTTTCACACAATTCATCCACATCTTCTTAGGTCGTCCTCTACTTCCACTACCTTGTACAATCATATTCATACTTCTCCTAGTCACATGCTTCTCCTCTCTTCGCATGACATGCCCATACCAAGATAACCTTCCGCTCTTAACTTTCTCTGGCATAGGTGCCACTTTCAAACTTCCTCTGATATACTCATTTCTTACCTTGACCATTCTTGTCACTCCACACATCCGTCTTAACATCTCTGCCGCATGCAATCCTCTCTCATGCACCACTTTCGTCGCCCAACACTCAGATCCATACAATACGACAGGTCTTTTCTTTCAAAATATAAAATTGCAAGCAAATTTTACGTCATCGTGTTTTCGAACTTTAGGGAATAAATAATAAATAAATAAATATTAGGACACTTTCACACACGGCTGGTTAGCCCCATACTGAACCATTTCTAGCTCGTATTATGGTTGCTAACACAACTGATATACTACATATACATACATATTATATATAAATATATATTTAACACCCAGACCCACAGCCAACAAATTTAGTTAAGCACAAAGATGTTGACCGGGCCGGGAATCGAACCCGGAACCTTCTGATTAGCAGACCGGCATGGTAACCTTTACGCCAACGAGGTCGTCATCCACTGATCTTAAGGTAATAATACTGAAAACCCGTATCCTTATCATTTAGGTACGCAGTATTTTACAGGATTTTTAAAAACATGTTTTTGTTTGCTCCGTACATATTGTTACCGCCTTAAACCCCACACGACGGCAAATTACCTTTGCCACTTGCATGTATGAAATTATTGATGGGTTCGCTTAACTACTAGTGTTTAACTGACACCTAACGACTTCATTTCAGACCTAGGCTACCTATCTCACTTAAGTTTTAGTACATTTTCTTTATTATTAGTTATTATTACTTTGGCATTTAATTCGGTTAATAAATGTATCTATAACTTATCTGAGTTGATAAGTTTAAATCGCTTTATAAACTGAGTTATAAAAATAGTTATCTTATAATATTAAGTTTGACAGTATATAATTAGAGATTAGAAATGCAGTAACATGAAAAATACAATACCTAATTAAAGATTAAAACTATAAATTAAATTTCAAATAGATATCTCAGTCAGTGTCTGCGGGTAAGGTGCCTAATATTCTGGCGGCATTACCTCGCTGGATCGCCAATTAACTAATATTGCGTTCTAGGAAGTTGCGCGCTTACCCAGAAGAAAACGATTCATACTCGCCTTGAAGACAGTGAGATTGAAATTAGTGGTAGGTAGGTAACTGAGACCTAAAAACCTGGGCTTATGCAAGTTAAAAGTGTTTTATCTATTTTAAGTTACAAATATACACGCGTAGTTACATTAATATAAATAAATAAAATATTAAAGTAAACAAACTAAGTTATTATACTGGTTCACATTTAAATTACGTACATATGTCTCTGCCTTTTTTTTCTTTAGTTAAAAACTTGTTTGCTAAAATAAGGGTGTTCCAGTGGTTCATGTTTTACAATAACTTAATATGTGTTATATATTGCTTAGTACTTATGATAACCTTTTTTGTATGTATATCAGAGCTGAACCTACCTTCTTATTAAGTTTAAACTAATATGCTGTGTACTCTGTTTTGGATTGCAGACTTGTTCTTTGTTCTTTGCAGTTGTAATGTTACCATGAACGTTTGTACCTAATAATCTGTTTGAGTGTCTAAAAAATAAATCAATAAATAAATATAAAAGCTACTTACCCCCAACTGACGCAAGTAACGCCACGGGGCGCAGCTAGCCTATCAACGTAGTATTCCATCTTCATTTTCCGTTTCCCAAAGCGCACTGTAATCACAATCAAGTGTTTCCAAAGCGCTTTATCATACAACAGCTATTTGGTATTGAGCTGAAACTAGCAAAGATTTGAAGTTCAAGGAAGAACAGAAAAAGCCGATGACATTTTTTTGACAGATGTTATACAGCAAAAGTTAGCATTAGCATTTTTTTGACAGATGTCATACAGTAAAATTACAGAAACAGGGATTTTATACAAAAACATTAATGTACAACAAGTTGCTAGAGAAAATAACAAATCTTAATTGTAGTATGTTTAAACAGAAAATAAAGAGTTTTTGAGTTTTTTTCCTTTTATAATTTAAGCGAATATGTGAATATGGAGCTTGCAGAATCGTTATTCATGTGTAAACAGATAATAGACATGAAAAACAAGTGCTAATGTGTGTAATATCTAATGGGGTAGAATATTTATTTAATGAAATTCATAAGTTTATTTAATTTTATCTAACTAATATTTTAAGTATTAAGTAATTGTTGTAGTATGACTTGCCTTTAACGTATGTTATTTAGGGCTAATAAAGTTCTGTATTTCTGTTGTATGTGGCAGCAAAAGCTACGCGAGACTAGGTATATGGGAAGCAAAATAGCATACCTATTTTGAAAAATCCTGCGTAAGCGATAGTTTAGTTTAGATAGTTTTATTTTTTAGTTCTACTGTTTTTGATTCAACAGATTATTATTATTATTAAATGCCTGTTTGATCCCATTGTTGGGCAAAGGCCTCCCTACCCTCTTTCCATTTGTCCCTATCTAGCGCTATTGTGGACCAATCCTCCAGGTGTTTAGCTCGTCCCTCCATCGCTTTTTAGGTCTGTCGCGAGGTCTTGTATTGGCCGGCGTCCATTCGGTAGCAATTTTTCAACAGATTACTAAATGAAAAACATTAAGAGTTCAACACGTTATAGTTTTTTTTATTTAAAAAACGCGTTTTTAATCTTTAAAGTATTGTGTTTCTGGATATAAGTTATATAAGATTTTTTTTAAATGCTATTGTATTATCTTAAATTGTTAGAGTCAATAGTTAAAGAAAACACCGATAATGACGGCTGTTGTTTGCGGCTACCTAACAATAGTAAGTATTTTAAATATTTTATAAGTAATTTAATTTGTACATGTTTAAACCAGGATATTCTGCAAGTTCCATATTCATATTTTCGCTTAAATTATAAAAAGAAAACTTTCACAAAAACTCTTCATCTTCTGTTTAAACATCAACTCTTACTAATACTTACTTACACATTTTAATAAATAAATAAATAAATATTAGGACACATTCCACACACGGCTGGTTAACCCCATACTGAACCATTTCTAGTTCGTATTATGGTAGCTAACACAGCTGATATACTACATATACATACATACATATTTTATATAGATACACATTTAACACCCAGACCCACAGCCAGCAAATTTAGTTAAGCACAAAGATGTTGGCCGGGCCGGGATCGAACCCGGAACCTTCTGATTGACAGGCCGGCATGGTAACCTTTACGCCAACGAGGTCGTCAATATATTTAATTTAATATTTGTTATATTCACATCATAATATAGAGAGGTTACGTTTTATTTTCCGTTCCGTTCTACTTGACCACTGTAATCTGTGAAAGTAAGTCAGACAATACAATGACCTATTATTTCAGTAAGGCAAGTCGGAATTACACTGGCCACCCAGGCGCTATCGCCGTCTCGCTCGCACGCTGGCGGTGGTCTTAACAAGACCTAACTACCTCGGGGAAATTACAGTACCTTTAATGCCCTGTATGAAAGAATGCCTCTTTCAAGAAAGTTAGGCCTTCGTGTGAGTAGTGATTATCACCGTTGAAGGGCCTTTTTTAATAATCTTAATATATATAAATCTCGTGACACAATGTTTGTCCTCAAGGACTCCTAAACCACTAACCGATTATAATAAAATTCGCACATCATGTGCAGTTCGATCCAACTCGAGAGATAGGATCGTTTAAATCTCAAATTATAGTCGCAATTTTAATTTATTGCTAATTATTGTCTGTTATTATTTGACAGTCACAAATAACACAACAGATGTCGATACCTTTCGACTGGGTTGAGTAAGTAATCAATAGATAGCGCTGTACCTACCCCTAAGTGAGGCAAAACAACGTTTGCCGGGTCAGCTAATATTCTATAGATAATATAAAAATACTAGCTGAATTTATGGAAACGTAGTTTTGCCTCAATTAGGAGTATGAAAAATAGATAGTAGCCGATTCTCAGACCTACTGAATACGCATATCAAATTTGGTAAAAATCCGTCAAGCCGTTTCGGAGGAGTACGGTAACTAACACTGACATGGAGATTTTATATATAAGAAGATAAGAAGATAAGTCGGGTTTTCCTTCCTGACGCTATAACTCCAGAACGCACGAACCGATTTCTACGGTTTTGCATTCGTTGGAAAGGTCTCGGGCTTCGTGAGGTTTGTGGCAAACAAAATTCAGGCAAAATTTCAACTTTGTGGAGAAACGGAGTTCGCCGGGTTTGTCAGTCTTCTATAGATACGTCTGTAAACATTAACTACTTCGCTAAGTACACAACCACGATAACTTTAAAGTATTTTTTTCTGTTTCTAGTTTTTACTTTACATTTGAGGAGGGCGCGTCTCCGCACGAGTTAGCGACATTTCAGCCTAAGATGGAGTATGCCTAGTTTGGAATAACTGTATAATAATATACACACTTTTAGGTGCATGGCAACAGATATTTCAACTTGAACCCTTAAGTGATTGACTGGCTAGCAAACCACCCGGTTTGCTAGATGGAAGAAAATCTGAAATAGGTGCGAGTACAATACTCGTAGTGTACTTTGAGATAAGTTGAGATATGCAATGAAAATATGAAAATAGATATTATATTTTTTTGTTGTGTTTTTCAGACCGACCACCATACCGAATCCACTCTTCCGAATCCTTGGAACTTCGACAATGAATCGGTGTCTCTTCGGTGTGCCCTTACTCTTTTAGGTACATAATAAGAGTAGTATGTATAATCTCCTAACCTAGACAAAAATAAAAACAAGAAAAATAAACTCTATACAAATTAAGTTTGACGACCTCGTTGGCGTAAAGGTTACCATGCCGGTCTGCTAATCAGAAGGTTTGTGCTTAACTAAATTTGTTGTCTGTGGGTCTGGGTGTTAAATATGTATTTATATATTCTTCTTATATATAAAATTTCCGTGTCACAGTGTTTGTTACCGTACTCCTCCGAAACGGCTTGACCGATTTTGTCCAAATTTTATATGCGTATTCAGTAGGTCTGAGAATCGGCTACTGTATATTTAGAAATAATTATTAAGGCAAAACAACGTTTGCCGGGTCAGCTAGTAATATGTATGTATGTATATGTAGTATATCAGTTGTGTTAGCAACCATAATACGAGCTAGAAATGGTTCAGTATGGGGCTAACCAGCTGTGTATGAAAAAAAAAAGTAAGTGTAAGCAGTAAGCAGAGTTTCCAAGACGCTAGCAGCATTGCATCGTTGAATGTACATGTACTATAGGTACCTACTCGTAATCAAAAAAATAAACCAGTACATCAACATTAATACCAATTAACCCTCTCAATGCAGGATCAGAATGACCTAATTCAATCCACTCGACTAGTGGGGTCTCATTTGACCAGCAATAAAAACCTCTTTTTGACAGCCTCGTGGCAAAATCCCTAACCAATATGATCCTTTACCGCACTAAGGCGTTAAGAATACCTTTACAGATCAGTGGGAAATCACCTCTGTTATTTGTGAGTTAGAGTCGCTTTTCATTTGGCAATGAAAGCTCCTTTAGGAAACTACAAAGGCGCCGCGCCGGTCGGCGGTGCTTTTGATGTGGAGATGTATAATTATGTAAGCGCAAGCTCGGAATGCCTTGCGTTTCAGTCCTAGGTTACGTTTTAGATTTAGTAAGCTCGGTAAATCGAAAGCTTACAGAGAAATATTATGTATCTACCTAGTTTCTTACTAGACTCCTGTGTCCACACAAGTATATATTTAAAAAAAAAACGTGATTACGTAATTCAGTAGAAACTCGTTTATCCGGCCCTCAGTTATAAATATTCTGTGAATGTATGTATAGACGGAATACCAAATGTCGTAAAAAATGCTTAAAAATTACGTTTGTTGTATGGGATGTAGCCTAAGTGTATTTTATTTGATTTAATTTGAAAAGTAATATACATTTATACATTCCGTGAAAATTTAGGTGTTATAAGCTACCGTTACTGATATAGCAAAAAATACAAAATAAATCACGTTTATTGTACGGTAGCCACCATTCATATTAAAATTTTTAGTGTTTGTTGTTATAGCGGCACGGGAAATACATAAATTGTGAAAAATTCAACTTTCTATCTATCACGGTTTCTGAGATACAGCCTGAGACATACAGACAACGGAGGCTTAGTAATAGGATGCCGTTTTTATATTTTGATGCGGAACCCTGAAAATTAGTACTTGATAAGTACTAAAACCGGCACTTACCTATATTAATAATGACTAACTAAAAGTAATTTCGGTTTTGCATATAAAGTTAATTACAGATATCAGGCTTCAATTTTAATTAAGCGACTAAGAGTTGTCCTTTACAACACTATAAAAAAATAAGTATTACTTATGTGTTGATTAATAAATAAAATTATCTAATTAATTTGTCGTCATTAGTGCAACAATTAAATATTAATTAAGGCAATTATTTTTTTTTATTTACGGTGAAGGCAAACTTCGTAAGGAAACCGTGTGGTCCTCAAACATATTTGACCACAATATACGATTTGTGTCATCCGCCATCCCGTACTTGGTCAGCGTGGTGGATTATGGAATGTATCTCTCTTCTAGAGAGAGAAGGCCTTAAGTCTCAACAATGGGCACGTATAGTGGACTGCTTATGTTATGTACCTATTTTAGAACCAAATGGGTTTTCTTGGCATTCAGTAGGTATGCATATAAATTGAGATGAATCATAATAAAAGTAAAACAAAACAATTGTTTTGTAGATAATTACTCAATTTATTTTATTAATGAATAAATAGCTTTGGGTTAAAAAAAATTGCCTTATAATTTTTTAACATATGAAACTTCCGTTTTTACCTTTGAAAATGTGTCCAAGACACTCACTGTCAATACATGCAATATCGAAGAATTAAAATTAGATATACAATAATATTCAAATGTTATAACTAATAACCAAATATCAATTTACAATATTATAACTTTAAGTAAATATCAATTTAAATAATTAGTCAAGAAAATAAAATGCTGAAATGGTATAACTTCAAGTTAAGCAAAGAAAATCGTCAACTTGCTAGTTGACAAGTCACAAATAAGTCGCTAATTAGTAACCGATCCAATCCAAGTAGTTCGGCAACACGATCTGTTCCCAATGTAATTAAACTCATTGTCATTACTCTGTGACGAATTAAGTGGGGGGAAGGCGGAAAAGTAGGCGTGGCTTCTCCACTTCAAAGGAGCCGCCGCGGCTCTACAAAGAGGGCAAGCAATCTCGAACGAGCAAGAGAGATGTAGTTCTCACTGCGTTAGAAAGGGATGGGCGATTTGAATTTGTTTGTAGTAGTAATCCGAGTGAATGACTAGCATGGCGGTAGTGCTGGGAGATTTTATCGATAATTTTATGAGCTTTTTAACTTCTTTCGTTAAGTAAGGTGAGTATTTACAAAGTTATGGTGGCTTAGTTTTGGACGATTGTTTCGGGTTAGGTACGTGGCGTTGTAGCTTTGTGGTGGTTAATTAACTAAGTATGGGAAGATGGGATTTGTGATTGTTTTGGTTGGTGATTTAGTTTTATGAACGATGAAAAATGTTAATGACAACCTTAGGGTTATAATTTAAATTATATATAAAATTTCGAATGTGTGTTTATAAAATAAAATGCAGTGCAGTTACTTTTGATTGTCTTCTACTAATTAATGAGCATTTGCTATTAATTTACTAGGCTTGCTGAAACTACATCGCCCAACTGTATTATTTTTTTCTTTCTTTTTTATAATATTGTTATGAAACAAAAATAAATAGAATATGTATATAAAAAAACGGGTTGATAAAAATAAAAGAATAACCCCAATCAAGGTATTACGATTTAGCCAGGATCCATGTTGTCTAATAATAATTGTATTTAAATAAGAAAATTTCACTTATACTTTAAAGGTGTAAGTTTGTGTGTATTTATGTATTTATTTATTTTTAGTGTGTATGTTTGTTACCTCTTGGTAACAAATAGGTACTCAAACGGTATATAAAACGGTTAGTTTTGTATGCAATTTAGGACTGAGATAGAATCTAGACATTAATCTAGGTATAAGTATAGATTCTATATCAGTCTTACCTCTTGGTAACAACTAGGTATACACACTCACACGCCTACAAGCTCAAACGGCTAATATCGATTTGTACGCAATTTAGGACAGAGTATGGTATGCAATTTAAGACTGAGATAGAATCCAGACTAATGTCTACCTTCTAATTCAGTTCTAAATTGCATGTGATACTAACCGTTTTATATACCGAACGATATTAGCCGTTTGAGTATTGACTCATATTTATTTTTTATCTAGAATAAACACGGGTAACACCGCGGGGTGCTCATTGTAAGAAGATATACAAATCTTCTTATCTTATATAATATAGTATATAAATCTCGTGTCACATTGTTTGTCCTCAATGGACTCCTAAACCACTTAACCGATTATAATAAAATTCGCACACCATGTGCAGTTCGATCCAACTTGAGAGATAGGATAGTTTAAATCTCAAATTATAGTCGCAATTTTAATTTATTGCTAATTATTGTCTGTTGTTATTTGACAGTCACAATTAGGTATCTGTTAACTCCAAATGATTCTAACAGATGTTGATACCTTTCGACTGGGTTGAGTAAGTAATCAATAGATGGCGCTGCTATGGTAAATCTACGAACGTGTCATATAAGCTCACTATCTATTTTTCATACCCCTAAGTGAGGCAAAACAACGTTTGCCGGGTCAGCTAGTTATATCATATATATTTGTACATAAGTTAAAACAAATCGGCGAATCGATAATTTCAAAATCGATATCGATCCCGCAGCATCCGCAGCCCCATCCCTAGCAATAAATCTCGATCGCTAAAGAAGCTTACGTCACTGACGTATTGTTTATAAATCAAAGTCGCCGGATGAGGGATATTATAGCTTCGTGGATAATGGAATTTATGTTTACGTACAAGAAGAATTGCGACTGTAGACAATCTTTCTACAAACAGATCTGCTGTTTTTTCTTTTGTTCCTCGTCATAATTATGACGAAAAAACTAATATGGTGGTGATAAAAACGTCTGCTTTTAATAAGGGTTCGTATCAAAAGGACATTTAAGCAGAACGCCCTATTAGCAGATCGTCCTAAAAGCAAAACGACATATTAGCATAACGTCCTACTAGCAACATGATATAGTAGCAAAACGGCCTAATATCAAAACGGGTAATAATAATCTTTATTTCAGGTAAAATAACATAGCCTACATATATGAAACTACGCACTAAAAATAAAATAATACTAAAAAAACGTTAGGTCATCATAGTAAAAAAATAAACAACATTAGGTTAAAAAAAAACAAAACAAAGATTGCTAAAAGAAGAATTGCGACTGTAGAAAATCTTTCTACAAACAGATCTGCTGTTTTTTGTTTTGTTCCTTGTCATAATTGTGACGAAAAAACGCATGTGGCGGTGATAAAAACGTCTGCTTTTAATAATAATATGATAATAATAATCTTTATTTCAGGTAAAATAACATGACCCATATGAAAATAAGCAAAAAAAAAAATTAAAAAAAAAAACGTAAAATCATCTGAGTAAAAAAATAAATAACATTAGGTTAATAATAATAATTTAGAAAAACTAAAAAAACACGCTTATCTGGCTGTTTTAAGTGAGTCAAAATCGCGCCCAAAGAAGTCGGTTACAAACAAAAATACAAAAAAAAAATATTTTTATCAAATTAGTGTATTGTCACCGGTCCTCAATAAATCTACAAAGTTTGAACGAAATCTGGCCGTTTAAAGTGGGTCAAAATCGCGCCCAAAGAAGTCGGTTACAAACAAACATACAGGTGAAGCTAATAAAAAGCGTGTAAAAAGTAACAAAAAAAAGTTTGCTAAGTTGTCGCTTTTTGTTCTCTGTCTGGTGGGCAGATCCAGAATCAGTACATCGGACTGTGTAAACCCTCGGAAAGGCACTGCAGTACCTATACCATTATTCGATCTCCGTATTCCACCCCAGAAGGAAGCAATACGATATCCGAAGACATGTGTCATCCACTAACCAGCACTTGGCCAGCGTGGTAGCCTATATCTCTCTCCTAGTGAGAGAAGGCCACGAGTCCCGGCAGTGGGAAAGTGGGAAAACAAGTAATTGGTGTAGGGCCGGGATTGAACCAGGGGTCGTCTGATTGAAAAGCAGACGTTGTTACCACCGAGCCACGATTGCTTTTTTGTTAAGCCAGGGTCTCCTAACTCCATTCCAAATTTCATCGAAGTCATTGAAGGTGGTAGATCATTTTTAGCAACCACCCTTAAGTTGGAAAAATTATCATCAAGCACCTATTGGTGAGTACCGACAGCTTCCTAGAGAGCCAGCTATTCCAGAAAAGGAATGCTCCACCTTAACTGCCAAATAGCTGCAATAAATAATAATAATATCTAAACAAATCTACTATTAGTATCTAAATCTAGGACTATACCTAAGTTAAAGACATTGTCAATGTCTATTGAGACTTCTAAGATATATTTGTTCTTTCTCACTTCGACAAGCCTGAAAACATACGAGTAAGTATCCTACTAACTTCCCAAATTTTACAAACATCTTAATTTCACACGCTGTCAAAAATTACACATTTATCCCAAAAATCTTGACAAAAAATCGGCACAACTTTTAATAATATAACAAAAGTCACAAAGATGCTACTAATTCGATAATTAAGCTTCCCGACCCATTAAATCGAATTAACTTTGACACCTCTTCACTAGAGGAAAGTTAAACTACTCACTCATTACTACCGACCAGATAACTAGACCTATCATCAGAAGATATTTGCTAGTATAAAAAGATCAAGTTAAAGTGGTTTTCAAAGACAAAATAGTGCTGAGTCACAAGATACTTGACTCGATACTTTAATGGTCAGTCGAGTGATTCCCACGATCGCGAAATCGATAATGCTTTAAAATAATTTCATGTTATTAATTTGTGTTACGTATTCTTTGAGGATCCATTTTGTTGTCATTAGAGTGATGTTCACTTTTATGGACAAAGGTTTTGATCATCAGCATTTCATTTAAAAGCGACTGTGACTCGGTTGTGTGCTTTTCAATCTGACGGCCCCTGGTTCGATCCCGGTCCTAAAACAATTATTTGAATTATTTGAAGGATTACAATATGCGAAAATATTTGAGGATCACAATATGCTAAAAAATGTGTTTACAGTTATAAAGTTGTGTCTCAAACGTGTCGATAAAGCGAATGCAAATCCACAGTAAAAGAACAAACCACAGTCATTGGTGTAGGGCCGAGACCGAACCAGGGGGCGTGATTGAAAATCAGACGTTTTTACCACCGAGCCACACTCGCTTTAAATAGCCTTTAGATCCTTAAAAAATAGGGCTACTATTTTCACCATCTTTTCATTGACTGATTAAAGCTGTAAAACTGCAATGATCACAGTGAATTCTCATTCAAGTTAAACGCAGTATATGCATAGTTATAAATATAATAAATACTATGTTCTACCCTAAAAAATATTCATAAAAATTACCATAACCCAATTCTAACTATGACTGGCTAATTACAAAACCTCTGGCGTCCAAAATGATTAATTGTTGCCAGCAATTAGGTAATTACATCCACTTTGCATTAAAGGTATGACAACGAGCGTTCAGTGTTGCCACACCTGTCTGTCATTTGTCAATATCACCCGTATTAAAAGGTAATTGAATAGAGCGAATTATAAAATCGTTATGGCAATAATGGGAGGTTGAGATCTGAAGTGCCTAGAGAAAGGAGTTTCAATGCGGGGTAGGTATATTTTTTATTCAATATGGCATAAGCATAAGCATAAGCAGGTGGGACTCGGGGCCCTCTCTTACCAGGAGAGAGATATAGGCCATAGTTCGCCACGCTGGCCAAGTGCGGGTTGGCGGATGACACACGTCTTCGGATATTGGAGTCCTCAAACGTGTCGGTTTCCTCACGATATTTTCCTTCACCGTAAAGCGAGTGCAAATCCACACATACTCGTAACTAAAAAAACAAGTAATTGGTGAAGAGCCGGGATCGAACCAGGGGCAATCTGATTGAAAAGCAGACGTTATAACCACCGAGACATACTAGATTTTTTTGTATATGGGGTTGTGCTTGATCACAATTCACCTAATGGCAACCGATATCACGATCTAAGATGGAACAAGCTTATCCAGAAGAAACTGGTTCACTCGTGCCTTGAAAACCGCAAGTTTATAGTTTTAGGTAAACAGGGGTCGAACCCATGAGCTTCTTGACGTAATACAGCCGCACGTCGACTTTCCTGTCATTTCTTAATTTTTTGCAATCACGTGTACTTATCTATTATTACTAATTAATTATTTAAATTCGCCTTTGCTTTTATCTATATAAATAAATTACCTACTAAGTAAATATAAGCTTAAGTAGAATGTAACAAAATAAAGTAAATCTACCATTAAGCTATTTTTATTTGTATCATCAACATTTGTAAGAATTTTTATCTTCTAATATATAAAATTTCCATGTCACAATATTAGTTACCGTACTCCTCCGAAAAATGGCTTGACCGATTTTTACCAAATTTCATATGCGTATTCAGTAGGTTTGAGAATCGGCTACTATCTTTTTTCATACTCCTAAGTGAGGTATTTTAGATGAAAGCAAAAATATTGAGAAGCGGTTGGTCCTCGCTTCTTCGCTCTTCTCGGAGATTCAAGAGCTGGCAGTTATTTTTTACAACGACTAGGTTTCGCTATTCAACGGGGCAATGCTGCCAGCATTTTGGGAACTTTGCCACGCAATCATAGCTTGGGTGGAAAACTTACCTTAATTTAAATTGAAGAGTGTTTTAATTTTTTTCTTGTAAATTTATTTTAGTTTGTACTTAGTATTTGTATGTTATACAAATTAATAAAACATTTTATAAATATGAAAATAATATAAAAGCGAAATAATATACCGATCTACGTAAGTTTTATGGTACTAGCACCTAAAAGCTTTTAAATCTCCTCATTTTATACTAAAATTGCAGATTAAATTCCCTATTTAATAGATAAATAATTAAGATTTATAACATTACGGTCAGTGTTCAATTATCTCAAACAGTTGGCATAAAGGTTCCAGTCCATTAGACTGGGCCAAATATTGGGCACGAAGGTCCTTGTGCATTAGATTAGCACAGATCCCGTCCCGCCTCCGGCGAGAAGGCAATCCATCTCCATACTCTGTCAAAACTATGTCGTTGCACAAAATGTTTTTGAAAAAGAATCGGTCAAGAGTGTTAAACAATGTTCTTTAGCCGGGTTCCGTAAGTAATATTATTTTGCAGGTGACTTTCTTTGAAGGCCGATGTTTTAGGTTCATTAACAAGATAACGATTAATATTGGTTATTAATTAATTAATTTATTTATGACCAATACAATTATTTATTGGTTTTTATATTTTAATACTTAATTGAGTTATTTTTTATTTAAAAAATGTGACGCGCCTTATATTTTTAATTAGTAGGTACTTAATATTCCAGCAAAGCTTTCCATACTCACAAGAGTATCACTTTTTTATATTTGTTAGTCAGAATATATAATACTAGCTGCGCCCTGCGGTTTTATCCTCGTTATTCCGGGATAAAAGAGAAGTCAAGCCGGGATAAAAGTAACCTATGTGTTAATCCAAAGTCTAACTTATCTTCACATCAAATTTCATCAAAATTGGTTCTGCCGTTTGAGCGTGAAGAAGTAATAAATATACACACACATTCGCATTTATTATATTAGTAAGATAGGATAAAGGATAGTCACAACGACATACAAACTTAAGTTGCAAACTTCACGCAACCCCAAAAAACACTAGCCACAATTAAGGTCTCTTTTGATTAATTTGACGACTAAAATAAGCTCTTTGTGTGTCAAATTTGAGTTCTTTAAGGTGTGAATTAGACGATTTTTCTCGATGATAAAGGTTGACGGATGAACGGAAAATGTTGCTTTTGTATTTTAATTGTTCACGGTGTGTGTCGGAGGTTATTTAATAATATAGGCGGTCCGTGTGGTGGGTCCAGCTTGGGGCTTGATTGATGAGGTGGATGGGTGATTTTTCTTCGTTAATTTCGGTATAAAATCTAGCTTTGTTCCCTGCACTAAATGGCAAGGTCCGTGCTAATTTGGATTAACTAATGACGTTTCGACCTTTTTTGTATTCGCGGATATGCGTAAAGAATTGATTAGTGTTTCGGTATTTTGAGAGCATGAATATAAATAAAATAAATAAATAAATATTAGGACACATTCACGCACGGCTGGTTAGCCCCATACTGAACCATTTCTAGCTTCTAAAAGACGTTATAGGTAGAATGATTTGGAATAGAAACGAATCTCCGTAATTCAGGAAGCGGTCCCACTTAGGTATAAATAGATAAACAATTTTATTGGTAAAATATTTAATTTACAAGTCAATGGTAGATATTAAATGTCACAATTAAATAAAATGTACTCAGTGTCAAAAAAAACACATTAATAATGGCAATATCTAATGCATCTGTTTCTCTTGTATAGTATAGCGAAAGCTTTTCAATTATTTATTTCTACTAAAAAATTCGTCAATTGAGTATAACGTACTGTGAACGAGCCAGATTTTTAACTTACTTTTAAATATGCTTGAGACATTAGTAATTTCTTCCGGGAGACTGTTATACACCTTCGGCCCTATATCGACTTCAATTATGTACAACATATCTAGGAACTCTATTCAGTATAGAGAAGACCTTTTTTTTTCAAATTTTGTATCATTCCTAACACCTATCTAACCACTAAAAGCCTGACTCCAAATCATCTAGTTCTCTAAGAGTTAAGTTGCTCTCAGAGCAGTAATCGCTATTAAACCGACTTGTCAATTTATATTGTCTTGTAAGTAATTTCACATTCTCGGCCCGATTGTAAGGCGTTATAATGACAGCAGGATGACGTATGGATTTGTCGCTTACGGCGTTTGGCGGCTCGCGCCGGCGGCCTCTTCAAAGAGGTGGGCCCCTTTGATGTTACCGCCGCGCCGCCGCGAGGGATGGGGTCGGCTGAGGTTTAGTGGCGATGATTAGCATCGATGGACGGCTCGGTTTGAACTAATATCGCGGTTTTGATTGTTATAGTGGATAATTGGTGTGCGTTTGGCAAATAAATGTAGCATATTGATTACTAGTTGTTTCTGGCGATACAGTTTGTTAAAAAGTTTTCGAAGTTAAGAGACGTTGGAAGTTTGTCAAATAATGAAAATTATTTACAAGAAAAATCTCTTAAATATTGAGCGTGTTGAAGTAATTTCTACTGAGCATATTCTGCTTCAAAGGACATCAACGCGTTCTAGTTTTCCTTCCTATTATTAATATTCTGTCAGTGTTTGTTTTAAAACATTATCAATTAGACACTTTTATCTTATAAAATATGTTAACAATTAGGTACTATTAAATTCTAACAGTCTAATAAATTTAAATTACTAAGATCTGAATACCCAAGCGTACCTCAGTTGTATGGTATCATCTTCTTATATATAAAATTTCCATGTCACAATGTTAGTTACCGTACCTACTCTTCTGAAACGGCTTGACTGATTTTTACAAAATTTTATATGCGTATTCAGGAGGTCTGAGAATCGGCTACTATCTATTTTTCATACTCCTAAGCGAGGCAAAACAACGTTTGCCGGGTCAGCTAGTATTCATATAAGTATACCTCGATATCGATAAAATCCACCGCGATATCGATAGCACAATACCCCAAGCCTAAGCCCACACCACAGCGGGGCAATAAAACGAATGGAGCACGTATTTTGACGCGGAGCGGCGCTTCTGGTCCTCTCTCTCTTTCTCTCAAATAGTTTCTTCTCTTTCCTTCTTCAGAGGTGTCTGGGAGCCCATTATAGTGTTATAGCTTGGACCGGTACAGTAATAAATTATGGTGCAATAGTACATCTTAGGCTTAGCTTTGGGATAATATGACATAGGTAGATAGGTAGGTAGCTGATGCAAAAGTTAGATGTATTTCAACTGCTTATGTTCCTTTAGATAGTTTATGACAAAGATGTAATTTAGTTGTATAAAAGTATTCCTTAACTTGTGAAATTGGAGAGATTCGTTTACGTGTTGGGGCCCGCGATCTACAACCGCGTACCCGCGACTGTCCGGGATGCACCTTCCACCGCCAGCTTTAAGACTAGATTCAGGGTTTGGCTATTAGATAAAACTTTTTATAATATAAATGATTATTAATTGAAAATTGACATTTGTTTCATATCATACACTATCGTAATGATATTATATTACTAGAATTAGAATTGAAAATTGATATTAAATAATGTTATATACTTTTGTAATGATATCATATTATTTGACTTGTAACTTTGGTGTTATCAATAAATGATTTGTATTTGTACAACTCGGTTGGTTTTCTTCCCTCCTGTGCTACGTTGAAACGATGACATCTCAGTCAGGCGTGCGACCGCCTTTCATCCTGGAGGTGGTAGGTTCCATCCCCGCCAGTTAGCTCGAGCTTTTGGTGAAGGAACACATCTTTAGGAAACCATAGCATGGTGGCAGGGCATTTTATAATGCTCACTTGGCTAGCAAGTGGTTGTTAGCATCGCCCGCCTGCGCCGGTTCTCATCGGAAAATAAGAAGATTTTCTTCATACTTTAGATTATATTAGATTCCACTAAGATTGCACATAGTATGGGCCTAACTATTTACAATAAATTACCTGAAAATGTGACCGAGGCAACGAGTTTAGGTAGCTTTAAAGCTCGACTTAAACGCTGGCTTATCGAGGAAACTCTCTATATAGATGACTTTCTAAAAATTACAAAATAAGGTAATATTAGTTACTCGTATATTGACATTATTTTTATTTTTTATTAATACATATGACATATTTAAACTTTGAAATGTACACATGTATATAGGGCACCCAAGTGCTAAAACCGCATTCCATATTTTCTTGTATTAAAAATTTCTTGTTTGTATTTATTGTATTGTTAGTTGTAATTTTGTTCATTAGCATTAAGCACAATTGAATGAATTAATAAATATATTTATTATTTATTATATTTATATATTTCTTTTTGTTACTTATAATGTTTTAAAATGATGTATAAATTGACCTGTAAAATATTGTTTTTACCAATAAATATGATTATGATTATCCGGATTAAAATTTTTCAATTATCGATAATAATCGAGTTTCTGCTGTACTTTTATAAACTTGGCAATCCTTTTCCTACGACCCGCCTTTAACATCGAGTTACCAAACAGCTTACTCGAGAGGCTCAAATTGATTCCCCAATCCAGTTGTTTGCTCAAAAACTTAGATAAAAAAAGCGGGTCGATAAACAATAAAAACAACGGAAGGCTCTTTGGCGGTGCATTGCCGCCATAAAAATACCCATTAGATGTCTTATTAACGCCTATTTTGACATAATTAGGAAGGAATAGTGTAGGACGTAGGTTATATGATTGCTTGTGTTTTATGATGGCCTGGTACGCGATCGGTGAGGAGGCAGATGTGAAAACTATTTGGTAGCATATAAATAATTTATTAATTAATGTAATGTGTTTTTAAAGAAACAATAGGTAGTTATTAAACTAAACAATTTTAGACAGCTTTGATTCTAAGAATGAATTGTACAGTTCAGAAAATGGTATATAATTTAATGTTATAAACATTTGTAGAAAACCTTTTAGAATATTTGAAAATTAGAAAAACTTATACTTTAAATATGTAGATAAAGGAGTATTCGGATCATTAATGATACTCGTAGGTATGTATGTACCTATCTTCTTCTTCGTATGAGCTAAGTAGCCAGGCTATGGTGTCGATAGTTTTAAAGCCGCCCGAAGGTCACTGATTTGCCTTGACTTCTGCTTGTACTAAGTCTAACCCAAGCCGGGACCTAAAATTTTACGTGTCATCCGACCCAGGTAGCGCGCAGATGAATACTTATTCCACTTAAAAACGACAGTCTTGTGCATGGTCACCCATCTAAGCACCGTCTGCCTCGAGCGTTGCTTATCTTCGATGATCGCGTCAGATCACCTTAGCTAGCCGAGCTTCAGGCGCTACATGCATATTACATATTATAAACATGTATACCTTAATATGTACATATGTAACCATAATACATTATATACATGTATACCTATTATCATAAAAAATTTGGTTTAAAAATATTAAAAAACTTGTGACTTTCAAAAGTATAATATCTAATTATCGTATTATTCTAGCTTCCCATGTGGGATGGTGGGATAGTGGCCAAACAAGGGCCTAGTATGTTATGAAAAAAAAAGACATACAGTCGAATATATATATATACCCTCCTCTTTTGAAGTCTGTTAAAAGTACAAACAAATCATCCGCTATTTTTCATCACAAGCTTATACTAAACACATAAATACGTTACCGTAATTAATCAAAAATTGCCTTACCTACATCGAACACCATCATTGCAACATTAAACGACAACCAGAGCAAACTAAATTGCCCAAACGAAATTAGAAAGCTTTATTTCCGATAACATCAAATTTAAAACAACATAATTTCAATTTTCTATCTAAAATTAGTCAATGGAAGTACCAGGCGGTCATGAACGCACGGAGATGATTTATATCTTATTTAACGTATCAAAAGCGATGCGGGCGGCCCAAATATCCGCTAGTAATTAATTACAAACGAATATCATAATCGTAGGAAAGCTTTGAAGTGAGTTTTGAGTGGTACACATGTTGTAATGACCGGTACACACTCACGGATGGCGGAATATCGGAGGTTTGTATCTATATGGTACATTATTGCTTTACGTTATTTATTGTATTTCTTCTTCTTCTTCGTATAAGCTCTGGTCTCGAGAGTTCAAAACAGTGTAAACTCCATGTAACGTAACTTGATTTAACGACAAACTTTTTTTTTTATCCTTGATAGGTTAGCGTTTGACTACAGCTAGCCTGATGTTAAGCTGCCGTGCAGTCTACGGTGTGGCGGCACGCTTACCTAGAAGATACTTATTAACTCTAATTTTGAAGGCCCCCGGATGATACCTCTCAGGAAACAGAGACTCAGGTAGTAAGTTCCAAAGCTTCGCAGTCCTAACAATAAAGGTTGACGCAAAACGTTTTGTACGAAAGTTTGGAACTTCAACTCTGTATCGGTGCCTATTAAATGATAAATAGGCTTACGTTTGACCGCAGCTTGCCTGATGTTAAGCTTAACTGTGGTCTAAGATGTATCACGCTTGCCTAGAAGGAACCTATTTTACTCTAGATTTGAAGACCCCCCAAATTGTACTTCTCGGGAAAAAGAGACTCAGGAAGAGAGTTCCAAAGATTCGCAGTTCTCACAATGAAGGTCGAAGCAAAACGCTTTGTGCGAATCCTCGGAACTTCGGCAGTAAATCTGTGTCTCTTCGCTGTACCCCTGCTCGTTCTGTAGTGGAATGCATGGAGAAGCGGGAATTCAATTGTGCAGCTCCATTGCACACTCTCCAAAATGTATCCGAAACTCTGTAAAGCGTCGAAATCAATTGGCTTTAGGTGGTTTAGCTTGTATTCCATACAATGATACATTCTCTCCATTTAACGACCACTCTCTAAAACGCCATAAAATACACAGTCCCTTCAGTATCTTTATAAAGAGTTTACACTGTACTTAAATATTTTGGTGTACTAAATTTAATACCAAAAGTATTTGTTGCTATAGCGGCACGGAAAATACATAACATGTGAAAATTTCAGCTTTTATTTAACGTTTGTATTTTTATGTTTTTAATAAACAAACAAATTAACAGGGGATAAGCTATTACAAAAATTTGTTGAAGAAACTGCAAAATACAATATTAGATACAAATTTATCAATTTAAAACATCAGGACTAAAATAGTATTATAATATTGTACACTCATCCTAAAATATTGTCCGAACCACAGTCCCAGGTGATGCTGAGCAGAGATGTGCGGACATTTTACGAGGAACAGTCGGCTCGCTTGATCTCACCTTACTGATGTACTAAACATCCTTGGTTCTTGATGTTATTTCCTTGATCCATGTTACATTCATAATTTTATGACTTAGAAATATCTGTAGTGAAGGAATGGTCTTAAAGATAAATCGATTTGTTTTGTAGGATGCCGAACCTAAAAGGTAAAAACGGGACCCTATTACTAAGCCTCCGCTGTCTGTCTGTCTGACTCCAGGCTGTATCAGACACCGTAAAAGCTAGAAACTTTACTTTCACAAGATATGTATTGCCCATGCCACTATTACAACAAATACTAAAAATAAAAAAATATTAAGGGGGTCCCCATACAATAAACGTATTTTTTTCCTATTTTTTTGATATATGACAATAACGGTAGCTGTTAGATACTTAAATTTTTCACAAAATATATAAATGTATAATAGCTATCAAACTAAAGCATAAAATTAAAATAAAATACATATTTGAGGGTGGCTTCTATACAACAAAAATACGAGTGTGGATTAGAAAACTTCGCAGCCTAATACATAAATACTTAAACTACTCCTAATTTAATGTAACCATGACAACCATGTTTAAACTCTGGTCTATTTAAATTAGGCTAATTTTTGTGAGCTTTTATGCAGCGTTTTTAAGCAATTTAATTAAAAAATAATATTTAAAGGGGGCTTCCATACAATAATAGTACGGAACCCTTCATGCACGAGTCCAACGAGCACTAGGCTAATAATTTTTTTGAGGCTTCAGAATGTATATAATTTGTGCTAGCAACCATAATACAAACTAGAAATGGTTTAGTACGAGGCTATGTGTAAAATATGAAAAAATAAATAACTAGACTTGTTCTTACGTGTAGTTAAAAAAAAATAACATGCAACATACGCTTACCTAACAAAAAATTTTACAGGCACATTTCCTTCGAGAATATTCTAGCCTATACAACTTACTAAGAACTTAAAGTACCAAGTACTTTAATTTGAGCTACATTAAGTTAGCATCGACCATTCATACACTTAATCCTAATATCGATAGACGCTAAAGACATCCGAATAATGTAATTATAGGATTACTTCTAAAACCACTAAACTAAAGCATCACTATTACCACCTTATTTTAAAAGCTTTAAGGTTGAAAATGGCAAGTCAAAGCTTAGAAATAAAGTTGTGCTTAACTCCTAAGTTTGACAGGCGGCAAAGTTCAAAGTAACTTTGAAATCAATTAATAGTTATCAAACGGTATGGGAAGTTATAAATCCCGATTTTGTCAGTTAGACTCGCCTTGTTTGGCGGCGCTTTATCATAATTAAAAAAAGGCTTATTTAGCTCGTTGCGAAATGTTAAGCGGTATCAAAAATAATTTTGTTTTGTTGAAATCAATTTTAAATTTAAAAAAAAATCAATACATTATGAGTGAAAACTGTTCTATATGTTTGTCAAAACTATTATTTTTTAACGAAATTGTTCAAAACGCTGCATAAAGGCTCACAAAATTTAGCCTAATTTAAATACAGTCAATTGGGATAGAAATTGACAATTTGACAACCAGAGTTGTGACATGGTTGTTTGTATTATTTCAAATACTATTTAAATTCTAGAGATTCAGTTTTTTCTTAATGGATTTTTGATTTGTTGTTTGCTTTAAATTGCTTTAAATTTTAATTTAAATATTAGTTAGTAATTTAGTAGTTAGGCAGTTTTCGTTTAAAAACTCGGCGCGTCTCTAAACTGTGCTTGTCAACCTGAGATATCTTTTTGCCCAATAATATTACGAGTATATTAAACCACTGTAGTACTTGCACACTACTGTTTCGTATGGGCGAATTAACTGGCAAATACTTAATTACTAGATGACCCGGCAAACGTTGTTTCGCCTTAACAAATAGATAGTGGCCGATTCTCAGACCTACTGAATACGCATATAAAATTTGGTAAAAATCGGTCAAGCCGTTTCGGAGGAGTACGGTAACTAGCATTGTGCCATGGAAATTTTATATAATAGAAGAAGATGTACTTCCCCGGAAAGTCTCCTAGCAAAGAGGCCTACCAATACCTACTTTAATCAAATGTCAATAATTCAATCAATCATTTATGCATGACACGTTAACAAAGTCAGAGGCCTTCGGGCGGCTTAGAAACCCTCGACACCAGAGCTTGGCCACTTAGCTTAACAAAAAAAATTAAAATATTTACAGAGCTTTAAGATGATGAAACACATAACAACATTTTATGACTACTATTTTGTAAAAAAACTATATTATGTGTTTCGTCTTGTAATATTTGTATTTGTTTTCTATTTCTAAATATCGTAAGATTAACATTCCACCTTCGTAGATGATATTATCATAACTATTGACAACTCGTTACGAGATTAACAGCTAAGCACGCGTCATGTCATGTTATTAGTATGACATGAACTTAGGGTTGTCAGAGTTACGTGTCAACCAAGCTAATTTAGATCAGCCACAAATTTTTCAGCCACGAATTTATATACTTAATATCTTATTACGAGTTGATTTATGCCTAATGTTAAGTAAAATCAAGTATTTGCGGTTGTGGGCCATCTTGGATTTGCATAAAATTGATCATATGCATGTATTTTGCTATAAAAAGCGAGTGTGGCTCTATGGGATAAACATCTGCTTTTCAATCAGGTACGTGGTTCGATCCAAGCCCTACACCAATGACTTGTTTTTCAAGTTATGTGTGGATTTGCACTCGCTTTACGGTGAAGGAAAACATCGTGTGGTCCTCAAACATATCAGAACCGACATATTTGAGGACCACAATATCCGAAAATATGTGTTATCCACCACCCCGCACTTGGCCAACGTGGTGCATAATGGCCTATCTCTTTCCTCGTGAGAGAAGGCTCCGAGTACCAGTAATGGGAACGTATAGTGGGGTGCTTATGCTATGTATTTTATTTCTTTATATTTTACTATTCAAACCCCTTCTTTTGAGACCTATATTGAGGCAGCTGTGAAAACTAATTATATCCGCCATAAAATTGCGGATGACACCTTAAATCTCTTTTCACCAAAATTTGCTGAAACATTTTCGAAATAATATAACTAACTCAAAACGGGTTTATCCATACCGTTGTAACTACTCAAATCTTTATTTAGGTAATTAAATAATTATTAATTAATTTGACTTTTGTTCTCTATAACTGTTATGTCAGTCGACAGCCCTATTTGAAAACGTCATGGGATGACATGATACACCAAACGAGGCAGCGACAAAGTTGCGGCGTCTTTGACAACTCTCTGGTTAACTTAACTTGACAGTTGTTTGCTTTGGACTACCCTTTTTACACCATTTGACAGTTGGAAAAAAATGACATGGAGATGACTCATTTTTGTAGCTCAATTTTTGTTTATTTATTTTATTTATTTATTATGGTTCGCAAAACAGAAAACAATCATAAGTAAAACTAAAATTAATTAATTTACCAGGATCAAAACAAGATTATTTTCCTAACTATGTGTAAACAATATGATCAAATAAAAGTATTCGAAAGAAACACTACAAAACTAGTCGGTGAATTAGGTTAGGCTACAATTTTGATTTAGTTAGGTTAAGTTTTAATCTAAGTTCAATAATTCTTTTTTTTATTATTATTTGTCAAACAGTTGACTTAAAGATCGTTCTCAAGGAGGTTAAGTAAGGAAGAGGATCTATGATTTCTTTGAAAAAAAAAATGTTTGGATCAATTTTGGTCTAGTAGTGTCATTAAACACAACAAACAATGGGCAATAGTTCCAAAACGTGGAAGGCGCTTGTTATACCAGTGGTCTTAGCAAACATAATACGGACTAGAAATGGTTCAGTATGGGGTAAACCAGCCGTGTGTGAAATGTGTCCTAATATTTATTTATTTAACTTATTCTTTATAGCTTTGGAACTCTTTTCCCGAGAAGTAAAATTTGGGGGTCTTCAAATCTAGAGTAAATAGGTTCCTTCTGGGCAAGCGTGATACATCTTAGACCACAGTCAAGCTTAACATCAGGCAAGCTGCGGTCAAACGTAAACCCATTTATCATAAAAAAAAATCACAGTAACCACAAGTCTAAGTACAAAACTAACTTTCCCTACCTAAACGCAACAGTTAAGTAATAACTAATTAACCAAACAAATAACAACAAAAAACACAATGTCGCAGGAAATATGTTGTTTTTTTTTAAATAAAAAATGTTTTTATAATTATAATTACAAAGGTGTAATTAATTTGGCTAGCCTCGGGCGATGGCGGTTATGACTTTTTTAGGGTTCCGTACCTGAAAGGTAAGAACAGGACCCGATTCGTCTTCGCTATTAGTCTGGCTCCAGGCTGTATCTCAGAAACCATGAGAGCTAGAAAGTCGAAATTTTCACAAGTTATGTATATCCCGTTATAACTACAAACGCTTAAAATAAAAAAATATTGGGGGATAATTTATTAAAATATTAAGGGTCCCAATACACTAAACGTGTTTTTCATGTTATTCTGCTATATATCAATAACGGTAAAAGGTATCTTTCGAAATAAATAGTTAAATAAGAATAAATAAAATATTTAAGGAGGGCTCCCATACAAGGTACGTATTTTTCAAGCAATTTTTTTCTCAATCCTTCTAATGTCATTTGGTAGACCCTCTATACATTCACAGAATATTTAATTATGTAGGTATTTACTTCAAAAATAAATAATAAAATCAAAATAAAATTAATATTTAAGGGGGCTCCCATACAAAAACGTGCTTTTGCCACTTTTTTAAGATATAGGAATAAGATAGTTCGGAAAATAGTACGGAACACTTGGCCAATTATTTAAAGAATAGAGTAAGGTAAGTTTTAGGCATTGAAGTTTTATTACTTTAAGGTTATTTAATATGGCAACACGAAATAATGGCGACACAAATTAACTTTTTTCACAGTTCTAGTGTCGAAACAAATATATATAATTGGTGCATTATTCGAGCAGTCGTATATGTATCAAATGGTTTTTTTATCAGTATGTATGTACAGTGTAAACTATATATAATGACACTGAAGGGACTGTGCATTTTATGGCGTTACAGAGAGTGCTCGTTAAATGAAGAGAATGAATCATTGTATGGAATACAAGCTTAACCAACTAAAGCCTTGATTTCGACGCTTTAGAGAGTTTGTCGTTAAATCGAGTGACATCGTTACATGGAGTTTTCACTGTAGTTAGTTTCGCCTGTAGCAGTTCGACATTGTTTTGATAAAATTCAACAGATCAAATAATTACTTACCTTATTTTGATATGGATATATACCTAAAACTTTTTTTGTAAAAACTTTGATACTGAGAACATGAACAGAATCGATAAGAAGAAAGGTATGTATTATAGAACTATATGTATAGAGGTCGCTCTTAGCGGCAATAAGGCAGCTGTTTTTGACACTAGTCATTCACCTACTTATAAAAAGAATAAATAATATGCATTTGATTTAAAATCTGCTAATGCAAAATCAATAAATCCAAATTGGCTTTCACTGCAAACTGCCACTATTCTATCCGTCCATTTTTATCCGTTCTCTAATTTACAAAACTTTCTCTTAATTACCACAGCAATATATTAAATTGAACTAGATTACGGTAATAAACAACGAAAACGCCATATTGTAACAATAATAAATAATAAATTGCAAATTCATCATCCTAAGCCCCTTTAAATTACCGTTTTGAAGTTTTTTTTCTCATGGTACACCCCTGGGGCAAACAGATTCGGACCATTTATACGAGTACGTTTGTATCGAATTAACTAGCGAATATTGTTTGAGTGATTAATTGTTTTACATTTTGCTATTACAGATACTACATAGAGATATACATGTATTTGTCTAAAAGAAAGTAGATATTTTAAAATGTATGACAATGCATGTAGAATAATAACAATAATTTAACGATTTTTTTTAAATGATCATGAAAGAATGTATAATACAAAAAGAGCCTCGTGTTGATCAATTTTAATCCGGGATAAAAATAGCCCATACCAAATTTAATTTAAATCGGTTCAGGTGTTTGAGTGTAAGGAAGTAAAATGCATACATCATCAGGCAAGCTGTTGTCAAACGAAAACCTATCTTATCAAGGGTAAAAAAAACACACACATTCAGTTGGGCCAATATTGTTACAAGTTCTATCCATACGTACCATACCCTTTTTTCTCACATAGATTATATTTTGTATACCTATGTGAGAAAAAAAGGACAACAGATACGAAACGTATAATAACAAGTAAATTCCACGTTTTGAAACAATTTACCACTTGAGTATTTGAAAATGATTCTGATTTTACCGATCCCATAGTTTCCCAACAACGTTTTTATTCGCCGGAAACTCAGGTTTATAAGCAGGAATAGAATCCCTGCCTTGCGCGACGTAAGTTAACCACAAACCTTACTGAGCTGCCATTGTTTTAAGTACCCTAAAATTAGGTAAAATATTTACAGCGGCAACACCTTGTCCAAATATCGTCTTCTCTCTCTATGAATATGCTAGCCAGTCATCTGTATAAATCTGTGGTAAAATGACACTACAACTACCACGAAATGTCCAATGTTTGGAACTCCAAACATTGGCACATTTTGTTTCAAAGAAACCATAGACAACGGCGTTCCTTTCTTAACCTCTTTTATTCGCGGCAAAAAGAAAATCAAACGTCAAAAAGACGCGCCAAAAATTCACCAGTATGTGACAGCGTAATGCGTTTTAGAAATGGAGTGAAGCGAGCGCACAATGGAACGTAATGAAGCGGTTTTGTTAACGTTTTGTCATGTTTTCGGCGCGTGTGGGCATATTAAGCACAATTATGTTATAAATGGGCGTTTATTGGACGATTAGCCGATGGATCGGCGTGATGAAACTGGCGGTTACTAAATTGATGTACAGATAAGACGAGATGACTTTTATTGGGTACTTGGGTAATATGTACCATGAATGTGGAACCAAATCATTGAGTACGGATTTTGGAATCTTCGCCAGAAAAGGAATAATAAAGGCAAAATCTCGATTTGCAGTTGAATAAGACTAGGTTAAAAAAAATTTTTTACATTTTATTTGGTTTATATTTTTTTTTGATGTTATAAATTTGTTTGCGACAAACATATTTAATGTGTTTCTTTGCTCTATGATTTACAACGTGGTCTCAAAACTTTTCTGGTCGCCTGTACAACGTGTTTTTGAATAACATCATAATAGATTTGTGAAAGGCACCGGCACACGATTAGCGAAGTAATTTCATGTCCTCCCAGTAATTACCTCGCGCCGAGAGAGACCGACAGACGAACATTGTTATTATTATTATTAGTAGCTAGCTGAGCACCGCGGTGTTGCTTGCGTTAATCCGGGACAAAAAATATGAATGAATGAATGAATGATTTATTTGTCTATAAAACTAGGTACATAGGTGGTATCATAAAATGTCATAAAAGTAAAACTATTTACAACTAAGATGTATGTAGTGATCATCTAGTTTTTGCCCGTAAGGCTTACAGAAATAGCTGTGTTATGTATTAGCTTATGTCTAAACTATTTTCATACAAAATTTGATCAAAATAGAGTCAGACGTTCGAATTTGAACCTTTTAATTTTTGTATAACCGCAACTGCTGGCACAAAATTTGTTAACAATTTTTTTATGACTAAATCTTAATCTCCTAAATATTTAATATTAATTACTACTTCATATAATCAAATATTTTTTAAATAAAAATTTACTTATACTAAAATTTATATGTAAAATAAATATAGATAAAATAAAAACTTTGTATTTTATATACTTGCAATTTTGATTAAAGTTTTAGCGTTCGAAAGTTAAAAGTTCGCGCCAAAAATCACCGCGGTCACAACAATCAAAAACATTTCATGTAAACGGCCAGTTACACGGTTCTATATAATCGATTGGCCACGTCGATGCTATAATCGATACGTTAGTTTGTATTCGATGTTTGAATTTCGAACGTCGCGTGCCGGTAGAGACGCTACGCTGAGGTTACACTGAAGAAGCTTGAATTAATAAAATAAAAATCGAGTACATACTCGTACTTTTATTATTTGCTTTTTAAAAACCTCTCACTGAAACCGAACAAAATAAAATTTAAATAAAACCTTTATACGCTCATTTATGATTAGATCGCCTACAAACCGTTCGAAGTTCAAGTTATTATTCTGTGCCGTTATCTAACAATCTACGAAAATCAGATGAAAGTATGTAATAACTTTATGTCACATTTCAGGCCAAAAAAAAATCTTAACGTACCTATTATTATAACATACTTCAACCTAAAAACAATACATACTATATATACCAATATCTACTACCTACTTAACGCGAAACAATAACACAATTATTTTAATACAATAAAATAAAAACTTTCCTTATATGCGACATCAAACCTCTTTTCATAATTATGAGTTTTCAGTTACCGTAATTTGTTTGCCCAAAACCGTGTGTTCCAAGCTCAAAAGCATCTAAATGTCAAATTACAATAAAGTTCCAAAGTCAAATTGTTAAAACTGTACGAGAATTTGTCACGCACAAGAGTGTGTGGATGTCTAATTGGTCGCCCACCAACTTCAAAACCCAAAACCTTGAGACCTACCCTTCCTTATACCAATTCTCTTTTCCACAGCTCTAGCTGAAATGGTTTTAAAAGCTAATGCCCAATTGAACAAGACCTGTGTTTTCAAACATTTCGCTTATAAGTATGGATCTATCTGCTTTGGTCTTTGCTAGCGCGGACGTTTCGGTCATATTTAGATATAATTTGTATATTGTTAATTCTTTAACTATGGTCACTATTTCGATGAAAGCGTTGAGTGATGAACCGTGAATAAAAAATAATTGCTCAAAAATGGATACGTTTAAAAGCAGTAAGTAGATAGGTGTCTGCAAAAAAACAAATCTCATTTAGGTATGGTCAATTGGTCTCTTACATCCGTTTCGAAAATAACACGCTTAGGCCCTCATTAGCATAAGCTGCCCACAACACGTTTCCAATGCTGGGACTCGGGGCCTTCTCTCACAAGGAGAGAGATATAGGCCATAATCCACCACGCTGGCCAAGTGCGGGTTGGCGGATGACACACGTCTTCGGATATTGTGGTCCTCAAACATGTCGGTTTCCTCACGATATTTTCCTTCTCCGTAAAGCGACTGCAAATCCACACATAACTTGGAAAACAAGTCATTGGTGTAGGCCCGGGATCGAACCAGGGGCCGCCTGATTGAAAAACAGATGTTTTTACCACCAAGCCACACTCGCTTAGGACCTCAATATTTAATTATTAGTTTCTTACGTAAAATAATGTTAAAATAAATACCGAGAAACCAACGGAAATAAAACGTTTAATTCAAATTACACTTAAACCAAACAAAGACGCAACATTAATTTGTAAAAATACATGCATTTTCTTCAACACTTATCAAAATAAATATTGAATGGAAACCGATAATTGTATAGCCAAGAGCTGTTAATTTCCATTGCATTATTTAATTAACACTGGCAACGTATTTTTAATTCTTTATTCAAAAAATTGGTTGGAATTGTTACTTTTTAATTGCGGTGTATACTATATTTTTTTCTTTTTAAAAGCATGTAATGGTTCGATATTTAAACATTCAAACCTTTCCTTTGAATGGCAAAGTACAGCTTTCAACGTCTTTTGTTCGAAATTCAAATGTGTAATTTGTGGTGATACTTCTTTGTTAAATGTGACCAATTTTAAATAACCCTCAGGCCATTCAACTGTTTCTTTACAGATGATTCATGTTTTGCTTATCAGGTCTCCGGTGTTTATTAAAAGTGCTTTTTAATGACGTTTAAATTGTATACTTTTCAAATAGTTTCAACGAGTGTGGCTCGGTGGGAAAACGTCTGCTTTTCAATCAGACGGCCTCTGGTTCGAGCCCGGCCCTACACCAATGATTTGTCTTACAAGTTATGTGTGGATTTTCACTCGCTTTACGGTGAAAGAAAACATCGTAAAGAACCGGCATGTTTGAGGACCACAACATCCGAAGACGTGTGTCATCCGCCAACCCGCACTTGGCCAGCGTGGTGGAATATGGCCTTTATTTCTGTCCTCGTGAGAGAAGGCCCCGAGTCCCAGCAGTGGGAACGTGTAGTGGGCTGCTTATGCTTAAATAGTTTCAAAGTTTAAAGTTAGTTGGCGTTATTCTCTTCTAGTATGCTAATGACATCCATCTAATTATTGCCCATAGCTCTATTAAATAAAGAAAACATTTGAAAGTTCGCCTTCCCTTGCTCAAACTCGTTTGGATATGCAAGCGAGAGGCATGAACTATCAAATGCTTTTGTTAATGCTAGCAAAGTTTAATGTAATATATCTTAGTTGGAAATAAAAAGTGTTTAAAAATTGTTGACTCTAATTGTATCTTTGCCAAGACTTTATTGAGTTTGTTGATTCCAATTCTGATACCACCAGGTAAACCTACTCAGTTGTAAGCAGATTAGCCCCATACTAAACCATTTCTAGTTAGTATTATGGCACAACTGATATACTACGAGTACATACATAAATACTTTTTATGGAAACATTTTATACCCAGACTGACAGCCAACAAATTTAGTTCATCACAAAGATGTTGACCGTGCCGGGAATCAAACCCTCTGGTTGGCAGTCTGGCATGGTAACCATTACGGAAACGAGGTTCTTAAAATTATGTTATACTTTTTTTTCCACAGCCAGGCCCAAACACACTACACTTTTTCCTTTTATAAGATATATACTAGCTGTTGCCCGCAGTTCCGCCCGCGTGTATGGCGATGTTTTTTTTCGAATCGAATTTTCTCTAAATTTTGTTTGCCACAAACCTTACAGAGACCGAGACCTTTCCAACGAATGCAAAACCGTGGAAATCGGTTCGTGCGTTCTGGAGTTATAGCGTCAGGAAGGGAAACCCGACTTATTTTTATATAGAAGAACTAGCTGACCCGCCAAACGTTGTTTTGCCTTTATAAAAAAAAATATCTAAATATACAGTAGCCGATTCTCAGACCTACTGAATACGCATATAAAATTTGAAAAAAATCGGTCAAGCCGTTTCGGAGGAGTACGGTAACAAACACTGTGACACGGAAATTTTATACATAAGAAGATATAAAAAAAATAGAAGTTTTTTTTAATGATTAATAGGCTTTCGTTTAACCGCAGCTAGCCTGATGTTAAGCTTGACTGTGGTCTAAGATGTAACACGCTAGATGAAAAACCTATTTACTCCAGATTTGAAGACCCCCAAATTGTACTTCTCTTGAAAAAGAGACTCTTATATTCTAAGTAAGGTAAATAAGAAAAAAAACAAGTAATTTTAGAACACGTAATGTTTTATTTACACTTAAACTATACACAGTAAGCGGTCTATCTTACAACATGACAGAAAATGTATTCACTATTATCATAGAGTACAAAAATACTGCAGACGATTATAGATTAAAAATAATGATGATACATAAATATGAGAAAAAATTAAAAAGGTTTTTATAGACTTTGAACAATCGTATTTTGATATACTATGTTCCAACTTGTTTTACAGCTAAGTATGGTCTTTACATTCAAATCAAATATTCCAATTTTAAACTGGTTTGAAATTGTGTTTTCTCAAAAAACAAACCACTTCTTTAAGCAAGACACTTTTTAAATTAAGATTTTAGGGAAAATATATTTTGAATCTTACTAAAATTATACAATACGCAACTATGTTTCGTATAATGACTCAAAAACACAAAATGAATTTATTTTCTTGTTTTTAGTATCATAATTTGTTATCACTGTTACATAATTATATATTTATTTTTAGATAATTCATAATAAATATCAGTAACAGACAGTCCTTCCAATATCAAAATAATATATTAACAATAGGAAAAAAAACTGTGACATGATGTTAATTAATACGAATAACTATGAAATGTTTATTTTAATTAAATATTATTATTATGATCATCATCGTCGTCTTTTATTATGGAAGCATGAAATAAATAATACAATTCGTCATAATTGTTACAATTATTAGTAGATTCTATATAGCTTTATTAAACTACAAATTGTCTACTACATACTCTTATGTGATTGATTATTTATTTTAGCAGTTTTCTATACATTAAAATTATATTATGTATAACTATAAGTTTAAGTAACTTTAACTATGTTTTAATTTAAAACTTACATTATTTTAAATTTACAGAAATTATTTACATAGTAACTCTCGTAAATGGTTAGATAAAATGGTAGATTTTTTTATTGCACTTTTTTCACAGTTTTTCTTGTATTCTTGAACTGTAGTAGATCCAAGCGTTTATTTTCTGTTTGACAGCACAAAACGTAAAGAAAAGAAAAGAACAAGAAGTTCAAAGTTAATTTTTGCGTATTATGACGAGGTAACGCGTGAGAAAAATTAATCGATATTGTGTCCATTAAAATCACTTGGTCACAACACTATAACTGTCAAACTAGATCTGTCAAAAAGAAAATTAGCGGTTGGATCTATTATATTAAAACCTCTTTTGAATTATACAGGGCTAATGGGTAATTGGACATACTTTTAAAAGCTACGTCTTAATTAAGATATGTTGGTAAAAATATTCTCATTCAGAATAATATGAGAATTTAAGAATGGTTAAGTTCTTGTAATGCTACATCGTAAGGAATAAATTAATTTGATTTATACAAAAATCAGTTTAAGGCTATTTGTATGGCTATTTGATCACGTTAAAATGTATGGATTTTTGGGGTGAGTTTCTAGAAGTTGTATTTTTTTCCTTTACAGCTAGGCATTTGACCAATAGGGCGCGTAACCACACAAGCTAGCGACATGCTAATATGGAGCATGCCTAATCAGGAATAATAAAAGCTTTTAAGTAGGCTAACGGAACGTATTGTCAGTAGATGCATGGCGACAGAATTTTCACATTACTAGCGAGCAATGGAAAATGCCTGCTAATGTTTCCTCACGATGCTAATGTTTCCTCACGATGCTCGAGCTCATTGTTGGGAATTGAATCCAAGACCTGCGGAACGCAAGGCGGCCGCACGTCCGACTGAGCTTTCATCGCTTCAAAAAAAGTTGTAAGTTACCAGTAGCCCTGTATAATATGATTGAGAAAATCATTTATTTGAAATGTAAATAGTTCTGTTGCATTTTCATCGATTGCCATTTTTTTCCATTATGTATGTAAATCAACCATTTTACCACCTTAGTTGTAATAAATAATTTAGGAATATATTTTATCTTAAAAACATTAAGTACTTGAATAAAATCAACTATCACATTTAGAAATAAGCTTCTTTATTTTGTACAGTATATTCTACCTCAGATCGCTTAGAAAATATTTACAGTAATTATAAATAGAAATACTTATGATAGGAAAATGACGTCACATTTTTTTTTCTCAGAAAGAGACAGGAGACTTATTGAAAAAAAAAAACTGTAGAGATTTATATTCAATGTTTTTTTTTTCCTCCTTTAGTAATACTTTTTGAATGCGCAAAATTACACTATATCGTTTTCGTTCTTTTATCCATAGACAAATGTTATACTCATATGTCAATGTCAATGTTTTGGGCAAAAAATTTGACCAATGAAATTATTTCTTTATGGATTTTCTTTTTCTCCGTATAAGCTAGGTGCTCATGCTATATCGTCAAGAGACTTAAATGTTTTACGGCTAAGAACGTAAATTTCGTGTAGTATTGTTTGTACATTTGAAAAACACCAGCTCTTTTGAGAACAAATCCGAATATACTAACCAATTTTAAATTCTTGTTTACTAGTTTTAAACACTGATTTAAATTTTTGTTTAACTGACAAACAATTTGAGTGTTGGCTAGATACAAGTTGATGATACTAGTAGTCAAAGGAAAAAGGCTTTCACATTGCCAAGTGATCAAGCTGTTTGCGATAAAATACAAGAAATGGTACAGTTTTTTGATGACAGTCTCTAATTGCAATTAAAAATTAACATATGTACACAAAATTAACTTTTTAAAGCAACATTTTTGCTCTTCGTCATATTTGCCTACACTACAGCTACAAGTAGACAATATTGGCAGCACTATCTTAGTGTAAAACGCACTATGTAGCACTAGTGTTCTGATTCGAGTGACGTCACTAAAAAGTTCATCTGTCACAAAGTTCATTTATTCGATTAATCGATTCGACTCAATAATCGAGCGCGCGTCGGTCGTAGGTGACGGGGGGACCAACCGAGCGCGAGGCCTCGTTTCATTTAGACGCATTCACCACTAAATTCGTAGCAGCCTCTTCACTGGCGCCTATGCTCATCGCTTTCTTCTTCAAAATGCCCAGATCCGTCACGTTTTCGAGGAAACTCTTGTGCGCGGACAAAACCTTCGCACTTTCTACGTCCTTCTTCAGCTCTTCCATGTCCCGCTTGAGCTTTGCTCGTCGGTTCTGGAACCATGTGATGACTTGCGCGTTCGACAAGCCAAGCGAGCTGGCGATCTCATCTCTATCAGCCGGCGACAAATACTTCTGGTAAAGGAACCGTTTCTCCAACTCGAATATTTGGTGATTCGTGAACGCCGTTCTGGATTTCCGTTTCTTCTTGGGCTGCGGCCGCGAGTTGAACAGGTTCAGGTGATTCGACTGACCATCTGTAACAAGCGAAAATTGCACCATTAGTCGCGGTCTTTTGCATCGGAAACTAAGTGGGATAATTAACGAGATTCGATAAGTTACTAAGTGCAGTCTCGCTTCGGAACTCGTTTGCTCGATAAATCGAATAATTAATCGAATGTGCACGTTCGGAACGGGCTTTGATTTAAAGTAAGAGATTGGGGGTAAAAGTGGGTATATTGGTGTCGTATAGATAAGGACGACGCTGTTTCGTCTCGTTATCAGCCACTAAAACATTATTCGAGTCTATGACGCGCAATAAAGTGCCCGCAGCGCTAAAATGTAACACGTCCCTCATAAACCATACTATAAAAGCACGCCCTGTATCGTTATATTTTAACGAGCGCACAATCTCATACGGGCCGTCCGTAAAGCTACATTTTTTAATGAAGAAATGTGAAAAACAATCATTGTTATAAGCGTTGATTCCTTCAAAGGGTTTAGGTAGACAATCTCCGTTTTCACGTCAATTTAGAAGGTAGTAAAAACACAATTTTCCTTTATGGACCTCGCAATAAAAGGTAACGGAAATGTAGATACAACAATGGCGTTATCTTTGTATCCGGTCTATTTTGTTGTTATCTCCACAAATATTCTCCACGGTTCAGAATTGCGATATGTCAGTAATTATTTTTTGAAATTGACTTGTTAATGTATTGTGCTAACGCTGGAGTGAGCTTTATGATGGTTCTGTGCGTTTACTCGCTTTGCTAATGAGAGCACTTGTTGTAACATTAATTGCTTCGTAATTGGAAATTTCTGGATTTTAAGCAATATTTTTATGTGTTGAATTAAGTAGTATCTTTTATTTATTTGCTAAAGTCGCAAGTATTTAGAAGCCCTTCACTAATTTTGAAAATGGATAGTTGATTTATTTATTGTTGATGTTGATGATTGAAAGCGCTTGTTGTACCTTTAATTGCTTCGTAATTGGAAACTTCTGGATTTTAAGCAATATTTCTATGAGACGTAATAAGGTAGTGTCTTTTTTTCATATATTTTTAATAAAACCGAAGTGTTTTGAAGCCATTCACTAATTGTTTAAATGGAAGAGATTGATACATTTTCATAAAATTATGCATTTTTTTAAAATAATTTAACATAAATTTAATGAATCAAGCTTTAGCTCAAATCCAATTGCGCAGACAATTATCATGACCTTTCTATTAAAACCATATTCTTATGTTATTTCAATGATAAATTTGTATGTGCAATGATTCACTCTAAATCTGTCTGCATCATTGAAATTACCACATTTTTCTGACGAATGACATCATCCTCGACCTGATCTCAGCGGTTAGCCGCAAAAATTAAAATATCCCATTCCAGTTTAAGGTTCCAGTCGTTATGTCAAATGGCTCTGTATTAAACTTAAATGCCTGGTTTGGACAAATTATACCTGAATATATATTTTAGTCGGTAGAGGCATTTTACCAGCAAGGTGGGTAACATCTGGGCTAAGGTGGAGAGGTGGAGAATGTCTAGTTTGGGAGAACTGGCATGGAAGAAAGATGCCTGAACACACCGTTAAGTGCTTAGTGACAGATATTTCTTCTTAAGGGTGGTTGCTAGCTAGGCGAGTGCTAGAAAAAACTTTACTACCATCTGTGGCGTCTTTGTCGCACTTCATCGCCCGCTACCAATCAGAGTGCTCGTTCTGAATCGCGCAAGCGGTATTACAACGTGCGTACGACTGGTCCTAGCTACAATGCATGACCTGTGGACGGCCGTCTCCGGACACAACATCTGTCCGGGGGATATCCCTTTGCTAGATGGAGGCAGACCGTCGTCGCTTCATACTTGCTTTACAGGATGAACCATGGTTTCCTCAGGATGTTTTCCATCTACCAAAACCTCGAGTTCATTGAAGGAATTGAACATATGACGTACGTAAGGCCTTATTATCGCTTCGAAAATATTGCTTGATCGTAAAAGTATGCGTATTATAAAAAGCGAATTTACTAATATTAAATTATAAGGTTGAAAACCAGCGCTAGAGTACCTACTGTCCTTCAGCATTATGCTGAACCTGCTCTTTTTGTGCATGTACTTATTGCCTACTATCAGTATAGATTCTAAACTTGTTTTTAGATGTAATTACTTTACGTATGTGCACAATAAACTTTTTTATTTCTTTCTTTCTTTCTTAAATTACAAATACTTGTTGTATTGGTAACTATGAAAATAACCACTCTAAAAAAAATGATTTTATTGCAGCAAATGATAGCCATATTTTTGTTCGCCTGGCCATTTGACCCTAGTCAGAAAAACTTCGTTAAATCTAGCTGCTACTCTGTGATTTTCACGTCAAAACACGACTTGATTAATTAATTATACTCCTTAGCATTTATCACCTGTCAGATTGCATTATGTCTGAGGTTTATTGGCATTCCAACAATTATAGCGAAATAATCATTAATTAAATACCATAGGATGAATGCAAATTTGTGCGGTGTTATAAAAGTAAGAAGATCGATTTAATTGGTACCTACTCATTAATTAGTAATTAGTAGTTTTTGAGTAGAGTTTTTTTATTATGTGTATTTATATGTAAGATGTTTGACGTTAGCGTAATGGTTACCATGACAACCACAGGATCACAGGTTAGATTTCCGACTTGGCCAACATCTTTGTGTTGAACAAAAAATTTTGTTCATCACAAAGATGTTGCCGGTCTGAATATGCATCGACATCGTGTTAGCAACCATAACACAAACATAAATGGTTTCGAATGGGGCTAACCTACCGTATTTGAAATGTGTTAAAGTATTTATTTATTTTTATAAATTGAATATTAAATTTATTTAGCAATTAAATAAAAATAATAGTTATATTTAAGAGGGTTCCCATATAACAAATAAATTTTTTAGGACACCGTAAATAAAAGGTACAAACATAACCTATACTATGCCTCCGCTGTCTGTCTGCCTTATCTGTCTGTCACCAGGTTGTATCTCAGAAGCCGTTATATCTAGAAAGTGAATTGTTCAGAAATTGCGTATTTCCATTGCCGCTTTAACAACAAATACAAAAAATTAAAATATTAAACGGGGTCCCCATACAACAAACGTGTTTTATTGCCATTTATTTAAGATAATGGTACGAAACCCTTCATGCTCGAGCCTGACTTGCACTTGACCAATCATCTCTGAATAACAAAGTTCGCATTATTAATCACATCTCTAATCGTATCCTTAGCGAATGGAAACCCCAATTACGTGTATAAAACAGCAAAAGTGCCAAAAAAGAGCGCGACCAAAGAAGTCGTTAGGATATTGCAAAAAGTTACCAAATCAGTCACGGGATGGAGTCTTTGATCTCTTTTGAGGAAAGAAACTGCAGATTTGTTCTACAAAGACATGTTTTACCTTTTTGCTATTTGTTATTTATATCAAAAAGGTAAAACATGATCATATAATTAATATCTAATAATAAATTTGAAAATTATAATTATTAATTTACAATAAAACGGGTGCGTTAAGATTTAACGTATCTGAGTTAAAAAATATTTTAGATTCCGACTGTGTGCCGTCTGAGAAGCCATTGAGGCTATATCTCTACACCAGAGCTTAGCTACTTAGCTAGTTACAACTTAACTTATACAATTCAAATTCAAATCAATTCAATTCAAATTCTTCGTTCAATCATAAACAAATCCTACTAATATTTTATTTTATTATGTGAAACTTTGTAAGTGTACCTATATGTTTGGTACTTCTTCACGTTCTTACTGTTGAACCGATTTTCATGAAATTTATATTTTCATGGTATGTAGATAGCTTAGATTCTGGATTAACACATGGGCTATTTTTATGGTTCAATATATACTATATATATTGAACCATATATATATTATTGTATGGTTCAATCAAATTAATTTATTAATTTATCATCAATCATCCGAACGGGTGACTAATAATAAATATTCTTTAAATAAATATAAACTCATTTAAAACTAAAATTGCTAACCAATTCAAAAGCGTACGTCGTGCGATACATCTTATAAATGTTTTTCAGTTTATTTCAAAACTTCCTTGCCTGATTGTGTCTCTCAAGTTAACTTAGATGAAACAACTTCTCATCTCCTTAAAATCTATTTTTGTTTTGACACAAATATGGTTTGTATATCCACATTAGCATCATAAACATTAGAAAAAACGCTTCAAGAGACGCCGGCTACAAAAACACACACAAAGTAAGTTACGCCTGAACGCCTCGTTTCATATCACAGTCGATTTCAACTCAAACCATTTTCTGTATCAAGTGGTGAAAAGAAAGAACTAAAAGTTACGAAGACACTTTCGGGTTTTTGTTTAGTTGGATGGGACAGTGGCTCCCTCGGTTCGTGTAGAGATAATTTGGGTTGTTTGAAACGACTTGGGTTGGACAAAATGTGGCGAGACGCAGCTAATGAGGGTAGGTATCCGGGAAGCTTTGGGTTGCTCTGAATCATCGCGTCTGAACATTGTCTTCGGTTGAAATATGTCTTTGTGAAGCAATGACAGTTTAGTCGGGCGTGCGGCCGTCTCACGTGGAGAAGGTCGTCGGTTCGATTCCCGCCAATGAGCTCGAGCCTTCGGTGAAGGAAAACATGGTGGTAGAGCATTTTCTAGTGCTCGTCTGGGTAGCAACCACCCTCAAGTTCAAAACTCTGTCACCACGCACCTAACAGTTTGTTCTGAAAGCCTCCTTGAGGGTCAGTTATTCCAGACTAGGCATGCTCCACCTGAGGCCAGAGTGTCACTAGCTCGTGTGGTTACGTGACCTGCTGGAAAAAAGCTCGGCGATTTTTTTCTAGGGTAAATTTAGATGGGTTTTTAGAAAAGATTGGCAGCTGTTTATGAATGAATGGATGTGTTATTATTATATTATTACTTTAAGATTATTAATATTATATATTACTTTAAGATTATTATTAGGTATTATCTATTACTTTAAGAAAAGCAGAAAATAAACGGTTTGTTACTTCTGGACAAGCGTACTCCACCTTAAATCTCGATGTTTCACTTATCGATCGAATTGCGATAAACGCAAGCCAATTGGATATTCTACAAATTATTATAACATACGAGTACTAGCAGATCGTCCCGGCTTCGCACGGGTAGTAAAATAATCTATGTTGTAAAGAGAAACAAAATATGTATACAGCCTATGTCAGGGATAATGTAGCTTCCCGACGGTGAAAGAATTTTTAAATCGGTCCAGTAGTTTCATAGCCTATTAGCACCAAACAAACGAAGTAACAAATAGATGACAAAAATTAAATATTTAGTGTACTTCCGCTGTGACAGCGGAAGTACACTAAATATTTAATTTTTGTCATCTATTTACAATGGATTTCCGCAAAGTAACGCCTGAGTCAATAAGTTATAAACGAACTAACAAAAAATCAAACTTTTCCTTTTTATATATTGGTATAGAAAAGTACATAACTGGACTTAGCTTATATTGTTTCTTTTTTATTGAAATGAAAGTGCAAGACATTTATTTGATTCACTAAATTGTTAAGATGCATTACACTACAACAAAACGCAGTAAAATATGTGAAAACAAAAATATCAACCCATATAAAAATTAACAAAACCTATTCTTTCCAAATGGAGTTACAAAGGAAAACCTATAATTATGCCTAGTTTGTATTATCACAAACAAATGCATAACGCGTAACAATGGCTTGTATCACGTTATTTATCTAGACCATTAGTAGAGTTATAGATGGAATAGATTAGGAATAAAAATTCTATTTTAATTTGATTAGCAATTATAGACTTAAAATACCCTTTATTTTAGTTTATTCGTTCCCAAGACGTTCATACAACAAACGTGACTTTTATGCAGGTTGGCCAACTCGCTCTTGGCCAATTATTTATTATTATCTTTTCCTAGGTAACCTAAAATAATAAAAAATGGTAAACTGGTACCTAGATCATAAAAAATCGGTACGGATTTTAGGAGAGTCTTAATCTTACTTTTAGGCATATTTTAAAGTACTTTCCACTATCCCATTCATATTTACTAATAATAGCTATCCACAATCGTCTAAAAACTTTTCCTCCTTTCTTTACGTTTAGAAAAAGTAGCAAAAAAGCTTCACCAAAGTATTACTAAGAAGTAGTAAAATAGTTTGCCGTCAATTTCTTATTTACAATCCATTGATGACCTCACTACGTTTATTTTCTTTAAGCGTTTAAAGAAAACGTGTAATGGTTATCAAACAACAGGGAAGAATCAGCCGATTTCCGTAGGGTCACCGTTTTGACCCTCACACAGGCACTTCTACGTGATCTCATTCAGAGATTTAATTAACCAGGTTCGAATAGAGAGAAGATTAATATCGATTCGATATGCTCGTCCCGTGACGGTATTTTTGGAATTTAGTCGACTAATAAGAGACTTAAGTTTTAGACAATTGTATTATACTGTAGGTACCTAAATTAATCAAACGAAAAAAGGAATGAAACGTAATCTATTCAAAATAATATTGTAAAATCTTCACGCTTTAAACTACTGAACATTTGCATGAAGTTTAAACTATCGCCATAAGTTATCTTACCTATGGCGATAGTTTAGAATTTGGATTAGCACGTAGCCTTTTTGTTCGCGGATTGACACGGGTAAAACCGCAGGGTGCAATAAATAGACATGTACTCGTATGTAAATAAAAACAGACAACCATAACAATCTCGCGTTTATAATATTAGTAGGATTTTTATTTTCATTAATTCAAGTAAAACCCTTATTGATCAGTTTCAAAAATTAATAAAAATAATAGTCAAATTAAAATGTTACACCCAAAAAAAAATCATCCGCTATCGACCGTACCCGGCGCAAAGGTGCCCATAACGCTGGCCGCGTTTCCACGCTGAATAGCGATGGCAATCCTCTGCACCAAAGTATGTTTCAAAAAGTCTTCTTGTATACAATTAGATTGACGAGATTTATGTACATTATTTTATAACCCCCACCGTGCGAAACCGGGGCGGGCTGCTAGTAAATTATATGTGGCATAAACACACCCTGTTGTTTAGATTGACACAGGACCACAGAATAATAACTTGTACTTCGTACAGAAGCTTCACTTCGCAATGGTTTTCAAAGAAATATGAACTCAATCTGATAAACAATATGATTTAATTTAGCTCGCGGTCCAGTCGAAGACGTGATGATTTTTGTACCTACCAATTTATTTTCAATAGAATATGGGCCTTAATTCACTATGCTGCGGTTCATAATACGTTGTACATGGTTATACGTAGTACTAGTTATTATTCTGTGGTATTGAAAGAGCCACATAGATTGGCCCTTTGCGCAGTGGCCGCCGCCCGTAGGTATGTTTTTAACACCTACACGCGGAGTGACACAGCCCTGACAGGACCAAGGCTTGATTAGACAAGAGAGAGGCTCATACGCAGCAACGAGATTGAATGAGCGGTGGACGATGACGGTGAAATTTATCTATCAATAGTTTGTACAATCATACTCGTATTTTTAAAACAAAATACGTCTACGTGATAATTCAGCTTCGTATTTTCACAAAAAAATACAATTATGTTCACTTCAGTGCCTTGGTACATTCATTCAAGTTGAAATATTTCACAGCTTTTTTGCAAATCACATCGCCGCGGGAACTTTATGGCTTTAACTGTAAACGACAAATCTATAAAAATATAACCTCATTTAAAACTTTTTGTCGAAAAATTGTCAATTTGCCAAACGAGTGAGCAGTGGCGAATCGAATCATATCTCGATATGCTTCGGTTCGATGTAACTAACGAGTTTTTGCTAATTCTATCGAATTGGTGGCAACACTAAAGTCGTACTGTGTTAATCAATACTTGTTTGAAATCGCTATGGTTATTTGTTGATGGTACCTGCGTATGTTGATGGTGCCTACGTATGTTATTTAGATGTTCCATATCTAGCCGAAATGCGTCATAAGGTTATTTGCTGAACAGAACAAAAATAACATTCATTAGTAATTATTTTTTCGTTAACGCAAGATTTATTTGCAACTGGTATTGAACCAGTACAAAAAAACTAAGTATAGAAATAAAAATAAAATATGTAAATCTAATTTTGTGTTTTTAATAAAACTTAGAAACATAATATAACATTAAATTTACAAAACTTAATAAGATTTAAAACTACACTATCTTGTATTTAAATAATATCAAAATCTAAATATTAAATAATCAATTAATATGTCAAACAAAATATTTTTTACATAATTTTACTCTAAAATTGTATGTAGACATTGCGCGGGAAAACTTTAAAATTGGAACATCCAAGAAAAGTGGCAAAGATTATTCAGAGCAGATCTGTCACCTACCAAGGGCCTACCGCAACGATCAAGTTTACTTATCATCTTGGAGTAAGTAATCTAACTGTTGGACCGACCGCATTCTCACGAGATCAGTTCACACGGTGGTAGGTACATTTGGGCGCAAGCCGCAGCACGTATGCCCTTCTGGTTTTCACGCTCGTTGCTCCCACATTTTTGAAAAAAAGAAAACATTTTTATACGAAAATTGAGATTGTACATTACTCTTTGCGTAGATGCCTACTCTATTTTGTTACTTATCTGTGGTCGCTTCTGGGAATTCTTTTTTCAAATCGCACTGGCCAGTTGCGTTTGCTTTTTGCTCGAATAAAAAAGCTAATCGCAGCGTTTGCGGCACATTGGTTTCTTTTTTTGTTTAGTAAATAATATTTCATTGCGAACAAAAAATATGTCACAAGCATTATTCAATCATTTTGTTTGTCTAAATATTTATGTAACGAAATTAATCTAGAGCTATGATTGTTTAATTAATTGAACGGCAGTATTGGCCCGCGTGACAGCCAACGCAAAGCATTGAGGCCATTTGGGCCCACGCCAGATTCACAATGTCTCATTACGTACAATTAGTATGGCATAAATTAAGTCACATACATCCATACTAACTGCTCGCTAATCTGTTTGAACATTGTCTTCAAGGGTGTCGTAATTTCAAAGTGTTATTGTTTATGATTTGAGTCATTACAAATCAGTGATTACATTTAATCGTTCGGCTGACATTTTGATAATTTAATCGGATTTCGTTATTCAATCAATCGTGTTGTTGTAATGCGATATCATTAGCTAAAATGAGATACTAAAAGGTAATAATGGCTTGCATTTTAATTTGCTAAATGGAGACCTAACCTTTGCGAATTTATATAACCGAGTATCGATGTACGTACCTACAATAAATTAATCGTTTTTGTCGGATGTATGTTGAAACTCGTAATACTTTTTTTGTGTAACAAACCCGTATTAGGCGACGTTATAAACTCGGAACATCATTAGCGGGCGCATCAAAGTCGGCGCCAAAATGCCATAGGTACACAACAAATCAGCAACGCCTGTATAAAATCAAAGGCGCTTTACTAACAAACCGTGATGCAGTTCAAACATTCCAAAATTCAAACTTAGAATGCGTTTGGAGTGAAAACAAAAAAGTTTGAATTTCGAACGAAAATTGGTTTTTGAAAAACGAACGAGTATAAACGCGCGGTGGCAAAAAGTGGCCGTTGGACAAAAACAGTGCACGCGTGGAGTGGAGCAGCCGGTGCGTGAGCCGTGACACCGTAACGACCGTACTTATCCAGCGGTGTCTTTACTCTCTGAGAGACGCACAGATAATATACTACTTGATTGCGCATAGTTTTATCCTTCAAACGAAATAATAATAAATTGTTTATTTAAGTAACTCATTGACTCAAGCGTTACTTTGCGGAAATCCATTGTAAATAGGCACAAGGTATCACCAGGAGATGTTGACTCTTCGAACGACGAATCGAAGAGTCAACATCTCCTGATGATGCCTTGTGGAAAGGCGAAACACGTGTTGAGTTAAGAATATCCGAATTGTGATAGGTAACTTTAATTTTAATTAATCTTAGTTATTTTTTCCTTTACTTATCTTAATTTGGGTTTCGGATCACAGCGGAAGTACCCTAAATATTGAATTTTGTCTTCTGTTTATTTAAGCTAAGAAAATGAATGTAGACTTGAGAGAGAAAGGAGTGAGTGTAGAGACGACGGCTGATAGAGGAAGAAAAATAATTGCTGTGCCGACCCCACCAAGTGGGATAAGGCAAGGATGAAGAAGAAGAAGAAAAACTTAAATATAGATTACAGAGAGTTAAGTTGGTAAAATAAACAGATGGAATATGGAATTTTAAGAAAAACAATATAAGGCTTATTTTTTTTTATTAATGAGATATGTAGTTGTAAATATTATTTATTATATAACTAAACTCGCTGGACTTAGTGCCCACACTAGGTTCTAAGAGAAAAAAAGTAAGTGATTCATCACTCACTATATAACATGCAGTGTGCTGTGTATGTGCTACGGGTTGATTTTATCCCGATCGGTATTAGTGTGAAAGCTTGTGTGTCTGAAAGCTTGAATTTCTTTCAACGAGTAAACTTAACTTTTCATTAATACGTAACTTATTTAGTTAGGAATTACACTCCGTCCTTTGCTAGCGCCGCGTCCCGCGATCGCAGAGGTGAACAGTGCTAATATGAGACATTGCTTATATCGCCCATCAAGTGGGATATTATCATTGGAGAGCCGCTAGTAATACATTGTTGGCGGAGATTGCCAGGAGCAAAATAGACGGACTAATTAGTGGCTATTCTCACTAATAGAGAAGCTATACTAAGACTTTGTAAAAAGTATTTATTGTTTTAAAAAAAGATAGATTTTTTAACAAAACTATGATATGTAATACATGTCATAGTTTTGTTAATATCAGTAAATAAAAATAAAGAAATATTAGGACATATTTACACACGGCTGGTTAACCCTATACTGAACCATTTCTAGCTCGTATTATGGTTGCTAACACAACTGACATACTTCATATACATACCTACATATTTTATATTAGATATATAGATATATATTTAACACCCAGATTGACAGATAATAAATTTAGTTCAGCACAAAGATGTTGGCCGGGCTGGGAATCAAACCCGGAACCTTCTGATTGTCAATCCGACATGGTAACCATTTTACGCCAACGAAGTCATCATACGGTAGATGGAGATAATTTAGTTAAGTATAAGTATAAGAAACCGACCTGAAAACCAAGGTATAAGTTTGTTAATATTCATTTGACTTAGGAAATAAAATATCTAGCGAGTGTTTTATATTACTTTTCTTTTTATCAATGTTTTTTTCCTCAAAAATACAAAAAATAGCATCGAATCTTTCTAGCGATATGATCGCAATACGTCAATAAGTTTAACACTTTGACTGAATATTATAGAATAATTAGTTATAATTTAATATATAATTTTGTCATGTAACTCGATGTAACCTATTCTTATGTCTCTGTGCAAATAAATTTATTTATTATTAATATAAATTTTAAATCAGATAAAACCTTCACCGTTCATCATGAAACAAAAATTATTCAAAACCTTGCACATTTACGTAAGTCTACCTACATACGATATTAGGTACGCATGTTTGTATAATGTATAAGTTCTACAAAGATTGCTTATGTACCGCATTAAGATTGGCATCTTTACGTGGAAATGGTAGGTGTGTTTCCTTTGTTCCCTTTGTGAGGTAGTTAGCAGCGATAAGAGAGTTGCAAAGTATACATTAATGTTGATTTTACAACCTTTATTCCGATTTCACAAGTATAGTTTAATGTTTTATAATAGGTATAGGCTTGAATGCTGAATAATACAAGCCACCAACCGCAACAGAGTGCCAAGTGCGCAATTTTTCAAAGCCATTGTATCGACAACTCAGCGGTGCCGTATGGGGCGCAGTTAGTTAATAACTAGCTGTTGCCCGCGGCTCCTCTCGCGTGTATGTCGCTTTTTGTGTAACTTGTAGAAAATACAAATTATCCAGTCTTATAACACTTTAACATGGTAAATAAATAATTTTCCATACAAACTTTCACTCCCTGTACTTCCCACTTTCAATCCCTTCATTCACCCTTGGCAATAAAAATGGATACCATTTTTAAAATAAAATATAGGTACATATTACCAATTTAATTTCTAGAAATTAAAAAACTAAGGAGTTATATACAAACTATTTACTCCCTTTTACCTCCTTAGGGACGGGTTTAAAAAAATCTGTTCTTAGTACACATCTAGGTACGTACTAAAACAAATAGATACACCCTCCAAATTTAATAACCCTAGGACCAATAGTTTGGGCTTTGCGTTGCCTATAGATGAATGAACGAATTGATGAGTCAGGAAGAAAATTCTTATACTATTAGTAGATAGATAGATAGATAAAGAGGTTTAACTACCTACCGATGGAACTGTAAAATCAATATTTTTAACACATGTGCAACTTGAAAAAGAATAAGTATTTATTATACTTAGACCTTTTTAACTGTCTTGTTAAACCAAACTTACGCGGCCCAATCACTTTGAAGTATTCAGTGCGTCGATAATTTTTTCAAGACTCTCCAGTCACAACAAACCATTTGTATCCCATTTAGACAGCACTTGAGTTTATTGACTACTTTTGTTTTATGTTTATATTTACTGCTTTTTGTGGCAGCGACTTTTTCTTAATGGCAGCACTGTGCAGTGTTTTAAGTAAGGTACTACAAACTTGTATTTTTTTACAGATGAAAAATAATGATATGAAAGCACTAGAGACGTGGCGATTACGATTATAGTTAATAAACTAATCGGCCAAATAGTTGGGCATGCCGATCAAAGTAATTTACCTATACCAATATTATATAGAAGAAAAATTTGATTGTTTCTTTGACCCGAATAGGCTCCGAAACTACTGGGCTGATATGAAAAATCCTTTCACCGCTGGGAAGCTACATTATTCCCGAGTAACATAGACTTTATTTTGTTTCTCTTTACAACTTGAATTATTTTATAGCCTGTGCGAAGCCGGGACTGGTTGCTAGTGATCAAATATTTAAAATACGTTGTAAAAAGACTGCGCCCGAGTCGCTATCCGTATACTAAACATGACGCTTGCCAATCCAAAAAGTGACGCCCCGAGTTTTGAATTACAAAATATGACGCGTTACGAGTAAGCATACAGAATACAGACATTTATTGATAAATAAATATTTACAAGTCAAGATAATAATATAAAAATACTAGCTGAACCGGCAAACGTTGTTATGCTTTAAAACATAAAAAAAATCTAAATATACAGTAGCCGATTCTCAGAACTACTGAATACGCATATAAAATTTGGTAAAAATTGGTCAAGCCGTTTCGGAGGAGTACGGTAACAAACACTGTGACACGGAAATTTTATATATAAGATAATTAATTACCATATGCGGTACTCGTATCATTTTGAAATTCTCTAAGAGAATAATAAGATTTGCCTACTGAAAATTGTTTTAATTTAGCTTTAAATATAGAGACAGAAGCTGCTTCTCTTATACTACTAGGTAGTATATTATATAGCTTAGCGTGAGCTTGTGATTGTGATATTCGGTGTTACATACATTCTTATTAATGTCCAGTCATTTTGCCAGATGTTAAAAAAAGATAGATTCACTGAAACTTAGAAGAAAGACTGAAAGTCTTATTTATAAATGAATAATTTTGTGATTCCAAGCAAATAAGTAATAAAGCTAAGTTAAATCATTAATTAAAGTAAAAACATTAAAGGCTTAAGGCTTAAAGTTAATTTTTAGTTGGCTTAGGCTGTATTTATATTAATAGTTTATATGCTATTATACGTATATCTACCTTAAACTATGTGGAAATAGAGCGTAACAAAATCCATTTTTTTTCATCTGCCTTTTAAAAGCCTAAAGTTTTTCGTTTTCAACAATAAAATTCACAAACACAACAATATTTAACTAGTGCCAGTAATAATTTACTGCTCTATTATTTTCGAAGGTTGAATTCCAAACTAAATATATACATATCTGCCCAGTTGTATTAATTTATTGTCTATTTAACTGTTAATACATGTAGGTATTGCAAATACATCACGATTTATCATAAATTTGCATACTAGTTAGTACCATAGTAATAAATACAGTTATATCTTTATACTTCGAGTATATTGTATGCATGTATTTTAACCAATGTAAATTTAAAGCAACAGTTGCTACTAATACATATGTCTATAAAACAATGCAAAATTATAATCTTAAACTGAGTTCATTTTTGTAAGGTCTTTTTAGGGTTCCGTACCTAATAGGTAAAAACGGGACCCTATTACTAAGACTCTGCTGTCTGTCTGTCTCCAGGCTGTATCTCAGAAACCGTAATAGCTAGAAAGCTGAAACTTTCACAAGATATGTATTTTCCGTGCTACTATAACAACAAATACTAAAAATAAAAAAAATATTAAGGCCAATTACGCACTTGGCCAATTATTTCACACCCCTTTTGCTACAAAAGGCGAGTTTGGCTCTGTCGGAAAACGTCTACTTTTCAATCTGAGAGCACTTGCTTCGATCCCGGCTATTCACCAATGACTTGTTTTTCAAGTTATGTGTGGATTTGCACTCGCTTTACGGTGAAGAAAAACATCGTTACGGAACCGACATGTTTGAGGACCACGATATCCGAAGACGTGTGTCATTTGCCAATCCGCACTAGGGCAGCGTGGTGGACTATGTCATATATCTCTCGCCTCGTATAAGTGCATAAGCATGAGCACTATATATACTACCACCACTATATATTTATTTATTTATTTGGTACTGTCACAGACAAAAAGTTGACAATTAGATACAATTTTACTTAACAATACCACTATACTTTAAGTCCTATTACGACTGTACACAGCTTTCGTTATAAAAATATAAACACAAGTATAAATAATATACAAATAAAGCGATCTACTTAAAAATATGAGAATAAATTAACAAAATTTTGAAAATTGAGGTAAGATTTAGATTAAGTTATTTCATTAATAATAAACGATCTAAAAGAGGCAAATGTAGTCAAAAGAATATAGTGGGCTGCTTATGCTATATACAATGTTTTTTGTCTACATTTTCCTATATTGCTCAGTGGGCTAAAAACACTTTAACAGACATAAATCTAGTTTAAACTTAATACCAATTTGTAAGCAAAGCCGCACCCCCCGTGAGGCGGGTTGTATGCGGTGCAATATCACTTCTAAACCAATGTTATCCGGATTATTTGTATCGGCGGCTATTTATTGATTTCCGATTCAAAGGAGCAAAGAGGAAACAAGATAAACGGCTGGTAAAGGTTTTGAAGAGAAGCCTAGGAAAGTGACAAAATATTTAGAGATTTGTAGAATTTTGAATTTTGCTGTTACTTTGCTGTCTTTGTATTTTAATAATTACATACAGATATTTATAAGTTCTAACACTTTTTTCATTGCATTTGTGATAAGTTTTCTGATATATGTATTGTCTACTTTACGATAATATTAGATTGATATAGATTGGGAGAAGGCATCAGCTGCCGTCATACAGTTGTGAACTAGTTTGGGAGCCTTTGGATTTATACTTATATTTACCTATTTGTATCAAGCGTATGTTTGTACGTACATATTTTATATAGATACATATTTAACAAATTTAATTAAGCACAAAGATGTTGACCGTGCCGGGTATCGAACTCGGAATCTTATGATTGGCAGTCCAGCATGGTAACTATTACGTCAACGAGGTCATCATTTATGTAGTATATCAGTTGTGTTAGCATCCATAATAAAATGAAAAAAAAATGAAAAATGAAAAATATTTATTAACTAACTTATTACTAGATTACATATTTTCTTGTGACTACTTAACTAGGCAAGGCCTGAATCTAAGTAGTCCAATACAACCTGTTTGCATTTTAAAATAAACTTAACCTCTAACAAGACAGTAAAACAAATAAAGCATAATACAAATAAAACAATCAATACGAAAATATTACAAACTAAGACTTATCTAATAATTTAAACTAAGATTTATCTAATAATTTAAACTAAGACTTATCTAATAATTTTAAAAAGATTTTCTGTTGCTACGTAATACAAACTAGATATTGTTTAGTATGGCGCTCACCTTTCGTGTGTGAAATGTGTCCTAAATAAAACAAAATCTAAGATAGTAGTAATAATTATGAATACATCGTGAATAGATGCTAGCGAAGTGACAATTCGCTTACATTCGTAACAAAGAAAGCCACACCTCACGCAGTACACCAATAAATCGAGAAGCCGGTAGCTCGCAAATAAATCACAGCGCACCAATAATGTGGAGTTGACTCGCTCCCGGGGCCACGCGTACAGAGCTACTTGGAAATAACAAACACAGGTACATGACAGGGCTTAAATAATAATTGACCAAGGGCAATTTGCCCTTCTCTGCCCTTTTTGCGAGTCCCATTTGGGACTGGTGAGTACTGAACCCTTAATTATCTATTAAAATGTTTGTTGTTTAGTTTATTGTCTAGGTATTTATTTATTTTAATTTTATTAGTTAATATTTATTTTTGATATTTTTACTGTATGATAAATACCATCACGTGTTGATGTGGTCCCGAAACGAGTATTTTTTATAAATTCAAATAAATTTATTGCGAATATAGGTTTTTGGTTCAATATTATAGTGCATCATATTATGCCTGCCGTCGTGCAATGACAGTTAAATTAAATATTATTTAAAATCAATCAAATGGACATACAATTAGTAAGTAAGTACTAATTGTATGTCCATTCGATCGATTTCAGTAACGCATGTATGTAGCTCTGCCAACTAAGGTGATCTGACGCGATCATCGTAGTAAAGCAACGGTCGATGCGGATGGACAGTTTTTATATAGTAGAGAAAAGACCTTTTAAAAAGTGGCATTTTTATCTGCGCGCTATCGTGGATCTCGGTACTCGGATGACACGTTAAATTGTAGGTCCCGACTGACAGTTTTAGTACAAACAGTAGTTAGACCAAGTCAGAGCCCTTCAGGCTTTAAAACTCTCGACACCAGAGTTCGGCCAGAATAAGTACTTACTAAAGTAATATTGGTGGCGATTCAGCGGCACACACGACTAAACTAAATTTAAAGAAGCCCCGTCTCTTTCCATTTTAGGTAGCCAGAAAGAGACGGCACGTTCTGCACCATAGTCAAAACAACTAAAATCACGTCAAATGTAGAAAATATAGGTGACTTTAGAACGCACTCACTTGTATCACCTCTAAAACTGCCTGCAAATTCCATATTTGACGTGATTTTAGTTGTTTTGTCTGTGATTCAGAACGTGCTGTCCTTTTCTGGCCACCTAAGGTGAAAAGGGACGGGGCTTCTTTAAATTTAGTTTTGTCGTGTGTACGGCAGAATCGCCACCATTATATTCGTTTCCTAGTAACCCTGTACTACCCTGGGGACAGATTAGAGAGAGAACGGTGCGTCGAAAACACTTCCGTTTGTCACATTATACCCTAAATTGTTATTACTCGGAATAAAGACATATTGCCGGGGGACGCTTTATGGACTCACTGAGAGATGCTCTTTTAATAGTGCCATTTGTATTTCTGAGCTGATAGCTTTAATTTGGGAGGGTTCTAATTTTGGTGGGTAGTATGACTTTTTTAAGTTATAGTTATGTTTTGTCGGGTTCAATCCGAGAGGGGGTTTTCCTTTTTTACTTTTAATGCTTATGCTTGATCGCAATTCATCTGATGGTAAGCGATATTGTGATCTAAGGTGGAGCGCGCTTGCCCTAACAGAAACCGGTTCACTTTTGCCTCGAAAACCGCTAGATTATACGAGTAGTTATTGAGGAACAGGAAATATTTGAAAAAATAAAAGTTAATATTTAATGAGTGTTAGTAAATGTTTATATTCTAAATACATCATAATTCATTTATTCAATAATATAGTCAGAAGTCAGAATAGTTATTACACCAAAGCACTATTTTAGATATAAAAAACTAATAGCGTGAATGTGCACACGATATTAGTGATGGCACTACAGAAGACATCCATACCTTCGATACAATCAACGTATACCATATAAATTCCATACTGACGAAGTTATACTTCACTTAATAATTGCTTATTATCAGTTTATGTGATTCATTTTTGTTTTATAGCTGAACAGAGATCGTAAACTATCAAACAAACATAATTACACCTATTGAAGTTCAATGACAAACATCTACTGTAAAACTTTACTACACTACAAAGCTTTTCTATCAAACACCAAGCAATCAGAGAATTGCAATCACATACACCAATAAAAAACGTGCCAACACTCGCGTAAAAAGAAGCACAAATTGTTTTACGACCATCGTTAATTTTGTCACTGAAACTCTTCAATTCTACAACATCGTGCCTCGTCGATTCATTCTACGACATCATTAACTAAAACTCCGTTTAATAGTTTTACGATTGCGGTGACAAGTGTTCTAAACTGTCACAAAGTCGTCGGCGCCTAATAACAATAACGGAACGGCTGTGTGTGCGGCCCAAACAAATCACTGCCACATGCGCCTAACCTACAACAAAACGCCCAAATGACAGATATATTAGCCGCGTTCCATTCAAGTAAAAACCACAAACGCTCGAAACATGAACGCAGCGATTTAAATCTTATTCATTTTGTCATAAGCGCTTCCAAATTTGAACTGCTGTGCGACGCAAATTAATTCCTAACCTCAAAATTAAAACATTGACAGAGACATCCAGTTTGAAAACTTATCTGAGTTTGATACGCGTTTTGACATATTAATGCCGTTGTCATTTTTTAGAAACAAAGTTACATTTTTACGAAGTTTTAAACTGGTGTGGTTTGCAGATGTGTCGATGACGGAAAGGACAAGTCTATGATCACGGGTGGTAAAAGACTTTGTGTGGTCTTGTTTTGTTTTAGCCAAAAAAAGTGTTGCACAAATTGCCTGTTCCATTTTTTTTCCGAATGTAAATATTTGCTTACAGATAAAACTTCTAAGAATTAATTTATAAAATGACAAATGACATTTAAATTAGAAGCTCAATACGTACTCGTATTTTATAGTTACTAAGTTCCATTGCACAATTTTACTAAGTTCTTAGTGAACGATTTAAAATTGGTAAACAGATTTTAATTTAGAAAATATTTTGAACTTATTCCAATAAAATTAACATAGGCACCCTTTAAAAATTGGTTTTTAAGTTATAAGATCCAAACGCGAAAATAAAGATAGGTACATACGAATTTTGAGCCTCCTCATTTTTTTAAGTCTGTTAAAACTACTGTTAATAAAGCTTGTCTTGTAAGTTAAGTTTTCAGCTGGCTAATTCGACAAACCAACATTTTATTTTTGATGATCCAGAAATAATTTTGAAGAGCATTATTCACGTGGGCTAATTCAGTCCCCTTGCCTCGGCATTGGGACTGTGCGTTACTAATTGAGACATATTACGCGTGTGAGTCTCGCCGCATTGCACTCCTCTCTGATATGACATCCTGGTAATGATGAAGACAGAATCATTACTGTTTCTATCTATTAGTTTAGCGTCACTATGGTCCTCAAACTTATGTCTACCTGGTTATTCGTCTATTTCTTCATATGAAGTTTTTAAGCTCGCGAAGGCTTCTCTCAACGACTGCCTGGACTAAGACTAACACCCGGAACCAATATTTACTACTGGTATATGGTACTTTTAACGGCTTATTATTAATTATTACTACTACGCTACTTATTTTTAAAGTTTTTTGGAAATTAGAAAATAATACTGTTAAAGTTTCATCACTTTTGGTGGCAAGTTAAAAATCTTTTTGTATAAAATAGCTGTAATTTTTAGGAGATTGTGAGAACAAAAGTTTATGTGGAAAAAAAGCAGGTAAGTTTACTTCTTTGTAAAGCTTTTGATAATTTAATGATTAATTAATGCTTACTATTATTACATTATTTATTACAATAAAATTGTTACCTGTAATTTTTTTATTTAATGTTAATTGTAATTTTTCAATTATTCTTGACTTACGTATATGTTGTTATTGATGTAAACTGCAATAATTAATTAAATAAATAAAAAGTTTTTAGCAATACAAATACTTTAGTATTTAAATAAATAAATAATAAATTAATTAATTTATAGAAATCAATATTTATTCAATTTTTTTTAAACAACAATTGCGATAGATGTATTAAAATTAAAAGGTAATTTAGTAGGTTAATTTACTACAATTTCCAGTAATACCAAATTGATAGGAAAAACAACAAACAGTATCAATTTCGAGGGGTCCATAACTAGGTCTCATACCAGTTTGAGAATCTCTGGCTCTACATCAAAAGCTTAGGGAAATGTTGTGGGCTAATGAACGAGATCGCCTAATGATGGACTGATTGCTATTTTAAAATGTTAATGAGGATGAATTGCCTCAACGATTTCGTAATTTTATTTTCGAGTGCTGCCACAAATCCATGACATGTGGTATAGGACTTAAATTACTTTGGTAATTCTCGCGGACTTGATTTATTGTAAAAAAAAATTGCCGAAAATTTATATCTCGACAATTACTTGAACATTTTTGTATATTCACAAAATCTTTTAAGGATATTGTACCTATTACATATATCGCTCTGCTAAATTGATGCCAATATCACATTTTTGGGAAACTTAAACATAATTTATCTATGGAAATTTATGCAAAGACTCAGTTTTATTTCGATACATTTCACACACGGTTAGCCCCATACTAAACCATTTCTAATTGGTATTATGGTTACTAACACAACTGATATAATACTACACATACATACATAAAGACTTTATATAGATTCATATTTAACACCCTAACCTACAGCCAACAATTTTAGTTCATCACAAAGATGTTGACCGTGCCGAGAATCGAATAAAGTCACAATTCCGTAAAATTTGGTTCCATTGAACATTATTCTCAAGACATAAACGTAAATCTTTATTGAAGGCGATCAGTTCAGTAAAGATAAAGCGCAATAGTCAATAATGCGGCTCGATTTCACCACAATCTATTACGAGACACCTACAAACGTAAACAAATAGCGGTACATCGGGGGCAGATGGTGGTGGTATACTGAGAACCAGTACATAAGATAACGTACGAGTATATCACACTTTTTACACAGTACAGCTAAGCGATTAGCTACATAGGTGCAATTTGCAAAATATACGCTGAAATAAAATAATAAATAACAAAAACATACCAGGTACGGTCATGGGTGGGTTTTCCTAACTTTTAATGTTTTGACATGTATAATTTTTATTATATTTATTTTAAATTGTATGTTTTATATTTAATAGTCCATAAGTTATAATTCATAACAAAAAGTTTAGAATTCAAAACATAAATTTGGTATTAAATTGTCAGCATATGGTTGCTTGGAAGGGATTGTTTTTAGCAATAAATTCGCCATTTTTGCCATTAGTTTTAAGTATCTCATCAGTAGCTTTTATAAATTAACGTTAATGTTAACTTTAATAAATGTATGAAAATAATCTATCTATCTGTCTATAAATATCTATCTGTTTATCATGAATAATTTATAATATAAACTATGTAGTATTTGTTTGCAATTTGTACCAAATGCTATGTTTGAAATGTACAAAACTGTTGAAACCAAAGAACCTATGTACTTTTAACATTATCTGAACAGGGACAATAAGGGAATCTTAAATCTGAATTTAAACCTAAAATATAACTATACTATACGTATTATATTATACTGATCAAAGTTAAAATTTTGAATTCAATTTTGAAGAAGTATGAATATAGGAATAAAAGGATGCGTAAGCAATACGTGCAGCCTAACAAGAGACATTGTCAACCATTGTCGGAGGTAGGTGGCAAAATAGAAAAATAAAAGTTGAGAGCTTATTCACTGCATCGCAGTGTACAGTGATGAATCAAACAAACAGCGGGTAGCAATCGAAGCACACCTACCATCGCGGAGATTTAGATTTATCCGCGCTTTGGGATTTATTGTCCGGGATCGGGGAGTGAGAAAAATTGGGGACCAGGAGGCAACTAATTTAAATTAGGAAAAAAGTTTTTTTCAAATGAAGTTTAAAGTTGATTGTTTTTGTAAGAGCTGAGGTTACTTTCTGTTGCAAAATTTCAACCCGATACCTAAAGTTTAAGAGTTACACCAATCACATAATATTTATGCCAATTTTGGTGCCAATCAGAATTATCAATTAGAAAAAAAAAACAATAAATCGATTTGTTTTGAAAGTAAATATATAACTTGGAAATTTATTGACATACTCGTGTAAATATATCTAAATATAAGGAATAACTTTTTTTGTATTTTATTTTCCTATAGGTGCCAACATTGGTAAAAATCTTCTTTTTTTTTTAAACTTGATAGGTTTGCGTTTGACTACAGCTAACCAAATAAGTTGGTAAAAATCTTCTTAAAGTTAAAGACGCTACATAACTTATTTCTTTCTATTAACCTTTTTTTTATTTATATCCTTAAAACTATAGGTACATTCAAGATTTAGCCCAAATCATTATGCAACGCCTTAAATAAGGCTTACAAATTTTGCAACTGACACGAAAAGGCAAGTCAATGTATTTTGCATATAGCTGTCCACCAAATGGGCCCAACACTACGGTTTGTTAAGGAAGTATCGATTATCAATCAATCAATGCGACTCGCGCCAGTCGATCGATCGGCTCAGCTATCTCGGCGACCGATTAACCGAGCCAGTGACAAATGGTCGACTCGATTGTTCTAGATAAACGGGAACACTTTTGACTTTACTAGCCATTATGAAGCTATAAGCAGATACCTGGGTAGGTTGTACTTGCAATTACCTTTATAGTAGGTAAGAATTGAGCTTTGCAGCTGTATAGGGACTTGGCAAAGCGTTTAGTGGAGGCATCAGGTGTTTGGAATGTTAGACATAGTATTTTTACACGCTTTATATTAGCTTCACCTGTATGTTTGTATGTTTGTAACCGACTTCTTTGGGCGCGATTTTGACCCACTTTAAACGGCCAGATTTCGTTGAAACTTTGTAGATTTATTGAGGACCGATGACAATACACTAATTTGATAAAATTATTACTTTTTTGTATTTTTGTTTGTTTGTAACCGACTTCTTTGGGCGCGATTTTGACCTACTTAAAACGGCCAGATAAGCGTGTTTTTTAGTTTTTTAAACTAGGTACTATTATTTTGAAGATCTTTTGGGCTTCTTAAACCAACGCCCCAGCTTTGATCTGTCTGTCTGTCCACCTCGCGTTTTATTTTATTTTTTCATTTAGTTTTTTAAACAGGTCATTGGGGGAGTTTTAGTGGCTACAAATCCCACATAACCTGGCTGCGCCAAATTGGGGTCAGGTATCTTGTTGACGACTTTGCCCTCGTCAACAAAAAAGTACTATAAAGAACAGAAATCTTATCTTCCACACAAAAACATTAACAACGTTGGCATGAAAGTCACGTGCTAAGATCCCAAGATCCCGGATCCCTTTAGCAAACAAATGATTCCGGATTAGGGGACGATTTAAACTAGATACTCTACTAGACTTGCTAGTTTGCTGACCTTATTAGATAGGTTTCAATCGACAATCTTTTGTGATTTAAGTGTCTAAGCTCTGATGTCGGTTTGTTTTCAAGTCACGATTTTGTTTATTTTAATTATTACTGTTAAATGTATTCGATATTGAGTATTTTTGTATGTATACTCGTACTATATCAGTTGTGTTAGCAAGCATAATACAAACTAGGAATGGTTTAGTATGGGGCTAAAACCAGCCGTGTGTGAAATTTGTCCTAATACACTATTTTTATTTTAGTAAAAAAAAATCCTTACAACCCTTACAAAATCCTAAAATAGTAGATTAAATCTAAGTCAGTGTCCGCGGGTAAGGTGCCTAAAATGCTGGCGGCATTACCTCGCTGGATCGCCAAGCTTATACGTTGGCCAAGGTAAGCGCTAGCTCTTGGGTCATTTGTTCTGTCCACCAGCCGATTTTTTTATTTTATTTTAGTCACTTAACTACATACAACGTGGCACTAAAACAGTTCAAGTTCACACATCAACTTAAATTACAAAAAGCAATCTACACTTTCGTGCTCTTCGAGCATATCAAATGCGCTCTCTCCTCACTTAATGGGGCTGAAGTTTGAAATTTCGTTAGCGAACGTTAAGGGCCCCCCTCTGTTAAAGGGGGGGAGGCAGTTAGAGTGAGGGCGAGAGAGGGGTTGCGGGGCGCGAGGTGGGGGAGATAGTGTCACTCTAGGGGCGTTTTCCATTATACGCTCCGTTCACTGTTGATGACACCGCATTCCGCGGAGCAAATGGTTCGACAAATGAACAGAGGGCCAGGACACGCCCTGCTACGTCATAACTACCTCTAGGGCTGCCACCCACGCTCGGTCCCAGCCTAAAAGCCCTCGCCTGACAAATTGATTCGATTTAAGGCCCTATTGTTAGGCTAGGATAAAATGATAAGGACCCTGTTTGACCAGCTTTGCTCGGTTTTTTTTTAATATGACATTTTCTAAAAATGATTCCTAGCTAGATCGATTTATTGCCCTCGAAACCCCCTTTATACTTAATTTTATGAACATCGTTGGAGCCGATTCCGAGATTCCAATTATCTTATATATAAAATTTCCGTGTCACAGTGTTTGTTACCGTACTCCTCCGAAACGGATTGACCGATTTTTTCCAAATTTTATATGCGTATTCAGTAGGTCTGAGAATCGGCTACTGTATATTTAGAATATTTTATTTTTCATTAAGGCAAAACAACGTTTGCCAGGTCAGCTAGTATATATATATACAAGAATTGCTCATTTAAAGATATAAGATATTAAGTATATAGATTAAGATCCCCAAAAATTAATCTGGGGAGTAGAAAGATATTATAATAATAAAAACGACTATTTTTAATAATAAAAATTGTCGACCGAAATTAACGTAACCGTGATTTGGTAAACACTGAAACAAGACTAATATAACTAAAAAAACCGTAGTCCTATCATTTACGTCGGATTTGATAAGAAATTTTCAAAATATGTCCCGTAGCGCCTTAACACCCGTTTTTAGGGCAGTCAACTTTGGGCAATGTTGGCCCCCATTTGAATGGTGATTTTCTGTTCGGTAGGCTTTTGATTTAGAATTTTCTGTTAGCGCTGAGTTTATACATAGTCGGTGCTTTTGTAAGATTAGTGACGGGACTGTTTTTTTCAATCAAAAACATGCTTTTAATTTATTCAACATAAATTTGCACGAAACAAACGATCACACTTACTTAAAAAACGTTGGATATTTTTTTTTAAGTGTGAACGTTTCTTTCGTGAAAATATTCAAAATAAAGTCATGTGGCGCCTGTAGCTCGGCTAACGAAGGTAATCTTAAACGATTACCAAAGGTAAGAAACGGTCGATGCGGACAGTCTTTAGATGGGTTGATCATGCACTAGACTGTCTTTTAAAAAGTGGCATTTGCATCTGGACACTGCCGAGGGTCGGATTACAAGTCAATTTGTTGGTCCCTGCTATTATTATATTATATTAGTCTTAGTAAATAGTCGTTAAGCCAAGCCAGAGGCCTTCGGGCGGATTAACTCTCGACTCAAGAGCTTGGCCACCTAGATCATACGAAGAACAAGAAGTTGAATTCATGTGACCCAAGAAAAAGGTTTTTTTTCATTAAAATCACTATTTATACTTAGTTCGATTTACTAATTCATGCCCTCTCACTCACACATATTAATGAGTAAAAGAGTAATGTATACGGATATGATTTTTCTATATATATTATTTTTCTTCTACGTGCTCAGTAACGAAATTGAATTCAAAATGGCGGACACTTTCCAGCCATTTGGCGGGAAACTCGTGAGTGGAAATAATAGTTTTAGTTGTCAGGTTTAATGCTTAACACGCAATTTAGCTAATTGATAAGAGTGGTCGTTAAAAATTACGGATTTTACAATTGTGTTTTATTTTCCTAAAAATGTTTTCTTTGGAAATTAATTTTAGAGGATTTTGATAAAAAAATATATTAAATATATCGATTTAATTCTTCGATTTTAATGATGTATGGTAACGGTAAAATGCGATTCATTTACATATAATATTTTGTGAATTTGAATAAAATTAGTCAAGTAATTGTATAAAGTCAGGAATATTCAATGTATTTCAGGATTAAATCCCATAAATATGTAAAATCATTGTAAAATATTAAGTACATAAAAATATAATTATAGTTAATAAAATAATATAGTCATTTAGAAGCCTTTGGTCGGCTTCAAAACTCTCGACACCAGAACTTGGCCACTTAGCTCATACGACCGAAAAGTTTTTAAGTTTTAGTTTTTTTTCAAATACTACTCTAATTATAAATATCTACACTCGATACACGATATGACTCATACAATTTCATGAAAACTTAGTACATACTCCATAGGTTTTTTTTTCATAAAACAAGACATACAACATACAAACACATTTCAACTATAATACGAGTAGCATTTACTGTAAGAATGTGCACAAGAACAATATCATTACTGACTGTTATGTTGGTACAGTCAGCAAAAACATTAACAAGTTTCTAAGCTGTAAATAAGGTTAAAGTATTTTTTTCGAAAACGACGATATTTACAAATTTGCTTATAACAGAACGTTGTTATTTATCTTTACTTAAGTAGGTACATGAAAAAGCTGGTTTATTTTGTTTTATATATGTATAATTGTATATCATATCTTTAATAAAATGGAAAGGATAAGAGAGCAATAGAGAATAAGACCCAAGAGCTGGCGCTTACCTCGGCCAACGTATAAGCTTGGCGATCCAGCGAGGTAATGCCGCCAGCATTTTAGGCACCTTACCCGCGGACACTGACTTAGATTTTATCTACTATTTGTAAGGTTTTTGTGTGTGTGTGTGTTTTTTTATTTATATAATTAGTTTTAAATTAGTTTAAACATCCCTATACTGCAAAATTAAACATACCTATACCTAAAATGGATAAATATCAAAAATATTTATTATGCATTTAGCTATTAAAAGGATGACGTTACATCGCGTGAATCTTTTTTGAGATTAAATGTGTATTGGCGAAACAATTCATTTATGACCCAGTAATATTCGACCTAATATGATGTAAATAGAATAGCTACCAACCCAATATGTACGAGTTTTTTTTAAAGTTAATGCCATCTCGCTTACTACAGCTTAAAACGAGCAAGAGGGAACGATCCAAACATTTACCTTACTGACACAATTTATAGTTCATATCGTTTATTTCTTGTTCTTTAGTTTACTACTGACTGTACTCTTACATACTTCCTCATTGGTTCACATCGGAAGGTGTAGCGAAGTAAAGGCAAGCGCGTGACAAGGCACTGATCGAGACACCTTGCGCGCGCGCAACAAAAACTAGCCCCGTGACCACCTGAGCCGGTAATATTGTAATAACACCTCTTTACAAGTGAACTTTTGCTTGGCTGAGGCTAAATACTTTTGTCGTGTGAAGCTAAGATTCATAGAGGATGGGAGCGTAAGAAAAGTATAGAACTGTAGTACCAAGTATATTATAAAGTATAGAAGTACCGATAATACTGCAGAGGCCTATAATGTTAAAAAGTATGAAAAATGGAAAAAATAAAAATGGCTAAAATGGCTTGTACATAAAACTGATTTTAATATTATATAAAATATTATAATTGAAGGTAAATATGTAAATTTAAAAAATATGCAATTTTAAAATGTATGAACCAAGAGCTTTGACTTTGAAAAGAAAGCCAAGTGATGTTTTTTTTAATGATTTAAATATAAGCAATTGACCAATCGGGACGTGAGTAAATGTTGCATTCCTTATATTTAATGCTTAAACTAATTCATTGAACTAATCTTTATCAAAATAGATAGGCAAGTAAGTAAATAGCTAATAATTATAGCTTTATCACGTTTCTATTTACTACTAAATGACACAACAAGTTTTAACCCTTCACCAAATAAGTAGCAACCTCTTTTCTTTTCAACTCTTTGAAATTCGAACAAAAAGCGCGGGGATCGAGTTTCAGATCCCCCCACCTCAACGGGGAGTCCGAGATCGTCACAAATCAGGTGCATCACTAAGATGATTTGAAAATGGAACACGATGTCTTTTTTGTTGTTTCAGTTGTTTAAAAAAGGAACGGCGATTATAAACTGTCATTGGTTCGAAGTAGATTCGAAACGGTTGAGTTTATTTAGGTGGAACAGTAGTGAATTCTTGTAAATAAAGACTAGCTGTAAAAAGCTAGAGCAATCTAAACAATAAAAATGCGTGACTATGGAAATTAGCATTTATATTACAATGAAAATGAAAATAATATATATATATTTTTAATTTTAATTCACCGAAATCAATTAATTTAATTAATTTTAGATTAGTTCTAGTTTTACATTAATTACTTTTAGATTAGATATAGTTTTATATTTGTTTGTAATAAAGTCATATTACAGAGTAAGTTACCTAAATGAAATTGCATTACATTCATGTTATTAAATTATTACAAATAAAATTTGTAATAATAATAATAATAAATAATGGTTTATATAATAAAACAAAAGTGCAGCTGAACGAATTTGAAAATAAACTATTTAAACACAGAATGTCCGTTAACACATCACAAAACAATTTATCAAATCGTAAACACAACTAAATTGGTCACATATTTCTCGTCACTGGATGTAATTTCGATATTTTAGCGTTGAAGTCGTGTGTCGATGAAAAGGAGACCAATTATTTGGTCAGCACTTTTAAAGATTGGGCAGCAACAAAATTCAGGGAGCTTCAAACATATTGGTAAAATATTACTTTGCACAATATAAGACACGAAGATCAATTTATTTTAAAATTAATTTTCGAGCTTCAAAACTAGGTATTCTATAAGGTACGGTAAGGTAAACTAGGTATTCGTGGTCACCATTTGTCGTTTTTACATGAGTATCTATATTTATTTTACCTTTATATTAATTTTTTTTACAACTATCTTAACTACGTCAAAATAGTGAAATGTCAACCAATAGCTTAAAAATTATTAAATAAACAGCCCCTGCTTGCACAGTTGCGTCCCTGCTTTACCTATATATTTTTTACTAAATTTACAGTTTATGATTTTTTATATTCCCTAAAATATATAGATAATTATGTTGCTGACCGATTCAATAATACCCGATGAAAAATGGCACGCTCTCTCGACATACGTTACTAGCAGACCGAGTGACAGCTCATTATTGTCGCGCGATGTAATTGGGAGTTCGAGTTTTGAATTTGAATTTCGAATGTTTTGTTTTTAAATGTAAATACTCGTATTAACATTTGGTGTGGATTGATAAAGTATTTATGCTCTCTTGCGAAGCTTACTAAACAAGAAGGTTGCATTTGGAAAATTTGGTAAAGAAATAAATAAAATTGTAACTTTAATATTTATCTCGTAACTTTACATAGTTAATGCTGATTTAATAAGTATTTGGTTGAAACAAAGTGAGTTAACGTATAATTTAGACAGTCAGTTAAAAACGGTAACAATTCCTAATCTGTCTAGCTAACGAAAACTTTCAAATCTCTAGAATCTTCAAATTCTTAATTGAGTTGGAAAGTAAGTAGCTAGTCCGTAATTACAATTTTAAAATGAACTCATTAAATACCGCTAGAGTAACTACAGGCCAAAAACCACTACCGAAAACTTAATAGATACAGCTTACTCCTATCCGCCATTTTGCTTGCGTTGTACAGAAATTCAGCGGACGATGATGGCGATAGAAAATCTTTTGATGAAAGAATGAACAATAATGAAGGACTTAAATAGAAGACAAAATTAAATATTTAGGGTTAGTGATAAAAGTAATTATCTATTTACAATGGATTTCCGCAAAGTAACGCCTGAGTCTATAAGTTATTAATGAAGGACATAATTTTCATTCTTTTGATGTCTTGTTAGAGCTAAAGATTATTTTGAGCTGTAAACAGATTATAAACGAGGATTACTCAGATTCAGGCATTGCCTAGTTAAGTAGTCATAAGACAAATTGTCATACATATATCAATAAATTAGTAAATAATAATAAAATATGCAATCAAAAATACACAATATTTAAATACAAAAAAGTTAGTAAATTAATATTTTTCTTACCTTTTTTTATTTACTCTTTTCTTTTGACAACAGCTCGATATAGTTACATCCTTTTTTGTAATATCTACATAAGTATGTATTGTACCATTGTGTGTATAATAATATGTATTTATGTTTACTTATTATTTCAACCATACCTCTAAGAGGCAACGAGCGTGAAGTCAAAGAGTAGATAAATCTCAGACAGACGGGCCGCGCTTAAAAAAGGTATAAAATGTACCTAATTAAACGGGAGTCTGTGGAAATGTGCCAGAGATCCGGAGATATGGGCTAATTCTGTTAGTCACTAATTCTGTTGAGATCCCTGGGCGGGTGATCGACGAGATCAGACCACTTGATATGGACTTATTTTTAGATGTAAAACGAGAATTTGTTGCTCTAAGTAGAAAATTGTTGGAAAATTATCCGCGGCTGTCTTCTTAGTAATTGTATCTCCTGTATAAATAAAGACATTAATCGTATGTTTTTTTTTTGACGTTTGACCGCAGCTTGCCTGATGTTAAGCTTGACTGTGGTCTAAGATGTAGCACGCTTGCCTAGAAGGAACCTATTTACTCTAGATTTAAAGACCCCCAAATTGTACTTCTCGGGAAAAAGAGTACGTTGGAACGATTTTGATCCAATTCGTTAAAAAAAATAGGCTATATGATACCTATTTATTACGGTATAAATTGAGAAACTCTGAGGTTAACTAACTAGTTGACTAAGAAACTAACAGATACTTAACATAAATTATTACGTTTTTTTATTTATTTTTTCAATATATCAGTGATATAAAAACACATAGGCTATATTATACCTATTTATTACGGTATAACATGAGAAATTCTAAAGATAGCCAGCTAGTTTGCTAATAAACTAACAGATACTTAACATAAATTATTACGAATTTTATAGTTATTCTGTATAACAGTGATATAGAAATGAATTTGTAAAACTTTGCAATTGCCAGCATAATATTTTTTTAAGACTAACATACTTACAAATAATTGGAAAATCATATTTTTTTTTCTATTATTATACTTAGACTTTTGTTAAAATAATAACAGTCTCCCCTCTATAAATGATGCACGGACATGTCCAAAAGATCGTGAAACGCAATCATTTGAGCCCGACTGATCAGTTCAAGTGGTGCGAATTGAACACTTGCTAACGGCCGTAATTTGTTAACAGATGACAGATTTATATCTGTACGTTTATTAGCTAGTCTGTGACGGCGTCAATACAGTTTTTGGCGGGAAGAAATAATAATTAACGGTTTTGTTTTTTATTTAGTCTGTGGCAGTGACTTTTGGCGGGAAAATACAATGACGTTTGATATTTATTATATTTGAAAATATAATTTTATTTAGTCTGTGGTTGTATTGTATTTGCATAATTCTGGGGTCTTAGAAGAGAGCACACAGTCATACTCCTATGGTACGAGACCTCATGCGGTCGTATAAAAAAAGATAATCTTATTTGGGCATTATTTTAAGTTAACCAGTGTTAAATTGTATTATATAACTTTTTTTGGTTCCGGATTTTTTTCTGTAAAAATAAATTAAATAAATTTGTATTTTGTGACACAAAATACAAATAAATTGTATTTTTTTTTCAAATTCCGAATTTGTTTTAAATTGTCTATGACTAAAGACTAAGTATGTATATCATATAGTTAGTAACAAAATAATTTAAACTACCGGAACGAAGTCAGATGGAGCTTACAATGTTACGATTTGTAATATTAATTGTCATTTAAACGACAACAAATTATTTTAATGTCAAGTGTTAGAAACAACAGATTACATGTTAACTATTTGTAACTATGATTAATTCTTCATACATTGTGTAACAAATGGTTTAAATCGTAATTTATAAAACTATCGTTTGCAATTACGATTAATGCTAGACAATGTCACGGCTATTCTAAATTGCTAGTATGTATTTTATATTAATTGTGACAAAAACCTGAATTAAATATGATTTTTAAATCTTTTAAATGATAATTGGTATTTTACAGATTGGGGTGGTAGATATAAAAATACTCAGAAAATACTTTCTGAGTAAAATCTGTAACAATGCCAGTAAAATCGGCAACGTAACAAAACTTTATTTTATACATAAACACTTTTTTAAAATCTAATGCCTAGTCAATTCCAGTTGGATCCCTTTACTAAGATAACAACCAATCAACATCTATTTTTAAACAAACTATATTTGGAACGAAAATAAATGAATTGACACCTCCAATCTAAACAGACGGCAGCCTAACAAAAAGAGTATCGTTTTAAGGGCTAAAGAACCTCAATAAAAGTTCCAAAGTGCTGCCAACCGACAATAAAAAAGAAAATACGGGTGTTCTTTTTTCAAACTCAGAGGTATTGGATCGGAAAATGACAAAATAACACACGCATTTGATGACAAAGCCGCGATTGTGAACTATCGGTGCGGTTTATGTAATAAAGAAGGTCTTTATATCGACTCAGTGGTGAGGAAGCTTTAAAACGAAACATTGATTTCATTGCTCATTTTTGAAAATAGAATAAGTGAACATTCTTGTTTTTATGTCATTATTTGCTTGGCTTTGCACGAATAGCTTTATTCATCTTCTTTTTCGTATAAGGCAAGGATTTGGTGTTGTTGCTGAGATTTCTAGCCAATCAGAAGCCTGATTTGTCTCAACGACTGTTAGTACTAACAGCCTGTCTGTACCTTCAATTTAACGTATCATCCGACCAAGGTAGCGTCAAGATGTATGTAAGTGCAACCGTCGGTATGGTCATTGGTATGGTCATTGGTGACCAATCAGAAAACTGTTCGTATCGATCTTTTGGAATGATTCGATGATCTCACCAGATCACCTTAGTTAGAGAGATTAAATTATATTTTTTTAATAAATTGTTTTTTATTACACGCTTTCTATTAGCTTCACCTGTATGTTTGTTTGTAATCGACTTCTTTGGGCGCGATTTTTACCCACTTTAAATGGCCAGATTTCGTTCAAACTTTATAGATTTATTGAGGACCGATGACAATACACTAATTTGATAAAATTACGGTTTTCTATAAAAAGCGTGTTTTTTAATTTTTTAAAACTATTATTATTTTTCGTGTTAGTTCTATTAAATAGGGTGTTTGAATAACGTCCAAATTAAACAGTCTTCTAACATATTGTTAAAGTTACTTCAACTGTCAAATTGAAAACAACAAAAGGGCAAAGTGTTGCAAATCTCAATTCTCTGCGTGACGAAACACCCTCCCGAGTTTACAGATTAGAGACATTCTCACCCCTAATATTGCGGATCTTAAATGGTTTATCACCCTTTAAATCCAGTCTTTGAAACAACGCGGTTTTAATTGTTTTGCACCCCGTTGTTTTATCATGATGTTTTAAATTTTCACGACCTCGTTGGCGTAAAGGTTACCATGCCGGACTGCCAATAAGAAGGTTCCGGGTTCGATTCCCGGCCCGGCCAACATCTTTGTGCTTAACTAAATTTGTTGGCTGTGGGTCTGGGTGTTAAATATGTATGTATATGTAGTATATCAGTTGTGTTAGCAACCATAATACGAGCTAGAAATGGTTCAGTATGGGGCTAACCAGCCGTGTATGAATTGCCCTCATATAAAAAAAAATTAATTGCATGCTACATGAATGAAAAATACGTTCATGTAATATTTTTTATTCATAATGTTTAAGGTAACTTTTTTCTGAGCGAATTGATAGGTTTCAACCTTTTTTTTTAATAAACCCCTACTTTTAATTAATTAACCCCGTACTGAACCATTTCTAGTTTGTGTTATGGTAGCTAACACAACTGATATACTACATATACATACATACATATTTTATATAGATACAAATTTAAACAACCAGACCCACAGCCAACAAATTTAGTTAAGCACAAAGATGTTGGCCGTGCTAACTTTCTGATTGGCAGTCCGGCATGGTAACCTTTACGCCAACGAGGTCGACAAAGACTGAACGCACAATGTTTTTTTTTTGCTAATGTTTTATTTGAATTTCCCTAAGCATGTCGATTTGAATATACGCGTTTGGCCCGACTTAAAGCAAAACAAAAGAAGAAACAGAAGTGTAAAGAACTTAAGAAATAGATAAATAAGTAACCAACACCTCAGCATCATTCGATTATTATTACCAACTCGATTAAACTGCGAGAATCGATGCGTGAAATCGAATTGTCTATCACATTAATATTACCCATAAAAGAGAAGTTAGGTGTGTTTGTGAGCGTAAAGGTATCTATCTATCTATCTATAACATGTTACTGTTATTTAAAAACATTAAAAGGAATAACTTGTCTATATACCAATATACTTGTCTTTATACAAAGACAATACAATATTACAAGTATAAAGAAGAAAAGTTTGATTGTATGTTTGTTTGATTGACGCGAATAGGCTTCAAAACTACTGGACCGATTTGAAAAATTCTTTCACCGTTGGGAAGCTGTTTTATCTCCGATTAACATAGGCTTTATTTTATTTCTCTTTGCTACTTACATTATTTTTTCAGAGCCCGTGCGAAGTCGGGACGAGACGCTAGTATCTTTAGAGTCATTACTTTTTTTATTATCTGCACTTATACAGAATACATATCTATATATAAAATATGTAGAATGAATGAATGTTATTTATTTTCCAATAAGTCACAAAGAGACATTTCACTTATAATACTAAACTTCAAATTGGAATCGTCAAAAGATAGTGTATGTGTGTATATGTAGTATATCAGCTGTGTTAGCTACCATAATTAATACGAACTAGAAATGGTCCAGTATGGGGCTAACCAACCGTGTGTGAAATGTGTCCGATTTTTTTATTTTATTTCGTCGCATTAATAACAGGTAGGTATTAGTAGTAAATTTTTCGTAACTCGTAAGTCGTAAAATTATATCAAAGCCACGTAATGCGGAAAGTATTTTGTTGCGTGCGGGAGACGGTCAAGCGCGCGACCAAATCGCGCTTACGCACGACATCGAGCGACAAATCACTGTGTGCTGCCCTCATTAGGGCATTTCTAGAAACAAGGACAAACTATGGCATGGGAATTACAATTTCTGTATGTTTATTACCGACGACATCGAAGAAGCAGCAGGAAGTACTTGGACTAGGCTAGCTCAAGATCGGATGTCCTGGCAACGCATGGAGGAGACCTACACCCATAAGTGGGTGCCCCAAGAATCTTTATAATAGTATTTTAATTAATTGTAATTTGTTATTAATAAACAGAAGAATGTATTTATATATAAAACTAACATAGATTTCTTTATTATCTTTCAAGTAGGTAAGTATATACCACACACGAACTACTTAAAAAGCTACAAAAAAACTAGCTAAAAAAGCTAGTAAACTAAAAAAATGTCCAAGTGCGAGTCAGGTTCGCGCATGGATCCGCTGGCGCATGGTTCCGTGCCATTTTTTATGCCCCCCCTTAATTTAATTTGAAAGTTAAGGTAGGTACATTTATACAGTCCGTGAAAATTTTAGGTGTCTACAATCTACCGTTATTGGTATAATAGCAAAAAAAAAAACACGTTTATTGTATGGAGACCCAAGGCCTTAATATTTTTTATTTATTTTTAGTATTTGTTGTTATAGCAGCACGAGAAACACAAAACTTGTGAAAGTTTCAGCTTTCTAGCTATCACGGTTTTTGAGATACAGCCTGGAGACATCCATACAACGGAGTTAGTTTATATTGCTTAGTAATTGGGTCCCGTTTTTATCATTTTGGTACGGAACCCTAAAAAAACGGTGATTCATTGAGTCAACTGCCAAAATTGTATAACGGCTCGTGCAAACTTTACTCTGCGCCTCCCACCGTACACAAAGCGAGTTTTTTAACATCCTATTCAAATATTAGGCCGGACACACACCGCCGACGACGAAAAAAACAGATAACCAAGTCGCAGCTACCGGCAGTGTTGCCATCCTAGTGAATAGAAAAGCAGCAGATCAATCTTAAAAAAAGCAGTTTTTTGACTGCTTTTTTACGGTAAAATTTGATTTTTAAAATTTTTAATCTACTGTCTCAATAACCTTTCAAAACATAGAATTAGTTAAAAAGATGTGTAGTTGTTAATGAAACTACTGCAACACTACCAATACTTCTTTGATTATATTTTTTTTATAAAGTACATTATTGAAAAAACCAATATAGGTAAACAATATCAATAATTATATTTTTTATTAAAAATAGGTAGATAGATAGGTAGAAAAACTCTTTACTGGGCAGATTAAAGATACAAGTCAAAATAAAAAGTAACAACACAAATGTATGTCACAAACGACGGCCTTATCGCTAACAGCGATCTCTCTCAGGCAACCTTTGGGTGGAAAGGAGTTGAAAAGGACGAGAAAAAGTGGGGTTGCACAATAAAGAATACTAATACTTATAATTATGATGGAGGACTTAAAATAAACCTAAGTTAATTACATAATATTAAAAACTACTTAGGATTAAAAACGTTATTCATAATTAAATAATACAATTGTGTATTACTCTAATATCAACATTTTCTGTGTAATTGTTTTTGTTAAAATAGTACATCCATTGATTAGAAATTTTCACTTTTTTTACTGTCAGTCAAAACAGTAGGGTTGGCAACACCGCTACCGGTCAAAGCGCCCGTATTTGGGCGGGGCACGTTCAAAACAAACGCGCCGCCTGACAGAGACACAAACATAGACCAAATAACACGCGAGAAAGAGACAGCGCTAGCCCGGTGCACGGCTAATTTAACACTCGAAATAAATTGATGCCGAACTCAAAACAAACAGAGATGGCTGACAAAAAAAGGTCGGCGCATACGAAAACTTCATTAGCGAGCTATAGAACAAAACACAGGCGATGCCGGGAGCTAACGTGATTCAGCTATAATTAGACAAAAAGTAATTTAGTATTCATTGAGATGATTTGAAATATTTCTTATTAAAAGGGCAGCAACAACAAAACATAGAGCTATTAGGTACCCGTGGACAAAGATTTAGGTGTAATTTTATTGTATTACTAGCTGACCCGGCAATGGTTGTTTTGCCTTAAGTAAAAATTTAGGGGTAAACAACCCTTAACACTAAGGAGTATATAAAATAGATAGTAGCCGATTCTCAGACCTACTGAATACGCATATAAAATTTAGTAAAGATCAGTCAAGACGTTTCAGAGGAGTACGGTAACAAACACTGTGACATGGAAATTTTATATAGGTATAAGATTTTTTTATTTTTAACTATTGACTATTTTCAATTTAATTTAGTTTTATATAAATTAAATGAGAGCTTACATAAAAAGAACTTCTAATAATTAATTGATATTATTTTGTACAAAAATATTATATCCTACTAATATTATAAATGCCTAAGTTTGTGTGTAAGTGTATATGTTTCTTACTTTGCACGTTCAAACGGCTGAACCGATTTTGATGAAATTTGGTGTGAAGATAGGTTCTAACATATCTTCACAAAGTAGCTTATTCAAGGTTAGACCTTGAATTAACACATAAGCTACTTTTTATGCCCAAAACAATAGTGGTTCCTGTGGGATACGCAAATATATTCAAAACCTTTGTTACTTCTTAACGCTCCAACGGCTGGACCGATTTTTACTACGAAGATAGATAAGACCTTGGATTAACAAAAAAGCTAACTTTTATCCCATTTCTTTTTATCCTGGATTAACACTGGTAACACCGCGGAGCACAGCTAGGAAACAATATAAAGTTTATTTACTTATCTTTATGTTATAGACTTATTATTTTGCAAAAAGTTATTATTAGGTAAGCCGTAAAAATAGAATTATCTGACAGCTTCATTACTGGCGTAATAAATCTGGCGAAATCAACCGAAGGATTAAATCGGACGATTTAACGATTTATTCATAAAACTAACGGTCGATATGAAATTATGAGAAACTAATCTCACGCTTTAATAATGAGAAATATCGATTAATTAGAAAAGGATGAACGTTATTTTCTTTTTCTCAATTCAAAAAGAGAATTGCTGCAAAAAGTTTTTATCTTTTCGAAGCGTTTTTTATCGAGCTGCCTTTTTTGCTCGTCAGTGGCGCCAATGTTTTGACATTGTGGAGTGAAAAAGGATTTGTGTTTCAATGTTGGTAGTATGGTTTTAAGTGGGTGAAAGATAAGACATTATGGATAAGTGTTTTTTTTTTATTTGTTTTAGTATCTTAAATAGGTATAAAAACAACTGAAGTTCAGTTCAGATACGAACGTTCAGTTACTCCGTAAGTTATGGAATTGGATTAAGTTATGGAACTGATTTAACTGTATCGAAATTTAGCATGTCCCGTTATTTATTTATATATTAATCGTTGCACAATTAACCATGCAATAAGATAATATTAAGACACAAACAAGAGAGCATTAGCAGTTTTTCGGTTCCAAATGTCAACCTTACTAAACAAATAAATTTCAATAAAAATATTGACCAACATGTCAAAAAAATGGCCGGAAACAGTAAACTGAAGAATGCAGACAATAGATTGCCCAAACTATGTTTACTTTGTCAAACAAAAGACGACCACACAAGTTCAAAGCTCGTTAGAATTGCACAATGTGTTAAATGTGTCGAAAAGAGAAAACTGTCGCTATAGTTACATCATCGATTAAAATATTAAAATCCATTAAATCGAAGACTAAAACCTTAACCTCCGTTCTATAACTCCAAGTAAATTTTCAAAAAGTATTTACGTCATTTTCAACAAATTAATTTCTCATTCAAATAAAGAACGTGCACGAGTTTGTTCCAAGAATTAATGACGAAAAACATCTTGTCGGCAAATTGGTAACCCGAGCTCATGTGTGGGGCGCGCGGGAAATGTTGCTTCGAATAATTTGAATATGGAATTATGGAATAGAACGCGCGCGAAATTATGATTGGGCTAATTTGAATGTGGAATTGTGGAAAATGGAAAACATAATTTGGCGTGTACCTATGTTTTGTAATTTAAATAAGTAACTATTGTGTGTTGATTGCAGATTCTTAATTATCTTATTACAGAATGCTACTAAATACTAAAGTCAAGAATTAACTACTACCCTTCAGTTTTATCCTTTTCGTATGAGCTAAGTGGCCAGGCTTTTGTGTCAACAGTTTTCAAGCTGCCTAATGGCTTCTGACTTGGCTTAAGTATGTGACCCGACCCATGATAGCGCATTTATTTAATGGTCTCTCATGCAAAGACGTCGCATCAAGCATAACTTAACTTCGGTGATCGCGACAGATTACCTTAGTTTGCGGAGCTACAGGTGCTACCACAAGGCACAACTAGTAGCAAAATCCTTTTCTCGAGTCTCAAAAAGGATTTATACGTGATAATAATTATTATGAACTATGAAAAGGTTTGCAAGATATGTTCGGGTCAATTAGACGATGTGTGCCTCAAGTAATGAGGTTGAATATGATACTCTATACTCTATGGAGTCTGGAGTGAGTGGTGCTTTGATTAAGTTTGGAGCGGTAAGTTTGATTTTAGTTAAAATGATATGAAATTTGTGAGATTTAAAAAGAAGTGGTCTTTAGAGCGGAAGACAAAATTTAGTTTGTGAAAAATTTAATTTGTAAAAAATTTAGTAAAATTTGTTAGAGTAAACTTTAGAATTGAGTTGAAAACATTATCTTAAAAGCTTATTATTTTTTATGTGTGACCGAACCAAGCACATAACATGTGTTTAGGCAGCTTTCTTGAGACCTAGTTTTTCCAGATGCTAATCACAGGTCAAATACCATACTGCATTGTGTTAAAATATACGACAGTGAAAAAAAAATTGAACCCATTCAATATATTATTCTTTTGAATATGTATGTATGTGTATTTAACAAAACATATCCCAACTATAAACAATAAAAAAATATTTAATTTATGAATAAACAATAAAAATAAATGTAGTACTCATATGAATCAATGACATTAAATTTCAAAATATCTTTATTGATAAATGACAAATACAGTAAATAACAATGCCAGTGTACGTAATATCCTAACTGTTATAGATATAATTATAAAATATTTATTTATTTAATACTTAATTTGAATTATAACGTAGTTACAGAAAAATCAAAATACTATTTACAAACTTAAAGAAAAATTAAAACACTACAATTTAAATTAGAGTAAGCTCACTATCCAGGCTGTCGCTGCGGGGCAGAGTTCCCAAGATGCTGGCAGCATTGCCCCGTTGAACAGCTAAACTTAGTCTTTGTAAGAAATAGTTGCCAGCTCTTGGATCTCCAAAAGTGAGGACCACCCGCTTTCCAATGTCTTTACAAAGTTTTTGTGTCGGACGACCACGGGCCTAGTCTCCACAGACATTATAAAAACACTTTAAAACACTCATATGAATCGCTCTCGCTTATAAACTTATACCGCTGTCAAGTCATAGAGTACGTAAGAGCGGATACTTGGGGCATTGTTAACCTTTCCTCTGCAAATTACCATCGTTATACAGAGATTATGAGATATGCGGAGTAATGGGCAAAAGGTTTAATATTTTAGTTATTTGATGTGTAAATGTTTGTTTAAAATACAAATACAAATAAAGGTTGTCTGGAAGAGATCGCTTGAAGCGATAAGGCCGTCAATTATGGCACACTTAAACAAGTTAATCAAATTACACGTCAAGGATGGGCACATTTTAAATACAAATAATATTACATAATGTAACTAGTACTTACATAATATAAATATAATTTTATATGTCAGTACCTACCTATTTCAATCCAAAAACCTGAAATTAAATTATTAGCTACACAATATTAAATTATTAGTTATTATATAATTTTACTTATTAGTAAGCTTTTTCTTTTTTAAATTTCTGCTTGTGTCAAAATAGTACTGCCAGCAAAAAAAGCTTAAATAAGAATTTTCATATATTTTTATCCTCATAGACATAATTATATTTAATTACTGTACTACTGAACTCTTCGAATTAATTTTGAGTTCGAAAATTCAATATTTTGATTCATATCACAGTGGAAGTACTAAATATTTCATTTTTACTTCCATCTACAATTGAATTCCGCAAAGTAACGCGTGAGACACATTTATAATATTAGTAGGAGCTAATAATATAAATGTCAAAGTTTGTTGCTTCTTCACGCTCAAACAGCTGAACCGATTTTGATGAAATTTGAGAAAAACTTTTTTACGTAATTTATCTACTCATGTAATTTATCTACTCGTAAGACAGGTAAAAATAAGAACACATTGTCTTTGATAATACTTAGTAGAGCAAAACAACAGTAAAATACTAACTAATTAAAGTTACGTACGTTCGGAGTAACAAAGAAGTAGCAATTATTTAAAACTGCATTATATTAATGACTGACTTTTAACACTGTTTCTTTGTAAGTTGTTATTATTAAAACCCATTAAACATGTATGAATAATAACTTAGTAGTAATTGAGAATATTTATTACCTTTTTACAATTTCCTTTGTAATTTTTTTACGCTAAACACGTTTTTTTGTTTTCGTTTTTCAAGAGAAAGTTCAGTTGTTATTAGCAGTCTTTTAGTACTTTTTTGGTTTAGAAGATTTTTTTAGTGGTTGTACTTTTACTTGTTTAATTTGAGTTAAATTTATTCGGTTTCTTCTTATATAAACACAACTCCCGCTAAAGCAGCAGGCAGAGAGCCTCTTCGTATATATTTTAAGCATATTTTTGTGTTATAAACATTTTGTATTTGTATTTTGTAAATTACTCTGTCAAATAAATAAATTTTGTATTTTGTATTTTATTTTGTATATAAAATTTCCATGTCACTGTGTTTTTGTAAGAAGTAGCGGAAGGAGAGGTAGACCAAAGAAGACGTGGATGAATTGTGTGAAGGAGGATATGAATGAGAAGGGAGTGAATGTGGAGATGACGGCTGATAGAGTGGCGTGGAAGCGAAAAACAGGCTGTGCTGACCCTACCTAGTGGGAAATGGTAAAGGAGAAGAAGAAGACTATGTTAGTTACCGTACTCCTCCGAAACGGCTTGACCGATTTTTACCAAATTTTATATGCGTATTCAGTAGGTCTGAGAATCGGCTACTATCTATTTTTCATACCCCTAAGTGAGGCAAAACAACGTTTGCCGGGTCAGCTAGTATCCTTATATGTATAATTTACAAATTTACGTAAAACACGAGTGTATTAAAACGCTGTATTATCCTTACCTTTACAAAATAAAGACACTTAACTTTTAAACATAAAAGAACCGCGCAGTTCTTAGAAAAAGTCGCCCTCTTTAAGAAGGTCTCGGCTTCTTAACTATTTCCAAGGAACTCCATTACACTGCCAGGTTACGACTTATTTCCTACAAAGCCTACGTTAAGGATTATCGACGCTGTTATAACCAACCTAAATACTTTATAATAAGAGCTTTGGAAAATGCAATGGTTAACTACAATTGCTGACTGAAAAATGACACGCCGGAAAATATAGCTAAATAAAATAATGTTGGAAAAAGAGGAAAGTAAGATTAAGATTAAACTACATATAATCCCTATCGGCTTTATGCAAAACCACATTAAATTTTATTTTTTAGAAAATTTTATAGATTTTTTTAATGTTATGGATACGAAACATCGTGGGCAGGATGAAGATAAGGGCAGAACGCGAAGGGAGGCCTATGCTCAGCAGTAGGCAAAATATGACTAAAAATTATGATGATGATGATATGGGTACATTTTATTTTTTCATTCAAAATAACGTATACTAGACCTACGGAAGAATGTATGTGGATTGGTATTATCTAATCAAAAAGAAAACATAAAGTAAACAGAACAAAAACGAGAAATGACAGAGGTGTCTAATGAAGCAACATATTTTGAAAAAAAAACTTCTTTTCGTAAAAATGGTAAGGCCGTCAATTGTGGCACTCTTAATATATTAGGTATTTTCTTTTTATTTTAAAATTATTCATGTTTGTGTCACAAAATAAAGAATTTTCTATCTATGTATGTATGTATGTATAATAAAAACAATTTTTTTTTTACCAAACGTACGTGCTATTAATCTTGCCAGCATGTACACAAGTGCATGTCTGTACAAGATGTAGTACCAAATTACAAAAACTATATCACTTTTGTACCATACCAACGCAAAATATAACAATTTCTTGTAACCCGGGTAAAGAATGTCCGTAAACATGACTCAGACAAAGTTCTTACGAGAAAAGATAATTTAATAGTTAACTCCACATGATCAGAGCCTCGAGGTAGCTTCATTAAAGTCAACTAACGATGTAATTGGCACTGTGCCACCGGCAGTTATGAAAATAAGGCATTACGCCCAATGTCCAGCTTACTAACGCCATCTAGTAGCGTTAACTGGAAACAGTGGTTTGATATCGACCGCCATGATGGGAAGAAAAACTTGGTTAATTACATAGTTTTTTTATGGTCATCGCACTATTAACTTGCAGCATATTAAATGGCTAACTAGGCGTTTTTTATACGACCACGTTTCTGTACATGTCTATAGTATAGTGGTTTTTTATTTCTGTTACCACCTTTAAGTTGAAAAGTCTGTCGCCAAACATTTAACGGTGCGTACTCGCCAGCTTCTGCGTAAGCTGGTTCTGTGTTAATTTTATGACGTTCGAGTATTTTGCTTACGCACACAAAAACTAATCAATTAAGGCTTTACGATTTGACGTAGTTATTACAAAAATACATGAATGTGCATATGCATTGTAATATATTTTTTAATAATATGAGATACGTTTTTCTCTGAAAAATAAAAATGATTAAGTAACTTATGTTTTAAAATCTATAGGGAATATAAATAAGACGTTACAGAAATAAATATTTTCTACCTGCACTTTAAATATAACTAATTATCTTTTAATTAAATTTTAAGGGCATTTTTGTAAATGTCCAGTTTTCAGATTGCAAAGCAACATTAACAAGACAGTCCAAGGTGGATGCTAAGCGACACACGTCTTACGAAACAATACATAATAACCAGCTACTTGTGCCAGTAATGGAGTCAGTAAATGTCATTCCAGTTACTTGATCGTAGACTTAATTTCAAAATAATATTTTTCCGCTGTAGTCTATGTAATACTCATAAAACTGCTAATTAGAAATTGTGATGTTTCTTAAGAAAACAAACACAAATAACATCCTACTATTATTATAAATGCAAAAGCGTGTGTCTGATGAGACGTTAAACTATAGGTCCCGGCTTTTAGTCTTAATACAAGCAGTCGTTAAGCCAAGTATGAGGACTTCGGGTGGCTTGAAAAACTCGACACCAGAGCTTGGTCACTTAGCTCATACGAAGATGAAGAAGGATGCAAGAGTACTATTTGAAGATGGATGCATATTTGTTTCTCTTTCACGCATAAATGGCTGAGTCAATTTAGAAGTCATTTGGTATGAATGTAACTTATACATTCGATTAACTGTATAACAGTTTTATTTGTAAATAATTTGAAGTGTAATATTATTTATTTATTAATGTAAATCTAATCTAAAATTAATTAAATTAAAAGTATATCTAATCTAAAAAACCAGTGCCTGTGGGAAAAGTACTTTTATTTTAATTTTAATGTTAGATACTATTATATATTATCATGTGATTATTTATATTTTATTTCGTGTTCTCGGTGTAAACTTACTGTATAATCTATGGATAAAATCCAATATAAATACTGTTGAGTTAATTTTAAATTAGTAATTGAGTTGAATTTAACTCTTGTATTTCGGACTATCAATAAACATCGTGAGGCAATAGACAAAAATGGTATAAAAATAAACTTTATACATAATTCATCTATGGTGAGGCGCAGCAAGGCCAATTAAGTGAAAGTCTAAATGTTGCATAAATTATTGAAAAAGAAAAAAATAACAACCAAAACGCCGATTAAATGCCAATTAGAGACGAAACGAGCCGTCCAAAATCATCGATCACAGTTATTATCTTATTATGACGATAAAAAAGTGGCGGAACCAAAACTTGTCTATGTTAAATCAGGCAAAGGCCAAAAGGTCGTCACCTTCAATTATTATGGGATTATTGAATTCAAGATTTAAAGTCTTCTTCTTCTTCATATCAGCTTAGTGGCCAAGCTCTCAGGCCGCCAAAAGGCCTCTGACTTGGCTTAACTACTGCTTGTTTTAAAACTATCAGCTGGGATTAATAATGTAGGTAATGTGTCTTTCACCCATGCACGGTAGCGCCCAGATGAAAATACCATTTTTTAAACGACATTCATGTATATATATGGTCAAGAAAGGAGTAAGTGTAGAAATGACGGCTGATAGAGGAGAGTGGAAGAGGAAAATTTTCTGTGCTGACCCCACCTAGTGGGATAAGGCAAGGAAGAAGATTCATGTACATAGTCACCCATCCAAACACCGTCCGCATCGACCGTTGCTTAGCTTCGATGATCGCGTCGGATCACCATAGCTAGCCAAGCTACAGGCGATACTTCAAAGTTCGTATTTCAAAATTAGTGTCTACTTTTGTTTTGATTGATTTATTAATTAAATTTCTTCATAATTTTTATTTAAGAGCGTTTAGCCAATACTGTAAGTCAATATCGTCATTTCTTAGGTTAAAATTCGTTATTAAAAATGTATTTGTTCGATTCTCATAATGGAATATATGTGAAATGAGGGTAGTACTACAAAACCTGCAGTCCGCGCGTCGCGGCCCGAGGCAGTCGCTCTGGAATCGTTTGGGAGTCAACCCGCGCTTATCATCGCCGCGCCGTAGTACGGAGTTACTCGCTAATATATCCAAAATAGTGACGCGTGTCGCTTCACCGAGGATTTTTACTGTGCCGTGTACAGTGAATACTGTTCTGCATATAAACAAGGAGCTTAGGCTACGTTGACGATCGCTACCCACCAAGCTGCCGCCAGACGCGAGGAGTTGTTCCAGGGAGTGGCGTCGTGGATGAAAGGTACGTGGTCCTATCTCAGTTTCGCATTTTCCTTGTAAGAGTCAGAGCTTCCATACCGTACACTCACTTTGTATCGAACAGTACTTACCTTCAACAAATTTTAAAAACATTTTTCTGTCCACAAAAAAAAACAGAGCGGACCCAAACCACGGTTTCTAAACTAGCCCCAATGATGGCATAATGCGTTTTAAATAACGCCCGTATCGGCTGATTACGGGCGGCGCCTTTGATATCTGACACCACGCCATTGTTCATTGTCTTTGGTAACCATTGATTTCACACCATGGATTAACTTTTACTGGTATGGTTCAACATTTTTCAATGCAAAGTTATTAAGATATGTCTACGTGCTAACTGATTTTTTTTGGTTCCATGCCTAAAATAACGTGTTTCTTTGCCATATTTGTATGCTATTGGTACCTGGTATGATATAGAAACTTTTTTTTACTTCACTCATACCCTGAAAGTAGGTCTGAAGTAGCCTGAGGAGCGGGATGAAAGTAATACATTGCATCCCTAGGGAGAATCGCTTTGCAAGTGACTGACATTGAAATAACTTAAAGCTAAGTGTGTGTGTATGTGTGTGTGTGTGTGTGTGTGTGCGTGCGGGCGCGCGCGTGTGTCAGTGTGTGTGTGTGTGTGTGTGAGTGCGCGCCCATATGTGTGTTTGTGTGTGTCAGTGTGTGCGAGCCCGACTTACGCTAAGCTAATTATCTTAACCCCGATGCGAAAACGACAGTGAGTTATAAAATTGACGTGTCTTTAGTATAAGTCGAACGGGTGAATCGACTGTCCATTAATTTTAAGTATTTTAACACCCCACCGTTTTTACATCTAGGCTTAAAAACCTAAAGCATTTCAGAACGACTTTGAAACTTTTTTTTTTTATATTGAAAAATCTCAGCTGCTTACATTTACACTTTATCGTACCTGCATAGCATAGAATATCATAAGCAGCCTTCTTTCTATACGTTCCCACTGCTGGGACTCGGGGCCTTCTCTCACTAGGTGAAAATTATGGGTCATAATTCACCACGCTGGCTAAGTAGGTTGGCCTACGGGTTGGCGGATAAATAAATAAACGAATCGTAAAGCGAGTGCAAATCATAGCATATACACATAACTTGAAAAACAAGTCATTGGTGTAGGACCAGGATCGAACCAGGGGCCGTCTGATGACATATTTACATTTTCTCAATAACTCTGTATTGGTTTTAAACATATCTACATACCCTTTGAGCTAGAAAGAAGAGGTCGCTATAAAACTATTAGTCAGTTTTAGGCTTGTCTACCCAAGGGAACCCCATTATTAAGACTTCACTGTTCGTCAGTCACGTGATTTTTCTAAACGGAACACCTCATGCACGAGACAGACTCGCAATTGGACAATTATTCATTCTTGATTACTTTTCGAAACATCTTCATTCTACTCCATAAAAATAATAAGCAAGCACGTTTTACATTAAAAATAAGTTTAACTGTCAATAAATCTAGATTAGTGTAATTCATAATAAATTAAATGCCACCCACATGACTCTTATTTTACGTACAATAATTATGTAGTTTTATAGCCACGACTTCCGTTTCCAAATTAATCGAATTAACATAAATTACTGTCTATTTTACATTCTATTTACATTGATTTTATTAATTGGTGGTAAATAATTACATTGCCAAAATATAATCAAACTTTACAATTTTGTATTATATAAATAGATACGTTTGTACTCGTATATATGTATAATTTACAATTAATAATTAATACGTATGTATTAAATTATATTCCTTTATCTATAATTGTCTTTAAAAGTTTATAATTATAATTTCTTATGTTATTAATGACGTCTTCACATTAAAATTGAAAGTTTACCATTGTTTAATCATCGTAGGTTAGCCCAATAGAATAAACTTATTTTATTGTATTATTATTTGCTGTGTATCAACAATGGTAGCTACTAGACACATAACATTTAAAAAAAAATTATAAATGCATATTAACTATAAAATAAATATTTCAGGGGAGCTCCCATACAACAATGGTACAGAACCCTTCATGCGCGAGCCAGACTCGCACTTGCCCAATTATTTTTCTTATCGCAGACTTGAGCAGGCATCACCGTAGGGCTTAACTAGTACTTTACCTTCTACATAAAAGCAGGTGCACTAGTAAGTTTAACTATAATTAAATCGCCGTATAATTTTTACTTCAATGTAAGTATTTATGCGTAGGTAGAACTAACAAAGTACCTAATTTATTTTTCCTAGACTTTTTACGAGCGTTTTAATTCCGATTCCGCTTAAAAAGCTCGCGTGCGTATTTTTATAGTTTTGCTTTAAGTTAAGTATGGTTACTTTAACTAGCTATAGGCAGCGGTTACTCATTTGTAGATCAAAAATGCTTCTATTAAAGCCCGTCGCACACGTAGCTATAATATATATTAATACTAGCCGATCCGGCAAACGTTGTTTTGTCTTAATAATTATTTCTAAATATATAGTAGCCGATTCTCAGACCTACTGAATACGCATATAAAATTTGGAAAAAATCGGTCAAGCCGTTTCGGAGGAGTACGGTAACAAACACTGTGACATGGAAATTTTATATATATACTAGCTGACCCGGCAAACGTTGTTTTGCCTTAATAATTATTTCTAAATATACAGTAGCCGATTCTCAGACCTACTGAATACGCATATAAAATTTGGAAAAAATCGGTCAAGCCGTTTCGGAGGAGTACGGTAACAAACACTGTGACATGGAAATTTTATATATATACTAGCTGACCCGGCAAACGTTGTTTTGCCTTAATAAAAAAAATAAAAATAAAAAATTATAAATATACAGTAGCCGATTCTCAGACCTACTGAATACGCATATGAAATTTGGAAAAAATCGGTCAAGCCGTTTCGGAGGAGTACGGTAACAAACACTGTGACACGGAAATTTTATATATAAGAAGATATATATATATAAGATAAATTATAGCAAGGCATATAACAATATATTATCTATAAAAATATTCAAGTGACCACACACGCAGTTATAATATATATTTCTTAGATGTATGTGGTAGCTTACTGTAATATAATATAGCACGGCTCGTATATTATAGCACGGCATATTTGACTTGTAACTTTGGTGTTATCAATAAATGATTTGTATTTGTATTTATATATATTATAGCTACGTGTGTGACGGGCTTAAAGCTTAATACCTACAGAGGCTCTCACCGCGGAAAGCGATAGCAGCCCGAGTATTTTTTATGTCGTATGTGAAAAGCGAGTGCAAACCGACGCAAAACGTGCCTTAGGATGAATCTAAATTCGAACTACAAAGATCCTGTCCCAGATCGCTAACGCTTCCCAAAGGCTTCTGTTGGTCTAAAGCCTTAGTAGGTGATGTTTTGTGATGAGCCCTAAAATAATACATTAACAATAGATTTCGCGTTATTCAGAAGTTCTTAAAGGGATAATTTGAGCCGCTAGGATAAAGAAAACATACTTATGAAAATTTAACGGCATCTATCTAGCGGCATTTGAGCACTTGTGGCATGCTAACGAACAACCTAAGGTTGAAATACAAATAGTTTTATTGTGAACATAATTAAAACGTACAATACTACAAATCAAAGTAAATTAGCAAAGAGTACCTTTTCTATTATTGTACATTAAGAAGTATGCACTGGATCCCGCGCTAAGTAATAATAATAATTATACACATTAGGTCACCTTTCACACACGTCTGGTTAGCCCCATTTTAAACCATTTATAGTTCGTATTACAGTTTCTAACACAACTAATATACGAGTACTACATATCCATACATAAATACTTTATATCGATACATACTGAACACCCAGTCTGATAGCCGACAAATTTAGTTCATCACAAGGACGTTGACTGTGCCGGGAATCGAACCCGGGACCCTCTGGGTAAGTATCTGGAAGAGATCGCTTTAAGCGATAAGGCCGCCAATTGTGGCACACAATTTTTTTTGTTCTTAGTTATTATTTTTCTTTAGTTTTAAGTTTGTGTCCAATAAAGTATTATCTATCTATCTCTGGACCCTGTTAAGTTAAAATTTTTATACATTACTAAAAGGCTTTGTTACCATGAATACCATACATTTGAAGCATTTTAAAACAAAGTTACTTTTACGTACTAACAAACTTTAAACATTTATAATATTTATAAGTATGATTATAATTTTTAATTAACCTCTCCATCTATTTGGTATAGTTTATAGAGTAGCTCGGTGGCCACCATAAACTGTCTCGGACGCCGTAAATAGTGGTATTAAAGTTAAACTTAATAAGCCTAAGTCAAAGGGCTCATTGAGGCGGAGCGACTGTCTTGACTCGCGGTCAAAGTTATCTTGTTGCTTGGTATATTTTTAATAGCATTGTTGAAATACATGTGAAAATTATTGTTTATTTTTTCTAACTTAACCATTTAGATATTTAAAAAAGAAAGAAAAATGTTTTATTATGCACAAAAATCTTGTAATTTGGTATATTTCTAATAGCATTGTTGAAACACAAGTGAAAATTATTGTTTTTTTTCTAACTTAACCATTTAGATATTTGAGAAAGAAAGAAAAATGTTTTATTATGCACAAAAAATTATTACAAACATACAAACATAATATAAAGAATCGAATGATCTTTGTACACAAAAGGCGCAAGTTCAGCATAATGCTGAGAGTACATCGTAGGTACTCTAGCGCTGGTTTTCTACCTGTGCCTTAGCATACTATCTATTTGACATAATAATATAAATGTATCTAGGTAATTGACCCGCAGGGCTAATTATACTGGTCTACAGTGATTTTGTTGCCATAGTATCCTCGTATGATAATTATTTTGGGTCTATTTATGCACACAATTCATGAAACTATCGATGGTTTTGTAAGATATGCTCAGTTATGTTTTTTTTCACTAAATGGAAAATTCGAAATTCAGAAACAAAGAAAGAAACTTCCACTGCTTTTTAAGTGTGATGTATGTTGATGCGGTAGGCTCTGTGACTGGCCAGGCACCAGAGTTTAGTACGCCACAGTTTCAGTTTATTTTATTCAATATAGGTACAAAAGTACACTTATGAATGTCACTATACAATATTAAAATGTAAATTTACAATAATAATACAATGTCACACTTCTGCTTGAATCATGTGTGATGATTGACCACTAGTGATGACTCGTGAAAGAGAGTTGCTTCACCCGCGTAAGGCGGTTAACTTAATACGACGGCGGCTCTTTGATGGGGTAATGCGAAAGCGTCATCTTTTGAATATTAAGTAGGTATGTTAATTTCTTTAAAATTAGTGAGCGCGATTTGTGACGGAGTATTATTAGCCAGCCTTGTTTTGGCTTTAGGTTTTGCTGGTTTTGGTTCAGAATTTGCAGTGAAATGTGCTCATTGATGTCTAATACAAAAAATGTGTAGGTTTTTTGTAAGTGAAGATTTTAAGTTTGAATTTAAAATATGACTCGGCTTTCACACTTAAATACCTAATTATTTTTCAAATGATGAAAAAACAAAATTCAACTTATTGTGTACATTTAGACTTTGAGGTCTCCTTTTGTTTTTTCTTAGACTTCATCATCAGATCCTTACAAGGTATCAACGGAACTACCACAAAAATATCTTAAATAGTCCAAGCGCCAAACAAACACACAAAAAAATTTACGAATTAAAATCTTCCTATCTTCTTCTTTCTTTTCATTGTTAAAAGTTTACTATGTACTACTCGTACGTATTTTTCTTTAATCTTCCTATCTTTCAAATAGTTATTAAAAGTAAACTATGTACTCGTACGTATTTAGCTTAAAGTGTTAAGATATATAATTATATATATATATTTTTTTTTGACACATCACACACGGCTGGTTAGCCCCATACTGAACCATTTCTAGCTCGTTTTATGGTTGCTAACACAGCTGATATACTACATATACATACATACATACATATTATATATAAATATATATTTAACACCCAGACCAACAGCCAACAAATTTAGTTCAGCACAAAGAAATTGGCCGTGCCGGGAATCGAACCCGGAACCTTTTGATTGGCAGCCCGGCATGGTAACTATTACGTCAACGAGGTCGTCAAAATGTTAAAAGTCTATGTACGTATTTAGCTTCAAGTGTTAAGATATATTAATAGCAGCTATTGTAAAATATTGTGGCCATTTACTTAGGGAACTTGCCGCGCTGGAATTGGACAAGCGTAGCGCCCATTATGCTTTGTAAAACGCCGCCACTTGCCCGGGTTGCCCCAAGACAGACTGACTGGCTCCGACTTTCCATTTTCAAACTGTCAATGTAGTAGAAGAGCCCGTGAAGATCGTCCTTCACCGGTCTGATAACCAGATGAGACGTATTTTATATTAAATATTTTTCATAAACAAATGTGCCTAAAATTGCTTGCCCATCGAAAAGTGCTCATGGTTATTTTTAATTAAATAAACTTTTATTGATTTTTTTTTCATCACCTTCATACTTTTGATAAACAAATGAAATTTATTTCACTGATAGTTTTTAATACACAGAATATGCCTCAGTATGCTTGCCTACTCATTTCAGTGTATAACTACCTGGCAAGCAGGTGTAAACAGGTAAGTCAAAATAGGTGACTCATTCGCTTTTGATGCGCTTCATAGGAGTAACAACGATTCTGAACAGTTGAAATTTTATTTTTATTTTTGATAATTGTAGCTAAAAATTATCATTTGACTACACACGCGCATGCGCAAAAAAAAGCCATGAGCACTTTTCGATAGGCAAGCAATTTTAGGCATATTTGTTTATAAAAAATACTTAATAAAAAATACGTCTCATCTGGTTATCAGATCGGTGAAGGACGATCTTCACGGGCTCTTGGACTAATGCCAAGGTATTGGAGAAACTTCCGGTTTTTAATCAATATTAGTAGTTGTTTTGACAGGAAATAGTTTTGAGATAAGCTTGATTATGCTGTTGTGTTATCGATTACTTTATATGAAAGTATTTAAGTGCAATTAACTTACTCTAGAGGATATCGTAAAAGAGACAGTGGTGGCGATTCAGCGGCACACACGACTAAACTAAATTTAAAGAAGAAGCCCCGTCTCTTTTCATCTTAGGTGGCCAGAAAGAGACGGCATGTTCTGAACCACAGACAGGACATCTAAAATCACGTCAATTATGGAATGTGCAGGCAGTTTTAGAGGTGATACTAATAGGTGCGGTCTAAAGTCGCCTATATTTTCTACATTTGACGTGATTTTAGTTGGTTTGACTATGGTGCAGAACGTGCCGTCTCTTTCTGGGCACCTAAGATGAAAAGAGACGGGGCTTCTTTAAATTTAGTTTAGTCGTGTTTGCCGCTGAATCGCCACCAGTGTCACTTTACAATTTTATTTTTTACTAGCTAAGCTCCGCGGTGTTACCCGCGTTACTCCGAGGTTAAAAGTAGCCTATACGTTAAGATAGAGTCTAGAACTATGTCCGTAACAAATTTCATCGAAATCAGTTTCGCCGTTTGAGCGTGAAGAAGTAACAAATATACACACCACAAACTTTGGATTAATAATATTGGTTTCTTTTGTTTAAATCCGTTGAATAGTTTCGAAGTTTAACGTACCAGATAGACAGACAGACAAAACATATATTTAGGTTTCTGTTACTCTTTTTTATTCGCTTCATACAAGTTTTTAGGGAAAAATATTTAATGTACATTTGATTTTTACAGTCGCGTTATATGTATTGATTTTGGGTAAAGCATATCCCATAAGGGTATTTTTATTTTTTAGTACTTATTTAGGCCTAATTGTTACTAAGTTTATTCCCTTTATTTGCTTGCTAGCAGAAACAAAAAAGAAAAGCAAAAATTTAAAATTGGAATTAGAACAAAATGGATGTACGTCTCTCCCTCAGCCGGGGGCATTAAATCACGATTAGCGAATTAGTTCTACTTCCAAATTGAAATTATCAGGCGCGTTGGAAAAAAAAACAAAATCTTGAATCTCGAAATCCATTCCATTTCCGAATTGTTACATTTAACTTTTTAATTTGTTCCCGGCACGTCATAACCAGCCAGTAGGCGCAAACGTGACCGCGGCAACCTCTTTGATATTCATCCTTTTTTCTCTTTCCCACTTTTTTCTTTAATTCATTTTTTGTTATTGGTTACAATATTATCTGGCGGCTACCGGGCGATGCAAAGGGCTGTTATAATTTAGTTTTATTTATGCAAAATAAAAGTGATACAGTCATAAAGATTTATAGAAGGCCGCGGCCCCCCAAACGGGTTGGAAGAATTCGTTGATCGCCCGTTGCGTTATGTTTACCATTTTTCGATCGTTATACGTTAATTATCTATATTTTAGCGCCGTTTTACTATAATTTAGTCGTCAATGTCAATTTGCTTAAAGAACCGCTGGTGTTTTACGCCATTTTCTGGTATTTCAGCGTAGGTAATGATGATACAAATTGTCAATAAAGGCAAAAGTTTGTTGCGCAAATGTTTATAAATTGGGAGGTCGTAAAATGTTAATGACGTAATAAGGTCATTGAACTCAGGGTTCCCAGGGTCCGAAATAGAGCACAAATTAAATTTTGACGCGATTCTGCGTGAATCTTACATAATTTAAACATTAAACCAAACAAGGGAAGAGTAACCGAGTTATAATGAAATTAACTAAATTTGCATCATATTTTTTATTTTTCTTAAAACAACATACGAGTAAGTAAGTATGTAAGATTAATTTTAAATAAGTACAGAACATTTTTACAAATTTTGTGGTTAATTATATATTAACGCCTATTCCGTTTTTCAATACCTATCTATGTGATAGGATTTTATCAAAATAAAATAGAACATTTAGATACGGAGACAATGTTATGTTTAGTAATTTAATTTACACTACTTCTGCCAAGCATATCTAACTTTTTCATGATTCGAAGAAATTAAGATAATTAAGAGTCCTATAATATAAATAAGTAATTGCAATGACCAAAATCATTTTGCCGTCTGGGTGGTATAAAATGATAAGATGTTAAAAAACTGTGCAGCCAAACCTATAAATAAAATAATTACTCCAAATTACTTTGAATTCCAACCTCACTTATTATAAATCAATAGCAATTGAAAACCTTGCCTTATTTCTTAATTAAATAAGCTACTACAATTTACTACACACTAATTTATACCTATCTACATAGTATACTCCAATTGGAACATACATACCTATAATTATATCTCACTAGCTTTGCCCTGCGGTGATAACCGCGTTAATTCGGAAAAAATTAGTTAATCCATGATAAAAAGTAGCCTATTTGTATATCCTGGGTCTAAGCTGTCTCCGTGCTAAATTTCAAGCAAATTGAATCAGCCGTTTGAGCGTGATGAAGTGACAAACATACACATTTACACGCACAAACTTTCGAATTTATAATATTAGTAGGATAAAAAATGTTATGATAAAAACATGAAGCAATTACTTTATGCTACTGGCTATATTTGCTTCTAACCGTTAATTATATTACAAGCTTTGGTATTAGTAATTATTAATAAAAAATACTGTGTACTAAAATGCAAAAAGAACTAGAAGTAATTTTAGTCGTATATATTGAGTACATTACGTTCTTGTATGTAACGAATAGAAACAAAATATCGAGTGAATTTTACATAATCGTATTTTGGGTCTGTCTAATGATTCTTAACAGTGATTCAAAGACAATAAAACTGTCAAAAGTCGTAGCTCTATCATTTACGTAGGATAGTAAGAAATTTAAAACAAGACGAAAATGCAACTTTTTAAACGACAGTCTTGCGCATAGACCGTTTCTTAACCTCGATGATCGCGTCAGATCACCTTAGGTAGCAGAGCTACAGATGCTAAGTCGCACCTATCTGTATAGAAACGAAAGCCCCCGTGGAGGCTGTATCGGTTGGAGCGAGTGAGAAGGCCGCGAGAAAGAGAGGCACGGTCGGGCGGCTCACGCCAAAGGCGGCGGCATGGCGGTTAATTGGAGAGCGCGGCGAGATCAAAGCCAGCGGGAGAACAACGTTTATATTAGGCAGGTAGTGCGGGCGCGGGTCGGGATTGATTAACGGGGTTTGCAGGTGACGCAGCTCTCCGGCAGCTCAAGATGATGGAAATTGAAGCTTGATTAATAAGACTATTGATTAAGGCGAAGTTAAGGGCAAAATGTTGAATTTACAGTTTCTTTGCTAGTACAGTGTACTATCTTTTGAAATTGATTTTACAGATGTTTCTAGTACCTACATATTCATTTTCTCTACACTGGTTTCAAATTTTACGACGTATAAGAATTTTTATATTACTATTTTTCTCTATTTCATTTACATACATGTTTTAAAATATAAGAAGTTTTTACTAGTCAATAAAGATGAAAGTTATATTGGTATGAGTAATCGGCAAATAATGTACCTATTTTAAGTCTCTAAAAATTTATAATCAACATTTTTTTGTCATTGTCAATTAATTGAGTAAAACTGAGTAAACTTTTTTTTTATTATACATTCACACACGGCTGGTTAGCCCCTGAGTACTTCGAAAATAAATCAATAAGTATTTGTTTACATAAATATTTATTTATGTAAACAAATATTTGTTTACATAAATATTTATTTATTAACTAAATAATAAATCGATATATATTCACATAAATATCTATATTACTCACTCAAAGTGAGACTAACAGCACTGAGAGAGTTGCTTCACTACAATAAAGTCATTAATTCGTCTGAGATCGCGCTTGGCAATTAGTAAATCTTTGTGAGGCGCGGATACGGATGTGCCTGTATACCACTACTCTTGTACACTCCTCTTATTGGAATGTTCCAAACATTCCGGGTTATATGATATAGGTCAAAAAATGTATCATGGAAGAGTAGGCGTGTCGGTCGGTCTAATACAGTAATACCCCGACTTACGCTACCTCGACTTAAGCGAATTCGGAGTTACGCGATTTAATTTTCTCGTCTATTTTAACGTTTTTTGTTTGAAAACCGCGCACTTCAGATTGTGTTTATACATTTTATTAATATAGTTTGTAATATTATCTATTGAATTAAAATTTATTTCCTAAATTATTGTTTTATATTTCCTAAATTATAGTCTCCGGTCCCAATTAAACATACTTTGTATGACTTTATAGGTATGTATATGCAAAATTGTACCCCGACTTACGCGAATTCGACTTACGCGGATAGCGCTCGGTCCCACCTATCGCGTAAGTCCGGGGTATTACTGTATACTATAATCTAATATACGTAGGTAGGTCTACTAGGTATGTTAATTTTTTTTTTTACGGGGGGGAAATCTTCATAGATCCCCAACTGCATTGGGGTGCAGCCGGGGTATGTGGGATTTTTACCCACTAAAACCCCCTCGGTTGCCATCTCTTGTGCTTTTAGGAGAGTTTTAGGATCTCATTACGAATACACCAAAACTCCTCTGCACTTAGGTTCAACACTTAATTATCTTTATCCTAAAACAATGGCGTAGATCACCTCGTGCCATCCTGTATTGCGAACTCGCACAATTATTATCTTCATGGTGGTCTGATCCCCAAATCAGACAACCAACGACTCACTACCTAACTAACCCGGATCAATGACGGTACCCGAGGAATATTAGGTCTAAATATGAATCTAACCCGGGACCTTCTGATTGGCAGTCCGGCATGGTAACCATTACGCCAACGTCGACATTCACCAAGGAAAATGCTTGCATGGTTGTAGGGTATTTTTAGCGCTCGTATGGCCAGCAACCACCCTCAAGATGAAAAGTATGTCGCCAAGCACTTAACAGCGTGTTCTGGCAGCCTTCTTAACCCTTAAATGGACGATTTTTGTTTCACGATTAAAAAAAATATATTTGTGTAATAGACATTGTATACTACTACTGTCTAGGAAAAATAAGTAAAAAAATCTAGACATTAATTTACTATACTTTTTTTTTTTTGAAAATATGAGTGTTGTATATAAACTTCATTGCGCAATATTAAAAAAATAAATGAAGGTCATTTTTATGTGTGATTTTTAGTATGTTGTTTAAAAACAACATTGTCCATTTAAGGGTTAAAAGCCAGTTATTCCAGACTAGCCATGTTCCACCTTAGGCCAGAGTGTTGCTAGCTTGTGTGGTAACGCGCCCTGATGATCAATAAATTAAGGTTACATAAAACAAAATTTAGGTACATATATATTGGAGCTAAATTAAAAATAAACTTAACTTGGCACCTAAGTGTCTAACTAGACAGAATATAACATAACACAATTCATTTGACACAACTTTTTTTTTATTAAGAATTTGTCACCTACCCGTCTTTTAGGCATGGTTTATACGTAACACATTAGTTGAAAGTAGAATTCAATAGCAAAGTATCGATACATCATCCCGAAATAATCTAAAACATCCAAAATCCAAGGAATTTCGAACAAAAACGAACCACATCAAATCACCTTAGACCATTGTTCGAAGTGAGCTCGTCAACGCTAAGAATCGATCAAAGGAACAGACCCAACAGAACTGTTTTCCTTCAAAATCCGTGTAACTTTGCTGTGAACAACAAAGAATTACCCGCCATCCTTTTCATGGAGGCGTAGACCATCAAACTGCTAAACTGTTTGACATAATTATGTGTTTCTACTGAGATAATTTGCTATGTTTATCCATATAAATAAAATCATTGAATTTATAAATAAAAAATACCTTTACTTGCGAAGTAATGAAAAACTTGCACAAAACAATGATAAATATATAAATTAATAATAAGCTGGCCTTCAGGCGGCTTCAAAAGCTTAGCTCCTGAAGATGAAGAATAAATCTAAACGAAAAATAAATTATATCTACTAGAATACAAGACAAACACGTACACTTATTTATATTTAATCTTAGTTTAATACACACTTAATATTATGTCTATACCAATATATAAAGAGAAAACATTCTTTTTTGGTTTGTTTGTTTCACGCAAATAGGCTCCGAAACTACTGGTTCGATTTGAAAAATTCTTTCACCGTTGGGAAGCTACATTAATTAGCCTTGAGTAACTTAAGTTATATTTTGTTTCTCTTTGCAACTTACATTATTGTATAGCCCGTGCGAATCCGGGACGATCTTCTAGTTTAATATAAAAAACAAAAATAATAATAGCATTTTTGTCAATTTATAGTTATTTGGATAAGTCGTATCATATTATGTAAAAATAAATGAGAAACAACTACCTGATCAAATATCAAATCAGACTAAAGCTTTGTTTTATATACTAACATACATATGTTTCTCCTAGATTTTCTATAGTTCTTTAAGCCCTAAACAAGGTTTCAACTAAAACTTACACTCATGTTTGACACTACATTTGAACGTCTCAGATTCCCTTTACAGTCATTTAGTGATTTCCTGCATGGAGTGCTGACACTAAGCCGAATTCGACAAGCCTCCTCTCATCTTATTAACAAACTCTATTGAACACTTAACTACATCTTTAACTCTCCGAAAATAAGATCGAAAATAGCTTAAACTTTGAAAATCTTAAACTTGTATTTAAAGCTGTATACAAATTTTAAGAAAACACACCACTACATCTTTAAAACTGAAGGGTTTAGGTACAAAATGGTTTGAGAGAGATGTATCATAAATTGGTAAAAAGTACTCTTTCGGAACTTTTTTAAGCACAGGATTGAGCAAGGAATGATTGGATTAAAGTGTCAATTGCACGTAAATCAGCTACATAGATTGGTGCAAGGGCAATCAACTGTTATTTTAAACACTAAATTCTTTTTTTTTAACCTTAAAGGTTAAATTTACATACGTTAAACTTTAATTGTAGGTATTTAGCACTGAGTTAACTAATAATTATTTATGTTGTATCAACAAAATACTTTGATAACATATGCTAGCATTTATTTATTTTATTCATCACCATCATTTATAAAATAATATTAGTTTACATTAAAATTGATTTAAAAGTAATCTAAGGGTTGTACCCATCATGTAATAATAGGCAGTAATGTTTCCTATTCCATACTTACCTACTATGCACTTAATACTGTTTGCATGAATACTATAAAAATGATTGTCTAATAATAATTATATCGAGTTATATACTGATGTAATATAGATATTTTTTTATATTTTTGATTTGATTATCAACAAAATACTAAACTAATAACTTTTTACAGGAAGTATAAGCATAAAAGTATATTCTTGTATCTTATCAAATTAAAAAATCCAAGAAACGCTCCAAAAACCAAAACATTATTCGATTATGCACTAACATGAAACAGTAGCGTTCAAGCGTGAGATCGATAACTCTATCGAGTTTAAACGAAATGATCGACCGATTAAGTTTTCGCCACGCGCGATGATCTAAATCGATATAAATCGATCAAAATCGTCATCTTACTAAATTGAATGGATTATTAATGTAAAGGTAACCATAGAGTAAGTACGGAGAACTTTTTTTTCTTTTTCACTAGCTTTACGCGAGGTATATTTTCGTTTGATTGTAATTTTTTCGCGCGTTTTAAGTTATTAACGGTTGATGGTAAGCAATACAACTCATATAATGAAGAACAAAGTATAACTAAAAGTTTTAAAAACTCAATGTCCAACTTACAACGAAATGATCGAAGTTAGGTATAGTTTATTGTTAGTAATTTACTCGTAGGTTTTTTAATTTTTAATTATTCGGCTTCCATCATACCTACAGTTGTAAACTAGTTTGCAAGCCTTTGGATGTCTTTATATATTTGTAACAATTACTGTGTCAAATAAATAAATTTTGTATTTAGTAGTATTTGTATTTAATTTGATTTAGTTTTAATTATTATGTATGTTATGGTATTTTATAAATACCTTAGATATAAATATAAAAATACAATAAAATAATATCTTAATTATACGAAATAACTCAAAAATATACAACAAAAAGATATAATATACATTTAAAAGTTCATAATGTAAATCTCTCAACGTAATGTGGTGGGTGTTCTCTGACGACCTCGTTGGCGTAATGGTTACCATGTCGGACTGCCAATCAGAAGTTCCGGGTTCGATTCCCGGCCCGGCCAACATCTTTGTGCTGAACTAAATTTGTTGGCTGTGGGTCTGGGTGTTAAATATGTATTTATATAAAATATGTCTGTATGTATATGTAGTATATCAGTTGTGTTAGCAACCATAATACGAAGCAGAAATGGTTCAGTATGGGGTTAACTAGCCGTGTGAAATGAGTTCTAATATTTATTTAAAAAAAAATATATTTTATTTTAGCAGTCTTCAAACCAAGTAAGAGGCTTTTGGGCGGCTTGAAAACTTTCGACACCAGAGCTGCTTATACGAAGAAGAAGACTACGGTAAAATACACAATGGTGGCGATTCAGCGGCACACACGACTAAAATAAATTTTAAGAAGCCCCGTCTCTTTTCATCGTTGGCCAGAAAGAGACTGCACGTTCTGAACCAACTAAAATCACACACGAAAGAACTAAAATCACGTCAAATATGAAAAATGTAAGCGATTTTAGAGCGCACCCAATTATATCAGCTCTAAATCTGACGTGTTTGACGTGATTTTAGATGTTTTGTCTATGGTTTAGATCGTACCATCTCTTTTTGGTCATTTATTTAAATATTTAATTTTAATTGATTTTTTCATTTAAAAAAAAATGGTTGCCTGTAAAGTCGGTTTTACGGGCGAAGATTTTACGTGACAACGTCTGCCGCGTGCTGCGCGCGCGGCAGACCGATCATAGTTGAGTGGGAGAGAGACGCAAGGCATTCGGCGGGCCTCTCTCTCGTTCGGTGACTCATCGTAACGTTACCGGGCGTTACACTTTTTCATAAGTGACTCCCAGCCGCAACCTAATTTAAGACGTTGTCACGTCAGAAGAGACAGAGTTACTTTAAATTTAGTTTAGTCGTGTGTGCCGCTGAATCGACACCAATTAGTCACGCTCTGAACATCCTGTGTGCGTCGCGATAGAGTCATCTCGGTACGCCCGAGGTGTGATGCTATCTCTGCCTCATCTTGCTGTGGATTGTTGGTGTTTAGTACCAAAACCTGTCATTATGGATTAGGAGCGGCGCGGTCGTTAACCAAATGACGGTAAGCACTAAAGGTTTAACCTACCTAAAATTAGAAGGAGAATTATGAAGCAAACAAGAAACTTGATTACTTTAAACTCAGGCGGCGCTTTGCGGAAATCCATCACAGATGGAAGGATATTTGAAATGTTTATTCACAAGTACACTAAATATTGCAGATATTATCTATGCTTAACTTGGCTATAAGTTAAGTCTTGAAAGAGTACTTGTGTGATAAGTGATAACCTGAAAACCAATTGACTAAAATCTTACTTTGCGGAAAAGTCCTTTGTAGAGAGCTAAAGAGAGTTGGACGAGAAAAAGAGGGTAAGTAGGTATACTAGCTGACCCGGCAAAAGTTGTTTTGCCTCACTTAGGAGTATGAAAAATAGATAGTGTAGCTTATATGACACGTTCGTAGATTTACCATAGCAGCGCCATCTATTGATTACTTACTCAACCCAGTCGAAAGGTATCGACATCTGTTAGAATCATTTGGAGTTAACAGATAATTGTGACTGTCAAATAATAACAGACAATAATTAGCAATAAATTAAAATTGCGACTATAATTTGAGATTTAAACTATCCTATCTCTCAAGTTGGATTGAACTGCACATGGTGTGTGAATTTTATTATAATCGGTTAAGTGGTTTAGGAGTCCATTGAGGACAAACATTGTGACACGAGATTTATATATATTAAGATTTCATTTTTTGCACAATAAAGAATATTAATATTAGCTAACTCAAAGAAGAAGAAGTAGGAAACTATAAACTTAAGCTTCATGTTCATTCACACACATGTATGAGAGCAAAATTCCCCACACACCCTGACTGACTGGAGACCGGTTTACCGCCGGTGGTCGATATCGGAACTAATTGTCAGCCATTAACCTTATTATTAACGGAGCCTTTTAATACGGAGATATTTTCGGACTATTCTTTCTTTGAAGGGTATCGAGCCCGCATTTGGGAATTGTTATATAGTGTTACGAGGTAGGAAGATAACATTTTTTAACTCGGTACAAATAGGTAGACCAGTATCGCGTAACCACATGAGTTAGAGACCTCTGGCGTATGGTGGAGCATGCCTTGTTTTACTTATCGCGCATTGTGAAAGGAGGCTAGACGGAAAAAAATCTTACAAAAAGTTGTAACTACTTTTTTTGCGAAAAAAAAAAGTTATTACAATTCCTTCACTAATTAATCAACAAGAACTTTGTTCCATACTGGTGTCCCTTGGCACCTCTCAAGTTTTTTTTTATCTTTAGTTTTAGTTTTGTCCGATAAAGAATTATCTATCTATCTATCTATCTAGTTTGCTCAGTTCTAGAACCTACATAGTTCTAGTCGTAATCTTTCTATCAATCTAAAAAAAAATACTTAATAAGTCGCGAGCTCTAACACCCTAGCATTAAATACAAAATTATCTTATAAGAGGTCAATAAAAAGTAATTTATTAAACCTTAGGCAATTGGGAGGTACTTGAATCGCCTTCGTTGGTGGTAAAATTGCCAGCTACCCACTTATCCATTAGGCGTAAGATCCTTTCATAAATAATGATGATATACGAGTATCTACACATGATTGGATTGCTTCTTATTGGATAGATTTCACTGAACAGAACGTAGGTACAGAACTGAAACTTAATTTAGCCTTAGACAGAAAATTAACACATCTATGATGTTGGTAGATGTAGAGTAAAACCTAAAACAGATCGTAGCAGACGTTTTAGTTTTCTACCTCAGGAATAAAGTTCTGTCAGACGAGACTGTGGAACATGTGCTGTTACACTGTGAATCTACAAGCCAAATAAGAGAGAAAACCGGACTAGCAAGGGAATCTCAACAAAACACGACGCTATACTCGGACGCCTCCTGTTTTAATAGAAGTACCACAACATCTGACGCAATGACAGTGGAACAGGTATGCCAGCGACCCAAGACCGTGCTCCGCTACTTTAAGGAGCTTGGATGGCTTGGGTAGGCTGGTAGGGGAAAATGCACAATATGCCTCTTGCAGGTTGTCAGTGCAGGTCTGATCGCCCCCATCATAGAATAAGAATAAGAAAAGGTCTGTCAATACGCAAATCTTCTCCCAGACATCTAATTTTGAACATAAGTACTAGCTCGTTACTACTCGAACATAAGTAATAAATGAAGGCTATGCAATTTTCAACTTTAAATTATTGCTATTAGCGGAAAAGCCATAGGCTTTTCCGAATGCAAATCCTACATTGTAATTTTAACGTAGGCATAGGTGTAGGGTTTGCTACATCAGATTCTACAAGAAAAGTAGAGAGTAAAAATAATAAAAGTTTTTACAACAAAGAAGAGTGGTAATTTTGACTTTTTTTTGACGACCTCGTTGGTGTAATGGTTACCATGCCGGACTGCCAATCAGAAGGTTCCGGGTTCGATTCCCGATTGTCTTTGTGCTGAACTAAAATTGTCGTATATATAAAATATATATAAAATATATATGTAGTATATCAGTTGTGTTAGCAACTAAAATACGAACTAGAAATGATTCAGTATGGGGTTAACCAGCCGTGTGTGAAATTAGTAAAAAAAATCATTCATTGTTTTTTTAATCATTTCAATTCAAAATCCCCGGACCGTAAGTTCTATGGTTGCTATAGAGATTATAAATAGCCTGTGCCGCAGTACCACAATACCATAAAGTCGTATTAAAGGGTGTTTAATTAAGGCGGTCTATTCTGGCTACTGTGTGGTAACCAGTTTCATTTCATAAGGCTGGGAGAGTTTCTACACAGGCTGGTCTTTTGGGGACTTTAATGTAGGTACAATATTTTGTTTATTGTTCATTTGTATGTGTAAATAGGTTATTACATTCTTAAAGATATTGGTATTAATGTTGCCTACCCTTAAGTACTGTATGTATCCGTACTACTTAAATTATGTCTACAATTGTGTTAAGGAGCAAATTGAAAATCAGCACTGGAGTACTTAGTGCTCTGCTATGCTCTCAGCATTATACTGAATTTGCTCCTTTTGTACACATACTATTAGTTATAATTATCTACTCGCATCCTTTGTTTTATGTTTTTTGTTTTGTTTTGTGCACAATAAATTTATTTTCTTTTTTCTTTCTTTCAATATTTTAATGGACTTTTTCCTTCAGAATTTCTGTGGGAAATGCAATTAGAGAGTCGTGTATATCAGTTTAGAATTAAACTTAAAATTAAAACTAAACCTAATCAAATAACCCATCCTGACTGGTTGCCGGTGCAAAGGTGCCCATAACACTGGCAGCATTGCCGCACTGTATTGCAATGGCGCTGTATGTTTATACCAACAGAATGATATACAATAATAATATATTTTTGACCATTATTACAATACGCTTTTTCTATTAGTAGTTTTGATATCAATAAACAAAAGTCAAGTTAACTTATGACGTTTCGACGAGTTGGAAGACCAGACACGTATCATCAGCGTGGGGATTCCATACTTAATAAATCCTAGTTATCCACGAAACCGACGTTTTAGTCATATACCCAAACCTTTATCCCGAGTGCCCCGCCCAGCACGTAACAATACAATAACACTATCTCTGCATGCTACAATATACAACCAGTTTCCCTCGTTCATGTTACACTATCTCGATTAAAGAAGTACACTAAAGCATTAATTATTTATCTATTTATTTATTTTTACCAGTCTCAGAGACCTTTGTTCGTACCCACAATGGTCAGGAAGAAACCTTTTGTATATTACCATCTTAACTCGGCACTACATGAATGAATGACTGATTACATTTTTTTTTCTTCTTATTATTTAAGCTTTTTCTTTAATTCTTTATTTTGTAACCTTACTTAGCCTTAAATTTTGTTTCTTTTTATTTTATTTTAAAGGAGGAGCCTGGACCGCACGGCACAGGTCACCCTAGAGTGTGGTCCAGTGCACACCAAATACATTTCACAATAATATGCAAATTATATTACTGTACAATTAGTGTAAATTTGGTGTCAAAATATAAATACCTTTAAGCTTATGATCAATAAATAAATCTTATTATTATTATTATTTCCACTTTCAACTAACTGAAACTATAAAAAAGAGTGCAGAAGGAAGAAGTAACTAAAATGTCTGTCAGTACCGTATACTTTTTACCAAGGCCTAAAATTACCAATAAAATCCCTACTATGTTGAGTCTCAAGTTGTTACAAACTCTTTGCTTAAGATAATATTATTTCCTCTTTCAACTGAAACTATAAAAAAGACTGCAGAAGGAAGAAGCAACTAAAACGTCTGTCAGTACCGTATACTTTTTACTAAGGCCAAAAATTACCAATAATATACTTACTATGTTGAGTCTCAAGTTGTTTCAAACTCTTTGCTTAAGATAATATTATTTCCTTTTTCAACTGAAACTATAAAAAAGACTGCAGAAGGAAGAAGCAACTAAAACGTCTGTGAGTACCGTATACTTTTTACCAAAGCCAAAAATTGCCAATAAAATCCCTACTATGTCGAGTCTCAAGTTGTTTCAAACTCTTTGCTAAAGATAATTTGCTGCAGAAGTCCACAGACTCCTTGCACTGTCAAGTAGCCAGCCAGATTTATAATAAACACATATTAAAATAATTGGCCAAGTGTGAGTTGGACTCGCACTTGAAGAGTTCTGACCATTGTTGTATGGGAGCCCCCCTTAAACTTGATAGCTAATATCTTCTTAATATATATAAATCTCGTGTCATAATGTTTGTCCTCAATGGACTCCTAAACCACTTAAACGATTATAATAAAATTCGCACACCATGTGCAGTTCGATCCAACTTGAGAGATAGGATAGTTTAAATCTCAAATTTGATCTCAAAATTTAAAAAATTGCTAATTATTGTCTGTTATTATTTGACAGTCACAATTATCTGTCACAATTAACTCCAAATGATTCTAACAGATGTAGTATAAGATCCCAGGGCCCCCAGACGTTACTTATTTTTGAAGTAACGAATTTTACGGTGTAGACACTCTTCTATATGTTCATAAACATTATAATGTTTTGACAGTAAGATAGGTTCACGAAAATAATTAAGTATAGTCATGACAGTAATTATAAAATAATAATTGTCTTTATTGGTAATAAATATCTTATTTTAATGCATTTAAATTTAAATAAAAATCGCAAACACAAGAAATGGGTTACTACTATTATAAAATTTAATTTCACACAAGGATCGATATTCAATTGTCTTTCATTCAATATCCTATAATCGTTCGGTGGTAATAACGTCTGCTTTTCAATCAGACGCCCCCTGGTTGGACCCACTCGTTTTACGGTGAAGGAAAACATCGTGAGGAAACCGGCATGTTTGAGGACCACAATATCCGAAGACGTGTGTCATCCGCCAACCTGCACTTGGCCAGCGTAGTGGATTATGGCCTATATCTCTCTCCTCGTGAGGGAAGAATCCAAGTCCCAGCAGTGGGAATGTATAGTGGGCTGCTTATGCAATATCCTATACTACTCGGTTAGAAAGTCGTTAAGCTTTCCCATCCCTAGTCCATGGTCTCCACAAACCCTGCAGTCATTAAGGCCAGTTTACACCGCCACTAATCTGCGGATAGAACAACAATGCCCTATTTATAGTGCGCGAGCAAATCGAGCTCATTGTGATTTGCACTGAACTTATGATGGAAGAAAATAGTTTTGTTTTTCTTGTTTTATTCTTGTTTGTAAGTGAATGTGGTTCAGCTGGAGAATGTTGGACTGCATTCTGATACTTCGGACTGTGCTGCGCGATGCCGGATCGAATCGAGCCTGTGACTGCTTTCAAGATGTGTGGAATAATTTCAGGACCACTCAGGTCTTTTTCAGTGACATTTCGTCTCTGAATAAATAAGTAATGGTTTTAAAAGCATATAAGTACAACTCATGTATTTTAATGTACTTTTTTAAAAATATTGTCTCATAAAGTAAAGGTAAATTTAAATTCATATATTTACACTTGCTGACCCGGCAAACGTTGTTTTGCCTCACTAAGGGGTATGAAAATTAGATAGTGTAGCTTATATGACACGTTCGTAGATTTAGCGCCATCTATTGATTACTTACTCAACCCAGTCGAAACGTATCGACATCTGTTAGAATCATTTGGAGTTAACAGATAATTGTGACTGTCATATAATAACAGACAATAATTAGTAATACATTAAAATTGCGACTATAATTTGAGATTTAAACTATCCTATCTCTCAAGTTGGATCAAATGGCACATGGTGTGCGAATTTTATTATAATCGGTTAAGTGGTTTAGGAGTCCATTGAGGACAAACATTGTGACACGAGATTTATATATATTAAGATAAGATGTAATATCAGTACGTAAGTAACCAAAGATTAGGTAAATCAGAAGGCTAACTCTATCCGACGTTGCAACAAATATTGCCTAACCTCTCTAATTCGCTTAATAGTCCAAATATTTAAATTGGCCACCGTCTTCCTCGTCATGTCTCCATCCTAGATTGGATGCGGTTTTCGTTGCACCACCAGCAATGCAGCCCTACGGGGTTACCACAGGCTTACATCATCATGGTTTCAATACTACTGGGCCTGAGTCTCTAATAAGTCAGACTGTTTTAGAAAAAAATAAACAAAACAATATCGTCAGGCACCCAAGCCAAGTCAGATGCCTTTGGGCAGCTTGAAAACTCTCGACACCAGAGCTTGGCCACTTAGCTCAAACGAAGAAGAAATTAGGCACCCGAGTCTGGTATTTAAAACACCGGTCTTAGTATTTGTATGTCGCCACTGATAATTATACTGGCTACTGGCTACTGCTTTTAAGCGTTTAATGTAATTTTTATTTATAGCGCCTGTAGCTCGGCTAGCTAAAGTGATCTGACGCGATCATCGAAGCTAAGCAACGGTCGATGCGGGCAGTGTTTGAATGGGTGACCATGCACAAGATTGTCGTTTTAAAAGTGGCATTTTCATCTGGGCGCTACCGTGGGTCGGATGACACGTTAAAACGTAAGTCCCGGCTGTCAGTCTTAGTACAAGAAGTCGTTAAGCCAAGTTAGAGGCCTTCGGGCGGCTTGAAAATTCTCAACACCAGAGCTTGGCCACTTAGCTCATATGATGATAATGATTTTAATATTACAGGGCCTGACACTCTATTAAGTCAGACTGTTTTAGGAAAAAATAAACAGAACAATATAGTCAGGCACCCAAGTCTGGCTTTTAAGACACGGGTCTGCCTATCGCCACTGATAATTATAATAGCTACTGTTGTCAGTGGCAATAGATACAACAACTAGGTACTAAGCTAAGCGTCACGACAGCAGTCAAAAATATTATCTATTATGATTTCTGACAGAAGACTGGCAAATAGACAGAATAAATAAGATTTTAGACTACTGTCATACTGGCATGATGTGATTGTTGTATTAGATTTTGTATTGCGAGTGATAGATAGTATTGGCTATTATCATAGGCAGTGGCAACAGTTACCAGTAGTTTAAATACCAGTCTTAGGGATTTTTTATTTTATATTACACATTTAGATAAATTTAATGTTTTATCAAATGGCAGTTAATTTCTTTACTATTTCTTATTTTTTCTCGCAAATTAAAATACGACGCTTTCCAAAAAGGTCCTTTCTATTTACAAAGACCCGCCTAATCTTTGATCGATTGATGTCATCGGCCGCCATTGTTCTTAATTCAAACGGACCAATAGGAGCGCGTCTCAAAGCGGACCTAACAACTCATGTGTCACCAGCCTACATCAGTAAACATAATTCAATTAAGCTGGTTACACAATGTTTTCTTTCACGTTATCGTCCGTGTATAAATGGCTTTAATAGAATAAGCCTTATCAGCAACACAGATTAGGTTGTAGTTAGTATGTGGTAGAAATATTGTTATGTATTTTGTGACCGTATAAAATGGGCTTAATAAAGTTAATTAGATATGGAAATGAAATTATTAATTTCCTACATACCTATTCTTTATCTTGAAATAATACCGTGATTGTAATATAGGTAAATGCTACTTGTTTTTTTTTTTTTTTCAGTTTACAAAATATTCGTTTTTACTATGCTTTGTAAATAATTTTCACTTTATTATTTTTAAGTTATGTTTAAATTTATTTTTATCGTTTCTACTAGTTGTGTCTAGAAATGCATGTTTTAAGTTTTAAATGTCAAAAAAAAAAAATAATGACTTGTACATAGTTAAGTTAAGTTAATAAATAAGTTGTTAGGTAATGTACCCTACATTAAAAAGTATTTTCTTACTTGCAGTTCATATTTTCAATTACTTAACTTAGATCGTAAACTTCTTCATTTTATGGTATTTACAAAGATTCAAAATAAAAGAAGGTACCATATGTTGAAAAGTAATAATGTTCAATATAATTATTTTATTTCACACGACTTATACCAACAACAAACGAACTAAATTGTTAAAAACTCATATCATGCGTTATTACTGTATTATCTTTATTCGGGAAGAACAAAGCATCGCATGTGTGTAAATATTACAAAGATAACTTCTTCGAAATCGAAAGAGGTCGATCGATAATAAGTATTAATATCTCGATCGTCAATTGTTCCATCCTTAAAACCTCCCCCGATCCTTACATTGAATTGTAATTTAAAAAACATAATAAGAACGATATAAACGAATAATTTTTGACCGAATGTACAAGACGCGTGATGCCACAAAAAAAAAAGAAACTTTTTTTTTCAATGAATGAAAATGGCCTTATAATTTGGCGCCAAAAGTCGTGACGTGGTGGCAAAAGATGCAGTTATTAAGAAGAGTTTTATAAAAGTATTTTGGAAAGTGAAGAGTATTAATTCTTTTATTGTACTTTGATTGGCCTCGGGCACATATGAAAGTCCTTGTATTGGATTGAGTACTTTTTAATGGTCTTTTCACGGTTTGCGGTCGAAGATTCTCGGTAACGTATTTGGAAAAAATGTTAAAAACGTGTACCAACCTAACGGCACGAGAGTGTTTTGAGGATTTTTCACACTGACCTCTATTTCTACTGCGTACTAGTAGAAATAGAGGTCAGTGATTTTTCAGTAATATAAAGTTTTTTTCCTTTATTTGGCGCCATACTTTTCATGTAAGTGTCAAAAAATACTTACCTAAATATGTAGGTACGTAGCTTTTATAAAAAGTCAGTATTGGTTAGAACTTGATTCTCTATAGAAACTTGATATCTTTTTATCTTATTAGGAAGAGAGTTTTGGAAAACCGTTTGTAAGTCTACGACTAACATGGAGTATGTATGACACTCCATGTTAGTCGTATACTTACAAACGGTAACTAGGTTATCGTTATCTTTTAGGAAAATATTATAAGTAGGATAAAAAATAGATTATTATTGTACAAAAATTTCAGTTTACAACTACTTAGTAAATTAATATCTATAAAAATAATAATAATACTAGGAAACATTTCACGGCTGGTTAAACCCCATACTGAACCATTTCTAGTCTGTGTTATGGCATCTAGCACAACTGACATATTATATATACATACAATATATATTTTATATAGATATATATTTAACACCCAGACACAGCCAACACATTTAGTTCATCACAAAGATGTTGGCTGGGCCGAGAATCGAACCCGGAACCGTCTGATTGGCAGTCTAGTATATCTAGTACCACAAACATACACACTCAAAATTGCATTAGTGCTATTATGAAATGCATATGTTATATATATATACCTACTTATTTTGCATTTATATAATTTTATGAAACAACAAAGATAAGCAAGAGAATGTACAAATCGAATTAAGATATTTATCGATCAAGCCACGCCTACTTCTATTAGCTAATTCTAAAACAACCTTTTGTTATGTTCTTTTGAACAAAAAACTTACACCTGACCTCTAAATGCACCGGCTCTAAAACTAAATACATAAGGTATTACATAATTAGTTTAGTAAATTGGAAGGGTAGCACAAAAAATCAATCGATCGATCGATTTCGGAATAGATAAATTTGCTTTTAAAGAATAATTTAGATGAATATCAGAACTTAATGCTCATGCATATAACTTTTCTTCAGAATAGATACATAATGGAATTTAATTAAGACTAAAAATGAGAAATTAATAATTACAGTTAAAATTAACCTAATTACAAATGCTTTAATTAAAAATAAATAAATATTAGGACACATTTTCGACACGGCTGGTAAGCCCTATACTAAACCATTTCTTATATGCATTATGGTTATTGATACAACTGATATACTACATATACATACCTAATTACTTTACAACTATACATATATTTAACACCCAGCCAACCAACAAGTTTAATTCATCACATACGAGTAGATGTTAGCCGTGCCGGGAATCGAACCCGGTACCTTCTGGTTAGCAGTCCGGCATGGTAACCATTACACCAATGAGGTGGTCAAAACAGCAAGTAACAATTAAGAAAAGTTTTTGAGAATCTATATCTTAGTTAGTATGGCCTTATTTATGACAATCCAGAAACTTTTATATTCGTTGTATTCTAAATTCTAATCTTTAAGAATTTCTGGAAGAAAAAGTGATAGTAGACTTTTAATTTAATCCGGCAAATATTTTCGTATGGCGCAAGTGATTGGTAGGGCCGGGATCGAACCAGGGGCCGTCTGATTGAAAGGCAGATGTTTTTACCGCCGAGCCATACCTACTAGCTTTTTTGCATCTAGCTGTATTGTGTAAAAAAAACGCAATTAAAGTCCATACTCTTCTTAAGGTGCGATTAAAATGGTCTAAATTCATAGTCACCATTATTGCGCCTCGGGTGTAATGTTCGCCGAAGCGCGTCGATTTAGTCAAAAATAACAGTGTTCTCTCAAAAGGGCCGGCGGTTTATTTACAAAAACAGGCACCTATAATTCGGCACTCAGGGTGTCCAAATGGCGGGTTATTAAATAATGAACCGCTGCCGAAGGTTTTAATATTCGCTGCGCGTACGCATTCTTAGGGTGCACATTTTACTTTTATAATATACGAAGTGACAGACATAGTTAATATTATATTTTACATATCTAAGAGTTAATAGTACTCATTAGTATTGTAGAGGTGAAAATTAGCGTCCATGTTTGTTACCCCTTCACGTTTAAACGACTGAACCGATTTTAATAACATTTGTCCCGAAGACAGTTTTGACCCTGGATTAATTACATAAGCTATTTTTCGTATTAACGCAAGTAACACTTAGCTAGTATATACATAACTGTAGCATTTTTTTTTAATTAAAAACCATTTGCGCTAATATTCTGTATTCTAAACTAACATTGTAAACCTTGTACCTAGGTACAACTGTTAAGTTGTCAATTCGTTTTGCTTTGTAATCAAGACGAATAACTAATCAATGTTATTCTTTTACAGCGCTACAATAAAATTGTTGTTGCAATAGATAAGTTAAATGAAAGAGCAATAAATACTGACATTCATACTCTATCATCTTGGATACGATGAAAATAATCAAACTTGGTTAAAAACAATTACCTACGAACAACAAGTTCTGCAATATAAAGAAAAATATTCTATTAATATAATAAACGCGAAAGTTTGTGTGTTTGTTTGTTACTTCCTCACCCTCAAACGGCTGAACCAATAATGATGAAATTGGGTGTGAAGCTAGGTAAGACCTTGGATTAACACATAGGCTACTTTTTATCCCGGATTAAATTCTTTTTGTCTCGGATTAACGCGTGTAACACCGCAAACCGCAGCTAATAATTATTAAACGCTATTTGTAGCTGTAAAATAAGTTCAAAATTAGTGATTATATATTAAAAAATAATTACCTGTGATAAATGTAAAAATAGCGTTTCGCTTTATTTCTAAAACGGACCTTTGTAAATAAATTAAACGTAGAAACGAAGCAAATAATAAAACGCGCACCTAACTTTGTAGAATGCACTTTAATCACACCCCTTAATCTCACAAATGGAGATAAGCCTTGCAATGTAATTAAATTAACAAAAATCTTACACCTGTCCTTGTCTAATCCCTTTTCCGAGACAGAGAGGACAAATAATGGGTTTCTGTGAATAAGAAAAGGTCAAATTAGCGTTTGAAAAGAAACAGAGTTTTTGCCATTTTGGAAGTGATCTTTTTATTAAGTTGATATACAAATTAGAAGTAATAACTTGGGAAATAGGTTGAATAGGTAAGGATACATTTTAATATAATAATAACTAGCTGATCGGCAAACGTTGTTTTGCCTTATCACTTACGGGTATGAAAAATAGATAGTAGCTGATTTTCATACCTACTGAATACACATATAAAATTTGGTAAAAATCGGTCAAGCCGTTTCGGAGGAGTACGGTAACTAACATTGTGTCATGGAAATTTTATATATAACACTGGCTGATCCGGCAAACGTTGTTTTGCCTCATCACTTAGGGGTATGAGAAATAGATAGTAGCCGATTTTCATACCTACTGAATACACATAAAAATTTGGTAAAAATCGGTCAAGCCGTTTTGGAGGAGTACGGTTACTAACATTGTGACATGGAAATTTTATACATAAGATCTTTTTCTCATTTATATCATGAGCAAGGATAAATAATTTAATTTTATATATTTTGTGTCGTAGTTTGTTCATAAGCTTTAATTATAATAAACTTTTGGATTATTTATTTACCCAAACTTGCTATATCATATTATGTAATAATTTTATCACTTTGGTACCATATCAGGATGTCCTTTCACTCGCAACAAGAGGCAGCGAACTTTCAAGTGTATTCTTTATTGAATTTAGCTAAACTTACTATTAATATAAGCGCGTGCGCAACTCGATTAATAGAAAACGCAAAGCTGCTCGAACACGTAATCGATTTCAGACCCTAAACTTCCTGCTTTCATCCGCGTAGGTTTTATACATTGAGTAATTAATTCCTTAATTCCCCAATCGATTCAAACCAGACAGATTGCACCCCATCGATTCCAATAACCTCTATAATCTATTAGTCAGCGATTTTGAAAATAGAACAGAGAAAAAATTCTCTGTTCTATTTTCAAAATCATTCGTAATTCGTATGCGACTTAATAGCCGGTCGGGTGCGCCCTTTGGCCGCTTTTTTGGTTCTTTTTTCAAAATAGAGAGTAATATAAATGTGTTGGGACTGACACCTTTGCAGACCCCACAAGAGGCACTGTAGAAGCCGTAATTTGTGTGATAATAAAATATAATAATTCTTTGAGTGCGAGTGGCGACGTGCGTTCCTTTGCGGTGTGCGTTGACGGCGCGTTGGATGAGTTGATTTGTGTTTTATTTGAAAGCGGCTGTTGGTTCAGTTGCAAATGCATAGCACTGGTATGAATACCTATGTACGTATACGTACTTTTTTAAATATCAGTAAAAAAATATAGAGAGCATTTCTTTAGTATAATTGTAAGTCTTACATATATTTTTATTGAATACTCGGCGGTGAGTACTGGCTTTAAATATAACTTTCCAGACTAGGCATGCTCCAGTTTACGCCACAATGTTTCTTGTTTTGTCAAATTCCTAGCTTTACTTAGAAAAAATAATTGTTTTACATTGTATCTTACTCTGATTTAGCTTTAGTTTAACTATTGAACAGGAATTGAATTTGATATTAACAATCATTGTTCTATTATTCATTCTATCTATCTATCGAAGCCTATAAATTAGCCCACTACGGGACATAGGTCTCCCTACTGTCCCTCCACATTTGTTAATTATTGATTTAAAATATACAAATACCTACTTCTCGTAGGCATCGGATCGACGTGCCAGTTAGTTAGTTTAGATATTTTTTGATATTGTATGCTTATAATCTTTTGACATTTCTTTTAAATATTATTGCTTACCTGTTAATTATAGTGGAGTGAAATTAACTTATAAATTAACTAATTAATTGACTTTTTGCACACCGCATATGCGGTAGCCTACAAGGGACATTTTATATTATTTTCCATGTTTTTATATTACCTGTGGCTACGCAAATAAAATTATTTAATTTAATTTCATTTAAAATATGAGTAATAAAAACATTACCTATCTAATATAGGTAGGTATAATTTGATCATGTCTATTTTATCATATGACATGACATTGTAAACATACTATCCAGCACAAGTATTACAAAAGTTGAGTTATCATCACATCAAAATTACACTGTCATTTGTAACCTTATCAGATAATGTACATGCGCATTGGTATAAATATGTATAAATAAGCAGGTACGTGCCATAATAACATATTTACGAATAAATTGCTTTGTAAAATGTATGATGAATTATATGTAGAGAGGCAGATAGATATATAAACATATTTAGATGTTGCAGTATGTTTACTCATAGTTGCTGCTTACCAAAAACGGCCAGAAGAATTATATATTTCATATTTACTTAACTATATTTAATATCTTTAACATTTGTAGACGTTAAAAATAATAAGAAAAGAATTGAAAAAAACTGACGAAGAAGTATTATGACAATTGTAAGATTTTAAACAACAGTAGAAGAGAAAATTAAAAATGTTTACGTTTGACTACCTATTTTGATATTACGACCAAATAATTCCTTCAATAAAAAAATATTGGAGGCAAGATACTAGTAAGAAAAATAATAGGAACACCAAGAGGATCGCTTACAGACCAAATTAAGGAGAATATAAATATCACGTCAAACAAGGAGGTCAAGGCTATAGCAGATATAGGTAAAAATCGTTTGCCAGAACACCATCGACAAAAGACTCCTTTAAAATAAGAAGAAGAAAAAGAAGAATAGATGCTTACTAAACTTATTTAACTTCACATAAATAAAAATCATGTATAACAGTACACAGTATTAATTTCCTCACACATGGAAATGGCCTATTCAAATACATAATACATAAAAACACCTATAATTATTCACGTCCATACATCCAAAGAGTCGTACACTCATTATAATCACATAGAATAAACCTTCTAATGTCCCGCAATAGAGGGGGATGTAAAAAATATTATTTCCGTTCAGAAATACAAGAAATGACTTCCTCAATCAACCTTCTTTTCCAGCGCCTCGATGACAAATGACCAAGGCGCGTACAAGTTAATCTCGTAACATATGGACCATAGACAATTCCCGCCTTTCTCTAACACCTATTTAAATTTCGAATCTTTTCTTTTTTTCTGCATTCGAAGTGATGTCTTCTTTTGTGCCAGCAACAATGGAGTTTTTGCAAGTGACGCTACAGTGAACTTTTTTCTGAAAAGGGGCTTTTGAATGGATGTTTGTAACTTTTGGGGCATTTAAAAGCTCATTGATAGATTCTGTTATATTATTAAGTGGTTAATTTGGATCAATGCAGTTCGTTAAGTGTAGCTAATGGAGGTCAATTCGAAATCTATTTGCGAAATGAGATGAATCATTCTTGGTGATTTTAACACATCTGCTCTACAAACAGATATGTACCTAGATGTGTCTATCGTGAGCGGTATTGCATTTAAAGTAGACTTTTGATTGACATCTTGATTCTCATACCAGTAATAGGGATAAGTTTATAAATACATATCGCATGGTTAGGTATATTTTGCATTTGAGGCTTAATTAATTATTTTATTTTATTAACCATAAACAATACGTTTATTTTAAAAAATACATCACATCACATATAATGTGTTTTAGTGAAATAAAGGTTTTTGTGTTTGTACAGTTAATGTAATATATATGGTAGATATAGGTATACTAGCAAGGTACAAGTAAATATTTAAAAATAAAATATCGATCTACGTATTTCAAGAGTTAAAGCTTTAAGGCAATACCAGGAAAATACCCATAAAGGTTTTGAAAAGTATGTTAGTGTTATATTATACGAATATCAACGTTATAATTGTCATTGATGGACAAAAATTGGCAAGTTGGTATGTACTAGTAAAAGAAGAAATTTAAAACAAAAAACTCTTTACCAGTTTTGAAAAAAGAATCACATTAAATTCCAACTGACATTCACTAACACAGACCAGCGACAAATTGTTTTTTTTTTAAACCTTAAACCGCACACGAGTAATAACAGGGAAAGGCGCCGGCGTACCTTGCTAGCGTTCAATTATTGTGCCGGTCCGTAATCATCACAAAATAATCGACTATTTCGACGCACATCGACTATCGATTGTCGATATCGATAAGTGATGACGACTTCATCGATTACGGTGTGGGTTTTATGGGTAGAAGTAACGTGATCGCTTGGTCGTTAAATTCTAAGTTCATTTGTGTTGTTATAATAACTGGTGTTTAATTATAATCAAGTATTATGTATTATATTCGTACATTCTAGACTAGCAAAGACTTGTACTTACTTTACTATTAAAAATCTTACACAAAGTATATTATTGCTCGCTTAATTAAAAATAATTAGCTATTCAGCGTGGTAATGCAGCGAGCGTGATGGGCACCTTTGCACTAGGGGCGAGCAGGGTATTTTTTTTTATTTTAGATACGTGACAAGCTATTTTTGACTTTTATTGATTAAAAATATGTCTCTGGTTTATTTATAAAAAATAGCAAAAGAGAATGGAAATTACACATAATGCTTTATTTCCCTTTTGAAAATAGTTTTAGGTTTCTCTAGTTTAAATTTGAAAAATAAGAAGGAGAATAACCTATACTTAAGAAGAACTCATAGTCTTTTGTATAAATATATGAACATGTTTGTTCAAATTACAGGATTCAATAATTTACTTTTAAACAAGTTTTATGGTCTCAAACTACCTTTAGTCATCTGGAAAAGCCTTTTAGAATGACTAAGACTAATCATCTACAGTTAAATAACTAAAAAACCCCAAATTTTGCATTTAACAATCACACGTCATGCAGTTTCCTTATATAAAAAAAAATCCAAATTAATAAAGTGACTAAACTTTCTTAATTGACATGCCGATTACAAAAAAAAAACCTTTAAAAATAAATACATAATAACACAAGCAAAATGTTAAAAAAAATCTTGATTAATCACAAACGTTTAGGTATCTCAATAATTACTTTATAAAACCAGGCAGAGTTTTACAACTTATCCGTTTGGATAAACAGAAAAATATGTATAATGAACGTGGGACTATTAAATGATTATGTGTCTGATTTAGATGATTTGACGCCGTATTTGGTTAGCGAATTTGTGTATAATTGACTAACTTTCGAAAATTATTGAGGCTTGTAATAGCTTGGTCATTTAGCGTAGGTTTTTGGAAAAACAATGGAAGTGGTGGTTTGTCGTTTACTAAATTAATTCTGCGGTTTTAGTTTTAAATTGACCTCAACTATATAACAAATGTTTGAAATAGTAAAGAACATACTTATTATATTAGGTAGGTATTTGACAAAAAAAAACCTTAAAGCTTCATAAACCTTAAACCCTTAAGCCTTCTAAGAATGAACTACGTTTACAAAAAAACAATGCAATTGTGTTGACATAAATACTAGAATTTATCTAATAATTGAATATCTACATATAAAGATTTTTGTCCAAAATAAAGATATATATCAATGATATTTACTAGTTAAATTATTAGGGTTTGCTTTGCCAAAAATAAGCTATAAAAAGCAAAATATAAATAAATCAAAAAGTTAGTAATAAATTATTTTGTCGGAATTGCAATTACGTTTTTCTTTTGTTTTGAGATATAGTTTAGTGTTTGACGTCATTTGTTTTGATACTTTTAATCAAAATATTTTATTGCTAATTTATAGCTCGCATAAAAGTTTTTATAAACCTTTTGAAAATCTTGTTAGGACTTAATTAGCTTATTAATTGAGGTACTAATTGGACACGATCATGATGCAAAATGACCTTAGTTATTTAGATTTGATAACGTTCAGTTATACTAAAGATCATATTAAAACATTGTAGACCTGTATATCTTCTTTTATTTGAAAGTTTTGAATTAAATACAAAAGATCAAAGAATTACTTAAATATTCATTAAAAACCTATTAAAACATTAATCAATAACGAGCAAGTCTGTCCTTTACGATAAATAGTTGATAAATAAATTAATACTAAGATAAATAAATATATTCTATCGTTTTCAAGAAGATGGATCGAAAACTAGTATAGTACACATAACATTTACATGTACATAACATTTTAAAAATGTTATGAGAGTCAACACTAGTGTATTTTGTTTATGTTTAATTATTAAAAGCAGCTTTTCAGTAACGTTTTAACTTTCAAGTAATTTATCGTAATAATTAATTTCATTATTACGTTAAATTTCAAAATGGCGTGCGCTAGTCTAATTAAAGTACACAAAACAAAAGGGTGTCAAAACGTGGACTAATTATTATAATAATTAGAGATCATAAATTGGATGAGTTAATTAATGATGCAGTGAAAAAAATGGGTGCGGCTGAAAAATTATGGTTACTTTACCATTATTCTTAGTCTTAGCGTTAGGGTTTCAATATCTACTAAGGAATGAAATATTTAAAATAGTTTCAATAAGTTTTTGCCCTTTTTATTGAAAAAAAAAAAAATATTGTTAAATTACTAAAGCAAATGCTTCAGTAATTTACATTATATTTGACAGACGATTATAGGTAGAAACGATTGATGTCCTTGTTTTCTTTAATAAAGGTAATTTAAAACTTAAAGAAGTACTACTCAATTGTTTCGTTTGGCAATGGACTAAATAAAATATGCAGAGCTGATTGCCAACTTTCATTAGTTGCCTTATTAGTGCCTACCATAAGAAGAAGAATAACTTAAATCACCTTACTTAATCATTTTTACTCCACGTTAAGTTTCAACTTGAATCTAATTAGATTTTATCTAACCAATTCAACTTTTAATGTTTAGTGGCTGATAAAAAAACAGACATAAAATGATAACTAACCAATCCTTTTTCAGACATGGCATGCTATCTCTTTTTAAAGGATAATTATAGTTCCTCAAAAGTTTTTCGATTCACAAATAGCAAAACCGTTATAAAATCTCGTAAAAACAGGATACATATAACTTACCTCCACTGTCAGCATTATTCGCCTCGAAGGTTTTGCTCGTCATATGGAAGAGAGCATCGAGCGGCGTGTGCGGCGCGTTGGATCCCTGCTGCGGCGGCCGGCGCGGCTCCGAGCAGCAGTCTGATGCTGAGGAAGATCTCTCCGAAGCCGAGTCGCAGCATTCCGCCGGAGCCAGGTCTCTGGGCCTCAAGAGGCCGAGGGCGGCCAGCCTCCACCGCTCGCCGTCCAGCAAGGCGGCCCCGGCCAGTCTCTGCAGCCGCTGCAGCCTCTCGAGCCCCGAGGCATCCCACGGGCGCACTATGCGAGGCGGCGTGCGCGGACTGTGCGACAGAATGTCCAGAATAGAGAAACTCTTCACCCCGTCCCCGCGTCTCTCCTCGGCGGGCTCCGAGGCCATCTTCAGGCGCTTCAAGGGTCGGAAGTAGTCGTGCGGAGACGGCGAGCGGGACGGCGCCGGCGACGGCCGCCCCACGCTGATGTCGTCTTCAGAACAGCTGTGCCCTGACATCGACTCCTCCTCCATCCTCACAGATCCATCACACGGCAGGCACCGGTATAACCTCAGGTATCTCTCGCAAGCTGACGCGGATCGCACGGCTGACGGGTCGACGCGCCTCGGTCAACTGACGTGGAAGAGGCAGCCGGCCGCGGGCGGAGACGAGAGGCGCGGCCCGTTAAGCTCCGGCCAATGAGAGCGCGCGTTATCGAGCCCGCTCGGCTCTCATTGGCGGAGAGCGGAACGCGAGGCGCGCCGGCCTGTCACACTCGGATCTCTAATAAAACTTTTTAATCCGGGGGCGAGATTCGTGGTGTGATTAATTTAGCCGCCGCGCCGGGGGGCGGGGGGTGCTTAATTACTGGGATGAAGACGCGGCCCTAACTACGTGCTCCATTATTTAGCGTCGATAAGGCCGACGTTTGTCACTGGAGAAATTGCCACTTTCCTTCATTTATAGTTCATCGGTTAATTGCGGACCTAGACCGCGCTACTGGGTTTGGGTATTTATGGTTTTATCGATCGGTGGCTCTGAGCTTGTATTTGAAATGCTGCTTCTTTAATTAATCTGAGTTGTAAAACTTGTCTAGACGTGATCATATGACATCTAGCTGTTCTTATGTCAGGGCTAGTTGATTATCTTTATGACTTACTTTAATAAATGTGTTGTAATATCAGTTTAACAAAGTTAACATTAAAACATGACCTTCTCAAGACTTCTATATTTAATGCTCGTGAAAAATCAATCATGTATCTAATAAGCACTACCTAGGTATTTTTGACTATGCAAGAACGCATTTTTTCACAAATGTTAAGGCACAAAAAAACCAATTTTCTTCTAAAACGTTTCATCCGCCTTAGCATAAAAATAATAAACACCTAATACTTTTCAACTCCAACTTTTAGTAGATAAGTTGATAATATACTCATAAAAGACTCTTAACCAAGTTTGCAATACCTAATTTACAAAATAAATAATAACAACGCAAACCACCTTCCACCTTGCCACCAAAATGAACCAGCCCCTTCCCCTTTTCATGGCGACTAATTAAAAAAGCAATGTTTACCTAAATTCGGTTCCAGTAACCGCCATGTTTGAATTCACGGTGCGTGGCCACCAAGCGGAAAAAAACTAATCAAATTTGACATTCCGTTTAACTTTTTTATGTTTAGAACGTCATACCTATAGTTATTACGGTTATACAGTGGTAATTTTTTTTTAATTTAAAAGAATACTAGCTGACCCGGCACACTTTGTTTTGCCTTATATTTTCTTATATATTTCTAAATAGATTTTTTTTTCCAAATTTTTCAATTTTGATATAGAATAGATAGTAGCCGATTCTCAGACCCACTGAATACGCATATGAAATTTGTATAAAAATCGGTCAAGCCGTTTCGGAGGAGTACGGTAACTAGCACTGTGACATGGAAATTTTATATATTAGATTAGATAAGCTGGGTTTCGCAGTGTAATCCGTATTTTTTTGGGATAAAAAGTAGCTATATAATGTCTTAACCATTGTTATTATTATACTATTGTTAAAACATCAATCGGTTCCGTCAACAAACAAAGCTGTTGAAGCTTGAAAGAGTAACAAAAGTAGGTACTTACACACACACACACACGCGCGCGAAATTTTTGCATTTATAATTTAAAAAAATAAGTATTTTAATATGCAACTGTTCAGTTCTCATAAAGGAATTATAAAAAATAATAATTAATATTAGGACATATTTCACACACGGCTGGTTAACCCCATACTGAACCATTTCTTACGCACAACAAACGAAATTCATATGTATCTAATATACCGTAAATAATGCAAAGTTTTTTTTTCAAACTCATTTCACACCAAACCCATAAAACATAAAACAATCGAAATACAAACATAAAACAATCGAAATACAAACATAAAACAATCGAAATAGAAACACAATAAAACAGACGCAAAAGCAAATAAAAATTAACGGAAACTAAAAGCTATAAACGATTCCATATTTATGCTATTAAATTCTATATTTTACTATAATTTGTCGTAAAAGTTACGGCGCCATATTGCTCGTTTGCCGCGCAATCATTGGCCAATTTCTATATCCGTTCTGAAATTGAAAATGTAACTGATTGTTATTTGATTGAAAGTAAATACATGCATAAGCAGCCCACTATACGTTCCCACTGCTGAGACTCGGGGCTTTCTCTCACTAGGAGAGAGATAAAGGCCATAATCCACCACGCTGGCCAAGTGCGGGTTGGCGTATGACACACGTCTTCGGATATTGTGGACCTCAAACATGCCGGTTTCCTCACGATGTTTTCCTTCAACGTTAAGCGAGTGAAAATCCAACACACACATAACTTAAAATACAAGTCATTGGTGTAGGGCCGGGATCGAACCAGGGGCCGTCTGTTTGGAAAGCAGACGTTATTACAACTGAGACACACTCGCTAAGTAAATACAGTGCGGGTTGGCGTATGACACACGTCTTCGGATATTGTGGACCTCAAACATGCCGGTTTCCTCACGATGTTTTCCTTCAACGTTAAGCGAGTGAAAATCCAACACACACATAACTTAAAATACAAGTCATTGGTGTAGGGCCGGGATCGAACCAGGGGCCGTCTGTTTGGAAAGCAGACGTTATTACCACTGAGACACACTCGCTAAGTAAATACAATCCGCGTCAATAAAAAAAACGTTAATAAGTTGATGTCCTCTCATATGACTTAAAACAAGAGGAGGCGAAATTTTATATGTTTTTTGTCGTCATTTTACTGAATATTTATTTATGACTGTGAGTTTTTGTATAAAGGAAACGATTGAGTTAGGAATGTTTTGGTAACGGAACCCTTAAAGAGTTCCATTTATGAGCAAATTGGGTCTTTGTTAGGTTCTTGATCAAATTCTTTTAAAATATCTTATTAAATATTAGGACACATTTCACACGCGGCTGGTTGGTTAGTCCCATACTAAACCATTTCTAGTTTTTATATTTTGTTTGCCAACACAACTGATATACTTCATATGTATAAATAAATAATTATTTACTTTACATACATATTGAACACCCAGACCGATAGATTTGTATTGTACATTAGTAGAGAACATTGCAATAGACGTTAAACCTCTTTGAGGGTTTTTTTACATTGCCGTATTATATTGTAAGTCATTTTTACTGTAGAGCAAATAGGTATTAACAAATCATTTTTATTGTAGAGCAAGTAATGAATAAAATAACTATCTCCATACCAATTTTCATCAAAATCGATCCATCCGCTTCAGCGTAAAGAAGTAACAAACATACACACACACAACTTTCGCCTTTAAATATTAGTTAGATGGTATGTGTGCTGCAAATGTTAAAGATTAATTAATACTCTATCTATTCTCTTCTATTCCGTCATCCGCCATACGGTTCCTACCATTATACATACGTAGATAATATCTGTCATTATACGTAGGTATCTAGTAATTATGATAGGAAATGCCGCTAGGAAGAATGCGCTGTACAAACATGTATTATGCTTGGCAAATACGCCTCTTTCCGGTAACTGAAGATAGCATTCTACCTATAATTATAATCTACTTCCAATAATCTTCTTATATGTAAAATTTTCATGTCACAATGTTAGTTACCGTACTCCTCCGAAACGACTTGACCGATTTTTACCAAATTTTATATGCGTATTCAGTAGGTCTGAGAATCGGCTACTATCTATTTTTCATATCCCTAAGTCATAAGGGTTGTTCATACTTTTTATAGCCATTTTAGTACATCATTTAATAATGTTTCATCCCGCTCAATAACGACTGATCAATTATAGTGTTTTTAACTGTACTTAAAGCGAAACAACGTTTGCCGGGTCAGCTAGTGTCATATACATTTGTGACAGTAGCTTAAATTAATAAATCTCTTAGTTCTATTATTTCATTGCCTAAACTTTCAAAGCGCTTGTAGCTCAGCCATCGTACAAGTTATTATTCTGTGGCTCAGCTAACTAAGGCGTTCCGATACGATCATTGTGGTTAAATAAAGAGGCAACATTTTATTTTAAACTAAAAAATAGAATATTAAAACATGAAATAAAAAACCTTATTTTTAAAACCTCAAGCGGAACTAAAGGAAAGCGAAACAAAACTTGGCAGGTATGTATTTCCTGTGCCGCTATAACATACTAAAAATAAAATATTATCGGGGGATTAAAAATAATACATATATCATTCTTTCTCGGTTTTTTTTAAGGTAATGGTACGGAACACTTTATGCACGAGCCCGACTCTCACTTGACCAATTATTACCTCTAAACATCCAATCAGCCAGGTCAAAAGGTCACACCACTCAATCTGGTTAACCGACTTAATAAATCAGTTTTTGGTCATTATCCACCAAATTACTTGAAAAAGCTTGCGCTACCTTTATTAATGATGCTGTATTTTGCCAAAATTGCTACCTGTCTTACGTTTTTTTAAGTGAGCAGATGCGAAAAATTATCCAATTTTAACGAATGACAACTGTGTTTGAGACTTTTTTGGCAATTTTTGATGGAGCGGAGAAATTGTGGATCTTAGGGCCTGGACAAGTTCTTTGCTATCGCATTAGATATCGCTTTGATTTGAAATTGCCTAATGACGCGCCTGTAGCTCGTCTGACTAAGGTGATTTGACGCGATCATTGAAGTTTAGCAACAGTCGATGCGGACGGTCTTGGATGGGGCGGTCATGGACAAAAGTGGCATATTCATCTGAGCGCTACCGTGAGCCGGATGATAAGGTTAATTGTAGGTCCCGGCTGTTAGTCTCAGTACAAGCAGTCAGAAGCCTTCGGGTAGTGATAACGCTACTGAACCCACTAGTAACGAAACTATAGTTTACATTGTACAGAGTCAACTCTATATAACGACACTGAAAGGACTGTGCATTTTATAGCGTTATAGAGAGTGGTCGTTAAGTGGAGAAAATGTATCATTGTATGGAATACAAGCTAAACCAACTAAAGCCAATTGATTTCGACGCTTTAGAGAGTTTGTTAAATCGAGTGACGTTACATGGAGTTTACAATGTATTTGCAACCAAATTAGGTTAGATTAAATTATCAATCAATTACGTCAATCAAAAAACAAATTTACCGAAGGTATTCTTAATTCCAAAGTTAAAAAAAAAACACCATAGAGGATATACTTTTTATGTAGGTATGCAGTATGTATATATATAGTCATACTCATACCTATACTCTCTAATAGGACAAACTAAGTTTATACAATACAAAACAATACAATAAATTATTGATAACTCCTTGTTACATGTCATATTATGTAGTATGGACATTTTTTATAAAAAAATGTTAATCACAACGGATGTTAAGGTGCTCAATATTCAGGTCACATAAATTTCCAAATTGTTCCATCACCTACCCCTATATTTAAAGGTGGTGAACCATTCTATGTAAATTGATAACGGAAATAAACCCATGGTAGTTTGGAGCTATGGGGCCGCCAATGTCATTAGGGACCTCTGTGGGAGAAGTCATTCGTTATGGATAGCGTGTTAGAACCATACCTGGAGTCAATAAAGAAAGAAAGAAATAAAGAAAGAATGAAAAAAAAATATTGTTCACATACATAATAAGTGGTTACATTCAAAAATTATAATATGGGATGGTAATACTAAGTATATGCACAAAAAGAGCAGGTTCAGCATAATGCTGGGATTACACTCGGTACTCCAGCGCTGGTTTTCAACATGCACATTTTAGTATTAACTAGCTGACCCGGCAAACGTTGTTTTGCCTCACTTAGAGGTACAGCGCCATCTATTGGTAAATTACTCAACCCAGTCGAAAGGTATCGGACATCTGTTAGAATCATTTGGAGTTAACAGATAATTGTGACTGTCAAATAATAACAGACAATAATTAGCAATAAATTAAAATTGCGACTATAATTTGAGATTTAAACTATCCTAACTCTCAAGTTGGATCGAACTGCACATGGTGTGCGAATTTTATTATAATCGGTTAAGTGGTTTAGGAGTCCTTGAGGACAAACATTGTGACATGAGATTTATATATATTAAGATATAGTCACATTTTGATATGGGTAGTGGTAAGTCTACACACTCATAATTACAAAATTTGGAAAGTATTAAATACAATATATTCTATAACATTTAAACACATAATTTTATGACAAAAGTAAACATAGTATAAAATATACACAGAAACATATTAAAGTAGTTAAGTACAAGTTAATATAAAAATACTTAGCAGAAATGTAATAATAGTAAAAGATATAATTAAAAATAGTAGACTTACGAGATACATGAACTAACAATTTAATATTAAAATAAAGACAACATTGGTAGCCTTTCGGTTTTTCAGAAATACAGAACTTTATTAGCCCTAAATAACATACGAGTACGTTAAAGGCAAGTCATACTACAATAATTACTTAATACTTAAAAACATTAGTTAGATAAAATTAAATAAACTCACAAATTTCATTAAATAAATAGTAGTTATTCTTACTACACACATTAGAACTTGTTTGTCATGTTTATTAAATTTAAAGTACTACATTACATAGATATTGTGATGATTGACATACTATTCATAGATTACATTTCCGAGAGTGTGCAACGGGATTGCATGATTTGATCCCCCCCGCCCCTTTCCACCATCGGACGAGTAGGGAAATACCAAGGCGGCATCGTTATACTGTGGAGGTGTCTAAGTCGCTTACCAAGTGGTCTGCCTCCACCTTCATTGTGGAGTTACCCGATAACTATAATCTAGCGGTTATCAAGACAAAAGTGAATCGGTTTCTTCTGGGCAACGCGATCCACCTTAGATCTCAATATATTGCTTACCATCAGGTGAATTGCGATCATCATTCAAGCGCAAGCTATTAAATGTAAAAGAAACATTTGTAAGTTCATATTCTCACTATGTGACGCCTGTAGATCGGCTGACTAAAGTGATCCGACGCGATCATGCAGGGAATGTAAAAGATACAAAATGATTCATGCAAAAGTATAGTAATTTTAAGAGTTTAAAAATCTTTACAGCCCCCATTCTGAACACCACAAAAATCCTATTAAAAACTTATTTGAGTATGTTTTATCCCACAAAGTTTGGTGGTTGCAGCAAAAAGTTCAAATGCGTCAAACTTAAGGGGAAGGTGGTTACAATTTGTAATTTAGAAGTTTGGGAGTTGTTATTATGACACGGCGGCGCCTTAACTAGTCTTAATAGTGAGTGTACGGGTGGCCTGGCCATAGAACTACTTACGAATTCGGAAGGCGATGAATTCTTCATACACTGAAATTCTAACTTATGGTGAGATTTTACTTTTAAATTTGGGTAAAAAACTTTCATTGCGAAGATAAAAATTATCTACAAACTAAGTGAGTGTGGCTCGGTGGTCAAACGACAGCTTTTCAATCAGAGGGTTTCCCTGGTTCGATCCCGGCCCTACATCACCGACTTGTTTTTCACGTTAGGTGTGGATTTGCACTCGCTTTACGGTGAATGAAAACATCGTGAGGAAACCGGTATGTTTGAAGTCCACAATATCCGAAGACCAGCGCACTTGACCAGCATAATGGATTAGGCCTATATATATATATATATTATATATATAAATCTCGTGTCACAATGTTTGTCCTCAATGGACTCCTGAACCACTTAACCGATTATAATAAAATTCGCACACCATGTGCAATTCGATCCAACTTGAGAGATAGGATAGTTTAAATCTCAAACTATAGTCGCAATTTTAATTTATTGCTAATTATTGTCTGTTATTATTTGACAGTCACAATTATCTGTTAACTCCAAATGATTCTAACAGATGTCGATACCTTTCGACTGGGTTGAGTAAGTAATCAATAGATGGCGCTGTACCCATAAGTGAGGCAAAGCAACGTTTGCCGGGTCAGCTAGTATATTATATTATAGAGTCCCAGTTGTGGGAACGGTTGCTTATCCAGGTGTAGATTTAGTTCGGCTGTTCAACAAGGAGATACTGCCATCTTCTTGCATCCTAGGGATTCTGCCAGATAGCGGTAGCTTCGACCAGTAGGTATCTATTACAAATAGTACCTAATTTTATAATACTGCGCTTCGACGGTGCGTTTGCCTTAATTTAAATTGAACAGTGTGTTTATTTTAATTGTTGTTTTTATTTTTGTCTAGGTTGAGATATTTTTATGTAATTTTACAAAAAAATTAGGCAGGCCTTTTCAGCCGCTTGGCTGCAAAAGCAGATTAAACGTATTTTTACTAAAACTCACCCCCTATGATTACGATTTACAAATAATGCAAATGATTTTACTGTTAACTCTTGTTAGTTTCTCAATAAATAAAATAAAATATTACTTTATTGTACAACCACATAAAAGCAGCTTTATTTCGAAAATAAAATATTTAAAGAGCCTTATTCACAAGTAAAGACTTAAAAATCTCTGCAACTTTTTTCTTCACTTTCGCGCTATACCATCTGCCATCATATAATTCTACATCTCTATCCAAAATCATAATATATTTACAAATAGCATTCCACCATCTTTCCCATCGAACCCGGAAATAAAAACGGAAACATCCTGGCGTACTAAATAACACCGACCAAGTTAGGTCTGGTTCACACAGCCCCGTCGAGTTTTGAACCTACGCAGGTCTGGTGCAGTTTTGGCAGGACAATTTTATTTTACTTTACTTTTTTTTGACAATACTAAATTTTATTTATAACCAACATAACAATGATATAAAACACTCAACTAAAACTTAACCTACAAAAGTTCAGGGGTAGAGGAAGGTGCCCAAAATGCCAGCATTGCCATCTGCGTTTACTTTACTTAATTTTATTTTACATGAAAAATAAGAGCAACATAATTTATAATCTACTTATGAATGAACAATTATGGAAACACTGGTTTATTAAAGTTTTCACCTGCAGTGTAATTTAATTTAATTACTTCTCAAAACTTATAAATTATTTATATAGCTTACGTTACATACATATGCCAAATTAGGAAAATTATATTACTGCTAGTTGGTACTACTTTAGAGTTATATCAATAATCCCCATTGAAAATCCCCAGTAATGGGATTTTTAGGACATTTTAACGTTTATTGTTCAGAAATTCCCATTAGTGTCTCAAAATGTTCGTAATGAGGATTTGTGGATGCCTCATTGATAAGGAATAGCTTGTTAATCTATGAATTTTAATCTCGTAATAAAATACGCTTTCTCAATCATTATACGACTGATGATTGACGACCTCGTTGGCGTAAAGGTTACCATGCCGGTCTGCTAATCAGAAGGTTCCGGGTTCGATTCCCGGCCCGGTCAACATCTTTGTGCTTAACTAAATTTGTTGGCTGTGGTTGGTCTGGGTGTTAAATATGTATTTATATATAATATGTATGTATATGTATCAGTTGTGTTAGCAACCATAATACGAGCTAGAAATGGTTCAGTATGGGGCTAACCAGCCGTGTGTGAATGTGTCAAAAAAAAAAATTTTTTCCAAGGAGTTGACACTTTTGGGCCTTTTCCCAGCAGTGGGACAGCATGGGTTAGAAAAAAAATATACGTTATTTGTACTTAATTAATTATATCAACCTAAAAATAAAGCATTTTGACCAGTACCTGTTGATTTCAGTTTTAAATCTAATATATTAACTCGTGCACTGCTATATTGTCTGGCACTGCTTTTTATTATGATATCAAGAACTACGCCGGATTTAAATTGGCCGGATATGTGTGAACCAAGCCTAAACATAATTATGTAACCACCTTAATTTCCTAGGTGGGTATTATAACACATCTCTATTTGGGACTATTTGTGTGGCCCCTAATGACTGCCCATTACAAATATCATTTCTTTTTACAAAAAAATGGGTAGTTAGGTTAATTGTTATTAGGTTTTTTTACAACTGATAGGTTTGCGTTTGACCTGGCTTGGCTCACAGCTTGGCTGGTGTTAAACTATACTATGGTCTACGATGCTACATGCTTACCTAGAAAATAACTATTAGCTCTAGATTTGAAGGCCCCATGAGGTTTAGGTTTCCGGTAATACTAGTTAGTTTTATCAGTGTCCAGTTGAATGCATGCTTCTTCGGAATCTACTGGTATTTCTACTCCATTGCTTTCATTCTAGATCTTGCTTGTTTGCTGCTGGCACATTCTTCATATATATTATTCTTCACATATCCTTTTTTTGTCTTTTACCTTTTTTTTTTCATCCTACCTCCCGCATCCCGCCTCCCGCTTCCCCCCCCCCCCCTCTTCCCGCCTCTCGCTTTCCGCCTTCTGCCTCCCGTATCTCTCCTTCTGTTATACATATTTGAGGACGTAAGTTTCACAACCTTAGTTGATTATCTCATAATCAGCGGGTAAAACCGCGCGGTGCAGCTAGTAATATAAACAGTTTATTATCAACAAAGTACTGTTATAATTTATTTTTAACAAAGTACCTACTCTTATAATTTATAAATCGTCATTAACTGTCTGAATTTGATATCATTATCATTGTTCTATCTTTTCTTAATATATATAAATCTCGTGTTACAATGCTTGTCCTCAATGGACTCCTAAACCACTTAACCGATTATAATAAAATTCGCACACCATGTGCAGTTCGATCCAACTTGAGAGATAGGATAGTTTAAATCTCAAATTATAGTTGCAATTATAATTTATTGCTAATTATTGTCTGTTATTATTTGACAGTCACAATTATCTGTTAACTCCAAATGATTCAGATGTCGATACCTTTCGACTGGGATGAGTAAGTAGATGGCGCTGCTATGGTAAATCTACGAACGTTATATAAGCTACACTACCTATCTATTTTTCATACCCCTAATTGAGGCAAAACAAAGTTTGCCGGGTCAGCTAGTTGTTCTATATTTCATTAATTAATAAATACACAACAAACTTAATCATATTTAAAAATTGAAACTGAATCCTACTAAAATTATACATGCAAAAGTCTATGTGTGTAGGTATGTTTGTTACTTCTTCACGCTTTTCTTCACGCTAAACCGATTTCGATGAATAAATAAATAAATTTAATACGGTCCTAAATTAATACATAGGCTATTTTATATCCCGAATCAACGCGAAATCAACATCGCGAGGCATAGCTAGTAAGTATATAAAGGTATAAGTAAATAAATAAATAAATATTAGGACTCATTTCACACACGGCTGGTTAACTCCATACTGAACCATTTCAAGTTCGTGTTATGGCAGCTAACACAACTGATATACTACATATACTTACATATATATTTTATATAGATACATAAAGGTAAGCTAGAGAACGTTTCATAGATATCTAAAAAGCAAATACAACATGAAAAGTAAATAGGAAAACTCAAAGTCCATGGGAGCAGAAACACTCGGTAGTAATAGAATGCAATTTGACGTAATTCCTTCGCTACTGCAATGAAGCTAAGTGCAACGAGGCAAGTGTTTAACCTAGCAACGGGTTGCGGCTTTACCCGTGTCATTTTTACATCAATAATAGCTGACCCGGCAAACGTTGTTTTGCCTCATACATTATTTCTAGTTTCTTCTAGTTTTCGCATAAAAAAAAATTTGGTAAAAATAGGTCAAGCCGTTTCGGAGGAGAACGGTAACTAACACTGTGACATGGAAATTATACATATTAGACTAGCTGACCCGGCAAACGTTGTTTTGCCTCATAAACTATTTCTAGTTTCTTCTAGTTCTCGCATATAAAATTTGGTAAAAATCTGTCAAGACGTTTTAGACGAGTACGGTAACTAACATTGTGACATGGAAATTATACATATTAGACTAGCTGACCCGGCAAACGTTGTTTTGCCTTATAAATTAATTCTAGTTTCTAAATAAATTCTAGTGCTAACAACATTTTTAGATTTTTATCGAAGTACAAGTAAAAACACTATAATTGATCAGTTATCGAGCGGGATGAAAAATGATTGAATTACTAAAATGGTCATAAAAAATAGGGGTTGGTGATAAAAATGTTTAAAACTTTGGGTTGTATGTGTTTTTAATGCCACATTATAAAAATAAAAACAAAACAATTGGACAACAATTTAAAAACATACATGGGTAAAGAACCCTTATCACTTAGGGATATGGAAAATAGATAGCAGCCGATTCTCAGTCCTATTGAATTCGCATATAAAATTTGTTAAAAATCGGTCAAGCCGTTTCGGAGGAGTACGGTAACTAACATTGTGACATGGAAATTTTTTATATTAGAAATTTTATATGTTTCTTATGTCGTCGACCTAATGAGCAAGTGGCCGAATTGTAATCCTAAAAAGTAGTACTTTATCTTCCTAAAATACTTCTGAGTATTTTCGTCAAAGTATTACAAACTAAACAAGACACATGACAAAAATCATCTCAAAGCTCGTTCAAAGTATCGATCAATCAAGTCGCAGTATGTTAAGAATCGATCGTCTCCTGTCATCGTGCCGACAGAGTTGTCAACGACGGAGACACCCGACATGCCTCGTCATAAGTATTGTCACTAGCTCTGGGGTGACAAAGATTTAGAGGAATTTGGATACATGATTACATAAAATATTAAGCAGATACTGTTTCGTATGAAAGACACATTATTTTTGACGTGACAACGTCTTAAATTAGGTTGCGGCTGGGAGTCACTTATGAAAAAGTGTAACGCCCGGTAACGTTACGATGAGTCACCGAACGAGAGAGAGGCCCGCCGAATGCCTTGCGTCTCTCTCCCACTCAACTATGATCGGTCTGCCGCGCGCGCAGCACGCGGCAGACGTTGTCACGTAAAATCTTCGCCCACCATTTTTTTTTGGCATTATAAAGTTAATTGGCTATATATTATTATTATATTACAAGTATGTGAATAAAGTTGAAGATGAGTGGAGGGGCGAGAAGAGGAGAGAAGGGGCGAGAAGAGGAGAGAATGGGTAAGACGTTAAGGAGGATTTAAGTAATGATTGTAGTGTGACTTTCCTTCAACGTATGTTATTTATGGCTCGTAAAGTTCTGTGTTACTGTAAACTGATGTGATCTGTTTAATTGTCGTGGTGCAGTGTGTGTACATCTGCATATACGTTTGACAACGGATAGCTGGTAGTCAGTGACTAAGATTAGTCACTGACTACCAGCTTTCTCTTCAGTCTTGGTTTCCATGGTGTTGTTTATACAGGATAAACATTTCATAAACTATTTCTTATCGAATTATTCACAGTGAGTCATTTATACTTTAAACATATATAATTCAATGGATTTTTACATTCTACAATGATGTGAATAGTCGATGAATTCATCATTCATCGGCTAGAGATATAGATTTTTAAAATCATGGCCACCCTCGTGAACGATATGGGTTCCTTCAATTAACCATGACCGATGTACTTCACTTCGTTATTAGCGTCAATTCAACGACATTGGGACAGATGCATGTCTGTCCACAACTGAAGAACTACCACGAAGTCTGATCAGAATGTAATTGTAACGTATTCTATGCGTATTAAGGAATGTTAGTCAAATACTAAAATAAGGTTAGTAATAATAGTAGTTAAATATAAGGTTAGTAGGTTTTGTTTAAAAATAATTTTATTCACAGGAAAACATATGTATTTACACAGCGGACACAATATAATTAAATAAATTATGGAAAAAAGAAAAATACTTTGTACAGTTTCACAGATAAAAAAGTTAAGATTAAGAAAAATCAAAACAAAAACATGGTTCAAAAATTGAAATATTTAGTTTCGTTTATATATACATACTACATGTTTTAAAAAAACAAGAATTAGTTAAGCAGAGAAGTAATAATTATTTATAACTGTAACTATGATGTACATCTACAAAATAAGCAATAAGTCATATTTTACTAGTTACTTTTTTTATGTTGTCACAGCAAATAGGATCAGTCAACCACAAACGTCTTGTGGACTCTTTGTGGACATAAATGACTACAAATAAGCTATTGTGAAACATGTAAAAAAACAGTGTTAATATTGTTAGACAATACAGAAAAGTTCATACATATATTTTATTAGTTAGTAGATACTCGTAGGAAACGTGAGTATAACGTTCGACAAAGATCGTGGTAGACCCCCGGTACACTGTATTAAATGAGGAGTAGATTTGGATAAAATATTCAATGGTTTGGATGAGTGATGGTGTGAAATCAGCAAGTCTCTAGAGTCAATGTGATAATGAAGATTGAGTGTCCCATGCAAAGAGTTTTTATATGTTATAATTCGTGTCAGTAAAGAAAACGTTTAAAAGTTGATGTCCTTTCGGTTTCATAACGTAAAGTGTATGAGCAAGAAGAAGTAAACTTTCTAATGTATTTAAATTTCAATAAATGATTTATTAAATCGAGAAACCTTGCGCAGTAAAAAACTCTTTGGTCCCATAGCATACCTCATGCAGCCCTCTATACCTAATTACGTTCCCACTGCTGAGACTCGGGGCCTTCCCTCACGAGGAGAGAGATAAGGCCATAATTCACCACACTGGCCAAGTGCGGGTTAGCGGATGACACATGTCTTCGGATATTGTGGTCCTCAAACATGCTGGTTTCTTCACGATGTTTTTCCTTCACCGTAAAGCGAGTGCAAATCCACACATAACTTGGAAAACAAGTCATTAGTGTAGGGCTGGGGTCGAACCAGGGGCCGTCTGATAGAAAAACAGACGTTATTACCAACGAGCCACACACGCTTTGGTCTCATATCAACATGAGGTTAATTAAAAATAGGTACATTGCAAGTAAGTACGTTTTAGGTACACTTATTATAGTAAGAAGAAGTGATTTAATAACTTTATAACGTAATACATATAATAATATAATATTATACATATTAGGTAGGTACATATCAATCGTAAATCCTTTCTATCAATATCCATAACAATAAAAAAATATTTTACAAAGCTATTAAAAAAAAAATTGATAATCGGTCCACAAATTGCTGAGAAATCGGTGAAAATACATAAAAAATATATATGTATAACCTCCTCCTTTTTTGAAGTCGATTAAAAATATGATTTAAGAATAACAAATATTAGTAGTACGTAAGGCAAAAGTTTCTAAAGGTTTTGACATTCGTACGTCTTTTATTAGCAAAAGAACATAGTTGTCTTTAGATACCAAATTTGCTATGGTTAATAAGCAGTTACTATTTTTTATCTCATTTCTATATAAAAATATAAAATAGTAAAAACAGCCCTAGTTTTCCAAAAATTCGCAATGGGGCCATAGGATCTCATAGTTAATCTTTTTAAGATATCACTTCTTCTGAAGGTTGCATGCTAATTTTCATAGCCTACCCCTAAAATATAAAAAAAATGGTAAAATCTTTTTGACAAACGTATTTATCATAAAGTCAACAGTCGGCATTTTAAATACAATATTATTTGAGACCACCTTTTAGCGCCTCCGTATTTAGGCTGATTTCCAACCCTTTTGACTTTTAAGCAAACTTATTTTTTTGTATTTTTTTCGGCTTACACAATCGATAATAGATTTTAAAGCTATTGTATTAAAGACTATAATAAGTATGTTGTTGGTAATATTTAACTGCATAAGTACTTTGTAACTTATTGGTCGTCTGTCATCGATGCCTGTCACATTTACATTTTGGGCGTACAAAAGAAATGGATACGTACGAGAGTACGTTTCTATTTAGACAAGATGTAATAAATCGATAAAATAAAAATAAAACATTTGAAAGTAAGTTTAAGCGATGACAGCTCAGTCGGGTGTGCGGTCGCCTTACGTCTTGGAGGTCGCGGGTTCGATCCTCACCAATGAACTCAATCTTTCAGTAAAGGAAAACATCGTGAGGAAACCATAGCATGGTGGTAGCGCATTGTTTTTTTTTGGACACATTCACACACGGCAGGTTAGCCCCATACTGAACCATTTCTAGCTCGTATTATGGTTGCTAACACAGCTGATATACTACATATACATACAAACATATTATATATAAATACATATTTAACAGCCAGACCCACAGCCAACAAATTTAGTTAAGCACAAACATGTTGACCGGGCCGGGAATCGAACCCGGAACCTTCTGATTAGCAGACCAGCGTGGTAACCTTTACGCTAACGAGGTCGTCAAAGTTTTAAAAAAAATTCTAGTGCTTACCTGGCTAGCAAACCCTGAAGTTGTAAAAACTGTCGCTAAGCACCTAACAGTGTGTTTGGGCAGCCTCCTTGCGAGCCAGTTATTCCAGACTAGGCATGCTCCACCTTAGGCCAGAATATCACTTAACTCGTTTGGTTACACGCCGTTCTTGTCAAATAGCTGTAAGGCGTAAAAAATTGCTGCCTCTAGCTCGAAATCATTTACTTATGCAAGTTAGAGGACTTTTTTTTTAATACAAATGTTTTCTTTATAGCTGCCTTACGACATAGGTTCTCATCAAACCTACAGCGAGGCGCAATGACCCAGTAACGCACGACTCAAAAGTATGATTATAAGTATACTTTTGTTTTGTGTAATCCGTGCTCCTATTTAAGACGCCATAAATATCTTTTATCTTAACTTATCTATTACGGATTTAATTTTATGTACTTAATAATTATACTAAAACTCATTATATAAATAAAAACACACACACACAAAAACCTTACAAATAGTAGATTAAATCTAAGTCAGTGTCCGCGGGTAAGGTGCCTAAAATGCTGGCGGCATTACTTCGCTGGATCGCCTAGCTTACCTATACGTTGGCCGAGGTAAGCGCCAGCTCTTGAGTCGTTTGTCTATTAACTCGAGTTTTAAGTTAACCGAGCGCTCTCCGTTTGACCTCTTAGTTCTCTTCACCAAAGTGAATCCGAGCATAAATCCGAGCTGCAATGTAACCCCCGGCCGAGGCTCTGCGGCCGATTAGCGGAGGCTGTGTCGCTCCACTCATTACAGGCCCTAATTGCGGCCGAGAGCGCGTCACAAACGTGCCGCGCGCTTTCATCTCGCCGACACTCGCTGTGAGCGGGGTGAGAGGAGTAGCGATAAGCGGTAGCGGGTAATACAAATACATTTTTTTTTTGACACATTCACACACGGCTGGTTAGCCCTATACTGAACCATTTCTAGCTCGTATTATCGTTGCTAACACAACTATATATACATACATACTACATATACATACATACATATTATATATAAATACATATTTAACACACAGCCAACCAATTTAATTAAGCACAAAGATGTTGACCGGGCCGGGAATCGAACCCGGAACCTTCTGATTAGCAGACCGGCATGGTAACCTTAACCCCAACGAGGTCGTCAAATTTGACACAGTAAATAACAACAATAAAATGATTTGGAATCCAAAGGCTTCCAAACTAGTTCTACAAACTGTATACTGGAAGCCAATGTCTTCTCCCATAAAAATTAAACTATCCATATACATATGTTAGATATACAAACTTAGATATAATTAATTAATATACTACAAGTTAAGAAATTAGACATTAATTAAAGAAAATTTAGAAAAATAAAAAATATGAACAAACAATATAAACTCAGATTTTATAAAAATAGTAACCAAAACTTGTATGCAATATAATTATGTATACGCTCCATTTAAATTAATACAATACTGAACAATAATTGAATTTTAAAAATTATTAATTTTGTTGATTATTTAAGATAATTCATTTAGCACAATACCTTGTTGGTGTAATGGTTACCATGCTAAATAGAGGGTCCCGGGTTCGATTCCTGGGACGGCCAAATCTTGTGATGAACTAAATTTTTACGCTGTTGGCCTGGGTAAGTCTCGATATAGAGTATTTATGTATGTACTCGTTTATGTAGTATACCAGTTGTGTTAGCAACCATAACACAAATTAGAAATGGTTTTGTATGGGTTTAACCAGCCACACGGCTGGTTGTAAGTTTGTATTCATTACTTTTTAATGTTTTGAAATTTTGTTCCTGTTAATACCTTAATGAATTAAACAATAATTGTTACGGGCTTCACTTCGTCTTCATTTCATTTCACATATTTTATATTTATAAATGATACGAGACTTGTCTTATGAGCTTGAGTAAAATAATTATTACCAAGCTCATATTGATCAGGTTGATTTACTTCAACTTGTACTGGCAGTCAAGACCTACAATTTAACGTGTCATTCCACCCACGGTAGCGCCCAGATGATAAGGCCCCTTTTGTCGCTCAGTAACTTTTATGGTCTGACTGTTTTAAATAAGGATTTTATATTCACACCATAAAAAAACGCCATAAAATTAATGTTCTAAGCAAATGCCATAAAGACGCGCTAATCTTAAAATCGCTAAACAATCATAAACAATAATAATAAAACACATCATAAAATTCGCAATGTACATGAACTTACACGCTTCCGCTTGTGTTCTATTCGCTTCGCTTATGACCATATCGCTTTGTAATGCACACACAGAATTCTAAACCCAATTTGTTTTTACTGTTCGGAAAAAATATAACACGTAACCGCTATAGCAATTTGGTTCGTATTGCTATATACATAAGGAAACAAAAAATTGAATTAAGTTTTCGTGATTGCCTGTCATAAGTTTGCAGTTCAGTAATTGTTTTTATTCATTTATTGGTGCCCATAGAGCCAGAAAGGTGGTTTTAATGGTTCTCTATTAGCAACCAAGGAGTTATCATCAAGTTATAGTGGATTTGTACTAATTTTATTACGCTAAGTCGGTTTTTAACTTAATATGAATTATCTAAAGAGTTTCGGTAAAATCTGACGCGATAAAAAGAATATTTAATTAAGATTGTGTTAAACGAGCTATGGAGGAAAGTAAGCTGGGAGTTATTGAAGCAGTTTGGGTACGATATGGATATTCATTTTTTTTTTGGTTAACTTATAGTACTTACAACAAATGCATTCCTTACCAAATAAAAAAATATGAAATTATTTGGTAACTTACCAAGATAGAGTTATATTATGTTATTTTTTATTGGTACTTTATGTATTAGAATATTTTATTTATGTATTAGCATACATTATCATAATTATGTTTAGTACATGTAACTTATTATTTTTTCTTTTTCTTTATGTACACTACGTCCATTTTTTTTTTCTTAGTTTTTATTTTATCTTTAGTTTTAGTTCTAAGGTTGTGTCCGATAAAGTATAATTTATCTATCTATCTAAATTAGTGGTAAATTGACAATGAAGTTTAGTTAGAAGATAAAATGAAATATTTAGTGCACTTTCGCTGTGATACACACTAAAGTAAATTGTAAACTCCTTGTAACGTCACTCGATTTAACGACAAACTCTCTAAAGCGTCGAAATCAATTGGCTTTAATTGGTTTAGTGTATTCCATACAATGATACATTCTCTCCATTTAACGACCACTATCTATAACGCTTTCAAATGCACAGTCCCTTCAGTGTCGTTATATATAGTTTACGCTGATTTCATTAATTCTCCTATTTCTCTCTCCTCGTGAGAGATCCCAAAGCCCAGCAGTGGGAATGTACTTGTATAGTGGGTTGCTTATATGTTTATGAAGAGAAATTAAAGCCTCTTTTGTGACGATCTAAGTTCCCACTGGCTTAGCAAGGAATGTACATTCAGCCTACATACCCGAGTGGATTAAGACGGCTATGTTAATAGAACATCTATCATAGGAGAGCGTGTGTGGCCCATTCATTGGTGGTCACAATTATAGCCGTGGCGTAAGGAAATGCTTACTTAGATGAAATCTTTGTGATTTAAAAAGATTTAATTAAACAGTAAGGCATTTTCCAGTATACGCCTGGCTGAGGTAAATCTGTCACCAAGCTTCTAGCAATGTGCCTGTAACCAACTAACTGTCATCTTAATATATATAAATCTCGTGTCACAATATCTGTCCTCAATGGACTCCTAAACCACTTCCGATTATAATAAAATTCGCACACCATGTGCAATTCGATCCAACTTGTGACATAGGATAGTTTAAATCTCAAATTATAGTCGCAATTTTAATTTATTGCTAATTATTGTCTGTTATTATTTGACAGTCACAATTATCTGTTAACTCCAAATGATCCTAACAGATGTCGATACCTTTCGACTGGGTTGAGTAAGTAATCAATAGATAGCGCTGCTATGGTAAATCTACGAACGTGTCATATAAGCTACACTATCTATTTTTCATACCCCTAAGTGAGGCAAAACAACGTTTGCCGGGTCAGCTAGTGTACATATATATTTGCAAATAAATCTTTAACGGTGTTTCGGTAGCCTCCTGGAGAGCTTTTAGTTATTTTATATGTAACTAGCTGACCCGGCAAACGTTGATTTGCCTTAAAAACACTATAATTGATAAGTTATCGAGTGGGATGAAATATGGTTAAATTACTAAAATGGGCATAAAATAGTAGGGGTAATAATAATAGGGGTTGGTGATAAAAAAGGAAAATTTAGGCTTTTTATATTTATTATAATTATTATTTATTAATACTAGCTATTACCCGCGGCTACGCCTGCAATAAGTAACAGTATGTAGTGCAGAGAACTAGAATAAATAGTAGTAACTTGGCCGATAAAATGGTTCCACGCGTAATCGTAAAATACCGCGGTGGGCGGGGAAAAACAGCTACCCGCGCGCCCGCTTGGTGTCACATGGTGTGGCACGGCACCAATGTGTTTCGTTGGGATAGCAGTATAATTGTGTGCGTAGATGGATCCAAATTCTAAGCGGCAATTGTATGGAGTTACTCTTTCGTTTATTCTAGTTCGCTGATGTAGTGTTTACATTCGTTAGAGCTGGGTATTCCAAATGCCATTCCTAGAAATTCAAAAACAAAAAAGTTGCATACAAACTTTTTTTAATTAAATTCTTATAATATAGTAAGTAGTTAGATTACAAAAAGATAATATCTCCTCATCTATTGAAGCCTCTATTGAATTAAGATTACTAAACTACCACATAAAGCGATGGGTAATGCTTGGTGCTTGTACACCATTCGGCGTAATGTGTACCTATATGATATCACGACTTCAAAACCGACGCTCTTCGTGTGGTCTTTTATAGCCTTAGGTCAGAACGGAAAAAGAAAGAAACATTTCAACGAATATTTGACTAAGCGGTACTAAGCGGTTTGCCTCCACCTTCATAGTGCGAACTGCGAAGGTGTGGAATTCTTTGCAAGTTCCCTGTTCCCTGAGAGCTACAATCTGGCGATTTTCAAAGCAAGAGTCAACCGATTTTTTCTGGGTAAGCGCGCTCCACCTTAGATCATCGCGAGCCCATTTAATGCAAAAAAAAACATATTGAGGTATATTTACTTTTAAAGATTTACGTACTTTTATTCAATCAATTCAATTCATTTCACTTAATCTTAGCGAAGTATAGCTTTAAATTTGAATTATCTGAATTCTATAGTGTTATTTTTTAATTTTAAACATATGTAGCCCATTAAACATCTCCACTGCTAGGATTCAGGGCCTTTTTTCAGGAGAAAAAAGCTGGTCAGGCTGGCTGGGTTGGCCCGAAAGACACACGTCATTTTTTTCAAAGTCAAAGTCAAATACATTTATTGCTTCGTTATGACATAATTATGATGTTATACATTTATAAGGTAGGTATCTCATAACGGACCTTGTTCGGGTATCGCAACACAAGAGGAGTGAGCCGGTTTATTTGCATGCAAAAAATAAATCCTTATCGTTTAGAAATTCGTCAATAGAGTAAAGTATTTGTGCAACAGTAAAAGTTTTAATTTATTTTCAAAAATAGGTACTCTCTTTGTCAATTTGCTTTAATTTTTCTGTAGTTATCTAGGGAAAAATCATAATATGCTCATATGGCTTTTCTCACCATGCGATGTTTTCTTTTACCCACTTGAATAACCAAATAATTGTAAGCAAGACGAAGCAAAATTTCAAATGTTTTCTTTATTATACCTACTTTACCACCCAGAAGCAATATTCAGAGCCCCAGCAATTGCTCATCACATTATAATAACCGAACGTATAAGCGTATTACTATTGATATGTACCAAATTGTAGGCAATATCATTGCCGTAATAGACATCGCTAATGGAAATTATTTGATATTAAAAACCATTTTATTTAGACCCGCCCTGAATCCCGAACTAAGCACTTACAAGAAAAACTCTTACACTTCAATACCACTTTACGTAGAACCAATAGAGGTGAAAATCGATTGCGTGGATGGAAAAGAAAATGTGGTGAAAATTAAGAGGGGTCAGACATTAATATGGAATCAAAGATCAGCAAACGCTGGTTATGGGCAAAGAGCATTAAGTTATTTAGTCATATGCTAGCAATTTTGCTATTAGTTCGTTTGGAAATCGTTTCGCTCGGTTCTGTGTTACGGTTTTGGTTTGTATTAATATGAGTTTGATTTGTGTATTCAATTTGTTTTATCTTTATGCCTCAATTTGTAGTTATGGCAGAACCGCGATTATTTATAAAAAATTGAAAAATAATTATTCTATTTCAGAATGCTTTAAGGGAAGATATTGGAAAAATCTTAATTTCACAGTTTTTTTTGGTACCGATCAGAGAAAAAAAAAACTGATTCAAAAAACTTTTTTCTTAGGTTTTTTTTAAATTATTGTGTGGTTCTTTTTTCATGTAATTTTGAATTCATAAGTCGGATTGGTATAGGTATATCTACCTATATACCAAAATAAGTATATTTTTTGCCGTTTACGATGTATAGCGAAATAACTATAAAATCAAGATTATTTTTTATGATATTGAATGGTATTTATTTGTAATTATATCATATTATTTGACTTGTAACTTTGGTGTTATCAATAACTGACTTGTATCTGATAAGCTCTTATCTTCGCCTTTAGACTTCAGCACTCTTGGTTTTACATAAGTACCTAAGATAGGTATATATAGGGACGCACGTAAATACTTAATTGAATAGGAATTTGGGAGGACTTTTTACCACTTTGTTTCACAAAATATCAAATTTACATACTTGAAGGGATGACAGCTCCAATTAGGCGCGTGACCGCCTTAGGTCCACCTGTAGAGGTGTTCGACCCCCGCCAAAAAGTTTGAGCTTTCGATGAAGGAAATCATAGCATATTGGTATTAGGACTCATTTCACACGCAGCTTGTTAACCCCATACTGGACCATTTCTAGTTCGTATTACAGTTTCTAACACAACTAATATAAGTACTACATATACATACATACATATTTTATATAGATACATATTTAACACCCAGATCCACAGCCAACAAATTTAGTTCAGCACAAAGACGTTGGCCGTGCCGGGAATCGAACCCGGAACCCACAGTACGAGCAGTCGTTAAACCCAGTCAGAGGCCTTCGGGTGGCTTGAAAACTCTCGACACTACTCGGTAGGCTACTTTTTTATCCCGGATTAACTTCTTTTGTCACGGATTAAAGCAGGTAATACCGCAGGGCGCATCTAGCTACAAATATAGGCTAGATATCGAACTTGTTTTAATACCTAGCCCTTCTCAGTGTTTATTCCTGCTTGTGTACATAAACTTTGTTACCCCCGGATACTGACTTGGATTTAATCTACTATTTTGTAAGGTTTTTGTGTGTGTGTGTGTGTGTGTGTTTTTTTATTTATATAAGTTCTAATTATAACTAATTAAATGGGAAAAGAGGCCTCAATTTTTTATGTTTATAATAAAGAGTTTACTTTGTATGTTTTGAATTTAAAATTTAAAAGACATTTTGTCTGTAAAAACATTTTAATAAACTTTATAAATTGATTGAAATGAGTTGAATGAAATTGTTACCAATCTAATATTTGAGCATCACTGGCTAGAGTGACGTGCCAGTACCTATGTTCATTTGTTTGTCTACTTCGGTGATTAACAAAGCTTGATAATCATAATACGACCAGCTAGCTTCGTTTTGATGATACCTAGGTACTCGTTGTTCTAGATGTTATCAAATCACTGTGGCGTATCAATGAAAATCAAGGCCTGACATGCCTGCTTACTTATTTCATTAATTACTTATTTATGCATTTTCCTTCTCTAATGTTTTTCATAAAAAGTGTCTAAATTTTCTTCTAATGGTGGAGGTTCAGCTAGGTAGGTACGATATTGACTTTTTTAGAGTGTTTTCAACAGACATTTCTATCATCATTGGATACCTATAATAAGAAAGTTATAAGAAAAATATTTTTTATACATAAGAACTTGTATGTACATGGATGAAAGATTAATAATGAGATTATTGTAGGTGAAACTTTCCGAATGGATCAAGATTTAGCAATTTCTTAGATCTACTGTCACTTGAACGTTGTAGTGACACCTAGTGTTGAGTAGTTGATTGAAATAAAATAATTTACCTTTCCCATTGAAAAGCGGCATCTAGCGTTGAGTAGAATAACTACGATGCAAACCACATAAATAATTGACATACGAAATCAAATTTGACAGCTGACAGCTTTTATTTATAACACGAATAAATTAAATAGTAGCCGGTTTTCGAGTTGAAACAATACGCTTTGATAGTATTACATTTATACGCATGTCACTTTCGTGCCCGCAAAACTAAAGAAACGTCAACCGCAATTCATTGAAACTCGTTATCGCAGCGGGAATGTAGAAAATCTCGTTTGTTGATTCCAAGTGATTGTACCTGAGACCTTATAAATAAAATTCGCCAAACACGATGCCGCCAAGTAGTTTACGAGTCGTCTACGCGTTCGCCAGAGAAATGCACCCGAAAACCACGGACGTTTTCATTCAGTACGGGACCGCCGGATTTCGCACAAAGTGAGTAAAAATTCTTGGTAACACGACCATTTATCATTGCTGCTAGTTATTTAGGTCATTATTTAGTAACAAATGCTTTTATTTAGCGCCTTTCTCTTGTGCGCCGACATAATGTCACGTAAGCAGAATCTAGTTTACTTCCCAATTGAAGAATTGCAATGAGTCATGGTTATTCGTTTATACATAATCAATTTATAACGGGAAGCACTCGATCGTGTGTCTTAAATGGTCAATGACAGTGTTATTTATATGGTAGAACTGTGGGTTAGTCATTGCTGCGCTTTTATGGATAAACAACTTGGGCATTTGCATATTGGAATGCATTGAGACATATTAAAAGACCTTGATGCAATTAAGAGTCGGTTATGTCGTTTAATTAATCTGTTCACCTAGTTTTTATAGTCAGTTTGTGTTATCATATGTGTGTATACAAACATTTGTATGCAGCTTGCACCCCAGGGGGTAATGTGCTAAATAATTAGCACAATGCATAGAATATGAACCATATTGAAACTGTTATACAATGATTTATTGTCTCCTGTGCGGTATTTATTTAGAAAATTCCTATTGTTTGTTTTCATACAAGGAACTTGAAATAATTCATATCTTACCTATTTTTGATGTATGAATTCATACATTTTACCTCTATTTATGTATGTATGTTATAATGTTTATAGTGAAAATCATATGAAGTCACAACCTCCTATTACGGGCTCAAATTCCTGGCTGGGAAGGTATCAAATGTGTGGTATTGTTGTTTGAGTGTTTGTTTGCATGATATCTCCAATGTTTAAGTCAATCTTCTGAAAATACATGTAAAAGTTTTAAATGTATTTCATCATACATATTCTTAACTGAATATTTTTCATTTAAGCCATGAATATTTTTCATGCAATGCAATTAACTGTCATACCACTTCATATTTTTCAATATCACCATCATTTAGGTCAGACTCCAGTCAATTTAAATTTATACAATACATATTTTTAAATTTAGGTCAGACTCCAGTCAAACTAATCTTTATACAATACATTCTATTTAAAAGTAAAAACACCTTAGAGATATTACGTAATCATGTAATATCTCATGTCATATGATTATGTATATCTGTAGCCAATTATAATTTTTCAAAAGCTGTTCCAAATGGATACATTTTTGGACTTGCATTGCTTCACTCATATCAGCCTACAATGACCCATTCTTGGGTATCTGGTCTTTGATTAATCGAACCACAAATTATGCTCAATGCCCTTCTAAATTGTCCCCTAGACATATTAATGTCATTGACCTTATATGCTAGTAATCTATCTTCAGAGTGATATGGATGTTGGCTACTTTTTTAAAGTAATTTTATTTTAACATCAAAATGTGTTTCATACATTTTATATTTTTATTTATTTTATTTTAGTTTCGTAAAAACAACATCATAAATTGTGATAGTACTTTCTTTACATAAGGTTATATCATGACTAAGACATACCTTTTTCACATGCCCACCACACCTGGTGAGGTGGGTGGGGTATGTCAGGCTCGATGCCAGGAGGGCATCACAACCGACTAAAACCTCATGATGGCCTCCTCACCAGAAAGAGTGGGGTGAGGTTCCGCTTCTCGCATTAACCCACCACCCCGCCCACTTCAGCTAGCCTGCGAGACTCCTCCTCAGGGGATGATTGCCCTTGCAGTGCACTTGGTGCACCGCAACCACCTCGGGGACTGTGAGTGCAATAGACGCCGGACAACCCCAGTCCCCGTGACGGGACAGGCCTGTGCCCCCGTCACTTGCCACTACGGCCGCAGAGAATAGGGAAAGTGGTAGTTGCTGGTTACCACTCCCTTCTCCCTGTGGCCCCACCGCGTCCGCCATCAACCGGTGGCGACCCCGTCGAGGCCGCGGCAGGTATGAAGAGCGGCGCATCGTAATACCGACACTTCTCTCCTGCCGCGGTCCCACACCTTCGGCTGTGGTGCCTCCCAAACCACACCGCAAGCCCGCCTCAGTTGCGAAAGCCCCCGAAAACCCTCGGAACGAGGTTCCGCAACCTACTGGTGCCACTCCATCTAGCTAGCATTTGCATACTATCTCATTAAATGCTATGACAGAATTAAGGATAAGTGATTCAAATTATTTTTAATGACCACATTGAGTTCATTTCATTCATTCAGTTGTAAAATCATCATCATCATCATTGGCTTTTACATCACAAAATTAATTAATGAAATGTGTATCAAAATTAATTTGCATTTAATATAGTGTGGTTGAATTGTGTGTTTGTTTAACCTCATCATTCTACTCTTATTGAAATGTTCAACCATAAACCTCAACTAAATTCACCGCAGTATTCATAAAATGGGCTCAACAAATAAACCCAAATGCTTGACTATTCACTTTGACTAAAGCTATAGTTATGCACTGAAATAGGGAAATGCAGATGCATAAGTTCTATAGTATCTCAGAATAATATTTGGCATAACCTCTTATAAATATGTAGTTAGTATTTAACATACAATTCCATTCATATACTTAGTTATACTATGTTTAGTTATGAGTACTAGTTATTATTCTGTGGTTATGATTACCTATGTGTGAACACCTAATTACTTTCTTAGTTACTACAAAAAATATAAGAATACCTTCAATTATTAATTTTAAGTATTATTAAAGTTTTAATTGAGTATTGATTCTTGTATGTATCTGAAGTAGTAGCAACAAAAGCTATTTTTTTATTTTATTTTATAATTTGAATAAAATGTATATCTACACAAATAAAACTTACTCGTTACATAAATTTAAACCTTAGTTGACGTTTTCATCCAAATAAACACAATAAAAACTTACTGACTCATTAGAACAATCAACTGGTGTAAGTTTTACTTCTGTTTATTTCAAATCCTGTGGTTCAAATCAAATAAGCTGGCAGATTGCCAAGCACTTTCATACATATAGATCAACTTGGGAAATGTTTGTTGTACAGATACATAATATCAGTTTTATTAGCCTTCTAGGTTCAATTTAGCTATTTTAGAGCTCTGCTATAAGTACAAAACTAGCTGCGGCCCGCGGTGTTGCCGGCGTTAATCCGGGATTAAAAGAAGTTAATCCGGGATACAAAGAAGTTAATCCAGGATACAAAGTAGCCTTTTTTTTGTTGACGAGGGGGAAATCGTCGAGAAGATACCTGGCTACGATGGGGCGCAGCCAGGTTATGTGGGATTTGTACCCACTAAAACCCCCCCGGTGACCTGCCTCTGTGCTCAACGGAGGTCCCCGGGTTCTTTTACAAAGTAGCCTATGCCTTAATCCAAGGTATAACCTATCTTCATAGTAAATATCATCAAAATCGGTCCAGCCGTTGGAGCGTGAAAGAGTAACATAGATTTTGAATCTATTTTCAACTCTAAATATAGGACTTTCAAATAACGTACCGACACTCTCTTAAACCGCTATTCTATTGACTTCATACATATTTCAGCGCCTGCTGTGAGGCAGTACATTTTTCTAGGTCCAGAAGCGCGATATTAAAAAATAATAATATTAACCACAACTATAAACAGCTTCAACTATAAAACAGTTCAGTGCCCTACCTTGTCTTGAAGTTCAAAACTCAGTTTCGCTCTGTCAAGGGCAAGTTTGATGTAATAACGTTTGATAGAGTAGAGAAACATAACAAGTTTAAATCTTGTTATTTAGTATCGTAACTCACACGTCAAGTCTTCATAAATCTGTTTACGAAATGAAGTTTAGATCAAAAGAGAACTTTGACGTCATTTCTTCTGCATTAGTTGTGAAGCCGACGCCTTATTAGATTTGCAGTTTGTTTTTTTGTATATCTTTTATTACGACAGCCAAAAAAGTGCTAAATAGTTTTCATTGTTAGGACAGAGACTCTGAAAGAAAACAAGAATTCATTTGAAAGTAAACCTAGTTTTCTCTCGCATTCTTAAACACTTAAAAAAAGTATCAGTCGTAGCGCCTGTATCTCGACTTTCTTAGGAGTTCTGAAACGATTGCTAAAGTTAAGCAACGTGTTGATGCGGACACACTTTGGATGGGTGACCAACCAAAAGTTGTCATAAAAATGTGATATTTATGTACATCTGGGCGCTAGCTTAAGTTGGATAACACGTTTAATTCTAGGACCCGAATTTTGGTCCAGTACAAACTGTGGTTAAGCGAAGTCAGAGGCCCTTAAGCTGCTTGAAAATACTCGACACCAGAGCTTAGTCACTGCTCATACGAAATTATTATTATTTTTACTTATACCTAACGCAAATCTTTTTTAAGGGCGGCTATGGTATGTCTTGCGAACAACTTTTTTCTAGAACTAAATTTACTAAATAAATAGCTGATTCATAGAAAATGTTTATTGTGACACGTTTACTTTTCGCATATTTGAAAAAGTCGTTGAAATAAATAAGTTTTACTAGATACGTAATGTAACCGTTCCTAAAATATTTTGAGTTGATTACTTTAGATGTAAAGTTACTTTCTAGTATATAATACTAAATTAATTACCAAATAGTTACTACGAGTGTGCTAAGCTTAGATTTTAATTGTGTATTACGCATTGCACATTAATAAGTTACGCGGTAGAAGATTGCATACATTTAGCTGTCTACTTAGATAATGCTAATGAGAATAGAGCTAGTTACTATGCATAACATGGTCAAATAAATGGGAAAATCCCGGAATGGTTACAAAAGAAAAGTAGAAATACTGTTGTAGAAGTATAGAACTCAAAATTAAATCCTATAGGTGGATAAGGTGCATTTATTTTTATTGAGATTTATCGTTTATCGTCCATAGTCTCCTAGCCTAGTAGCTTACGAATAACTCGCTCTTGAGATTTATTCCAGACCAAATAAAATAATAAATAATTTCTTCGTCCAATTTATTTATATAAAAAATCTCCATGTGATAATGATTTCGTTTTCTTTAAAATGCTTTCAATACTCTCTGTATATTTACAAGTACATGTACGTAAGTCATATTTTTTATCAGTTGAATATACTTAAACAGTACTAGAGATATATTGGCAATTAGGATCACCGTTATCATTTATGTGTCAAGCATGATTGCCCGGATTGATAACAATGTAAACATTAGTAACGCACCAGTGAACACTCTAATTTGATCCTTGTCAACATGAGATACGAGCTATTTTAGGATTACAGTGATGTTTTACCGAGTACAGCAACGCCATATATAGCCTAAGATCCCACTGCAGGATTGGTGTGCTCATCGACTATTTGTTTAAAACCAAATTTTTATGTTTATTTATAGTTAAGAGAATATATATTTACTAGGGTGCCTATCAAAATTTGGCCGCTATTATTTTTTTTTAAATTATTTTTTAATTTATTTTTGGTAAAAAATTTCGTTTATTTATTATTTAAATAAAATAACGTCTACATCACAGCAATTAATATGAAGATTCGAAAAAATCACGGTTGCCGTTGCTCACCTGGCCGCACTTCCTTGCAGCCTGGTGTAAACAGGTATGATTTCGATAAATTTATACGTTCATAACCTATTTTTATGAATTATATGTCAAATTAAAGCTATTTTTTTTCTATTAATTATCATATAAAGTTGCTTAATTAAATCTGGCCGCAAATAAGGGTTGCTGGCTGTTAAAGATAATAAATATTTAAGGTAGAGTGAAAGAGAGTTAGCGCGTAACATCATTTGTCAGACGAGGACAGCGATTGCCGACTGTACGACGCTATTAAGCCATTGCGCATGCGTCGAATGCTCAGAATACAGAAAGAACCAGAAACCGTGAGCGCGCCTAATACTGAAGCTACTAAAACTACTCTTAAATAGAGTAGTTTGACGCGCGACCGATCCGATCCGATGGGATCACATTTCACGTGTAGGTAAGTATCGTATTTAAGTATCAACTTTTTTAATTATTGAATAAATTTCTCAGTTTTAAAATTGTCATAGATAATGAGGCATCCATCTTGTTAGTGTTGCCAGTATAAGAGTTTTGATTTAGCCTACTTTTTATTACCTCTTGAGGGCTTTTATTCATTGCAGAATATTAATAATTAATTTAATAAAAATTAACCAACTTGAAAAAAGAAAGTATAACACATCAGTGCAGCCCGTGTGTACATAACCAATAGTCCTATTAAATAGTATGTTTATATCTATGAAAAATACCTAGACATAATATTTCATCATTTATCTAAATTTAAATTTTTGTTAATAAGTTCAAATTCTAAGAGACAATATTATATAAAGCTTACTCAGCAAAAAGGAAATTAAATGTATTTTTTTCTAAAGCGTCTTTTATTCAATAAATCTATCAATTTATTGAGACAATTAGGTAGGTACATAATAATAATATAGATTAGGACAACGGGCACATAGCTAGCAACATTACGCGGGTGGGAAATGACGCGGGCGGGGGGCAGTGTTTTGTTTTACGCGGCTTCTGGTTCTTCGAGTTCGTAATAAACAATGTTTTATATTTACATTGTTATTTTATTTGTGCATCTAAAAATTATTATATTAATTAACGTTAAATAGAATTGATAAAGATGAAGTCGTGTTTTTTGTGTAACGAAAAAAGCAATGTACTTGACTTTCATAATATATCATTCCAAAAGTGCTTGCTAATGTTATTGTTTCGTCGTAAAAAAAAATATAAATATCATGACCTTTTATTTACAATTGACTCTACTAATGATTTTGGATATCATTCAGAGTTTAATTTTTTGTTGCAATTTATAAATTTAACATTTTGAAAAAATTACATATTTTTTGGAGTATTTATTATAAGTCGTCTCTATTTTTCCCCGGTGGTTGAGAACACTAACGTTCGACGCATGCGCAACGGCTTAAAAGCGTCGCACAGTCGGCAATCGCTGTCCTCGTCTGACAAATGATGTTACTCGCTAACTCTCTTTCACTCTACCTTAAATATTTATTATCTTTAACAGCCAGCAACCCTTATTTGCGGCCAGATTTAATTAAGCAACTTTATATGATAACTAATAGAAAAAAATTAGCTTTAATTTGGCATATAATTCATAAAAATAGGTTATGAACGTATAAATTTATCGAAATCATACCTGTTTACACCAGGCTGCAAGGAAGTGCGGCCAGGTGAGCAACGGCAACCGTGATTTTTTCGAATCTTCATATTAATTGCTGTGATGTAAACGTTATTTTATTTAAATAATAAATAAACGAAATTTTTTACCAAAAATAAATTAAAAATAATTTAAAAAAAAATAATAGCGGCCAAATTTTGATAGGCACCCTAGTAAATATATATTCTCTTAACTATAAATAAACATAAAAATTTGGTTTTAAACAAATAGTCGATGAGCACACCTATCCTGCAGTGGGATCTCGTACTAATACATATGTATAAACGGCGCCGCTGAATCGCGGTAGCAGGATTTTCACGAAATCAATTAATATAAAATCAAAAATTGACAATATTAATAGAACCTTTTCATTTCTTTTTAACTTTTAGAAGCAAACCGAAAAATGAATAAAGTTTGAAACGACTACATACTTTAAAAAAAAAATAAAGCTTTCGAGAATTTATTTCACATAATCGTGTTTTGAAACACTAACGCTTCTTAGTACTTTATCTTAATAAAATTATAATTAGGATGGGAAATTATTCGACTACCATTATTCCAACAATATACAGATCTTTATCCCTGAGATGTAAAGTCGAAATTAGCATAACACAAAGACTTTGTGGTTGTATTTTAATTAGACCATACTTTTTACCATACATATCCTCATAGGTTTTTAACATCTTGGTCAGATGATTAAAGCAATTAAAATAAATAAATAATAAATAATTATTCCAACTATCATTGATCATTTTCATTATCATCGAACACGCGCTATTTTCTGCTTAAACGTCATGTATTCTATTCTAATCGAGTTTCGATCGTAAATTAACAATGTCTTCAATCCGTTGTGATGTCTATTGACGCTTCTAACATTAAATGGATGCGAAAATAAACATTTTTTAAGGCGATAGTATGGGTAAAACATTTTATCAGTAGGTATACATTAGGGTATAAATAATAAACTTTCTAAAAGCTCCAACAAAATTTATGAAAAAACTACTTTATAAAAGTAATAGATTGTTTAAGCAATTTAGTTTTTTTGATTCATAAGTCTAATTTGTACCAAATTAAGTCCAAACAATTCAAAGGTTCATCTTTATACGTATAAAAAACTTATTATTACGTACCATATTTTTTTTACAAGTGGACTTTCCGTTTGATTACTACTTGCCTTGGTGTTAAGCAATACTATACGATATTACACGATTGCCTAGAAAATACCTATTAAATCTAGATTTGAAGTCTATAACAGTATATAATTTATAACGATAACGATAAAATTATATAAATTAAAAAAAACCCATCGTCTTAATCAATGTCTATTATTGTTACTTAAGGCTCAAAGAAATGGGGCTAGTTTGCTAGTCAGCTAGTTTTAAAGCTAGCGAGTAAGCGGGTAACTTTTTAATGCAAATCTCAAAAGTAGATTGGAAAAAAGCTTTGTGACCCAAAGCGACTTTGCAGACTTTTCGGGAACTCCTGGCTTGTAAACTAGCTTAGAGTCTAGAACTCTCGAGGCTTGTACATTGTATACTAGCCCAGTATTCCAGGTTTTGGTTTATTAGCAATGAATTGTTTGATTCCAGGGCAAATCTACTGGAACATGTGGTTTACCGCATGGGGCTTTTGGCGGTCATCCGATCCAGATGTAAAAATGGTAAGAAAATTATTATGAACTCTTGGGACAGATCAAATTCACCTACTTATTTTTTTTAACTATAAGACGACTAGTAAAACTTACGAGTATTTAACATGTTACTATTCGTTACGATGTATGTAAACTACTTTTAATTATCGTTTTAACGTTACTTGAATTTTGTTTATATTATTGAGTAATTGCAAACATCATCATCTATATATAGTCTTTCTTATCACACTTTGGGTATAGGCCTCCCTCTGCATGTGCCAGCTGCGTCGAACTTGTGCAGTCCTCGTCCAGACAATATGTCAAATGTATCTCATATACTCCAATTATACGTTAACTGTATAATTACTTCAAGGTCAAAAAAGATCGTGTTTTTTATAATTACCTTACTCACTTTACTCACTATACATTTAACCTTAACCTTGACGTGACATTCAACCCTTTATGCATCCCTAGAGTTTACTTTTTAACTATAACTAAATCGTCTAAGATATCAAAATTTTTCTTAAGTATGGCTAAACTCGTAGTAACCTACTCTTAAGTTTGCAAATAAATTTATTTATTACATATGAATTTTGGTCCTAACTATTATGAATGTCGTTTTTTTAATATATCAGGACACATTTCACACACGGCTGGTTAACCCCATACTGAACCGTTTCTAGTAGCTAACACAACTGATATTCTACATATACATACATATTTAACACTCAGACCTACAGCCAAGCAATTTTATTTAAATTTGCATTTTAGTTATGACGTTTACGTAATTTTGCTAACATCCATCCAACCATCTCGCTTGCATTTATCTTCTTACATGTCTATTATATTACAAAAACCCTAATATTTTTAGTAATATAAACCTATTCGAATAACTGGGCGCGGCGCCAAATCCGACGTTTCTTAGAACCTAGACTGAACACATAGCGAAATGGAGCGTGTAGAATTCACACCGGAACATTTTATTTATGAACGTTCAGTTATCTTTACCTCGCCTCCAAACTATTGGCTCGATGACGTAGCGCCAGCGTTGGGCATTGGTGTGGGTCGAAGAAATTGCATTTGTGCCAACCTTGGCGCGGAAGTTGGTTGTTGGGATCGATGGCTGTTTTCATCTTTGTATTTTTGTAGCTTCAATAGACTTACCACTGACCTTTAGACAGCTTAAAAGCTCTCGATATCAGAGCTTTTGGCCGCTTAGCTCGTACGAAAGAAGCTTAGTAAAGCGATTATCAAAGATGAACGAAGGGAAGGGCAGGCGATCAGTGCTTCTTCAAAGTGTTAAGAAATTACATAGACCTTACCTTTATCGGTGACTATTTTTCCAAACTAAATTTTGACTATTTGTACACTCGCGACAATGGTGGCGATTCAGCGGCACACACGACTAAACTAAATTTAAAGAAGCCCCGTCTCTTTTCATCTTAGGTGGCCAGAAAGAGACGGCACGTTCTGCACCATAGTCAAAACAACTAAAATCACGTCAAATGTAGAAAATATAGGCGACTTTAGAACGCACTCACTTGTATCATCTCTAAAACTGCCTGCACATTCCATATTTGAGGTGATTTTAATTATTGTTTTGTCTGTGGTTCAGAACGTGCCGTCTCTTTCTGGCTACCTAAGATGAAACGAGACGGGGCTTCTTTAAATTTACTTTAGTCGTGTGTGTCGCTGAATCGACACAATTAAAGTTATTCCATGTTACAAAGGTCGACTGAATGTGTTTAGTGCAAATACGAGTACATGTTGGTTAATAATCGTCCAATGTTGGTCTGCATTGGGCCAATAATTTGGAAGCAGTTTAACGCATACACGACCGGGTTCACTGGTCGACAAATCTAATAGGTCATTAGGTCAACGGTGTAGGAAAGATTCCGGTTACACATCTTTCAATTTAATCACAGCTAATGTTGGTATGAATGAAATAGTGAACTTCTTTATTTATTTTCGTATGAGCTAAGAGTCTAAGCTCTAGTGTCGATAATTTTCAAGGTTTTTTATGTGTGTTTTGCGGCTACATTTAATTAATTAAAACTCGTCTGAAGAAATGTGTAGGTTCCTAAGTAAATTGTAGTTCTGTAGTTCAATCCAAATTTATACACATTGAAGCGCTGATTGCTCAGATGGGCGTGCGGCCTTACGTCCTGCAGTTCGTGGGTTCGATCCCTGATATTGAGCTCGAGCTTTCGGCGAAAGAAATCGTAGAGAAGCAATATTGCATGGTAGAATATCTTCTAGTGGTCGCCTGGTTAGCAACTACCCTCAAATTGCCAAAAAATAATTTGAAAAATCAATCACCAAGCACTTGTGTTCTGGCAGCCTCATTGTGAGCCAGTTACTACTGACTAGGCATGCTAAACCTTAGACCAGAGTGTCGCTAACGTGTATCAAATATAACAAACTAACCTTCATATTAGTTATTTTTTGTGGGTTTGTACACCCCTTTCATTAAACAGGGTCAATGGTAACTGACGCAAAACCATTAATGACTTTCTACAACGCGAATAGGTCAACGAACTTCTGTACGAACTGTTGATGTTTTTTCCGTGAATTTTCAGATAAGGAAAATACTTTGTTTAGGTCTATTAAAGTAGCTGAGGGATTTGTTTTAGTTACTAATATAGGGTTATAAATGTGCGACTTACTAAAGTCTTGTCTTAAAAATCCACTCTATAATTTATGTAAATATTGGTTTTATACATGTCACATATTAAAAACTAATACTAATACTAATCAAATAACCCGCCCCTGCTCGCCCCCGGTGCAAAGGTGCCCATCACGCTCGCTGCATTACCGCGCTGAATAGCTATGGCCAACCTTTTTTTTACATTAAATGGGCTTGCGCTTGATCACAATTCACCTGATGGCAAGCGACATTATGATCTAAGGTGGAACGCGCTTACCCAGAAAAAACCGGTTCACTCTTGCTTTGAAAACCGCCAGATTGAAGCTCTCAGGGAACAGGGAACTAGGCAAAGAGTTCCACACCTTCGCAGTTCGCACTATGAAGGTGCACCCAAAAACGACCCGGAGCGGGAGTCACCGATGATTTTATTTATTCTAATACCCAGCTCGTGAACAAAATTCTTCGCCTCTCTTCGCCAACTACCCAGAGTCTCTATAATATACTTTACTTGTTTATTTAGTTTCTTTGTCTGTTGTTTGTTAGCTTTATACGTCACAACGCCTACCTGAATATAAAATTTGGCACATTTTAGCAATACCTACAATATACTCATTACCATTATCGCGCTGTGAAATCATATCACACCATCAACATCCACAGCCGGTTCTCTCCCACTGCTGGGAATAGTCCTCTCTTTTAACATGCCATTCATCTCGATCCTTCGATCCTGTGCCAATCGTGTCCTGATCTGAACACGATCAATTAACATTTGACTATGTGATCTCATAGTTGTAGTTGTATATTTGACGACCTCGTTGGCGTAAAGGTTACCATGCCGGACTGCTAATCAGAAGGTTCCGGGTTCGATTCCCGGCCCGCTCAACATCTTTGTGCTTAACTAAATTTGTTGGCTGTGGGTCTGGGTGTTAAATATGTATTTATATATTATAATATGTATGTATATGTAGTATATCAGCTGTGTTAGCAACCATAATACGAGCTAGAAATGGTTCAGTATGGGGCTAACCAGCCATGTGTGAATGTGAAAAAAAAATGTTAATTGATTCTTCATCTTAGTCGTAAACTTAATTACTAAGTAACCACCAACGAAACAAGTAACTACCAACGTACGCACCAGCCTTCGCTTCCTCTTACTCATATTCAGTTGGTTATCCAAATGAGAGGACGTGAACATTCAAATGTTTCCTTTATTGACTCGAGTTATAAGCAAACATATTCTTTTGTTTCATCATGATCAGTTTTTTATTAAAAGTCAGAGGGGTTATTCATAGACTCAGCTGATAATAATCGATTTCAAAGTAGCCCTTGCGTCAAAAGTGGTTCAGTTCATTTTAAAATGGGGTCAAAGTCACTACTACGATCCATTTTTAGCTTACCCATTATGTGTTACGTGGTGTTTACGTAGATATGAAATGTTAATGAATGGGAATGATGATATGATTGTCACTTCGGTTGCTTTCGTAATGCATATTTTTTTTATCTAAACTAATGTTCTAACATTCTACTTAAATTTCCAATACTTGACTTATAATTACTACTGTTATAGCGCAGACAACAAAACACTCAATTTAAGCAATTTCACATGATGGTAAAATATCCACATCGATATCGTAAAATCTCATTATAACATCGCTCGCTCGCACCTGATTGGCCCTGCGCGCGCAGCTGCGCTCTCATTGGTTAGATTTTAATGGCGGCAAGTTCACTGTGACAATACACGTGAATTTTTACTCTTGTTGTTTTATTAATTGCATTAATGAAGATAAAGTAGTGTATGCAACTGCATATAACACGGGTATTAAAACACTCATTACTATTATGAAACTCGCTGCGCTCGTTTCATAAATTCACACTCGTGTTTTAATACCCTTCATTATAATAATAATCATTTATTTTGAACCAATAGGATAAACATACAAAGCAGATTAAATTATTCTATAATATTTACAAAGTATCCTTATATTTATGTCCTGAAAGAAAATGAGCGTGTTCCTCAGAACTAAGCGAACTTGTATCTCTGAGGAGCAGCTCCCCCAAGTGTGGTGTATGCATTTCTTACACAATCTACTTTACACTTTGCTATTTTAATTTAGTTAGTTCAACAATCTGATTAAAATTAATTAAATATGTACATGTTGTAATTATATTTTAACATTACTACTATATTTGCTACAGTCGAGAGATGCGCAAGTTTGAATTCAAGATGTGTATGTATGTGTGTGTGTATGTGAGTGTGAGTGTGTTTGTGTGTGTGTGAGTGTGTTTGTGTGTGTGTGTGTGTTTGTGCGTGTGTGTGTGTATGTAGGTTATCTGAGAGGGCCTGGGTGACGTCATCATTGAAGATGGGGTGACAACACTATGAATGTTATAACTAATATGTTAGCTTAAAACTTGTAAGAGATTTTCTGTGTCAGCATACGAAAGGTTTTTTAATATTTTAGTGACTTCACTTTTAACTGAATGTGTGTTTAGGTTTCTTATGTCAGTGATTTTAGATATTTTATTGTATACAAAGCCACCAAGGAAACATGGAAAACGTTGAATAAAGGCTGTTCTTGGCTTCGTATATTTCATTACAATATCCTTTCGCCGTTTCTCTGTGTTAGAAGCGGCAGGGCTGTTTTTATGTTGGTTTAAAATAATTTTTAATATATAATTTTGTCTGACTGTTAGTAATTCTGTATCTTTATATAATTGTGAAGTAGGGTATCGGAATGGAAGAAAGTTACTCACTTTTAGGATGACACGTTGGGCTTTTTCAAGGAGTAGTACGTGGGTTTTGGTTGATCCACCCCAGCTTTCAATGCAGTAGGTAATCAGTGAGTGGCAAAGCGCAAAATAGATTACTCTAAGGGTTTTTTTGTCAGCAACGTGTCTAATATTTTTAAAGACAGCTATTAACTTACGCACTCTGCAAGTCAATGTGCGGAGGTGGGTTTGAAAGTTAAGGTGTCTATCAATAGTTATTCCTAAGTACCGGATTGTTTCTACTCTTTCTAAGCTCTTGCAGGAGCATCTGTTTTGAGGATATTTATTCATATCATGGTTTAAATGTGAATAAATTTTAAGCTCAGAATGAGGTTGTGTTCTTTTAAGGATTGAGAATGTTACTATTTTTGTTTTATCAGTATTTAGGCTAAGTAGGTTTTGATTAAGCCAACTCACGACTGTATTAAAGCCAATTTGTGCTACTTTAAAGACATCTACCCAGCTTTTATCACGGAATACAAGCGCGGTGTCATCCGCAAACGTAATTATTCTTCCATTTATTAACTTCATATTGCATAAGTCGTTAATGTATATAAGAAATAAAGTAGGGCCTAGTATGCTTCCCTGGGGGACTCCGTAAGTAACATATTCTGGTTCACTTATCATATTATCTAACCTAACACACTGTTTACGGTTCGAAAGATAGTCTTTAAAAAGTTGTAGTTGCAAATCTCTAATGCCAAGTGCCTCTAGTTTATTAATTAAGATTGGAATCGCTACGCTATCAAATGCCTTCGCTATATCAATAAAGATGGCGAGACATTTATCGCCAGCATCGAGTCCCAATGCTATGTGTTCCGTGAGTTCATTATATGACAGTTGCATAAACTACTATTATAGTTGGGCCCCTAGTCAACCTAACTGAAATTGTTTTGTCTAAATGACAGTACATATACGATTTCAGTTAGAAATACATGGTTTCGGTGTCCGCCCTGAGTTATATTATATATCAGGATTAACGGATTACCACCGCAGGGCCAGCAGTTATTTAAAATTAATTTTGGTACTGTTGAATCAAATGTAGAACACAAAAACTAATCGACACAATAGCTAAAATATGTTACGTAGAAAAACAATTGACTATTTAGTATGTAGTATATTTGTATATATTTACTAGCTGACTCGGCAAACGTCGTTTTGCCTTGAGTAGGTACAGTTAAAAACATTATAATTGATCAGTATGCGCGGGATAAAAAAAAAATACTAAAATGGCCACAAAAATAAGGGTTGGTGATATATAAGTAAACGTTTAGGGTTGTATGTATTTTTAATGCCATATAATAAAAAAAATAAAAACAATAATTTTCTTCGGATAAAAGGGTGAACAACCCTTACCACTTAGGGGTATAAAGAATATACAGTAGCCGATTCTCAGACCTACTGAATACGCACATAAAATTTGAAAAAAATCGGTCAAGCCGTTTCGGAGGAGTACGGTAACAAACACTGTGACACGGAAATTTTATATATAAGAAGATTAGAAGATTATTTTTTGTTGTACACCCGTCTCATGTTTTATTGTCACTGTCTTTGTGGTTTCCTGGAAGTGATCGCTTTTAGCGGTAAGGCTGCCATTTTTGGCACTAGTTTAAGTATCTAATGTAAACAATTTACTAAGTGTGTGAAAGAATGTATCTATCATCTAATGATTGTAGTTATTATTTACTAGTTGTGCTACGCGGCAGTACCTGCATTAATCCAAATCAAATCAAACCATTTATTTGTATGGTTAATATTTTTACAATTTGTAGCAAAAATGTTTCTTATACCTATGATTCTTACATGTCCGGAATAAAAAAGCACCTATATGTGTTTCAGGGTCAAATTTTTCCCTTTGCCAATCGAAATCGGTTGAGCCGTTTGAGCGTGAAGAAGTAACAAACATACACACAAACTTTCGCATTTATAATATTAGCGGGATTGTAATTTTTCAGGACGCACTATTGGCATCATGATTACCGCCTCTCACAACTTGGAGCCTGACAATGGCGTGAAGTTGATCGACCCCGACGGAGAGATGCTGGAGCAGAGCTGGGAGGAGATAGCGACCAGGCTTGCTAACGTCAGGTATAAAAAAAATACATAAAGTCGAATATATAACCTCCTCCTTTTATGAAGTCGGTTAATAAATAAATCAATTACGAGTTAAAAACAGCGACAAATAAAAAAAACACTCATAAGCATGTAAGCATTAGCCTCCGACTATATGTTCCCAATGCTGGGACTCGGGGTCTTCTCTCACTAGGAGAGAGATATAGGCCATAATCCACCGCGCTGGCCAAGTGCGGATTGGCAAATAACACACGTCATAGAATGTTGTGGTTCTCAAACATGTCGGTTTCCTCACGATATTTTCCTTCGCCGTAAGGCAAGTGCAAATCCACACATAACTTGAAAAACTAAGGTATTGAACCAGGGGCCGTCAGATTGAAAAGCACCGAGGCACACTTGCTTTTTTACACATTTAACTTGCAGAACATTTACTTGTTATGAATACACCTTTGTTCCATAAAAAGTATTGAGCACGGAAATGATAAATATGAGTAAAGAATACATTCCATTGTGCGCCTTATTCGTTGACAAAGTAACCGACACATCGCAATGAGATAGCTATAAAGTGACTAAAGATGTATTGAATTATCTGAAATTATGTCAAAGGGTCAACCGGGAACAACCGAAGTTTGTAAGTTAGTTTGTTTAATAGGTTTATTTGTTTCATCTTGTTTTAATTATTAAGAATTTTTACTTTTTAAATTTATTTGGACCTAATGAAATTATCATCCCAGAGTTAATCTATCTATCCTCTACACGGCCAACAAATTAGTTGGGTGTTAAATATGTATCGATATAATGTATTATGTATGTATATGTAGTATTTCAGTTATGTTAGCAACCATAATACAAATTAGAAATGGTTTAGTATGGGGCTAACCAGCCGTGTGTGAAATGTATCCTTATATTTAATATTATTTATTTATTTATCTATCTTTGCACTGCAGGATATCGGTACCTCTTATGCTACGATCGTCTTGTTAATAAACCACGACATTAAATAGTTTGAAGCGCATAGATAATGAAGTTGGTCAATTAAGGTTCCAACAAGGATAATGGCCTATATCTCTCTCTCTCCTAGTGAGAGAAAAACATGTTTTTCATATTATAGTTTATTTAGTCGCTCTTCACTATCCTTTTTTTCACTTATTTTATAAGCTATAGTTTCCTTAGCAGCATAGGTCTCTCCTATGTTAATACGAGTATTGTGTTAAGTAAATAGTCTTGTGTTGTTTCAGTGACAATGACTTAGAATCAACAACCGAGCAGGTGATCAAGGAAGTCAACGCAGACATGGCGCTCAAAGCTAGCGTCTTCATCGGTATGGATACTAGGTCAGTAAAGCCAGGAGCCTTGAGCACCGTCGCAAAGTAGCCAGTCTTTCGGTTTTTTATAGGTTACATTTCGGAGAGTGTGCGACCGAATTGCACGATTTAATTCCCCCCGCCCCGTTTCACAATCGGACGAGCAGGGAAACACCAAGGCGGCATCGTTTCACTGTGGAGATACCTAAAATGCGCACTAAGCGGTTTGCCTCCACCTTCATTGTACGTACTGCCAAGGTGTGGAACTCTTTGCCAAATGCCCTGTTCCCCGAAAACTATAATCTTGCGGTTTTCAAAGCACGAGTGAACCGGTTTCTTCTGGGTAAGCGCGTTCCACCTTAGATCACAATATCGCTTACCATCAGGTGAATTCTGATCAAGCGCAAACCCATCATAGTATAAAAAAAAAAAAAAACACAATACGAAAGAGGATTGCTGATTTCAATACAATATGCGTGGAGTGGAAGTTTGCCATAATTACCGATGAAACCTATTTTTTCGTTGACGAGGAGGAAATCTTCGATAAGATGCCAATGGGGCGCAGCCAGGTTATGTGGGATTTGTACCCACTAATACCCCCCCGGTGATCTGTCTCTGTGCTTAACGGAGGACTCCGGATTCTTCCGGGAAACACCGGAGACCTACTTGCACTGCGATGTGTGAGGCTCTTCTTGCTTGCTAACTGACCAATCCGCTATCGACGGCTACAGTCTCAAGCCGCCGTCGTCTACCCCGGACTCGATGAAGCGGGTATCAGAGTCGGAGCCCCTTTAGTCGCCTCTTACGACAGGCAGGGGCAGTTCCACAGCCTTAATCTTTCACCCAGGCTGCAGGGTTTACCGATGAAACCTAGATGGCGCTACACATCGAGCGTGCAGCCTTGCTGCCGCTAAATTCCGCAGCGCGCTGCAGTCGCATAGTGATATAATAATAGTAGTTACTTGATCCGAGTGGAGTCGTTTCAAGAAAATACGAATAGGTATTGAATGATAGACTTTCTTACCATTCACAGAGCTTATGTATTTACTTCAGTAATAAATTATGATATAAAAATAATATATATTTAAGGGGGCCTCCCATACAACAAACGTGTTTTTGCAATTTAGTGGTACGGAACCCTTCATGCGTGAGTCTGCCTCGCACTAATATTGTTTTCTATAATATAATAATTTAGCAGACAGCATTAACAAATGGTAATCGTTGCGAGAATAGCAGAAGCCATAACCTGAAAATCCAGCGTGATCTTGCCAACACAAATACGGGGCATCATATACTCAGCATCAGAGTGGTTCATAATTGGAACAAGTTGCCCGAGGAAGTAGTCAGTGCTATGTCAGTGAACAGTTTTAAAAACCGGCTTGATAGCTGGTTGCAGAAAACAAAAAAATCTCTTGCTAACCTGTGATCAGTGCACTAAGTGAACTGTAAACATTGACATTGAACAGTGGACAAAATAATAATTTCAACTCAGTGTGATATAGGCACATCAGCATAATGCTGCTCGCCTATAAATCAAATAAATAAGTAAATAATTATTTTATCGATAATAGCAGTTGTGTTTCTGAATGAGCAATACATATTTTTAGCAAATGAGTAAGTCTAAGTATTTTTATGGCCATAGCTATTCAGCGCGGTAATGCTGCAAGCGAGATGGGCACCTATGCACCGGGGGCGAGCCGTTTAGTTTTTAATATGTGATATGTATAAAACCAATATAAATAAATATCTATAAAGTATTTTTATTATTCATATTGCAGGTACACAAGTCCCCGTTTAGCCGCGGCGGCGGTCCACGGTGTGATGGCATTGAAGGGCACAGCGAAAGAGTTCGGAATAGTCACCACTCCGATACTGCATTACTGTGTGAAGTGCCGCAACGATAACTCTTACGGCACGCCCACTGAAGAAGGTACGAAAAAAAATTTATCTTAATATAAATAAATCTCGTGTCACAATGTTTGTCCTCAATGGACTCCTAAACCACTTAACCGATTATAATAAAATTCGCACACCATGTGCAGTTCGATCCAACTTAAGAGATAGGATAGTTTAAATCGCTAATTATTGTCGCAATTTTAATTTATTCCTAATTATTGTCTGTTATTATTTGACAGTCACAATTATCTGTTAATTCCAAATGATTCTAACAGATGTCGATACCTTTCGACTGGGTTGAGTAAGTAATCAATAGATGGCGCTGTACCCCTAAGTGAGGCAAAACAACGTTTGCCGGATCAGCTAGTATGATATATAATACAAAACGGCCACACTTACGTAAAAGTGCGTTTTCTACACGGAAATACTAAGATCTTCTTCTTCGTATGTGCGCCATATGTTCTTCATAGGTTACCACGCCGGACTGCCAATCAGAAGGTTCCGGGTTCGATTCCTGACCCGGCTAACATCTTTGTGCTTAACTAAATTTTTTGGTTGTGGGTCTGGGTGTTAAATATGTACCTACATAATATATGTATGTATGTATATGTAGTATATCAGTTGTGCTAGCTACCATAACACAAAATAGAAATGGTTCAGTATGGGGTTAACCAGCCGTGTGTGAAAAAAAAGTGCTAAGCTCGGGCGTCGAGAGTTTTTCAAGCCGCCCGAAAGTGTCTGAGTTGGCTGTAGACTGCTTCTTCTAAAATTAACATCCGGGACCTACTTAACCTAATTTGACGTGTCATCTGACCCACGGTAGCGCTCAGATGAAAATGTCACATTAAAAACGACAGTCTTGTGCTTGGTCACCCATCCAAAGACTGTCTGCATCGACCGTAGCTTAGCTAGACCGAGCTACGTGGGCTACTTAGAATAAGTACCTTTTTTTTAAGAACTCGGGCCTAATTTGAATGGACTGTGGGAACCCCACTACCAACAGTCTTTTTTATAAAAAAATGTAACAATTCTTTTGCATAAATTAAAAAAAAAATATTATAACAGTCCTTGAGCCTGACGCCCCGTCCAATCGCCCCCAATGCCAGCCAGTAGACCGTCATTGGTAGCGATCAGACGGGGATTAGAATAAGAACCCAACCTTTATTTCCCACAGCCTTTCCGAGTCAGTTTTTAAAATGACTATCATCAACTTTCAGGTTACTACGAAAAAATAGTTGGTGCCTTCAAGACTATCCGGCAGAAACTACCAATCGGTGGCAACTACAACACCACACTGTACGTGGACGGTGCCAACGGTGTCGGGGGGAAGAAACTCAACATCATCAAGAAAACCCTGGACGGAGAGCTGGATTTGAACCTGTTCAACCTGGGTGGGAACGGGGGAAAACTTAACTTAAACGTGAGTACTTTATAATCCACGACGCAAAATCGACAGGGTGTTATTAGTTTGACGTGTCTCTGTGTGTGTGTGTGTCTGTCTGTCTGTGGCATCGTAGCTCCCGAAAAGATGAACCGATTTTGATGATGATTTTTTGTATGAGGTGTGTATTAGGCGGGAGTGTCCTTAGCTATGTTTGATGAAATACCGACCAAGATGGCGCCGCGGCAATATGTAATACGCGTATCTAGTCTGGAATTACTAGCTCTCAAGTTTTACTTACAATTAAAAATAATACACTTTCTCTAAAGATGACGCCAAAACAACATCGTGAATGATTATTGCCTTAACACCAATTATGACCTTTTTTTAAGTATAGTTTCACCTTTGACTGCCTTGCCTGATTTTAAGCTTTGTTGTGGTCTAAGATGTAACATGCTTGCATAGAAGAACCTTTTAACTTTAGTTATACTCCCAAAATTACTACTACACCACCTATATGACTATCACGCTATCAATATTTTATCTCTACACCAAAATGATTATAATTCCATCAAAATTATTATCACGCAATAAAAATTACAATCATTCCTCCAAAATTACCATCACGCCATTAGAATTACTATGACGCAATCAAAATTACCATCACGCCATCAAAATTACTATATTTCATCAAAATTACTATCATACCATCAAAATTACTATCGTACCACCAAAATCACTATAATGTCATCAAAATTACTATCATGCCCTCAAAAAAATCTTTGTATTCCAGTGCGGCGCGGACTTTGTGAAAGTGTCTCAGAAGCCGCCGGTAGGAGTACCCCTCGTCCCGTTCCAGCGTGTGGCATCTCTGGATGGGGATGGAGACAGAATCGTCTACTACTTTGTTGATGACAAGTAAGTACTACCTACATTCCCCCCCCCCCGCCTTTTTTCCCCCATAAGCCAATGTAGCATGAAGGAGTAGCAAACATAATAAATAAATACTAGGACACATTTCACACATGGCTGGTTTACCCCATACTGGACCATTTCTAGTTTGTATTATGGTTGCTAACACAACTGATATATTACATATACATACAAACTTATTTTTTACACACGTTTAAAAAAAACTATAGCGCTTATAATATTTGTGGGATTCTTTTCATTCGTAAAAGGTGAATGTCAGTGCCTGAAATAATGTCTTTAAATAAGAAATATGTAAAAATATTTTTATTTTCTTCTTAATTTTTATTTAACGATAGCTGATAGGACAAAATCTTGATGTTAATTTATCTGAGTGGGATGAATAATGATTATATTACAAATTATTGATAAAAAAATAGGGGTAGGTGTAAAAAAAAGTTAAAAATGAGGGTGGTATTAGATTTTTCAATGCTACATTATAAAAAAATAAAAATTAGAAAAAAAATAAAAAAATAATAATTAAGGTTGAACAACCCTTATCACTTAGAGATATGGAAAATAGATAGTAGCCGATTCCCAGACCTACTGAATACGCATGTAAAGATAATGCAGTCAACCCGTTTCGGAGGAGTACGGTAACAAACACTGTGACACGGAAATTGTTGAATGAATGAATGATTTATTGTCCATAAAACTAGGTACATACATAGGTGGTATTGTTTATGATAATTGTATATGTAAGATATATATTTTTTACTCTTGTATGAATCGGGACCTTTATTTTTTCCACCAGAGAACAAATGCACCTTCTCGACGGAGACCGTATAGCCTTGCTCCTGGCTTCGTACATCTCGGAGTTGGTCCGGGCGAGCGAAGCCGCGGGCCTGACGATAGGCTTGGTGCAGACCGCATACGCTAACGGCGCCTCAACGCACTATATTACACACACACTTGTAAGTACACACATATTTTCATACCATACCATGTATATGTCGTGGCCGCATCGTAGAATTGCCCATTTCATGAAATGATCGGTCTTAGTCGATCATATCATGAAATTGTTTCATTGACTACCGGTAGAGGCGCTGCAAGCGCTTTGTTTGTGTCAAGATGGCGGCTCTTAGTTCGCGCACGAGAGTAGGGTGACCACGAAGAAGAAGTCTATGGACTACTAGTGCTTATCAAATATGATATTATGGAAACTGTCGAAAAGGAATACCTCATATTTAAGAAATGACGATCATACGATTCGTATAAATCCGAAGTTTAGGTTAGGTTACCTAACAACTAAAATAAACAAGTATGTAACACAATTGTTCTGGGTTTTCATTAAATATTTTATGGTTACCCATTTTCACGATATGGTCAAACGTGGGTGACCAATCGTTAAACGTTTATCGTTTAATGATTTGGTCATCATTAGTTGGCCACTTCATGAAACGTGAACATATCACGAAATGATCAACCATTTTATGAAATGATCAATTCTACGATGCGGCCACGACATATATATTTTGAAACGACGACAACTCAGTCTGCTCACATGCGGAATGTTGGAGATTCGATCCCCGCCAATGAGCTAGAGCAATATAATCGGATGCATCATTATGAACTTTGAATCACGAATCTTAAGTATTCGTGTTTTTGGTACAGAATAAATCTGATAGATGGAGCTTTTAAAAAATCCACGTGCGGCTTACCCAGAAATTCAGATAAATAAAGCTCTGTATGTAAAGCGCCATCTTTTCGTTTTTACTTTGTATGTTTCTACTATCATGATATCACTATGCGACTGCCTTGCAGAATGTGGCGGCAACTGGGCTGCACGCTCGATTTGCAGCGCCATCTAGGTTTTTCATCGGTAATTATGGTAAACTTCCGCGCCACACTTTATTGTATGGGAATCAGCAATTCTTACTAGTTTTCTGATCCCAATTAATTATTTTTTAGATAAGATATTTTGTATCATAATATGGACCATCCTGTATCGGGAGCTCAGCACACGCACACAGAGACCGCGGCGCGGCGATGTGCGAGAGCAGGACAGCACTATACCTTGTTCACTATTGTCCTGCATGCGCCGGCGCAACGCTGTTGTGAGCGATAGCCGAGTTTCTTAGTTTTTGTCTTTAATAATACATATGTTACGCATCTGGGTCATTCCAATTATGTAATAAAATTATTGCTATGTCTAGGACACATACTAGGGATTGCATTTATTTCTGTGCATTGTTTATTCATAATAAAATAAATTAACTTAAATTAATTTTATCTTTTTGTTAAATAAATAAGTGAGAACCTTTTACCTTGGATACACCTAGGTTTTTTAGGTAACATATTTCAATTATAGTATGTGTTCTGTTTGTGATTAATAATAATAATAATTACTTAACATTGTAGAAAGTACCAGTGACCTGCGTGAAGACTGGAGTGAAACATCTCCACCACGCGGCGCTATCCTACGACGTGGGGGTCTACTTCGAAGCCAACGGTCACGGCACCATCGTGTTCAGTAAGAACGCTAAGAACACCATAAGCAAGATCGCCGAGGAAGGGTGAGTACGATAGTAACGCCCTTTGGTGTTATTGGTCCGGAAATACAGAACTTTATTAGCCCTAAATAACATACGTTAACCCTCAAATGGACGATTTTTGTTTCACGTTTTAAAAAAATATATTTGTGTAATAGACATGTATTACTGACTAGGAAAAATGAGTAAAAAAATCTAGACATTAATTTACTATACTTTTTTTGCAATAATGTGAGTGTTGTTTATAAAATACATTGCGCAAAAACAAAAAAATAATTAAATGAAGGTCAATTTTATGTGTGATTTTTAGTATGTTGTTTAAAAACAACATTGTCCATTTAAGGGTTAAAGGCAAGTCGTACTACAATGATTACTTAATACTTAAAAACAAAATTAAAGAATCTTGGAAGATTAGGTAGGTTAAAATAAAAACTGTAAAAGTAGCTCTAAAATTAATGTAGTCAAAGATGATAGTGGCGAAGCCATCTCAGATCCAGAAGAAATAGCAAAGCTGTTCAATGGATTTTTCCGTAGTATTGCTAATAACATAACTGGGAACTTAAATATGGGAACTGGGAATAAGATTGATTCAGATTCCAGACGTCACTGTGTTTAAGTGTAAATTCATTGTTGTAACTTTTTGTTTAAATGTGTAATGTAACGGAATGTCGAGTGCGGAGTAGTCTTAGTACAAGCAGTCGTTAAGCCAAGTCAGAGGCTATGGGCGGCTTGAAAACTCTCGACACCAGAGCTTGGCCACTTGATCTTACGAAGAAGAAGAAGGCTGGCATAAGAGAGAGGAGCTTTACCCAACAGTGCGGAATATAAAACGAAATAAAAAAAAACGAGTGAGGCTCGGTGTTATAAACATCTGCTTTTCATTCAGACAGTCCCTGGTTCCATCCTGGCCCTACACCAATGACTTGTTTTTCAAGTTATGTGTGGATCTGCACTCGCTTTACAGCGAAGGAAAACATCGCGAGGAAACCGACACGTTTGAGGACTAGACTATCTGTAGACGTGTGTAATGTTTCAACTCGTACTTGGCAAGCGTGGTGGATAACAGCCTATATCTCTCTAAGTGAGAGAAGACCCCGAGTTCCAGCAGTGGGAACTAGTTAGCTAATTAACTAGTTATGCTTATTTTGCTATGTTTATGGGTCGGAATAGACTGATGCTGATGATTAAACATTGTAAACTGTTCACGTAAGGCATCTTAATATTTTCGCGTAGAAAACGGTCACACTTATTTAATATTAAAAGTTGGAATGAGAACTTGGAGTTGGAGGAGAACTTTTAATATTAAATAAGTGTGACCGTTTTCTACGCGAAAAAAGATGCTGATGATTGTTCTCCCTTCCCAGCGAGCCAGAACAGCGCAAAGCGGCGCAGCTCCTCCTGAACTTCATCGACATGACGAACGAGACGGTGGGAGACGCCATCTCGGACCTGTTCCTGGTGGAGTCGGTGCTGCTCGCGCGCGGTATGGACGCGAGGCAGTGGCTCGCCTTGTACCACGACCTGCCGTGTCGACAGCTCAAAGTTACCGTACAGGTCAGTCACAAAATATGGCTATCGGAGCCTTGCTTGCCTGCAGGGTATTTGGTCGTAGGTAATAAAGATAAAGATAAATAATTTATTGGCCTTACATCTCGTCGCATTTGGCAAGTCATTCATTACATTTTGATTTACATTGGATTTAAAATATACAATTACATTATATACATTATTACTTACACATACATTATTACTTATATTAAAATTAAATTAAATATAACTTAATAAAATCTATTCAGTCAACTTAAACAAAGTTAGGTTAGGTTTAAGTCGTATAAGAACCTGGAGTCCACCGTTAAGAGGGCCGTTCCTTATCTGTGTATCACACGGCTGAAAAGCTTGCTAAATAAACTTGAGAAACAAACAAACATTAATTTCACACGTACGTATATTGTCACAGTGAACTTGCCGCCATTAAAATCTAACCAATGAGAGCGCAGCTGCGCGCGCAGGGCCAATCAGGAGCGAGCGAGCGATGTTATAATGAGATTTCTATGATATCGATGTGGATATTATACCATCATGTGAAATTGCTTAAATTGAGTGTTTAGTTGTCTGCGCTATAACAGTAGTAACTATAAGTCAAGTATTGGATACATAAGTAGAATGTCACATTATTTTTTTTGTTATCCTTTATTTGGAGCAATCTGTCCATAGAGACAATAAGCTTCATTTGTGTCATTATTGACTGTAACACAACATTAAAAAATGTTTCATAATTGTTAACAAGCACTTATCCTCTTACAGGACCGCAACGCGATCTCAACGACTGACGCTGAGCGACAATGCACATCGCCGGAAGGTCTCCAAACTCGCATCGACGAGTTGGTAGCTAAATACAAAGATGGCCGCTCGTTCGTGCGGCCCTCAGGCACTGAGGATGTTGTCAGGGTGTACGCTGAGGCCGACACTAGGGAGGTGAGTGGCTGGACACAGTGTCAACAGTATTTATTGTAGGTCTTACATACTGCAATCGGCTAGTTGGTGACAAAAAACAAAGATGGCCGGTCGTTTGTGCTTCTGTCAGGCATTGAGGTTGCCAGGGTGTATGCTGAGGCTGACACTAGGGAGGTGAGTGGCTGGACACAGTGTCAACAGTATTTATTGTAAGGCTTACAAACTGCAATCGGCTAGTTAGTGACAAAAAAAAACAAAGATGGCCGCTCATCTGTGTGTCCGTCTGACATTATCAGGTTGTCGACTTCGTTGGCGTAATGGTTACCATGCCGGACTGCCAATCAGAACATTCTGGGTTCGATTGCCGGCACGGCCAACATCTTTGTGCTGAACTAAATTTGTTGGCTGTTGGTCTGGGTGTTAAATATGTATTGATGTGCAATATGTTTGTATGTATATGTAGTATATCAGTTGTGTTAGCAACCATAATACTAACTAGAAATGGTTTAGTATGGGGTTAACCAGCCGTGTGTGAAATGTGTCCTAGCATTATCAGTGTGTACGCCGAGGCTGACACTAGAGAGGTGAGTGGCTGGACACAGTGTCAACAGTATTTATTGTCTTCTTCTTCTTCGTGTGAGCTAAGTGGCCAAGCTCCAGTGTCGAGGGTTTTCAATCCGCCCGAAGGCCTCTGACTTGGCTAAACGACTGCTTGTACTAAGACTAACGGCCGGGACCTACAATTTAACGTGTCATCCGACCCACGGTAGAAACGTTAAACACGGATTCTACATTTTTAATTCATACTTGATCCACCTGATACGCAATATCGATTACCATCAGGTGAATTAGTTAAAAAAGAACATTTATTAAAACAATTACTTAAAACATTTATTAAAGCTATATTAGTCAATCAAACTGTGACTTTTCTAACTTTAATCACTTGTGAGTTTCGCTTTTAATTGAGTAATTGTTTTAATATATATTTTTTTTAACTAATTCACCTGGTGGTAATCGATATTGCGTATCAGGTGAATTGCGGTCAAGCGCAAGCCCATTACGAGTAAAAAAAAAATATTGTCAGTAAATAATACTAACATATACTTTTATCCATATTGTTCCAGTCTGCAGATAAGCTAGCGGCAGAAGTAGCGCTAGCCGTGTTCGAGCTAGCCGGCGGCGTCGGGGAGCCGCCTCAAGTACCTGCCTAAACTAACGCGCTAGTCTACCTGACTAGCTAATCGGTTAGCTAGCTTTATATAACCCGATTCGTACTAAGATAACTCTGGAAAAATGTGGAGAGGATCCCTAATACAAGATTTTTTAAGTTTATTTGCTTTACTAGTATAAATACTATAGCTTTGATGTTTTATGTTTAGTAAATACAGTGAGTATAATTTAAATGAGACAAGAAATATTGAGATTGATTTAATATTTTGTCTATGGATAGAACTAAAACAAATCGCAAACTTTATAATTCGATTAAATAAAGATAAAGACAAACTAAAATAAAAACACGAACTTTATAAACATTTGAAAGTTCTCTCTTGCTCTCAATATCGCATCTAAATAAAAATTTAGAAGCGGAAGCGAGAGGCCATGAACTTTTAAATGTTTCCTTTACAGACGTGTTTGATACTACAGTTAAGCAAATACGAAAATCTTGTACTGGGGGTGTACCGGTTAAATACACACGCGCTACGCTAGTAAAAAACCTATTTTTTTCTCTGTTATATAAAGTTGGCTATTGGAAGAGACATTGAAATATACATTTGACAGAATATTATCAAAGAAATTAATAGGACTTCTACGCAGATTTTCCTCCAGTATTCCATCTCATGCAATGTATTACTTTCATCCCGCCCCTCAGGCAACTTCAGACCTATTTTCAGAGTATGAGTAATGAAAAAAATAATTCACCGGTGAATGACTAATCGACCTTTCCAGCGATGGTGGTTCTAATTCTAATTTGAAGTGGGGGTGATGAGACCTGCACTGACATCCCGCTAGGGGCGTATTGTGCATTCCCCCCTTACCAGCCTACCCAAGCCAACCGAACTCCTTGAAGTAACGGAGCACAGCCCTGGGTCGCTGGCATACCTGTTCCACCACTGTTGCGTCAGATGGTCTGTTTGTCTGAAGATTAGCACTGGAAGGCGAACTTGGAAGCGATGGTGGTTGTTTGGAGAAACACATCAATTTGCAAAATGTTTTCTTAGCTTATCTCATCTATGTGTCAAATCCCAGCAGATGACCACTAAATATTTCAGAATTTCTTTGAACATTTATTATATTGTAATTTGAGTCTAGAAATGACAAAACGTAGTGTGAAATAGCACTTTTTTATAATAATTTTGCACAGAATTGACCAATTTTAAGATTTACAATACAGCGAGTTTACTAGTCTTTTTATTGGTAACTAAGACTTTCTTCAATGCTTTTTTGACGTGACAACGTCTTAAATTAGGTTGCGGCTGGGAGTCACTTATGAAAAAGTGTAACGCCCGGTAACGTTACGATGAGTCTCTCTCCCACTCAACTATGATCGGTCTGCCGCGTGCCGCGCGCGCGGCAGACGTTGTCACGTAAAATCTTCGCCCGTAAAACCGACTTTACAGGCAACCATTTTTATTACTTTCTATTTCAATTTTAATTATGTTATTATTTCTGCTCTCTTTTTTGTAATAGGTGCTACTTGTTAACAACAAAAGTGTAAAAAATATTATTTTTAAAATTTTGCTCAGCATTTGAGTATTATACTGAGAAAAAAGTTCAAAGAGATTAAGCATTATTTTAATAAAAAAAAAAACTTAATTAAAATCTATTTCTAGTATGTAAGGTTTAAAAAGTCCAAAATCACAAATGTAGAAAATTAACACATAGATTTAGGATTTTCTTATTATTTTCGCATGTTTATTTTTTTATTACTTTTGTTTTTTAATCTATAGTCACTGACACTGCCCAGTTAGCCTAGCAGAATTATATAAGTATATACTATATTATAATATTATTCATTTAAAAATTGTAATAAAGTAAATAAAAAAATTAAAATTATTATTGTGTATGTATGAAAATAAAAAAAAAGTGATGTCTTGATATGATTGTGAATGGAAGAAATTGGCAATTTAATTTTACTGTATAGCAATTAAGGCTCTGTTTAACCATAGCATAAGCAGCCCACTATACGTTCCCACTGCTGGGACTCGGGGCCTTCTCTCACAAGGAGAGAGATATAGCCCATAATATGGTTTTACCACATTAGTAGTTAAAGTTATGGTTTATGTCAAATTAGACAATAACTGTAAAGCTAACTTTAACATTGACTGCAGAATCTGTTGCACCATTATGTTTCTTAGTATAGTTAAAGTTATCCGGGCGGCCACTCAATTGATGCATCTGACACCTAGTTAACATAAACTATAGATTTAACCTTACGCGGTTACGGTTACTGTTAAAGTTATGACGTCATCTAAAACTTTTTTAATGGTGCAACTCATTTATTGCCTAACCGGTACTTTAACATTTTGTTAGTGTTAAAGTTAGCTGGTGCAACCCAGCCTTAATATTTGTATTTGCTTAAAAAAATAGTAGATACTGGTAAAAAGTTTTTGATATTCCATCTTAAATCAACAAACGACACAATAAATATCTAACTATATATCGTATAACATAAATATTATCTAACTAAAGATATTGTATCTCCCTGATAAGAACTTTGATTGTTTGCGAAAAATCTTTATCTATCTTATCATTAGTTAGAAAGCGAGCAAAAAAGAATGACCGTGTACAAAACTGAGGAAATCGCTTAGAGATGGAAATGAGACCGAATCTGAAAGACTTCCCAAAAACAAGTTTTCTTAATTTGGCTAAAATTTTATCTCCCTCTGTTTTTCTAATGTTTCCATCTCTCGATGGAAGTAAATTTTAAATCTAACAAACTACTCGTACTATTAAAATTTGTGGTCTTATACCATTGAAAGTTCCATCTCCTTTTGCTTGCATAGTAAAATAAGTGCAAGCAAGAGGGAATGATTTTTCTTTTTTTTTACGTATAAATTGTCAGTCAGAATTGGTTGAATATAAAATCGTGTATTGGAAAGTAAAATGTAAAGTTAATACCTAAGAAGTGAGGTGCTTTCATATTATATTAAATGTGCAATAATCTCTATTTTATTATGTGAAGAAAAAAAACATATTTTTCAATATTAGCAGCCATTTTGTTAACTTTCTGTACTTATAAAATGACATTAGCTCCATTTTGCTATGAAAATAAGATCTTTAATGCTACCTTCTTTGAGAAATAACTTTGGTGTTGAAGGTTTTTAAACTGCCCAATACCACAAGTGGGATGCTATTATTGAATTGATTAATTTCTTGTGTGCAATTGTTAAGTGTGAATGTTTGAATCTTTTATTTTATGCTAATGTTAATAAATCAATAAATGATTATTTACCAATCTATGGTTTGGATTTTTTATTTATAATTAAGGAGAGGATTTTTTTTCGCCTTTACATAGAGAGAAAACCGGTTCTTTCTAGGTAAGCGCGATCCACCATAGACCTCAATATCACTTACCATCAGAAAAAAAAAAAGATTTTTCATTCCACCTTTACATACATATAGTAACAATAACATTATCCTGTTATTTTTATATCAACTGTGATTTTTTGTAAAATCTAAACAACTAATATGGTGACAAGTAATGGGTGAAAGAGTTATTTCACAAGTTAACACTTCAGAAAAATAAAAGAAAATATATCAGTCATAATTCTTCATTTAATTCACGAATTAAAAGAAATTAGTTCATCAATGTTTCACAAAAATAACTTAGGTGCCTATAAAGATTATATACAACAAAAAATATAAATGCAAAAATATTATAAACAATGGTATTGCTACATTTCAATACAGCATTTGCTTTTTTATTGATAATTTTATTAGTTTTCGGTCAAACAGTTCATTTCAGTTGTATAATTTATTGAGTACACTAAATACATCAATTGATGGTACTCATCAAAAAGCAATTTATACATTTTATGTATAAAGTGCTGCATGTATAAATTGTATCGCAGGCCCCTGGGCACCAGCTGCCTAGCAGCTGTATAACTGACGGGACCTGCAAAGCATTTAGCGGAGGCATCAGGCGTCAGAATGCTGGCATATATTTGGATCAGAATTTGAGTTTTCAATGTGTCAACGCTGCCAGCATTCCAGGCACTTTCCCCTCAATAAATGGCTTATTTGATTAGCTTGTTTTTATAGTTCAGTTAAAGTATTTGTACCTAACCGTTCGTATGTTGAATGACATTACATTTTGTATTATCTGTTGAAAAAAGTCCAAGTTCCAAGTTTTAGTTTTACCCACACCGGCTCCCGGTATATCAACAGTTGCGGCGAAAATGTGTTTATACCGGGAGCCGGTGTTTCAACATACAAGTGGATATCTTTTTTATGTATAACTTATTTGTATGTAAATAAAGTGCACAAATTTTATTATGTGACAGTTAAAAAGCCAAGTAGAATATATTAAGTAACAGCTGCAAATATGCACCAGTGACCCCAGAGGATCATGGCACAGCCTCATATAAGTCATTTCTAACAAATATGTAAGTACTTAGACACTTTCGGCATTAACATTATCTTCTTACAGTAACTATATTCTACTTTATCAACATACCATATTCTCGACTCAAAATCAACTAAAATAAAATAACATCATGATTTAAACTTACAAAATATTTATGAGCAATATTTGAATAAATTAACATCTTTTGTACACTTACTCATAAAAATCTTAACATTATTAAAATTTAACTAACATCAGCCTAATTCACACCTCTGCTATATCATTTCCTAAAGAAGAAATAGGAAAAATATTAGATTGCATAAGAATAAATAGTAATTCACACTAGAGAGGAGTGCATAGATCACTGCTAATATAGTAAAGTGAAGAAAAATTGCAATAAAGCCTATTGGTGAAAAAATATTTAATTTGAAACTCCGGTAGTATCTACAAGTTCATTACGACTGAACTGAGTATCTACTATAACTCCGCTAACTTTTATGTAATGTGAGAATAGTTAGTATTCTAAATTCTAGGTATTCTGTATTCTTTATCACAATATTTTAATAACTACAAAATTCTAATTGCTGAAATAGAAAGAGAGATAAATGTATGTCTACCAAAAATAGATAAACTAAGCTACATATGCAAGTTTTATCAAATGCAACCAAAAATGCAGGTGTATGAACTCAGCTGGGACACATCTAGTTTCCGAATTAAAACTGTGTTAATATTAATGGAAATTTTATCTACCTAATAAAATTTTATTCAATAATTTGAACATTCTGTAGGTACATCTGTTGACACACATACAGCTATATTCAATGGTAACTATCTACTTACTTAATACCGTAAAATATTTTGCAGAAAGGCACAAAACAACTTTTGAACTATTCACTTACAAATCACAATAGTGATATCTATAGCCAATTCATAATCACTAAAGAATTAAATTCTCTAACGGCATTTTATATCTAAATTGGAATATATAACTTGTAGCTAGCCAAGTGTAGGTCCTAAATAAGGTGATGTATCACAGTAAAAACATGTTGGCACTTCGGTTTCTGACAGTTCTACTACATTGGTGCTAATTTCTTTGGATACTTCATAATATCTACACCTGCGAGGACCAATCTCTTTGATAAGTGTGTCGTAGGGAGGCGATAGTATGTCAAAAAATGCTGCGGGAAAATCTAAAGCCTCAATTTCGTGGTAGTTTGATATTGTAGGAGTTAATACACAAGTCTCAGCATTATCTCGGCAGATGCGATTGGTCGATATTTTTGCAAAAAGTTTTCTTTTCTGATGCAAACCCTTGGCAAGACGCGCGGCTTCGTGCCTCGCCCGGGTTGTGAAGTCTATAAGGTTGACTACTTCTTTCAATGGGTACTCAGTAAAAGTCCTGATTCTTACAGCACCAGATATTACCTTTAGAAGTCCGTGCATGTGTGGATGATCGTGTAAAGGCATTTTAAAACCGGGTTTGAGAACGAATATACTCATGTTTACTTGACTGTTTTGGAAGACTTCAATGTAGGTACATGGTGCTTTTTTAGGGGCTCGCCAGGTAGCAGGATCTCTTAGGCTCGCGTCGAAACAGAAATCCTCGGCTTTTAACTTGTCCATCATCGATTTTAACTTATTCAAGTTGGCGTCAAGATCGTCTCTTAGTTTGACATCGAATGTTCGGAGCGCCTGTCGGTACGTGGACACCAGGGGCGGGACATTGACCAGTTCCATGGAGGATTTTGTTGCATCTCGGTTTTCCATGTGAATTCTAGCGGCACTGATACACAAAAATTTTGTTTTCTGGTAAATGGTAAAATAAATTCTTGCCGACGATAACAATGAGCAAGTGACAAGAAACGTCATTTTGAAAGTTTGAATGACATTTGTATTTTTTAACGTATCATTTCAGGCGGCTCGATGGTTAGACTTTTAATTTCATACATTCTGGTTATTTATTGTAATATATATTTTATGACAAAGATATTTGCGCTTAAAATATTACATTTTATTAATTAATTACTTTTCATAAATGAGCAGAATATACATAGCCTGTGTTGTAATCCGTGACCTGTGATTTTGGCCTGCCATCTATTGTTGAGTAGCAATACTTGTTGTTCTTTAAACATTATTATACTACGTAGTTTCGTATGTACTCAATAGATGGCCAAGTTAGACTCCTTGGAAAATTCGTTTGCTGGTTTTATTTATTATTCTTTCCTCATCATCATCATCATCATCCACAGCCCTTTTTTCCCACTGCTGGGTATAGGCCTCCCTCTGCATGTGCCACCTGCGTCGGTCTTGTGCAGTCCTCGTCCAAGTAGGACCTGCGACTTCAGTGATGTCGTCGACCCACCTCGCCGCTGGACGACCAACTCCTCGCTTGCCAGTTCTCGGCCACCACCATACAATTCTCGGCAAACACATACATTCTTTCCTCGTCATACATCAATTTTGGTAAATTTACAAAAGATGTTAATTTTCTAGAATGTTTGTAAATTATTAGGTTTTAGTTCAATAGGCGTTACTTAATGTATGTATTTGATAAACAAATACCTATTTGAGCGATTATAAGGTACATGATATATTTTTAGAATAATTAGTATCTACCTATCTTAGTAAGTAAAGTCAACATTTGCCATCTTCATGTCAGCTTAAAACATAGGTTAATAATACTACAGATGAAACTTCCACGTTTTTTTAACAATTTCCCCTTGTTTGTTGTGTTAAATAGTAATAGCACATGTCACTACACTAGCTAGGGTGATCTGATGCGATCATCGAAGCTAAGCAACGGTCGATGCGGTCGTTTGTTTGGATGGGTGACCATGCATAATACTGTCGTTTTTCAAGTGGAATTTTAATCTCGTCGCTACCGTGGGTAAGGATGCCATGTTAAATTGTAGGTCCCGACTGTTAGTTAAGACTAATAATACTAAGGTATAAGCAGTCGTTAAGTCAACTCAGAGGCATTCGGGCGGCTTGAAAACTCTCTACACCAAAGCTTGGCCACTTAGCTTAGGCAAAGAAGAAGAAGAAGTTGTGTTAAATGACAGTAAAACTAGAACCAAACGTTGACACATTTTGTTTAAAAAACACCATAGATTAACCTCCTTGGTTTAAAAGAATATAATTAAAGTACCTGAAAACCTAAAACCCACATTTATATAGGTAAGTAAAACTAAAAATCAAGCAATTAAATGAAACGCGTTTATACGTGTGGTCTGCGGCAATGTAACGGTAGAAGGTGGCCAGTAATACCACTTAAATAAATACGTAAATCCCGAGCTTTGTTACTGTTAAACGTTTCATCATTAAATGGCCGTTATAGGGTGACCATAATCATTGTGGAAAACTTTGATAATTTATACCTTACTAGCTGACCCGGCAAACATTGTCTTGACTAAAGTACAGTTTAAACACTATAATTGATCAGTTATCGAGCGGGATGAAAAATGTCAAACAAAAAATAGGGGTTAGTGATAAAAAAAATAGAAATTAAAGGCAGTATGTATTTTTTTATGCCACATCATTAAAAAAAAATCGGTCAAGCCGTTTCGGAGGAGTACGGCAACTAACATTGTGACATGGACATTTTATATATATCCTTTACCTAACCTTAATAATATAATATAACTTTATTTAATTCAGGTTACTAGGACCCATATAAATAATAAAATAATAAAACATTTAACATTTTTCGATTAATTTTTACAAAAACATAGCACAAAATAGTAATTTAAAAACACACACACAATGCAATTATAAATTAAAATAAAATAAAAGTAAACAAACGCAAATATTTCAATAGCCCCTTACAAATAATTAATTTAACAAAGAAAGAACTATGTGAAGAATCGATTGACGATCTAAATTAAATACAATATCCCAAGTTTTCCGTCGTCATGGAGTCGGTACAACAATTTTATTGTTATCCAGTGCGTCTGTTTTTAATCACACATTAACCTGCCTATAAACATAGATAAATTCATCAGTAGAAATAGACGCGTTGCTTTTATTACGCAAATAATGTCAATGTAGATTTAGTTTAGTTTCATCTTAAAGAGGCCACCGGGCATCTTGACTTCTTGACTTCTCGTGACACAAGAGCTTTAAGGATAAAGCTGCTTTAAAAAATCGAATAAAATTTTGTGATAGCGATGCGCGACTGTAAATGATTCCAGTCGAATTATTCGACTTTATAAATCATTCAAATCATTCGAATGATCTCCGAAAATTAGTAACTTACATGATACCCACTGAAAATTAACCGGACTGAATGAATACTACATTAGTTACTACTTGAGCCGATTCATTCATATTTCATTCATTTGAAACTAACAAGTGACATTGACAAGATTCGCTAATAATCGAGTTAAAACGCCATTAGTAACTAATTAGTAGTCATCATTCGATTATTAACATTAGTATATTACTAATATTCAAGTCGAACGTGTATATTAGTAGTTGTAGATAATTCGACTGGTCAGATTATTCGCAGTCGCGCATCTCTATATTTGTGAACCAGTTTTTTCCTAATTCGTAAGTCTGATTGGTAAAAAAATAAGTATGAATATTCTTAGAGTTGTTCATTAGTCGGTCTTTAAGCATTATTTCAATATTTTTACTGTTTATGATTGAGATCTGACGTGATCATTGAAGCAACGGTCAATGCGGACGGTGTTTGGATGGGTGATAAGACTGTCGTTTTTAAGAGGCATTTTTATCTGAGCGCTACCGTGACGGATGACACGTTAAATTGTAGGTCCCGGCTGTTTTAGCACAAGCAGTCCTTAAGCCAAGTCAGAGGCATTCGGGCGGCTTGAAAACTCTCGATACATGAGCTTGGCCACTTCTCAGACAAAGAAGAAGGCATTTTTATCTGGGCGCTACCGTGACATGTTAAATTGTAGGTCCCGTCTGTTTTAGTACAAGCAGTCTTTAAGCCAAGTCAGAGGCCTTCGGGCGGCTTGAAAACTCTCGAAAGAAAGAAGAAGAAGATCGCAACAGATCACATTAGTTAAAACATAAGACATAAAAATAAATTTATTTAAACAAGGATTTTACAATATTAATAAGTAGGAACTAGACAAACTTATTTACTTATCTCTGCTTGTTTGAGCTGCTACCAAACCCGAACTGAGTAACAATACAATACTTGTATATCGGGATTATGATAGCTTCACAAAAAAGATACTGTTTACTATCATCAAAATAAGCTATTTTTTACACGCTTTATATTAGCTTCACCTGTATGTTTGTTTGTAACCGACTTCTTTGGGCGCGATTTTGACCCACTTTAAACGGCCTGATTTCGTTGAAACTTTGTAGATTTATTGAGGACCGATGAGAATACACTAATTTGATTTTTTTTTTGTATTTTTGTTTGTATGTTTGTTTGTAACCGACTTCTTTGGGCGCGATTTTGACCCACCTAAAACGGCCAGATAAGCGTGTTTTTTATTTTTTTTTTAACTATTATTATTTGCTAGCCGAGCTACAGGCGCTACAGTAAGTACATAACGTACCAGCTTTCCGTACTTGGTAGTGGTATCAAAGAGCGCCCGCGCAGGCCACCCAGGCGGTTGTCAAACAAACCGACAAACACCAGAGCTGGTAGCTACACTTTTATACGTAAAGAGTAGTTTAATGAGACGTGATAGCTTACAGGTAGAGGCAGTATACTGGCCGCCAAACTCTTTAGAAATACTACGCTGGTTTTTGAGGTTACGTACCTAAAGATACGTAGTACCTACTAGTCATTATTCTGTGCTAAAGGTAAAAACAGGACCCTATTACTAAGCCTCCGCTGTCTGTCTGTCTGTCTCCAGGCTGTATCTCAGAAACAGAACAAATATTAAGGGTCCCCATACAATACACGTGTTTTTTACTATTTTTTGCTATATGTATATCAATAGTGGTAGTTGCTAGACACTTAAAATTGTCTCAAAATACTTAAAAGTATATTTGCTTTCGAATTAAATAATAAAATTGAAATAAAATAAATATTTAATAACATCTTTGCTTTTTCTAGATATTAACAGATTTTTATCACGTAAATATCCCACAAATAAAAGCCAAACCAAACCAATGTTGCCTATTTCATATTTTCAAGGGGAGTACCTATACAAAAATGCTAAGGAACCCTGCGCAAGCACAACTCGCAACACAGATAAAGTACAATACTTATACACACTTATGTTATAGCCTACACGTCTCTAAGTTCTTTCTTTGTGTATTTTCTTAGAATTGGTTGCCTGGAAGAGATCGCTTTTAGCGATAAGGTCACCGGTTAAGGTGTTTTCCGTATTTTTTTGTGAGTGTTTTAATAAAGTTTTTATCTATCTGTCTTCTAAATCTTAAACTTCTTTGTGAAAACCCTTAATATGCCTTAAATGAATATATGAGGTTGCCTCTTTCAGAATCTTTATCGGACTGTAAAGTGACATGAATTATGTGTAAATGTGTTGTTATTTTATATTATATTATTATGACATTGTGTGACTAATCCTATTATTATGACATTATATGATTTACTAATAAATTAACTAATTGTTAATGAATATAATATGATGATATGTAAATCTGACGTGCCTAGTATAACGCAATGTTTCAAGGTTAATAAAATTCTCTATGATTTCTATCTATCTACCGATCGAACACTGGTGGAAAATTATACCTACTCTCATCGACTTTCCCATCAAAATTTAATATGAAACATAACATTAACCAAGCGGAATACGATCGTAAAATTTCAGGAAAATATGTGTAAATAAAATATTTAGTGTTTGTTTTGATATACGTTCACGATTTCTGATTTCTGGAGTGGCAATGTACCGGAAAATATTATTCATATTAATAGAACTTTCTAATTTATTGCTGTTTAACACTGTAGATTTGGTAAACAGCTATTTATAACGACGGTTCGAACGAATTTTCCACAATTGACACCTTAAGAAAATAGGGGCAAAATCTTTATTTCACACCCACTGGCTAACCCCATACTGAACCATTTCTAGTTAGTATTATGGTTGCTAACACAACTGATTAACTACATATACATACATACATACATATTTTATATAGATACATATTTAACACCCAGATCGACAGCCAACAAATTTAGTTCAGCACAAAAATGCGGGTATAGTAAAGTAGTATAGGTATTTTAAATTTAATAGATATGGAAAACAATGGCGAGTGTCTAATATTCAATGGTGCAGAATATTTAATGAAATTTATAAGGATTTTTAAGTATCTATTTAAGTAATTATTGCAGAGTGACTTGCATTTAACGTATGATATTTATGACCAATTAAATAAAGTTTTGTGTTTCAGTGTTTATCTAAGATTAATATATTTCGGAGGTGTCAAGATTAGCTTTATCGAATGGGAAAGCTTTATGAATCGATAGGGTCCACTTGATACTTGATGTGCAGGCTCCTATCCGCAACCAGAAGTCCTCCGGCTTCCTCTGTGCGTAGGGCCCGACTGGCGGTCGCTAATCCAGCCAGCCGATCTCGCTGAAGAAGGCCAGCAGCTAGCGTGCACCGGCGCAGGCCTCCCGCAGCGTCCTCGGTGTCCCGAGGAATTCTTCTCGCTGTTTCGTCAAGCTCCTGCACTCCTAAAGCACATGCTTGACCGTTTCCTCTGCCTCCATGCATCCCCTGCACAGAGCACTGTCAGTATGCTGTAACATATGTAAATGTTTATTAAGATTGCAATGACCAGTAATAACTCCGACAATGAGTCGTAGCTTATCCCGTCTTAGATTCCTAAGCTTCCGAGAATATCTGGAGCTAAGCTAAGTTAGGGTCTATGTTTACATCACATGTTCGCCATACAGCTAGCGTAAAACTCTCTCCAAATATTGTTTGCACAAAAAACTTTGTTTGCGCGATTTAGAACCAGCGTTGTAATTGGTTGTTTATTGTGACGTATACGCTTTTACTAAAGCGTCACGTCAGTGACGCGTTAGCGTTAATTATCATGTGCCGTCGACATTTACGTTAAATAATTCATTATTCCAGATAAACGTTTGCAATTAGACAGCCGTCTCCGGTTACTTCTCACTGGATGGAGATATGCGAGATTCAATCAAGATTATAACAAGTGTTTCTTGTATAGAAGAGATAGATAGATGATTCTTTATTGGACGTAAAAGTTCTTTAAACTAAAATAAGGGATAAAAATAGTGTAGAGACAATGAGAAAAATAGTGGGAGAAAAATATAAGATGTTCTTTAGGGTATGCACTAAAACATCCCTTAAATAATATTTTAATACCTATTAATACTTATAATTATGGTGGAGGACACAAATAAACTTAAGTAAGTATATAAACTAACAGGTTCAGTTGTTACATAATTTACTGAACATAAGTTAAAATGATCGGATGTAAATAATTAGTCTTTGATGAAATATTTTCGATTCGATCATTCAATTTAAGTTACAAAGTCAACACACATATTGTGTTACCTTAGCCATTTAAATAAAATATTTGAAAACAGACACTGTTAAAAGAAATTAAAACTCTGTAGATATCGTTTTCAAATATCATGAAACTAGCAGATCGTCCCGGCTTTGCCAGGCCTATACAAAATTAAGCTGCAAAGAAAAACAAAATATAGCCTGTGTTACTCAGAAATAATGAAGCTTCCCGACGGTGAAAGAATTTTTCAAATTGATCCAGTAGTTTCGGAGCCTATTTGCGTCAAACAAACAAAAAATCTAACTTTTATATATATACTAGCTAATGTTGTTTTGCCTTAATAATTATTTCTAAATATACAGTAGCCGATTCTCAGACCTACTGAATACACATGTAAAATTTGGTAAAGATCAGTCAAGCCGTTTCGGAGGAGTACGGTAACAAACACTGTGACACGGAAATTTTATATATAAGAAGATAACTCTTTATATACCTATTGGTATCGAAAAACGTATTTTAAAGGATTCTGATCCCAAAACCGCTACTAAAGCAGATCTAATCAAGATCAAAAAGCAATAAACATCAGGTAGATAGATAGGCAGTAGCGAGCGCAGTAGGACAGACAGACACAAAGCGCTTCCGTTCTGTGTTTGTTTAGTGGTCCGCGGTACTGAGAACACCTACATTAAGCTTCTGTGAGTGTAGAGTAGGGAGGCACAGAGAATGTTCTTATTTTTTTTCAAAGATTTAATTTATTTATAGCCAACATAACAATGATATAAAATACTAAACTAAAACTTAACCTACAAAAGTCCAGGGGTAGAGGAAAAGGTGCCCAAAATGCTGGCAGCATTGCCACGTTGGATGGCAATGCTTGTATCTTATATATAAAATTTCCATGTCACAGTGTCACTCGAAGTTACCATACTCCTCCGAAACGGCTTGATAGATTTGTTACCAAATTTTATATGCGTATTCAGTAAGTCCTGATAATCGGCTACTATTTATTTTTCATTCCCCTAAAAGAGGCAAAACAACGTTAGGCGGGTCAGCTAGTAATCTATAATATAAAAATAAGTCGGGTTGTTTCTTCCTGACGCTATAACTCCAGAACGCACGAACCGATTTCCACGGTTTTGCATTTGTTGGAAAATCTCGGGCTCCGAGAGGTTTGTAACAAACAAAATTCAGGGAAAATGACATTGTGGCGAAAGGGAGTTCGCCGGGCTTGTTACTCATATATCATAAGCGACCTATAGGCCTGTTTTTTTTCTACATTTGACAAACGCCTAGTTAGCTCCATACTAAACCATTTCCAGTTTGCATTATGGTTGCTAACACAACTGATATACTACATATACATACATACATACTCGTACTTTATATAGATACATATTTAACACCCAGACCGGCAGCCAAAAAATTTAGTTTAGCACAAAGATGTTGGCCGGGCCGGGAATCAAACCCGGAACCTTCTGATTTGCGTGGAGAAGGCACATACTGGCTTGAGAGAGAGAAGAGGCCTATACCCAGCAGTTAGTAGCTATACGCTGATGATGATCTAATATAATAAAATCTGGTCGCGCTACCGTGTACTTTAACCACTAGCTAAGACTTAAATACATAAAGTATTTTTTTTTAATTATGTTCTCGTACATATTCTAAACATCGACATTTCTAGATTATCAAGCTGTAGCTACGACCTCTACGCTATATTTAGTGCTACGCCGTAGCTTAAGTGTTTCTAAAATGAAGTACAAAAAATGAAGGCTAAATCAATCATAATATTATGAACAAGTTATTGCACGAAATTTTAATAACTTAAAAATGCCACTTGAAAACCACAGTCTTGCGCATGGTCACCCATTGAAACACAGTCTGCATCGACCGTAGCTTTGATGATCTCGTCAGATCACCTCAGCAAGCCGAGCTACAATTACTTAAACTTTTTTTCGTTATATTTTTTTTCTATTTAATTTATTTCTTTCAAAGAAAAACTGGCATAATACTCATGGGTACTAATTCTCGCGGGCTTGTTTACAACACGTTTGTAAATTTTGTAATAGTGAGTTCTTTAAATGGAACTACTCTGCGTCAAAATCAAAGCGCTGGCTTTATTCCAGGGACATTCAAAGACAACTACATCGTCGTTTGATCAACTACTGGCCACTAGCGGGCGTAACCGGTAAACAACACTAGTCAATATTACACCATTGTTAGTTTTGAACTTTAGGTTCCTTCTAGGCAAGCGTGTTACTTCTTAGACCATAGTCAAGCTTAACATCAGGCTAGCTGCGGTCAAACGTAAGCCTATTCATCAATAAAAAAAACTTTACTTCGGGTATTATGAGAGGGTATTTCAGTTAGTAATCCAGAAAGTTAGTTTTAGTTATAGGTTTTTCAGTTGTAGTTAGTTCTTTTGTAACTATTTCAGATAAATGATTTAATTCAGCTATGTATATTCTACTAATACATAAATGCGAAACTTTGTAAGGATGGGTATATGGTGGATGATACGTATTCGTATGTATATTTAACCCTTAATAGGACAATGTTGTTTTCAAACCACATTCTAAAAATCACACATAAAATTGACCTTCATATATTTTTTTTTTAATTTTGCGCAATGTAGTATATAAACAACACTCACATTATTGCAAAAAAAAGATAGTAAATTAATGTCTAGATTTTTCACTCATTTTTCCTAGACAGTAGTAGTATACAATGTCTATTACACAAATATATTTTTTTAAAACGTGAAACAAAAATCGTCCATTTAAGGATTAATTGATTTTTCTTTGTTCATTGTATTGGAATATAATGAGTACATTAGAGAAAATTTAAAGTAGCGTCAGTGAGTCAGAAAATAAAGAACTTAGCGTGGTATGGACATGTGATGCGTAGAGAGGAGATGCATGTTAGTAGGAGATGTATCGAAGTGGTAGTGCAAGGAAGAAGGGCAAGAGGCCGACCGAAGAAGACATGGATGGAGTGAATGAGGACATGAAAGAGAAAGGAGAAGTGTAGAGATGACGCGGACATCTGATAGAAGAGAGTGTCTTATCTAATACTCGTAAGTTCTTTAGTCGTATCATTCATTACTGAAGGTCGTGACTACTCCAAAGCATTAATTCATAATTTATTTTGGGCAAGAACGTTGTTGATCGTTTCCACGTAAAACACGTATCCTTGGATTTTTTTGGTTCTAAACATGTCAGTTTCCTCACAATGTTTTCTTTCACCGTAAAGCGAGTGCAAATCCACACATAACTTGAAAAACAAGTCATTGGTGTAGGGCCGGGATAGGACCAGGGGCCGTCTGATTGAAAAGCAGACATTTTACCACCGATCCACTCTCGCTTGTTTTTCATCTAATAGGTATTCTGTTCCTTTAATTTTTTGAAATTGCATTTTAATGTGTGATTCAAATCAAATTGTTTATTTGTACAGAACTATATTTGGTACTAAGATATCAATATAAAAAAAGGTACCAAAAAAGAGTAACTTTGCATTAAATTAGCAGATAGATCTGCAGCTGTCTTAGCTAGGCTACAGCCTGTTATATAGACAGATGTAATTTTTAGTAAAAATAAAGGCACCTTTCTATGATACTATACGACTATTTTTGTATCTTTGTACCACATGGACATACGAGTACGTATGTCCATGTGGTACAAAAATACCTTGGTATTTTTCAGAAGATGATTCTTTTTTATCTTAAAATTTCTTAAAAACACCGCTTCTAGTTTTATAACAGTTTATTAGTTTACAACACGTTATTAACAAGATTCCAAGAACGTTGCACGTGACTCGCGCCTACCGATTATTTTATGTGAGTTTTTGTCGCTTTAAAACTAAGACAATGTTTATGTTTGGAGCCTGGTTAGGAAATTAGTGGCTGGTTAGCTTGCCGTCTGGGGCTATACAGTTAGTGATAAAGAAATGTTTTTTTACACGCTTTATATTAGCTTCACCTGTATGTTTGTATGTTTGTTTGTAACCGGCTTCTTTGGGCGCAATTTTGACCCACTTTAAACGGCCAGATTTCGTTGAAACTTTGTAGATTTATTGAGAACCGATGACAATACACTAATTTGATAAAATTATTATTTTGACGTGACAACGTCTTAAATTAGGTTGCGGCTGGGAGTCACTTATGAAAAAGTGTAACGCCCGGTAACGTTACGATGAGTCACCGAACGAGAGAGAGGCCCGCCGAATGCCTTGCGTCTCTCTCCCACTCAACTATGATCGGTCTGCCGCGCGCGCAGCACGCGGCAGACGTTGTCACGTAAAATCTTCGCCCGTAAAACCGACTTTACAGGCAACCATTTTTTTTTTTCGTATTTTTGTTTGTATGTTTGTTTGCAACCGACTTCTTTGGGCGCGATTTTGACCCACTTAAAACGGCCAGATAAGCGTGTTTTTTAGTTTTTTTAAACTACTATTATTACTCTTAAGGCTTTACGAGCGTAATACTAAATGCTTCTCAGACTGGCAGCCATTTCTTCTAAGATTTTTAAATAGTAATCACTTAGTAAACTTAAAATGGTCTTTATAGATCGCAAAATAGACAATACTATTAAATTTTAATCTCAAAACAGATATCTCAGTGCAATTATTTTCAGATAAATACACTTGTGTGAGTGATCATAGACATTATTAGTGTGCGTGTTCTTTCGTTGTGTTGGTGATGGTTCTCGCTCTCAAACGTGAACCCGAGCTTCCCAGTCGTAATAGTAAATCAACAATGACTTGTTACTTCGGCGTTATCAATAAATGATTTGTATTTGTAACTTACAAAATCTTTGATGTAATTTGTTGATTATTTTCTACAAAATATTGTTATTAAGTATGAAATCATTATTGAATTGGACTTGCGCTTGATCGCAATTCACCTGATTGTAAACGATATTGCATTCTAAGGTGGAGTGCGCTTGCCCAGAAGAAACCGGTTCACTCTTCTCTCAGTTATCGGGGACCAGGGAATTAGGCAAAGAATTCCACACCTTGGCGGTACGCACAATAAAGGTGGAGATTATGAGATATTCAGAAAGTATATCCTTGCCAATTAAAAAAAAAACTTAAACAATTCATAAATTAATACGTATGTTTTATAGGTAAAAATTATAAAAAAATTAGAAGACCTTCATTTTATAGGTCAGATGTTTTTTTTTATATGAAATCTATAAGAGCATACTAAAAATATCAATGAAACCTTATTTCTCAAAAATAGACTAAATCACTCTTTTTAGTGGTTGAAAATGTTATGTACATATTTTTCTTATCATTTAGCTTGTGCGTAATCAGTTTCATGGCCCCATCAAAACCTTCGGCATTTTTTACAAATTTAAGTTTCAAAACCATGTGTTTGGATATGGTTTATTTGTTTATTACTCAGAATTAGTTCTGGAGCAGGTATTTTGCTTAAAACTTTATTTTCTTAACTTTTAAAATTAGTGTTCTAGTTAATTTTTTTCGTTAATTTTTCGTACCACATAGTTCTCACCAGAATGAAATTTTACTCCGTAAAAAAATGTTGTAACATGAATATATGTTAAAGAGAATACTTTGCATTCTTTTTTTATTCTCTTTGTTCTAAATCGTAAGCGTTTGAGTTCAAAGAAAAATAGTGTTACAAACAAAAAAAATACAATGAATCACGTTTATATAAATGAAACTCGTTAATAACTCGTAGGTAATGCGTTGAAACTCGTTGGACGTAAATCCAACGTTTTTAAGTAAGTGTGACCGTTTGTTTTCGTGTAAATATACAATGAATCACATTTATATAAATGAAAAAAAATATATATAAAAATAATAAAGTAGTATAGGTACGAAAAAGAAAAAGAATGAAAAAAAAATAATATGAACGTTACTCGTTTACAATTCATAACGACATTAAAATTGTTATTTTGCCAGAGTAAAATAATCATAGATATAAAATAGAGAAGGAATAAACTTCGCAAGTCTCTAATATTCGAACATATTTTCAAAAAAAGATTTTCTTGAAGAAACAGCTCAATCACAAAAAGCTCGGAACGTTTAAAAATCAATTAGTGATCACAAAGCGTGCGACGGAATTAGAACCGTTTACATTCACTTTGTTCTTTAGGATCTTGTCGAAGTGAAGCTAAGGAAGATTACGACTCAGCTCACATGAAGAAGTTCTAAAAATCCGCACGAAGCGTTTAGCTTCCACATAAATATTTTGCGGACCATTGAACTGTGGAACTCTTTGCCGGAATCCCTGTTCCCTCTAAACTATAACCTCACTGTCTTCAAGGCGAGAGTAAATCGGTTTCTTCTAGGCAAGCGCTTCACCCCCCCCGTGGGGCCCCGCATTGTCGAGGCGGGGGGGCTCAGTAACCGTGGCCTGGTCACCCACGGTGAAGCGAAGAGGGTCCCTGAGGCGGGCCACTCCCTAGACTTGTAATCCCTGTACGCAAGTTCTAGATGGAGTGGCACCAGTAGGTTGCAGAACCTCGTTTCGGGGGGTTTCGCAACTGAGGCGGGCTGCGGTGTGGTTTGGGAGGCACCGCAGCTGAAGGTGAAGGGGCCGCGGCAGGAGAGAAGTGTCGGTATTACGGTGCGCCGCTCTTCCTACCTGCCGCGGCCTCGACGGGGTCGCCACCGTTGATGGCGGACGCGGTGGGGCCGCAGGGAGAAGGGACTGGTAACCGGAGACTACCACTTTCCCTATTCTCTGCGGCCGTAGTGGCATGTGACGGGGCCACAGACCTGACCCGTCACGGGGGACCTAGGACGTCGGACTGGGGTTGTCCGGCGTCCATTGCACTCACGGTCCCCGAGGTGGTTGCGGTGCACTACGTGCACTGCAAGGGGAGTCATCCCCTGAGGAGGAGTCTCTCTCAGGCTAGCCGACGTGGGCGGGGTGGTGGGTTAATGCGAGAAGCGGAACCTCACCCCGCCCTTTCCGGTGAGGAGGCCATCGTGAGGTTTTAGTCGGGAGTGATGCCCTTCTGGCATCGAGCCCGACATACCCCACCCACCTCCCCGGGTGTGGTGGGCATGCGTAAATGCATTTCCTCACGTAAAAAAAAAAAAAAAAAGGCAAGCGCTTCATCCTAGATCGCAACATCACTTAACATCAGGTGAGTTGCGATTGAGCGCTTGCTTATCTATCATAAAAAAACCCCTAACAATAAGAAGCTACCATTTTAGCAAGTATAATTAGAGTCAATAAAAAAAAAAACATTTTAAAGTCCTCGAATAATTATAATTCTCGAATTAGACCGAAAATATACATTCGAGTTAATAAAAAAAACATTTAAGTACTAACCTCCATTGCATGACCTAATGAGTGGCCAAGAGGAAGTGAACGTTCAAAGTTTTTTTTTTTATTGAATCCTTTTTTTATAGTATTTACCCTTAGAAATGTTTCGTAACTCAAATTGTACGCAATAATAAGTCCCAGCGGCTAAATCTAAAAATCACATTAATACTATATGTATGCATTTCAGACAAATTAACAAAAAAATATGAACTATTTTAAAACAAAGATGTAGTTACACAAGCTTTTTTATAAGGAGAGATACATTTACCTACAATGTTTTTTTTGTAACTACCATTATGCTATGTCTATACTACTACAGAATATATGTATCTAGAAAACTTAGAAAACAGTGGAAACATTTGTTATTTCTATAATACTACATAATATGTCTAGAAAACCTATAAAACATTATTTATTATACAAGTTCAAAGCGTAATAATAAAAAATTATAAGTTCTTTTTTGACGCGTGTTTTGATGACGCAATCACCAAATGAAATTACTAATCACTGTGTTAAATCTTTCAAAGTTGTAATACATTCATTGCGACAGAGTATCACGATAGCTATCGTAATGTAATGTAAGACAATTGATGCACGTGCGCGGTTAGACAAAAATAACATTACACTACGACTGAAAGGGTACCGTAATGCGTTTGCTATAGGATAGTTCACTGGCGAGTAGAGGTTTCGGGTGTCCATAATGCAGGCTCTTATTTTGGTCAGAAACTAAGCATTGCCATCCAACGCGGCAATGCTGCCAGCATTTTGGGCACTTTTTCCTCTATCCCTGGACTTTTGTAGGTTAAGTTTTAGTTGAGTGTTTTATATGATTATTTAAGTAAAAAAAAAATGTTATCTTAAATAAATTGATTCTAATTTTCTTCTTTTTCTTCTAATATGACTAAAGATTAAAAAAGTATTAGGCAATACATACGGGTAAAATTATAAAAACATACTTGAGAATAGTTATATGTTATATACCTATGGGTATGTTATTATGATGACGACTTAGTATGCAATATTTCAAGTGCGTCTGCATAACTATGCAGATTTTTGGTATTTTATAATAGATTGTTATACTAATAATAGGTTGTAAGAGATTCACTTAGAATTTAAGAGACTTAGATTTTAAGAGATTCACTTAAATCTTAGGAGTATATATACAATCAAAGTAGTATCAGCGTAGATTTACATTAGGCAAGCTGTAGTCAAAAACAAATCTAACAAGGGTAAAAAAAACTAAAATGCCGTGATTTAAGAAATCTTTTTGCAAACCGAGCGTTGCTTTTTTTACTAAACCGTCGTGAATGAAATTCCTAAGCTCGTTAACAAAACTAACAACCTACAGTATAAACAAAAACCGAGGCTTTTAATTCTGAGGCGCCGTTGCGTATTTTGTTTTATCGAACTCTTTGTACTTTAGGCACATTTTTTACTTTACTTCTCCTTTTCCTTTTTTACTCAACAACCAACTATCCCAATGCAAACGCAACTCAGTACTTCCTACCATAAACAGGTAGGGGAAACAGCTGAAAAGTTTACGCTACCGATTTTGTATGATTGCCCGAACTGAATGAAAGATATCCACATTCGTTTGCTCAATGGAGTTCTTGGTAGGTATTGCTTCTGTTTATTGTGTTTGGGGAGTGATTCCTATTAAGACGTGCTAGAAGTTAACAGATTTCTTCTAAATTTTCAGAATTCACTTCATTCTTTAGGTTAGCAACTGGAACAATCTGTAGATGACTTGCATCGAAATTATTATGTTGTAACCCCTTAATTTCATTCGATACGAATCTTTAAGGACTTTAGACCGGCGTATCTGAACAATATCCTAACCTGTCTATCAATTCATTCACAACTACTGCACCCTCCATTTTATAAGCGTTACAATGTTCATGGTGACCGTTTGATTATAGGTGTTAATAGCTACAATTAACCAAAATATTTTAATTCGACTTACAATTAATTATTAAGAATTTAATTCTTTATCTTAGTCTGGAATCAGAATTCATGAGAGGATTTCTGATTCCTATACAATAAAGCGTGGCGCGGAAGTTTACAATAATTACCGATGAAACCTAGATGGCGCTGCAAATTGAGCGTACAGCCTAGCTGCTGTCAAATTCCGCAACGAGCTGCAGTCGCATAGTGATATAACGATACTAGTGAAGTGAAGTGTTTTCAAGAAAATACGAATAGATGGCGCTACTATGATGATACACAAAGTACGCGTTTCAATAAAAGGTTGAGCGTCTATTATATTTATTAGTCTAATCTTAGTACTGCTGACTGAGTTTTAGTTAGAAAAAATGTTAATATATAAACAAGTTTTTTTTCGTTTTTTTTTTAACCTCATCTTTAACAACGTTTAACCCTATAATTACAACGCACGTGTGCGGTTGTTTGTTGTTACAACAACTCGTTCGAGTCAACAACATTTTATTGTTGTTAACGACAACAAACTAAGGTTTATTTGATTTTAGTGGAGCGCGGCCGCTGTGATTACTGATCGTTAAAATTGTTAGTAGTTTTAATTTAGTAATTAAATGTACAGATATTTGTTTAAGTTCATTACTATTTGCAAAAATAGATTGGAAATTATTTGTAGCAATTTTTACTATTCTATTATATCTAGCTATATTTTTTTTTTGCTTACGAGGGGGAAAAATCTTCGACAAGATACCTGGCTACGATGGGGCGCAGCCAGGTTATGTGGGATTTGTACCCACTAAATCCTCTCGGTGACCTGCCTCTGTGCTTAACGGAGGTCTCCGGGTTCTTCCGGGAAACACTCCGGAGACCTCCTTGCACTGCGCTGTGGACCTTCCCGGATTGTTTCGCGATGCCGTCGTCGTTCAACCCGGACTCGATGGAGCGGGTGTCGGAACCCCATCTCCGAACACCTTCGAGTCTGATGCCCCTTTTAGTCGCCTCTTACGACAGGCAGGGGCAATTCCGCAGCCTTATTCTTTCACCCAGGCTGCATTTATCTAGCTATCTAAGACTAAGAAATATAGGTCGGTAAGTAATTATTAATTAAGTACAAATACGTTAAAATATCGACTTAGGCCTTATCATTTGCGAAAATCCATTGTAGATATTTATTATAGTAAGTAGTAAAAGTCTTTCTAAAATTGCTACTAAAATAAAAACTCAACACACCTTATCTATTTAAAACGAACAGTGATCCAAAAATAATGAAACAAAACAATAAAAATCTCTGAAACTTGAATTAAAACAAACAATGGTATAACGTAACATTCATAACATGTTTACCTTATGCGTTTAAATATCTACAATTTATTTGTGTTCATGTTACTACAGATCTGAAATAGTAAAAAGTGGCCACGTGCGAGTCAGGCTCGCACATGAAGGGTTCCGTACCAATTTGACGACCTCGTTGGCGTAAAGGTTACCATGCCGGACTGCCAACCAGAAGGTTCCGGGTTCGATTCCCGGCCCGGCCAACATCTTTGTGCTTAACTAAATTTGTTGGCTGTGGGTCTGGGTGTTAAATATGTATCTATATATGTATGTATGTATATGTAGTATATCAGTTGTGTTAGCTACCATAACACGAACTAGAAATGGTTCAGTATGGGGTTAACCAGCCGTGTGTGAAATGTGTCCTAATATTTAAAAACAAAAAATGTCTAAATAGTTGGCTTGTCAGGTACTAACCTGACAAGTTTATTTAAAAGAAATGCAAAAAACACATTTGTCGTATGGATGCTTCACTTTTATATTCATTTAATTAAATTATAATGTTTTGTTGCTAAAGCTTGACATGATAATTAAATATTGTGTAAATATTTAGAGAATTATAAAGATTGAGTAAAATTTTGATTTAATTTAGGTTTGTTGTATGGGAGCCCTTTAAATATTTACTTATTTTTTAATCTATGTATTTTAAAAAATTCAAGCGTCTAGATGTTACTGATATTATTTTGAACAAATCTATACGAAAGCACGTAAAACAGAGTCGCTGTCGGTGTAGGCAGATAGACAGACAGCGGAGCCTAAGTAATAAAGTCCCTTTCTTTTTTTTTTTAGATACGGAACCCTAAAAACTGCTGGCATGTCTTCTTAGAATGTACGCAGTGGGAACTGTATGTATGAGCCTTAGAGGATCTATTAAATTATGAGCATTATTACCATGTCCATGAGAAAAATAAAGGTAGAAGGTTTGTAGTGGTAGAAAAAAAATCCACATTTCAAAATACGATAGGATAAGCACCCCACTAGTCATCACTGCTGGGACACGGGGCTTTCTCTCAGAAGCAGAGAGAAAGGCCATTTACCACGCTGGCCAAGTGCAGGTTGGCAGATGACAAATGTCTTCGAATATTGTGGTCCTCAAACATGTCGGTTTCTTAATGATGTTTTCAAAAAAAAAATCTCCGTAAATCGAGTGCTTGAAAACTAGAAAAATAATTGATTGGCGTAGGACTGGGGCCGTCTGATTGAAAAGCAGACTTATTTCCGAGCCACATTCGTTTTTTGACGTGAAAAAGTAGTAAAAAATACCTGCAATACATATTTAAATAAATACAAGTATTTCTTTCATACAATCATACGATATCATAATATTATTATCGTACAATCATACACATTTATTTTTTCCTCACTACACACACACTTTCTTTCCTTTCTACATACTTTCAAGATCCACGGTCACTGAATATTCAATGCTTTGTTTGCATGTGAAATCTTCGTGTGAGCAATTAAAAATCATTCCAGTCACTCTCTTGACAGGCTGTAAACCGTAGTGACGTTGATGAGCTGACACGGCGGTGGAATATATTTATTGTTTTAGTGCCATCTCGGCTGGAACGAGCGGGAAATGAGCGAGTGATGTAATCTAAACGGGGCATATTGGTTTTACATGTATGTACGAGATTAAGTTTAGAGTAATTTAAATAAAATAAATAAATACTAGATCACATTTCACACACGGCTGGTTAGCCTAAGCCATTTTTCATAAGCATTATGGTCGCTAAAACAGCTGATATACTATATGTACATACATAAATACTTCATATCGATACATATTTAATAATAATAGTTTAAAAAAACTAAAAAACACGCTTATCTAGCCGTTTTAAGTGGGTCAAAATCGCGCCTAAAGAAGTCGGTTACAAACAAAGATACAAACAAAAATACAAAAAATTGAATAATTTTATCAAACTAGTGTATTGTCATCGGTCCTCAATAAATCTACAAAGTTTCAACGAAATCTGGCCGTTTAAAGTGGGTCAAAATCGCGCCCAAAGAAGTCGGTTACAAACAAACATACAAGTGAAGCTAATAAAAAGCGTGTAAAAACCAACAAACTTAGTTCATCGCAAAGATGTTGGCCGTGCCGGTAATCGACCAGGGACCTTCTGTTTCGCAGTCCGGCATGGTAACCATTACGCCAACGAGGTCGTCAAAATTAAACCTAGCTAGCTAGTTCTTTCGCATTAGTCTTGCGCATCATTGCCAAAGAAAAAATATTGCCTCGCACTATTGCGTTAAGATAACATTGATAATTATTAAAAACATGATAATTAACATTGACAATATACCATATAGGTACTCCTATATCGTCAATATATTAGGTCCTTACGAAATTGGCGTTTTGTATGGGAGGAAATTTGTATATCGAATATTTTTTAATATAATATATTTAATTAATCAAAGTATGAACCATTATTTTCTATGCACTTTTGCCATCTCGTAGGTAGTTCATTGATCCCTTTACTAAAAAAACCAGTCGGACGGGAATCAATAAAATTTTTGAAGGCGATTTGGACCGCACCATCGGAGTTGAATTTTTTCCCTTGCAAGAAGTTATCCAAATTTCGAAAAAAATGCTAATCTGTTGGAGCAAGGTCCGGGGAGTACGGAGGATGTCTTAGACTTTCAAATTGAAGCTCTTCTAATTTTGTAGCCGTCTGTTGCGCAGTGTGTGGTCTAGCGTTGTCGTGAAGCAGCAGTGGCGTGGAGCGATTGACCAGTCTAGGTTGTTTAGCCGCTAGCTTTTCCATCATGGTTTGCAATTGCTGACAATAGACATCAGCCATAATAGTCTGGCCAGATTTGAGAAAACTGTAATGAACAATACCGGCACTAGTCCACCAAACGCTTACAAGTAACTTTTTTGGGGTTAATTTTCGCTTGGGGCAGGATTTGCCTGGCGACATCAATTTCATATGTAAGGACCTATTATATACAGTTTTATACTAGAAAATTGCTTAGGGAAAAGGAACTTAGCACTGTTACTCGTTATATAAATCTACTGTTAATAAAAACGATATCATTCAGGGGCGGATTTGGTACGTCTAAAGAAGAAGTTAGTACCTAAAGTTTCAATGACGTACATATTTAATATGTACGTCATTGAAACTTTTAATTAGACATGTTTTCGCTAGTCAATGTTTTGAATAGGTATTGACAGTATTTACCCTAAATTACGCAGTTTCTTCGAACAATAGGCTTTGATAAATACAAAGTACGAAAAAAACATGTGTTTCCGCTACTTAATTAGGTTGGTACAGAAAAATGTGTAACAAATATTTACTATTTTCCTTCTATGTATCTACTTATGAAAAAGAATTTGTATTCGTAGCTTTACTAAAACTTCACACGACAGAAATCACACTTCTCCTAAGTCGTAGAATTTATTTACTTGGAGATTTCTCTTAGCTAAGTTCATCGTAACCCTGCAGTTTGGGTGAAAGGATAAAGTCTTTTTGAGGACCTCGTTGGCGCAACGGTTACCATGCCGGACTACTAACCAGAAGGTTCCAGGTTCGATTCCCGGCCCGGCCGACATCTTTGTGCTTAACTAAATTTGTCGGTTGTGGGTCTGGGTGTTAAATATGTATCTATATAATATATATATATGTATGTATATGTAGTATATCAGTTGTGTTAGCAACCATAATACGAACGAGGTCGTCATATCTGTATATTGAAACAAAAACAAGGACGAATCCTTTGATTTTAGGCTATTTCTTCTTAAATTTTACTTGTTGCCGTAATTCGTGCAAATATACATAAACACCAATACATAAGCAGCCCACTATACGTTCCTACTGCTGGGACTCGGGGCATTCTCTCACAAGGAGAGAGATACAGGCCATAATCCACCACTATAGCCAAGTGCAAGGAACGTATAGTGGGCTGCTTATGCTTATGCCCTTTGAAACTTCTTTGCCTACCTAGACAGCATCTGAATTCTTACCTACCTTTTTTTTTACGTGAGGAAATGCATTTACGCATGCCCACCACACCCGGGGAGGTGGGAGGGTTTGTCGGGCTCGACGTCAAAAGGACATCACTACCGACTAAAACCTCACGATGACCTGCTCACCGGAAAGGGCGGGATGAGGTTCCGCTTCTCGCATTAACCCACTACCCCGCCCACCTCGGCTAGCCTGCGAGGCTCCTTCTCTGGGGATGAGTCCCCTTGCAGTGCACATGGTGCACCGCAACCACCTCGGGGACCATAAGTGCAATGGACGCCGGACAACCCCGGTCCGACGTCCCAAGTCCCCCGTGACGGGTCAGGTCTGTGGCCCCGTCACCTGCCACTACGGCCGCAGAGAATAGGGAAAGTGGTATTTTGAGGTACCACTCCCTTCCACTCCAATTCTTACCTACCTAAAATAAATTCAACCTAAATAGAAACCCATTACATCAACTGACCTACACTTCTGGACAATTCAAAAACCATTACGGACAACTATAATTCAAGTCTAGACAAATCGATCAACCACTCAACTGATCGACCGACCGATCGATGGAAAATCTTGCGCAAGACATTCGTAGCAACTACGAATGGCCAATTGCAATTTATATGAAAACACACTTCAAATCTAATAAATGGCATTCAAAACACTTGTACGATGATAAATCTTGCTCTATTAGATCGGTTCGGGTTCTTATCGTGTATTTTTATTAGCTTCTTGCTTGCAAAACCGAACTAATAGTGTCTATTATAAAAAAAATATAAAAATAAAATTATTTGTTGGCCTTGCAACATCTCATCGCATTTAGTAAGTCATTTACATTTAGTTTAAGAAACACAGAATGATATTATAACTCAACTAAACTTAATTATCGTAATATAGACTAAAATTGTAGGTATTAAACATTAGGGTTTTTATTGCAAAATTATGTTAGAAGAAAATGAAAATTCAACAAGGAGGATATTCAAGAATTCTTTTATTCAATAAATGCTTTAATTTTAAAGAATTGTTTTAGCGTCCTTTTGAATTTAATAACTGGTAATACAATAATTTTAAGTGACAGTTTGTTAAACATTATTATTTTGTTAAATATTCCTTGTTTTTTTTATTTAGCCAGTTTGGTTTTTTCAAATGATCCTGTTTCCTTAAATATAAACGTACAAGAATACGTTTTTATTCAACAGTAAAATAAGCCAAGCCTTTGGACGGCTTGAAAACTCTCGACACCAGAGCTTGGCCACTTAGCTCATACGATGATGAAAAAAAGAAGAATAAAAGATTTTTTATGACAAAAGAAAATCATAATTATAATTTAATACAAATACAAATCATTTATTGATAACACCAAAGTTACAAGTCAAATAATATGATATCATTACAAAAGTATATGATATGTATCCATGTCATGTTAATCTGGCTAGAAAACTTTGGAACAAAAAAAGAGCATCTAAAAATCTAGGTATTCTATTTTAGTCTCATTTTTACACTACCTATAGAGCTAGGCATTCGACCAGTATGGTGCAAAACTCCACACATTAGCGATATTCTTGAGGTGGGGTATGTCTAGCCAGGAATTACTGGCTCTGAATGCGCCTGCGCAACGCCGGAACGGAACTTGGTGACAAGTTTTCAACTTGAGCCAAGGATTAGCTGGCCAGGCGAGCACTATTAGGATATCAGTTCAGTTTTCAGTTTCAAAAAGTCTTTGTAAAAAATATACAGTAACAATATAAGTGTAAATTAATCCTAACATGTTAATAATATTTTACGAGCTACAAGCCCATTTAAAAACTTACAAAACTACTATTATTTGGATAATATGCTTCAAATAAAAAGAAATCAAATTTATTTACCTTACGGTATCGCGCCGTACTGGGCCAGTCAATTTACAATGATTCTATCTAACGATATTTTTTTATATGATTTTTATATGAGAATAAGAATAAAGCTATTACTATCATCTATATGAATAATTAAAAATTAACATTATGATATTTTGCTACGAGAATAAAGATTCTGTAGTTGTTTCCAACATGCTTACCTACATGATATGGTTTCCTCACGATGTTTTCCTTCACTAAAATTCATCATTGGCAAAGATCAGCTAACTAGAATAAATAGAATAGTAACCTGGCCGATAAAATGGTTCCACGCGTAATAGTAAAATACCGCAGTGGGCGGGGCAAAACTGTTATCCGCGCGCCCGCGTGGCGTAACATGGTGTGGCACGGCACCAATCGCATGCGAGCTTTGTGTGTGTGTGTTTCGTTGGGATAGCAGTATGGTTGTGTGCGTAGATGGATACAAATTCTGAGCGGCAATTGTATGGAGTTACTTTTCCGTTTATTCTAGTTCGGTAGCGAAGATTGAACCCATGCCAAACGGAAGATAAGACATTACATGTACATTCACTTACTTTGCTAGTTACTTACTCAAGTATATTTCCAAGAAGTTTTGAAAAGTCTGTGAAACGTAAAGAAACACTCTCTACAACCTTGCTCTTAAGATGTAAACAGACAGACGGACATGCAGTAGTAGATAAGACAGATAAAAGCAATGGGTTATCCACTTGCTACCTTTGCTTAGACAAGTATCTAGTGACTTTCTGTCGATGAAATAGTTATCGATAAGAATTTATCGTCGATTAAGTTTACATTATTTTATTTATCAACATACTATAAGCATAGCATAAGCACTATACGGTCCCTATCGATGAAATAAATGTATAAATAACTATATAATATATATACACTGAAAATTTATTTGATTGACAAATCAAATAAGTTTGTTGTGACAATGTAAATACGAGTAGCATAGCATAATAATTATTTTTGTCAATAAACTTTAATAAAAAGTTTATTGACAGTTTTTATCTATCGGTAACAATTTATCGTCGGTTAAGTTTACAAGGTAAGGTTTTAACGCATATTATCTTATATATAAAATTTCCGTGTCACAGTGTTTGTTACCGAACTCCTCCGAAACGGCTTGACTCATCTTTACCAAATTTCATATGCGTATTCAGTAGGTATGAGAATCGGCCAACGTGGAACGTTTTTACCCCTAAGTGATAAGGGTTGTTCACCCTTAAATATATTTTTTTATTTTTCCGACGAATTTTTTTTATTTGAATTTTATATAAAGTGGCATTAAAAAATACATACAACCCTAAATTTTTGCTTTTTTATCATCAACCCCTATTTTTTTATGGCCATTTTAGTAATTTTCCGTGTCACAGTGTTTGTTACCGTACTCCTCCAAAACGGATTGACTGATCTTTACCAAATTTCATATGCGTATTCAGTAGATATGAGAATCGGCTATTGTGTAACGATTTTGCCCCTAAGTGATAAGGGTTGTTCACCCTTAAATATATTTTTTTATTTTTTCGACGAATTTTTTTATTTGAAATTTATATAAAGTGGCATCAAAAATACATATAACCCTAAATTTTTACTTTTTTATCATCAACCCCTATTTTTTAATGGCCATTTTAGTAAATTTCCGTTTCACAGTGTTTGTTGCCGTACTCCTCCGAAACGGATTGACTGATCTTTACCAAATTTTATATGCGTATTCAGTAGGTCTGAGAATCGGCTACTATCTATTTTTTATACCCCTAAGCGATAAGGGTTGATCACCCTTGAATTTTTTTTTAATTTTTCGACGAATTTTTTTATTTTATTTTTGTATAGAGTGGCATTAAAAAATACATACAACCTTATTTTTTTATTTTTTTATCATCAACCCCTATTTTTTATGGCCATTTAAGTATTTTATTATTTTTTCATCTCGATTGATAACTGATCAAATATAGTGTCTTTAACTGTACTTCGAGTAAAAATCTATTTTTTTTTGAAGAAATTAACTAACAAAATTTAACCTGATATAGATATTGCTTAGTATTACCAATCTTAAATACTTAAAATTTGCCGCGCCTTTACTTTACTGGTGAGTGAAATGCCAGACTATGCCATAGACTGAAGTCGGTCTCCTGTTTTACTCACAAAATTCTTCTTCAAAGACTTCTCTCACTGTTTACACAAATTTCAAACCTTCGTTATTGTTTATGTATCGTATGTAGTAGTATTGTTTAGAATTATCATTTTGCTATCTCAATGTAACTCTCTTATTAACTACTAGCTATTGCCCGTGGCTCCACCGCGTGTAAGTCGCTTTATTGCGTAACCTCTCCTGCACATGACTGTTGTAAAAAAAAATATTTTTATCTGTGCGTTACTGTGGATCGGATTATACGTTAAATTGTAGGTCCTCTTAGTACAAACAGTCGTTAAACTAAGGCAGGGGCTTGAAAAACTCTCGACACCATAACTTAATCACTTAGTTCTTACGTCGAAGAAGCTATAAAATTTGATGTACTTATAAACTAGACCGCGAACGTATGAGCAAAAAATTTTCAACAAATATGATGATGACACTACAAATATTATATAATTTGTTCTGTTTTGGACTTCTTTATGCTCAAACGTCTCGAACAAATATGCTAAAAATTTTCGCGCTCGCTTCGCTCGCGCATAGCTCGATGCGCTCACAACCTGCTCGCTTCGCTCGCGATTGATCCTAGGACGTTTTGGGTCATAGCTAACGACACTACAAATATTACGTAATTTGTTCTGTTTTGAACTTATTTATGCTCAAACGGCTCGAACAAACATGCTGAAAATTTTCGCGCTCGCTTCGCTCGCGCATAGCTCGCTACGCTCGCCACCAGCTCGCTTCGCTCGCTATTGGTCCTAGGACTTTTGGGTCATAGCTTACGACACTACAAATATTATGTAATTTGTTCTGTTTTGAACTTATTTATGCTCAAACGGCTCGAACAAATATGCTGAAAATTTTCGCGCTCGCTTGGCTCGCTATTGGTCCTAGGACTTTTGGGTCATAGCTTACGACACTACAAATATTATGTTATTTGTTCTGCTTTGGACTTCTTTATGCTCAAGGGGCTCGAACGAATGTACTAAAAATTTTCGCGCTCACTTCGCTCGCGCATAACTCGCTGCGCTCGCATCCAGCTCGCTTTGCTCGCGATTGGTCCTAGGACGTTTTGGGTCATAGCTTACGACACTTCAAATATTTTGTAATTTGTTCTGCTTTGGACTTCTTTATGCTCAAGCGGCTCGAACAAATATGCTTAAAAAAATTCGCTTCGCTCGCGCGTAGTTCGCTATGCTGGCATCCGTTTCGCTTCGCTCGCGATTGGTCCTATGACGTTTTGGGTCATAGCTTATGACACTACAAATATTATGTAATTTGTTTGGTAAAGGCTTGAACGGAGTCGCAAAAAAATTTTGAATACCTAAAACATTGAAAAAGTATCATTACTAACCTTTAAAAATTACAATGAAATTGTATTATACAAATAACAGACTTCAAAATAATACCTACATTTATAAATTCTAACTGTATCTAAAAAGTGAGATATAATTTTATGCCTACACATAAGTAAAATCGAAGACTTTATTTGATTTACTTATAAAAATGCTATTTTAAATTATTATTTATACTGTATTCTTGGCGTCGGTGCCATCTAAGAAGAACAAATTAATGTTTGTTAAAATAAACACTATTAAATAGATATGGTTTTGGAGTCGGTTATTTGTTTTTGAAACAATTTTATTGCGTCTAGCATTCCAGTATGAACTCAATATTGAATATAATGCTCATTTAAAAGAGGTAATTGGTGCTATGGATAAGGTTCACGCTAAAGCATTAAAAGATTGATGTTGTTTGTTATTGTTCCTGTCGTAATTAATATGTGATATGTAATTTTAGGTAATAAACTATAAAAACTTGAACATTATATTTTTTGGCGATTGTTATTTTTATATTTCCTTAACATTTGTTCATAGCGCTCCATACCCATTTCACGCATATACCATACACACTTATAATAAGTAAGTAACATTTTTATTATACTAGAATTTGTCTAGAAACTAGAATAAAAATAATTAATAAGGTAAAACAACGTTTGCCGGGTCAGCTAGTTTTATTTATAAACATAGCTTAAGCAGCCCACTGTACGTTCCCACTGCTGTTTCCCCCCTTTATGTAGGTCTCTTTTCACATTCTAACACACGTAAATAGGTGCATTTATAGGTAGAAATGGATTGATGAAAAAAGTTAAGTTTTGGTAGCTCGGTTGATCAAACCACATAGAAGAGCTTATAAGCAATCGTTAAACCAAGTCATAGGCCTAAGGGCGGCTTGAAAACTCTCGACACCAGTGCTTGATCACTAAAAACTCAAACGAAGATGATGAAGAAGCATCGCTGAAACATTTTACCAATATCGATATTTTTCCGCGTAGAAAACGGTCACACTTACATTATTATTAAAAGTTGGAATGAGTCCAACAGTTTCGGTGCTTTCTGAGCACCATCTTCAGGGGCGAGTGTTACATGGACCGTCGCTGATGAGATCCGCGTGCACACTTTAAATAATAACGTAAGCAACTTTAGTTACTTTTAATAATAATGTAAGTGCGACCGTTTCCGAGTGTATTAAAATACCTTACGTGAACAGTTTACAAAGTTCGATATCGATATTTTTAATTTGAGATGAACACTCATCCCTATTTTTGAAAAGTAAAGGAGTTACGTACTTGAAGCAAGTTGTGAGAGCGCCACTTCACCTGATATTTATGTTCCGTTATCTGTAGCCCTGTATGTTATGCCTTATCTACGTGACATAGCACAGAAGCCGGCGAAATGGATACTCCAGCAGTTTTTAAGGAAAAAAATGCTACACATTTGTCACGTGACGTGGTCTGAACAGGTAAAAGGATTTGGCGCCTTGAAATTGTTATTTAAATTTTTCACGATACTTCTGTATGAGTATATAGCTATCTTATCTTAATATTAGATAAATCTCGTATCACAATGTTTGTCCTCAATGGACTCCTAAACCACATAACCGATTATAATAAAATTCGCACACCATGTGCAGTTCGATCCAACTTGAGAGATAGTTTAAATCTCAAATTATAGTCGCAATTTTTCATACTTACATAATAGTAAGACACCTTTTATTAACTTTTAATTATTCTAGGTACCTTTACATAAAACTTTTATTATTTTTTAAATACCTAGTTTTGTAAATTCTGTTAAATAACTTTCACAAAAATAACCCTTTAATATTCTATTTCAAATTTATTTTCCCGTATTTTTTTTGTAACTATTATTATTAATAACATCATTCGATTGTTAACCAAGACTTGTAATAACTCAGTGGGAGAGGCCATTGGTGTTGAAACACAGTCTATGACTAAATCAACACCAATGGTTTCATTTTAATAGTGTATTTCTTACTTATGTCAATAAAGGATATTTATTATTATTTATTATAGATATCAACTGGACGTCTTCTCTAGAAATCTCTAGATTTGAAGAAATACCTATTATCTCAAATAATAGGTATATTAAAGGTAAAAGTGTGAAACATAGTTGACCGTGGTATTGTTTAACTAACAGCAAACAAGCTGTGGTCAAACGCAAATCTATATTTTGTTAAATCTCCCAGAAATAAAGCACTTTGAAAGGCCAAAGAATGATTTACGATGAAGAGCACATAAGTACGTCCGAAAAATCCATAAGTATTCGAACATGCTGGCTTCTTCCGTTGCCAAAAGAATTGCCAATGAACTGTTGTGTACAAAAGTGTTTTGAACTTTTGAATATAATTTTATGTCAGCATGATACATATCATATACATCAGCATGATACAAATCATACATATTAATGATAAGTATATGTATGATACATAAAAACTTAAAAGGAATGTCAAAAAAAATGTTCCATTAAAAAACAAAATTTTTAAGAAACAAATAACCGCACCGTACCTAAAATCAGAATATCATATATAACCTGGCGCTTTTATATAATTGAATAAAATTATTATTATTATTTTTCTGTGTGGGCATATATGTATATGGGCATTCAGTTTTAAATTTTAACATTGAAGGACACAAAGACACAATTCAATGCTTTAATACTAAAAGTATATGCTTAAAGAAAATATTTTATGATATTATTTGCATAAAAATATGTTTTGTAAGGTACTTAATATTTGTAACAGATCAAAAAAAATTGACAGATATGGATTAAACCAAATCACAGAATAATAACTTGTACTTCGACCAAATAAATATCATCATTTAATTTAATATTCAGTAAAAAAATATTTAGGCATAGAAAAGGTCATACTTACATTATTATCAATTGTAAAAAAAATGTAATTTCACCTTATTATTCCTAAAAATTATACATGCCAATATTTATAGGACAATTGATATACATTATTTATATTATCGACAAAAAAGAAACTTTAAATAATTATGTTACTGTGATCGTTTTACGCAAAAATATAAAGATGCCTTACGTGAACGGTTTACCAAGCTTAAAATTTAAAAAAAAAAATTAAGTCGTCACGGGACGCCTGCCAGGTGTGAAACATTGACATTATTTTGTAAAAGTAATATGCAGAAAAGAACATATTGTGATAGGACTAAATATGTCATGATGATAAAATAAAATATTACGTGTTTAATTCATGATAACGATGACTATTTATGGAATAAACATTTATTTTCATGAAATACAAAAATTTTCGTCATCGTAATCGTTAGTCAGACTTAGACTTAACTTAGACTTCGGTAATAGTCGCATGCTGCCAGGAATCCGGTTTTACGTGCGGCCATAGATGTTTCACACCAAAAACAAACACTTTCGCGCACGACTGTACCGAAGAGAAGTGGTTCGGAATTGGGCGAGCAAATCTCAAGTGGCGACCGAGCTGCATTTAGCCCACACTCGTGCATCCAGGGCACTAGGAGTGCTCCATATTGTATTAACGATTTGTATCATTTTGTCTTAAACAATCCTACTAATATAAAAAATCTCAAACAAAGATAGAAGATGTAGCTCAGAAAGTCGGAATGCTGAAGTAGGACTGGGCCGGGCACGTCGCCCGCATTCCGGATACATTTTGGGCAAAAACCACCACCGAATGGAGCCCACCAAATAGACGGCGTCCCGGCCGTCCCAAGATGAGATGGCGGTACGACCTCGACACACGCAACCCACACTGGAAGACCGTTGCTCAGGACAGACAAAAGTGGAGGGACGGTAGGGAGGCCATTGCCCAGCAGTGGGCTGATTTATTGGCTTGGATAAGAATAGATAGATAGAATATAATAAATGCGAAAGTTTGTGTACAAGTTTGTATGTTTGTTAGTTCTTCACGCTCAAACGGCTGAACCTATTTTTATAAAATTTGGTGTGAAGATAGGTTAGACCTTGGATTAATTTTATCCCGAAAACAAAACAACTATGGTTCTTGTGGGATACGCAAATAACTTCATAATCTATGTTACTCCTTCACGGTCAAACGGTTAGACCAATTTTTATAAAATTTACTATGAAGACAGTCATATATGCTAAACCATTTCTAATGTGTACAATTATTATGATTGCTCACACTACTGATATACATATTAATATGGTTCTTTTGAAAACAACTAATAGATAATAATAGAGCTACCATTCAGTTGAACTCTGTATTCACCAAAAAGCACCCAATAACGATTCCGAATTCGAAATCTCCCCGATGAAAAGATCAAATATTTTCGCCGACACTTTCAAAAAGAGAGCGCTCCAATCGACCAATTACAGCGACGTGCCGATCGAAGTTCGAAGTTGGAACGTCAAACGGCCAAGGAGGCTAATCAGAAGAGATTCAATAGGCGGAAACCTCCGGAGAATTACCGAGACATACAAGAGGTGAATCTTACATGTTGTGGCAGTAAGGATTCTTCAAAGCGAATATTTAAAATACATGCTTACTGTCTTCTTCTTCTTTTCTTAATTATTTTCTGTTTCTAGTTAATGTAACTTTCTAATAATTTGTTTTTATATTACTTCGGAATAAGTGTATACATACCATTAAGAAAATGTGGGATACGCCATTTGTTCCCATTACATAGTTTCTTAAAACTACTTTGGGAGCCTTTGGATTTCTATAATACAAATTTATTTAAGCTATGTCAAATAAAAGTACTCGAATTTTGTTTTTTTTTTTAATTTTTCAAGCTCTTAAGGCTTAACCGATTTGGACGAAATATGGTATGTAGGTAGCTGTATACCTTGGATTGAAGCATGCAGCAAGTAGCGAAATATTTACCTGTATAAAGTTATCACATTTTACACTGTTATCTACGATATTTTCATCCCAGATCACCGCATTTGTTTCCAAAAAAAGTTACTTACCTATACTTATTTTAGCACTAAAACCCCAAAGTGGGCCTCTTGGCCTCCAACAACAGACGGCGCCACTCACTCGCCTCATAGCCTTAATATTATTTAAGAAAAAAAACCGTAAGTTTCAGGAAAAAACCGTTAATAATACGCCTTGGGTTTTACAACCTTTCGTTCCATAAAAAAAAAACACTAATTATATTTTTTTTTGGCTTTGTTTCTCCTTTGTATGAACTATACTATGTCGGCGCGATGACCCGAACTGGATCTTGGTCTTCGATTTGTAATTTGTAATTTTCTTCACAGAAATGTACCGCAATTTGTAATATTTGTAATATTGGCCTCCGATACCAAGATACATCTCCTCTCGGTCTGCTGCCGTCTCCCTCCACTGTTTGGCCTGAAGTTAGAGCATATATTCTCATGGTATTTTTAGTGGTACTGAATGTATGAGTATTTAGTCTCTTAGACAACAATTTAGTCTCTTAGACAACAATTTAGTCTCTTAGACTAAAAATCATTTAGCCTCTTAAGACTAAATTACTTTTAGTTTAATATTATTTTTATAATTCAAAATTCAGTCAAAATTCACAATTTATTTACAATTGTAAAAATAATTTTCATAATGTCATAATTCCAAATAATTCTAAAAATAATTTTCAAGCCACTTTAAAGGCTTGTGACACGTCCTTACTGTTTTGTATCTTTCTTGTAGCATTACCGAGGAGAGCGGGAGAGGGAGGTGGGTGTTGCTAGAGCTGGGAAAAAAGTGGAAATAATTCCTTAATCGCGTAATTGGTCGCCACCGAACCGGAAAACAAATTTCCTATTATTGCGGAGTAGGGCTGCTCGGTGATTGGGTATTGTAATTTAAAACGTTCGCTCTTCTAACTCGAGATAAAATCTTTACTCGTATTATTTTATATGGTCTGTTAAAAATCTTGTGAGAAAATGTTGTTCTTCAGATTACAAGATGATTAAAGAAACATTATTAAATCATTTTTACGAATATATTTCTAATGAATTCAGTCAAAATATACATTAAAAAACATTAATAATTGTTAACATAAAACATCATTAAATCTAAAAAGATTACGTCCAAGCGTGCCCATCAGTCTCGTAGCATTCCCCCTAACGCTATACTTTATATATATGTATTTATATTATTTATATTACATTTTTAAGCTTATTTATTCTTGAGGAATAGTTATAGTGTATATACACTACCATTTGCAAATATTATCATGTGTCGCTTTTGCTTTCCAAATTATTCATAATATGAAGAGTATGCTACTCTTAAAAATTATGGATAATCCGCACTTTAAACGAATCATCCAAACTATTTTTTTATTATTTTTATTTAATACCTATGTATTTTTTTAACCAAGGCATATGTTTAATACAAACACTTAATTTACTACACACAGAGTGAAGGGATTTAATTCAATTAACCATTTTAATTTACAACACTTTTCTTCATGAGGGAAATCTTAGTTAAAAACTTCTGAGGAATATTGCTATACTCCCATAAACCGGCAGGTTTTTTTCTGGCAACCCCTTCGATTAAAAATGTATATATTTGATCGAAGGGCAACCCTGATGAAAGGAACCTAACCTAGCAGAGAGTGAGGGTAGGTAATGATTATTAGAACGGCCTCATTAGCGAGCGATTGTACCGTCGCCGAGCGATTCGCACCTGACTCGCAGGTTTTTTTACGGGTTTGTGTTTGACCACAGCTTGCATGATATAGCTAAGTAGTGCTGTGGCTTACGTAGTACGGAGGCCACAGCACTGCTTCGTTTGCCTAAAAGGCACCTATTCACTCTTGTTTTGATGAACTCTAAATAGACTTTCATTCTTTAGGATGGTTTTTGTACTAAATTGACTAGAAAAATACCCGCAAAAAACTCAAGAAAAATCTTCTTATATATAAAATTTCCGTGTCACAGTGTTTGTTACCGAACTCCTCCGAAACGGCTTGACTGATCTTTACCAAATTTCATGTGCGTATTCAGTAGGTATGAGAATAAGCCAACGTGAAACGTTTTTACCCCTAAGTGATAAGGGTTGTTCACCCTTAAATATATTTTTTTATTTTTTCGACGAATTTTTTTTATTTGAATTTTATATAAAGTGGCATTAAAAAATACATACAACCCTAAATTTTTACTTTTTTATCATTGACCCCTATTTTTTTATGGCCATTTTAGTAAAATTCCGTGTCACAGTGTTTGTTACCGTACTCCTCCGAAACGGATTGACTGATCTTTACCAAATTTTATATACGTATTCAGTAGGTCTGAGAATCGGCTACTATCTATTTTTTATACCCCTAATTGATAAGGGTTGATCACCCTTAAATATTTTTTTTTCATTTTTCGACGAATTTTTTTATTTTATCTTATCTTATTCTTATATATAAAATTTCCGTGTCACAGTGTTTGTTACCGAACTCCTCCGAAACGGCTTGACTGATCTTTACCAAATTTCATGTGCGTATTCAGTAGGTATGAGAATAAGCCAACGTGAAACGTTTTTACCCCTAAGTGATAAGGGTTGTTCACCCTTAAATATATTTTTTTATTTTTTCGACGAATATTTTTTATTTGAATTTTATATAAAGTGGCATTAAAAATACATACAACCCTAAATTTTTACTTTTTTATCATTAACCCCTATTTTTTTATGGCCATTTTAGTAAAATTCCGTGTCACAGTGTTTGTTACCGTACTCCTCCGAAACGGATTGACTGATCTTTACCAAATTTTATATACGTATTCAGTAGGTCTGAGAATCGGCTACTATCTATTTTTTATACCCCTAATTGATAAGGGTTGATCACCCTTAAATATTTTTTTTTCATTTTTCGACGAATTTTTTTATTTTATTTTTGTATAAAGTGGCATAAAAAATACATACAACCCTAATTTTTTACTTTTTTATCATAAACCCCTATTTTTTATGGCCATTTTAGTATTTTATTCATTTTTCATCTCGCTTGATAACTGATCAAATATAGTATCTAACTGTACTTCGAGTAAAAATCCTTTTTTTTTTTTAAGTAAATAACTAACAAAATTTAACCTGATATACTTATGCTTATGATTATTACCAATCTTAAATACTTAAAATTTGCCGCGCCTTTACTTTACTGGTGAGTGAAATGCCACACTATGTCATAGACCGAAGTCGGTCTCCTGTTTTACTCACAAAATTCTTCTTCACAGACTTCTCTCACTGTTTACACAAATTTCGACCTTCGTTATTGTTTATGTATCGTATGTAGTAGTATTGTTAACAATTATCATTTTGCTATATCAATGTAACTCTCTTATTAACTTAACCGCGGCTCCACCCGCGTGTAAGTCGCTTTATTGCATAACCTCTCCTGCACATGACTGTTGTAAAAAAATGTATTTTCATCTGTGCGCTACTGTGGATCAGATTATAAATTGTAGGCCCTCTTAGCACAAACAGTCGTTAAACTAAGGCAGGGGCTTGAAAAACTCTCGACAACATAACTTGATCACTTAGTTCTTACGTAGAAGAAGCTATAAAATTTAATGTACGAATAAACTAGACCCCGAACGTATGAGCAAAAAATTTTCAACAAATATGATGATGACACTACAAATATTATGTAATTTGTTCTGCTTTGGACTTCATTATGCTCAAGCGGCTCGAACAAATATGCTAATAATTTTCGCGCTCGCTCCGCTCGCGCATAGCTCGCTGCGCTCGCATCCGGCTCGCTTCGCTCGCGGTTGATCCTAGGACGTTTTGGGTCATAGCTCACGACACTACAAATATTATGTCATTTGTTCTGCTTTGGACATCTTTATGCTCAAGCGGCTCGAACAAATATGCTAAAATATTTCGCGCTCTCTTCGTTCGCGCATAGCTCGCTACGCTCGCATAGGGCTCGCTTCGCTCGCGATTGGTCCTATGACGTTTTGGGTCATAGCTTATGACACTACCAATATTATGTAATTTGTTTGGTAACGGCTCGAATGGAATCGCTAAAAAATTTTGAATACCTAAAACTTTAGAAAAATATCATTACCTACTAACCTTCAAAATTTTACAATGAAATTGTTTTATACAACAGACTTCAAAATCATACCTACATTTATAAATTATACTTATAATTATACTAACTGTATCTAAAACGTGAAAAATAATTTTATGCCTACACATAAGTACCATCGAAGACTTTATTTGATGAACTTATAAACATGCTATTTTCAATTTGTATTTATCCTGTATTCTTGGCGTCGGTGCCATCTAAGAAGAACAAATTAATGTTTGTTAAATTAAACACTATTAAATAGATATGATTGAACATAGTATTTTTTGGCGTTTGTTACTTTTATATTCCCTTAACGTTTGTTCATGGCGCTCCATACCCATTTCACGCATATACCATACATACTTATAATAAGTAAGTAACATTTTAATTATACTAGAATTTGTCTAGAAACTAGAATAAAAATAATTAATAAGGCAAAACAACGTTTGCCGGGTCAGCTAGTAATTATATACGAATACAAATTATTTATTGATAACACCAAAGTTACAAGTCAAACGAGTACATATAACGAGTTGTATACGAACGAGTACATCTTTCTTGAGACTGCGGCGAGTATTTTTTTAGAAAATGTTTAAAAGTTGATGTCTTCTCGGTTGCATAACCAAATGAAGCGTGGTAATGCGGCAGCATGCGATTTATAGCAATTCGCATAGCTTTATATAACTATTTAAAGCTACTGCACAATTGAATGAATTAATAAATATATTTATTATTATTATTATCATTATTATACTCGTACTTTCATAGCGACCACTAAAACATCCGTTTCTTTACCAGTGAGCTTTCCAGTAACTATCCTCAGTTTACTCGATGCACTAGTTACTCGACAGACAGTCAAAATATTTGAGTTTAACTGATAGATAGGTTTGACAGACTGACTGATGGTTTGATTGGTGGGCTTGAAGGTGTGGGGCCGAGTAGTACGCCATCATTAATTGATTGTTAACAATATTGTTTCCTTATTCGGATAATTTATGGGTGGGCTGCGGATCGAACTTGTTTTGACAGATTGATAGAAAATTCTCTTTTCATTTGAGTTAAGGCTTTCCGAGCCCCATACTAAATGCTTCTCAGACTGGCAACCATTTCCTCTAAGATTTTTAAATAGTAATCACTTAACATAAACTTAAAATGGTCTAATTGGGGCGCGAAATAGGTAATATTATACATTTTTTATCGCAAAACAGATATATCAGCGTGATTTTTTCCAGCAAAATACACATGTATGAGTGCAGTGCAACAACTTAGCTGTTCAGTTGACAGTGTCGCTAGTGGAGATTTGTTGCCACCTAAGAGTGCTGTCGAACTTGTAATTCCAATTTTGGCCACCTGAACAGCTAAGTTGGTGACATGTATACGTATACATTGTTAGTTTCCGTTTCCGTTAGTGTCATTCTCTCTGCCAAACATGAACCCAAGCTTACCATCCGTAGTAATAAATCAACAAAATTCCGATAGATGGCAGGATCAAAAAAAGTATTGTTAAAGAGTTTGATGAAATTTATTTATTATTTTTAAATAAATTATTGCTATTTTTATATTAAGTATCGTAATAGAATTAAAAATTTAAAATATGTATAATTTTGTTTGATTATTTGAATGAAATTTAGTTATGTCAATGTCAGTTTGTCATATTTGACATACTTAAAAAAACGTATTCATATTGCAGCAATAATTTTTAGGGTTAGGTACCCTAAGAATGAAATTAATATACTACTGCGATCTTTTCTGTACTTAAAAGATAAAAACGAATGCCTTTTACAAAATATTCGTTGTCTGTCTTTCTGTCACCAGGCTGTTTCTTATACACTTTGATAGCTGAAAATTTCACAAATTATTTGTTTCCGTTGCCGTTATAACCCAAGAGTATACAAGTACTAGATACGCTATAACAATAAATACTAAAAACAGAAAATATACAAATATAAAGGGTGGATGACACGTTTTTAAAGTGTACCTTAAAAGACGTGTTATATTTTGTATTTTTGCTCAATATCAAAAACGATAACAGGACACTAAAGAATTCTACAGAATATTAAGCTACGTATTACCTCTTTTTACTCTATCTTTACAATGACACTTGGTAGATTCTTTCATGATTTCTCTCTTTCTTTCTTTCAAAATAAAATGAATGTTTGATATGGGGTTCCCATACAAAAAACATGTTTTTTCGCCATATTTTAATAATGGTACGGAACCCTTCACGCGCGAGCCCGGTTCGTACTTGGCCAATTATATCAAATTTTTATACCTACGTCTTTTGTTTACCTATCAATATCTTTAACAATCTCATAATTACAAAAGGCTTGTTTGTTTGTTTGTTTGGATGTTTTTTTTTTTTGACGCGTATAGGCTCCGAAACTATTGGACTAAAATTAAAAATTCTTACACCGTTGGGAAGTTACATTATCCCCAAATGACATAGGCATTATATTTTGTTGCAAAGGGTAAGAAATTCTTATTAAGACTCCAGTAATTTATTTATTTATTTATTTATTTATTTATCATCAATTAATTAATTATGTAACACAAGGTATAAAAAAGAGTAAAAAATTTGTTTCATCGCATGCGCTAAGAAAAGTTAGTTGTGGCGGGTGTCGTTTAGTATGTCTTGAGAGCAGCGGAACCCATATATACAAAAAAAAACTTTAATCTATGTCAAAATTATAATGCGATAAAGTTTAAATGTTTGTTCGTAACGAATAAAATATTACACTTCTGAACGACTTTCAAACATATCTCCTAGAATTGATTTTTTTTTATGCCCGTGCTAAGCCGGGACGGGCCACTAGTGTATAATTATATCAACGATACATGTAAACTGCCAGGTGTATATTTATAATAACTAAGATTTCGACAGGCCTCTTACCTTAGAATAATAATAATAGTTTTTTTTATTTCAAATGAAGCTAAAATAATATCCATAGTCTATTATATATAAATTCCCTGATAATATGTAATTATTTACTTTTCTAATCATTAGACTTGAAGCTGTTATTCCGGATGAACCGATTTTGATGTTCTTAGCTATGTTTGATGATATTCGGATATCCGCCAAAATAGCGGATATGATATTATTCGCAACTTTCCCAAATGAAATGGCTTACATTTTGGAATCATGCGAAAAATACAACTGTTTCATGCAATATGTTAGATGATTCGTGAGAAAAGTTTTTTCTTGTTACTCGTATCATGTACCCAATAGATTTATTTTTTAATTTCATTTGAGGTTTTAAGGTATGCACTATGAATATTAACATACACGAAAACGAAACCTATTGAAAATATTGACTTTCCCATAATATTCCTTTAAAAAAAAAGAGTTTCGAACAAAATAAAATAGCAAAATTAATAATTCATGAGATTTGAACCATAGTCAATTCAAATCATAAAAATATTTCCTGTTCCAAAAATGCTTCCTCTACGAACGAGCCATATAATCGACAATTGAGCGTTCGAAATTGGCATGCATATTCAAATATGCTGAAGTTCAAGTGACAAAAAAAATTGTCAATGCTAGTGTGAGTGTAGCCGCATCGTCACAGAATAGATGATAGTAGATATGGGTTTTATATGGCTTTTTGTACATATTTGCTATCAACGCTTAATAAATGTTGTTTTGTGATGAGCCTTAAAAATAATACATTAACAGTAGTTTCCGCGAACTGATTCTAAAGTTACAAAAGAAATCACTTGGGATGCTGGGATGAATAAAACTAACTTATACCTATTTAACGCCATCTAGCGGCATATTAGCACTTGCAGCATGCTAGCGAACAACCTTAAATTGATGTGTAATCAAAATGCTCGGGATTTCCTGGTTCAAACTCATAGATATTCCTTTTTTTAATATAAGGACACATTTCACACACGGCTGGTTAGCCCCATACTAAGCAATTTTTAGTTTGTTGTTTATTGGTTGCTAAAACAAGTGATATACTACATTCATAAATAAATACTTTATATTCATACTATTATCTTATCATACCGTATCGTATATAAAAATTCCATGTCACAATGTTAGTTTCCGTACTCCTCCGAAACGGCTTGATCTTAAATAGCCTTAGTTGCAAAAAAAAACAAAATATAGCTTATTTTTTTGCAACTGCGACTGTTAAAGATTTACCTATGTTACACGGAGATAATATAGCTTCCCATCGGTGAAAGAATTTTTCAAATCGGTCCAGTAGCTTTCCGGAGCCTATTCGCGTCAGACGAATAATAATCAAACTTTTTCTCCTTATAATATTGGTATAGATTCAGAGTTGCCTATATTTTATCCTGAACTCAAATACGAGTATCAGTGCAAGTTTCTGCTTCTATTGAAATAAATTGTTATTGACCTATACAATATTAATTACAAAACAATTTTATCCTTTCAAACCTCTTCACAATTTTTAACATCGTGGGAGCCTGACCATCTCAACTCCAACTTATGTGTCCTGGACCCCTGAGACCCTACAAACTAAATTAACCTTTATTTTCTACAAAATTAAGGCGTATATTGCTTACCTACAATTTATAAGGACTAGAAGACGTGTAATGATGAGACGTTAGTGAAACACAAGTGGGATATAAGATACAAACTTATCAATGCAGTTGAGTGGTGATGCTAGTGTCGCATTTCTCAAACCGCTTTGGCTATTTTAGCTTCAGATGATTTAGTTCTCATTTTGGCCATTGTAGTGATAAGTTGGTAATAGATACAATGGTGTCTCAGTGCAACGTCTTAAGTGGAGTGTCTGTCAATTTGTTTGAGCTCCTAGAAGATGACAGTAGATATATATGGTACAGCCATCTGGCGAGGCATACTCGTATTAACTATTATAGATATACATCTAAGTATTGCCTTGTTAAGTAGATAACTGTATAATCATTAAAATAAAGAGTAAATATAAATTAATAGACCATATATAAATTAATTAATTCTAGAACACATTCCACACACGGCTGGTTAGCCCTATACGAAACCTTTTCTAGTTTGTATTTTGGTTGCTAACACAACTGATATACTACATATACATACATAAATACTTTGCATGTTTAGACTGACAGCCAACAAATTTAGTTCATCACAAATACGTTGGTCGCACTGGGAAGCGAACCCGAGACTCTAAAGTAGGCAGTCCGGCATGGTAACCATTACGCCAACGAGGTCTGAGCTTTAAATAATGTGTATCGATATAAAGTATTTATGTACGAGTATGTATGTATATGTAGTACCTATATCAGTTGTGTTAGCAACCATAATACAAATTAGAAATGGTTTACGGGGCTAACCAGCCGTGTGATAAAATTATTAGGACACATTTAGTGTCCTAATAATTTTATCAAGACCACGCCAAAGAGATAGTCATAAATTAATAAAAAAAAAACAATTTAAAAAATATTTCTAATATCAAAATCAAAATTAAAATGTTTTTATTCAAATTCATATGTACAATACAAACTTATTCAATAACCCTCAAACTGGATGCATTCGCGCCCGTGCCATGGAGGCTAGTGCCTTCCAATGACTTAGACGTACATATATAAAAAATTTAAGATTAATAAAAAGTAACACATTTCAGACATTCGTGGAAATAATTATTTAAAAGTGTAAGTCAGTCAGTTGGTTGCTTAAATATTTGTAATATTTATAATTGTACATAGTATTTTTATCTTTTTTCTGTAACTTATTTCATTATATTATGTTAATATGTTTTACTGTGAATAAACTCAGGTTTTAGATCTGCCTTAAAAAATGGAACACCATCAAACAAATGGCAAACAAATGACACTCATCCATCTAAACTAAAACCTCTCAAACAACATCAGCGATATCCTGTTTTCCCATTTCACAGACCATTATTGTCGGATAAATATGAAAAGTAAATTGACACCGGCGAAATTCAACGTTCCCCAGTGCCTCCCCTCTTAAAAGCTGGAATGGAGTCAAGTGATTCTGCAGCCAAATCTATGTACATTCGGCTAGGGTAATCCATCAGTGGAATGGAAGTAAGTATATTGAGAGTAACAAGATAGGATTTGTTTTTGAATTAAAAAAAGGGAAGAAAAATTAAACAGGCGTATATGAAAAGCAAAATAATTGGCCGATTGCGAAGCTCGCGTATGAAGGGTTTCGTACCATTGTTGTATGGGAACAATTACATATTATCTCCAGAATATCGCTAACTCCAGAATGTAGCTGACTCCAGAATGTCGCTATCTTCAGAAAGTCGCTGACTTCAGAATGTCGCTAACTCCAGAATGTCGCTGACTCCAGAATGTCGCTAACTCTAGAACGTCACACTGACTTCAGAATGTCGCTAACTCCAGAATGTCGCCTAACTTTTTACAATTAATTTTTAAAATTAATACATAATTCAATATTCTGTGAATGTATAGAGAGGATCTTGCAAGTGACATTATAAAGATCGAGTAATAAATACACTAGGCACGGGAAATACATACCTTGTGAAAGCTTCAACTTTCTAGCTATTACGGTTTCTGAGATACAGCCTGGAGACAGACAGATAGCGGAGGCTTAGAGAATCCAAAAAAGTAACAAATAATTATTTGGTTACAGAATATTAGTATATGACTTAAATAATTTATTGACACAGGGAGAGGCGAAAATATTAAATTAGTAATCTATACAATGCTCCTTTTTTAATTTATTATATCCGTGCATGTAAGCACGCCTGAAAAAAAATACAGTTATATTATATAAATTTTATGGTGGCATTTTAGGGCATTGAACCTCAGTGTTTTCAACCTATAGTTATATCGATTTTATTTATTCTATACCATTTATTTCGACTACGCTAAAATTAATTTAATACATTTTTAATAGTCTATTATTATGTCTTTCTGGAATATAGAATATGATTAACATTGGCTATGTAACATTTAAAAATATCTACCTTAACTTTACCTATCCCTGATATTAAAAAAAAAATGTTAAATTGAATTACTCTGTGTATATAGCTTTGAAAAATTTTTCACACATAAAAAAAACACTCATTATAAATATTTTCGGCATCTTGTGCAATGTTCTTTGATTTGAGAAACGTTGTCATATAATAACCCTTTTTAATATATTTGGCGTCACAGAGACGCTAGATGTTTGTTTAAACTCAATTTTAGTGTCATATTACACGGCTTTTTGGAAAAAAATCCGCGCTCATTGCCCGCTTTAGTCAGAGAGTCTCAAACTTAAAAAAAAATATATATTTGAGACTGTTCCTTTTTGAATTGAGTCGAGTTCGCGTTTCATTCTCTTTCGAACTTTTTCAGTACCATTATCCCAAAAAAATAAAGTATGTTATTTTAATTTTATTGTTTAGGAACCCCTTTTAATATTTTATTTAAAGAAGATATTTGTTGTTATAGTTGCAACAGAAATATATAATTTTAACAAATTACAGCTTTCTAGCTATCGCGGTTTCTGAGATGCAGCTTGGTGGCAGCCAGACAGCGGAGGCTTAGTAATGGGGTCCCGTTTTACCTTGTAGGTACGCAACCCCATAAATAGAAAGTGGGCAAACCCGACTTCCACTAGGATAATGAAGTTAAATGCTGATTGATGTTAAACACCACAGGTCCATTGAAATGTTAAATGAGCTTTTTCTAAAAAAACTCACTTTCTTGATTATAACTTTTAAAATTTTGGGCAGAAAAAAAAACATATTCGTAAGAAAATTTTTTGCAAATTATGAGTTGACCATTTTTTTGTAAGACGTATATATGTAGTTTCCGAAATGTCTCGAAAAATATGTTTGCCTTTTTTTATATGGCGGCGGGGGCGGGGCGACCCCACAAACTTAAGATTACGCTTCTAGTGACACCCCAAACACGATCTATAAATAAAATTTGTTTTTTTACTAACAAATGCAATATTCGCCCTAATTATATATTTATTTATAATAATTAAACTACTGGTATTACGGTAATCAGTCAAAATATAAACAAATAAGATATATTATTTCCAATTTGATATACTTAGTTTAGTATTTTTTTTCGAATTTATTTCACCGATGGGCACCTTTGCACCGGGAACAATTAGGGGCGGGTTATTTATTTAGATTTAAGTAATTTGTAATAAATTTAAATTAATTTTGACATATTAACTATATATTGTGACATGTATGAATAAGGATATTTAATTTACGTCAAATTCTTTATTATTGTCTATAATTATTAATTAATTAATATTCTTTAGATCCGTCGTTTGAAGACTGAAGACCTCCTGAAGATGCCTTGTGGAAAGGCAAAACACGTGTTGAGTAAGAATTCCCGAATTGAGATAAGCAATATTATTACATATTAAATTTTTTATTGAAGTACACCCCCGATCCCCTCCCGGTAAAGTTTGAGATCCAGTGCGGGCATTAGCGATGCGACGAGCGGCTATTAAGTAATAGCCTCGCGCCGGATGTGACCTGTAAATATGCCGCACGCCACATGTCACACAGAAACCCGTGGAGATTCCGTGCACTACTATTATTTCAATATCAAGTTTATGTACAAATTTGTATGTTTGTATGTCAAAAAAAAAATTAAAAACTTAATATAATAGGTAATTTCTAGATAAACATATAACATTGTACACCATAGTATTGTTTAACACCAGGCAAGCTGGGTCAAACGCAAACCTATAAGTAGAAAAAAAAACTACGGGTACCTATGAGCACATGTTACTAAGATCCAATACTAAACTATATAAAACAAACAAACTCAAAACAAACACTCATCTAATAAGCCGTTTGTGGAGGATAAAGTTCCCAGAATGCTGGCAGCATTGCCACGTTGAATGGTTATGCTTAAGACCTGGGCGAAATAGAGCCCAGCATTCCAAACACCTGACTTCTCTAGCCAGCCGACGTCTAATATTGGAACTTAATGAAAAAAAAATTACCTAAATATAAAAAAAAGATATCTGGTACATATTTGTATCACCAATATCTACTCCACACCACTCAGTTTCCGCTCTAAAAGCGCCAATAAATTAATTACACCAGCGTTAGAGACGTCAATCGCTTGTATTAAATATCCTCCCCTCATACATCATTGCCGTACCACAGCACGCCGCGACAAGCGATTATAGCCTTTATCGCTAATCAAAATCGTCTTCAAATTAGAAAATTCGGCACACAAGTTTACGTTGCCAGTAAAAAATAATGTAAACAATTATATTTACGTAGTTTTTTAAAATATAAATGAGCCTCATTGAGAACGGGCATTCAATGAGTTTAAAAACGTGTTAAAAATAGTGTTAATGGACGCACGGAACCATTTTATAGGGGTTTAGACAGAGGAAGTGCTCTACGACCTTTTTATCTGGATTTTTTATGACTATAGAGGTTTTATATCCATAATTATGTGTTTTTTTAATGCGCGTAAAGAAGCAATTTGATGTTAGCAAGTAGCGTGTTGAAGCGCAGGAGTTTACTTAGAAAATAGATGTATTGCATACCATGTAAACATTACCTGATTAAAGCGTAAGGAAAATATATACTGAATCTTTTTAAGTTACATCTGAAAAAGTTTGCGGCGTTTGAGAGCATTGGTTTCAAGCAGTCTACTATACATATAAGAAGACAGTAAAATTCGAATAAATTAAATATGTATTTATCAAATAATTGGCCAAGTGCGAGTTGGGCTCGCGCATGAAGGGTTCCGTACCATTGTTATATGGGAGCCCCCCTTAAATATTTATTTTATTTTATTTCAATTTTATAATATAATTTGATAGCCAATAAAACTAACTTTTATGTATTTTGTGAAAATTTTAAGTGCCTAGCGAACTTACTTACTATTTTTTTCCTTTTTTCCTATTTTTTTCCATAAATGGAAAAAAATAGGAAGAAAAAATCACGTTTATTGTATGGGGACCCCCCTTAATATTTGTATTTTTTTATTTTTAGTAATTGTTGTTATAGCGGCATAGAAAATACATATTTTGTGGAAGTTTCAGCTTTCTATCTATTACGGTTTCTGAGATACAGCCTGAAGACAGACAGACATACCGCGGAGGCTTAGTAATAGGGTCCCGTTTTTACCTTTTAGGTACGGAACTCTAAAAAAACCAGTGCTAGAGGAAAAGATGCCCAAAATGCTATTTTTGGATGCATTGCCACGTTGGATGGCAATTCTTAGTTTCAGACCGAAATAATAGCAAGCATTTTGGACACCCGAAACCTCTACCAGCCGCTTGGCAAGTTCTCCATACAGGCTTTTGTTATCCAAACATTATCTTACAAAACTTGTAGACTTCGTAGCACAATCCCCGCTATTTAAAACTTTATTGTTTTGTTCGCAATTACAAGAAATTATAGTCGCCTACTTATTTTCCTTTCAGTATAAACTTCAGTGGATATTACTCTGAAACCCGGTTGTTGAAGCTTCTTAGAAACTGACGGTAATTAGATTTAATGTTTTCTGTTTTGGAGAATGATCTCATTGGTGTAATTACTTGGTCTAGATGTTTCTAAAGATTCTATATTTTACCAGTAGCTATCTACATGTTATATTCTCGTTTCATTAATTTCGATACGTTACACTTAAACTTTTTGGGTATTTTTTTTAAGAGGGATAGACAAGCGCTTTATCAGCACCTGATGTTAAGTCATGTTTTGTTGCGCTTGCCAAGAAGAAACCGATTCACTCTCGCCTTGAAGACAGTGAGGTTATAGTGCAGAGGGATCAGGGATTCCGGCAAAGAGTTCCACAGTTTAATGGTCCGCACAATATATGTGGAAGCGAAACGCTTCGTGCGGATTTAGCTTTCGGTAAAAAAGCTAGTGTGGTTGGAAAAACTTCGCTTTGTCAATCCGCGGTCAATCAATTTTGATTGATACCAGCCCTACATCAATAGTTTGTTTTTGAAGTTAAGAGTGTGTGGTTTTGCACTTGCGTTACGGTGAAGGAAAAAAATTAAAAAAAAAAAACACATGTTTGAGGACTACAAAGTCCGAGTATATGGAATCTTCTGTGAAAAGACCTGGGCGACCATGATGTACTTTCCAAAAAGAATAAGAATGAATAAATTCTTCGAGGTGTAAGGACCCTTAGTAATGTGTTATAAGTCTCAAAGTGGAATCTTTCAGTATGAAATATAATACAAAATAAATACCCTAAAAGTAAAATACTAATTCTGACCATTTATATATTTTTTTCCTTAACGAAATCACCATCTTAAATTTTGGTTGTTGTTTTAAATATTAAAATCTACATAAAACGTAAAACGTGTATTTATATCAAGGATAACAGAGAAAATATATAGGTAATTTGATATTTAATTGTGCAACAAGAAATAAATTTAGTATACATATTTTCAATACTAGCTTCACCCGCGGTAGTACTCGTGTCAATCCGGGATGAAACAAGTTAATACGGGATAAAAAAATACCATCTTAATAACTTCTCTTCATAGCCAAATCGGACCTGCCGTTGGAGCACTAAGACGTAACATAGATTTTGTGTTACTTACGTATCCCAAAGAAACCGCGATTGTTTTCGAGATACAAAGTAACCTATCAAACAAAGTCGAGCCTATAATCACACAAAATTTTATTAAAATCGGTTCAGCCGTTTAAGCATGAAGAAGTAACAAACATATACACACTTTCGCATTTATAATATTAGTAGGTTGACCTCTGCACTTTAAATTCACATCGATTTAGCAAAGTTGCCGCCAACGTTTATAAAAAAATACTGCACTTTAGCAAGTCAAGTGAGACCACACAAGGGTCCTACGATTTGCAATCACTGTCGAGCACATGATGGCTCGCGGGCGGTCGCCGCCTGCTGTCTAGACAATTGGCGATAGATTGGCGACAACATCGGCTGTAGGGCTGTATGGGGAGTGAAGTACGATCGAGTTTCGAGTGAGAATTTTGACAAGAGTAGGTTCTATAAAATCCTTACAGTGAAATGGTTTCTAGCCTGTCAATAATGGCCGCTTGTAGGTTATTGAAAATTTTGTATTGTTTTGAGATCATTTACTTAGTTTAAGGGTTAAGAGGATTGACGTGTCGTGTTAGCCTAATTCACTTCTTCAAAATTACTAATTAAATCACAGAATACAGCAAAAAAGATGTTACATCTATTAAAATATATAAAATCAGCCATATTCTGAAATTGAAAATAGATCTTAGTATCTACTAAGATCTATTTTTTTAGCTTAAAGAATCTTCTTTAAGCTACATAGGTACAGTAATTTGAATCTGTGGTGTTTTATAATTTGTTAAAATTACAAGTTAAAACATATGCACTATGTCTTTTATATAAGTAGTTAGATTCCTTTGTGAAAGAGTGTCCAGCTCAATAGAATGTTACTTTTAAATCCGTACAAAGTCTCACACAATACTCCCAAAATGAATAAAGTCCATAGTAGGGCTCCAATTTAAAGAACATTTGGTACAAGGAGGTCTACGGTTTTTTTCCATGTCGCGACTCCTTTTAAGGCTGTTTTGCCTATTAGTTAAGTGGCGTGGCAAAACTACTAATTTGCTTTTTGCTTGCGACCTTTTTTTGTTCAAAGGGTTGGGAGCGGCTTTTTGAAATACGAGAAGTGAGCAGCCAGAATTAAATTGAAATAAAAAAATTGAGTTATTCTTTAAAAAAACAAATTAACGTAAGACTTAGTTTCTTTTTAACTTAACCTTGTTTATAATAACTCGCGTACAAGGAGGTTTTGAAACACACCGTTAAAGGCTTAGATACAAATTTTTCATCTTAAGGGTGGTTGCCAGGCGAGAACTATAAAATACTCTAAAACCATACCTTGTAACTTTTTTGTCACGATGTTTTCCTCCGCCGAAAGCTAAAATTTTTATTTTATTGATTAAGGCTTATAAATAGACAATACAATAATTCATGCACTTATTTTCTAAAGTTGATGTGCTTTACATTTAGTTGTTTCACTTCTTAAGACAAACACATCATGCACAAATTAATATAAAAATTAATCTTTTTAAATATAATTATACTTCATTGGCGGGGGATCGAACCCATGACCTGCGGGATGTACGGCCGCAAGCCTGACGGAGCGATAAAATCGTTTCAAATCGCTTTTGGAAATGGTTAAACCTCTATAAACGATACCCATTAGATAGATATATTTTATCAACACATAGTTCTAAAACACCTAAGATGTGTGTACCTGAATTAAGCAGTCGTTAAGCCAAGTCAGAGGCGGGCGGCTTGAAAACTCTAAACACCAGAGCTTGGTCACCCAGAAAGACTCTAATTCTATTAGCTTTTAAACATAAACATCACTAAGACTTTCCAAAAGCCTTGAACTTATCTGACAAAAGAATGACGAACCCTCGACGCGAACAAAGTAAAGGGGTGCCAAGAAAAAGTACACAAACTACCTATTGGTTGACTTAAATAAACGGAACATAAACTAAACCATCTTTTCCACAAATAAGTACACTAAGATCTCGACAGCGGCACCTAATTAGTGATGAGGTAAAGCTCTAATCATGGTTTAGGGTCAAAACGCACAGTCTGCGGCAGAGACAAGCACGACAGAAGAAAGAAAACGTCACGAGGAAACTCCATTGTAGCATGGTGATGGATCGTTTTCTAGTGCTCTTCTGGCTAGCTACTACCCTCGAGTTGAAAATACGTCATATGCACCTAACGGAACGGAACGGAATTTGACATTGTAAGGTGTTGCGTGCCTAGTTTGGTATATTTAGCTCCATATTCCAAACTAGGCATGGAACATCTTACGCGAGTGTGGTGTCTATTTCTAATTAAATTTGTAGTGGAGATAGAGTAGACCCTGGATATACATATACAAGAAAAAATTCAAACGGAACCAACACCGCGTAGGATAGCTAAAATGTAACAAATGTGAAATGTGACATATATCTTTTAAAATAATCCATTCTATTCCTGGAATAAGTTCATGACAGCGCTGTCTGACAGAATGTTTATTTTCATAATTTTATTTCATTTTAACAAATATATTTACCAATATAGACAATAGTAACGACTATAAGATAGTAATTAAGATGACATAGTAATTTATAATTTGAGTTGCCCTACTGATATTTTAATTTATAATTTAACATAATAATAGATATTCAAATTACAAATTATGTAATTTGACTATCTATTATAATCCATGCATGTGTATATAAATTACATTTTAATACTCAATCATTATAAATTGACGTGCCCAGTACGGCGCGATGCCATAAGATTGATTAATTTAAAATGCAAACAGGTTAAATTGGACTACTTAGATTCAGGCTTTGCCTAGTTAAGTAGTCTCAAGAGAATAATGTAATCTAGTAATAAGTTATTTAATAAATTCAGGCGTTGGAGTCAATTGAGCGGCGTGCAAAAAGGCTCATAGGCAATGACAATCTTTGCAACGCAAAGTTGCAGAGCCTAGAGCACCGCCGCATTGTTACCAGGTCTTCTATCGGTTGCATTTCGGCGAGTGTGCGACTGAATTACATGAAGTAATTCCCCCCGCCCCCTTCCACTATCGGACGAGCAGGGAAACGCCAAGGCGGCATCGGTTTACGGTTGAGGTGCCCAAGGCACGCACAAAGCGTTTTGCCTCCACCTTTGTTGTCCGAACCGCCAAACTTTGGAATTCCTTGCCGAATTCCCTGTTCCCAATGACTACAATCTAGCGATTTTCAAAGCGAGAGTGAACCGGTTCCTTCTAGGTAAGCGCGATCCACCGTAGACCTCAATATCACTTACCATCAGGTGAATTGTGGTCAAGCGCTGACCTATTCAGAGAAAAAAAAAAAAAAAAATTCATATTTTCATAAATGATTTGATTTTGATTTTGTGAGTAATGAAAGCGTAGTGCGTATTGAGTCGTAGTGATGCGCCGGTGTTTGTTTACGCACGACACTTCCGGCGCACGTGCGGGTAACTCGAGCGTAATGTTAATGCAGTAAAGTGCGTCCTGCGCTGCTTGCGCTAGGCAAAGGCAAAGGGAAAATATCGATAATCTGTTTTGTATTTTTTATTTACCTCATCGTGATCAACAAGTCATTATTTAAAAATAAATAATTCATATTGCTGATATTACACGATTAACTTAAAACTACGAGTAACTATGGATGGTCAGTAATTGACATCATTAAGTATCCTGGAAAGAGCTGGTGAAAACTAGCTGAAGACCGTATTGTATGGCGTTTTGGAGAGGAGGCCTATATCCAGCAGTGGGAAGATACAGACTAATGATTATGATGATAAAATGCAATGAAATAATAATGACGTCAATGAATACAAGGAAAAACAGGAGGTTATTCTTGAAAATTTTACAATGGTTCTATTTATCACACATTGTACTCTTAAACTCGTAATCGATATGTAATTCACTATAGCTCAATTAAAATGTCAAATGATTTATTCGCCAATAAGTAGTTTAAATATCTTATTTGTATTATCATCTAGATTTTGTATTTGCATATATATCTGAAAACAAGTTTGTTATAGATTTTCAATTTATATTTTATACAAGCTGTGCCCTGTGGTGTTATCTACATAAATACGGGAAACATATAGGAGCTTGTGTTCCATGGTCTAAACTATACCATACCAAATCTCATCAAAGCCAATTCATTCGTTTATTATATAAAAACAAAAATATTAACAGATAAAGTCTCGCATTTAGAATCCTATTAGGAAACAGATTTAATAACTTTTTTTAACTCTGAGTAGGTCAGCGCTTAACCACAATTCATCTGATGGTAATATTGAGGTTTACGGTGGGCGCGCTTGCCTAAAAGACACCGGTAACAACATTTTATCGATATTTTTGTCAGTATCAACTATTATGTCCCATCACTAGCAATCGTATTGCAAGGATGAGAGGTAATGCACTGTTTACCGGCTTGCTCCTCGACAATCAATCGAGTTTCTTTGATTGATCTCACAATGGAGGTGCGCTACTAATTAAGAGGTTACTTTTTAGAAAACAGACAGAGAGAGAAAAAAAAGAAAGAGAGAAAGAAAGAAAAAGAGAGAAAAAACAACAGAGTTATTCTGACAGATATTTCAAGAATTTTTAGAGCATTTCTGCCGTTTTTATAAGGCCCTTGTTTTGAGAAACTTAATCTTTGTATTTTACTACTATGAATAATTGGCTAAGGGTGAGACAGTAGTAAATTTAAAGAAGATATTTTTTCTTCAAATAACACTTTTGAGGAAATAAGTAATACTGTTTTGGTACATTTATTAGCACTATTTACTATATGCGCGGTGTTTTATATTTCGATACTATTTCATTCAATCGATATTTAAGAGTTGGGCTCTTGTCCGTGGAGTTTTTTCCAGGTAGTTCTATCTTCGGCCAAATCCTTGACCTCCCTATACGACATGACTTTTGCCTTCTCCTTAATTTGGTCTAAAAATTATCTTATAGGTCTTACTTACTCTTACTTCCTCTCCTGGCTTCTATCTTTCTTTCTTTGATATTTTTAATAAAATTGACATGTCGTATAAGGTGGCCTACCATCTTTGCTCTTCTATTGTCTATTGTGTTTTTTATGGTTCTTTCTTCGTATACTAGGCATAGTACCTCTTCATTCGTTTTCTTTTCTGTCCAACTAACTATTAACGGAGATAATATTCTATTTGGAACTAATAACTAACTTACTTTACAAACATCCGAAACAATAACAAAAACATTTTAATTTGCTCTTTCTCTGATTCTCCTGGGATTGTAGGTATTTGCGAGTTTAATCTACCTATGGCGCCAAAGAGTATAAAACTTTAATGACCACAATGCCACTGCAATAAGCAATCAGTCATATTGATACAGACCATTCCCACTGACGTTTTACGGTTGAGTTAGTCGGTCAGCAAGATTCAACATTTTTAACAAACTAAGCTGGTCAGCTAAAGTAATTATTTACTCGTATAATACTGTGAGCAAATTACAGGCAGGAAGAAGTATTTATAAAGTAGTAATTTTACCAAATATAATTCTGAAGTACAAACCTGACTGCCAAAATATAAAAGGTAAGTTAAAAACGATGTCTAAATAAGTACATGAAATGCACATAAAAAAATGTTAAATACATGAAATGTCGTGACTTCAAGATTTTACACGTACTTCGTACTCATATCATAAATGCGAAAGTGTGTGTGTGTGTATGTTTGTTACTTCTTCGCGCTATAACGGCTGTACCGATTTGGATTAAATCTGGCATACTGGTAACTTACGTCTTGGATTAACACCATGCAGTTAGTACTGATATATATCTGTGCCTCCTGTTCAAAATTATATAACTTGAGCTATATCAAAATACGTGTTTAAACGGATAAAAAATGGCGAATTTTTTTCTAACTCACGTCTTACAAAATATTGTCTTGTACAGTTTTAACCAATCTTAAAGATTTGCTGACCAATATTTATTCTCTTATCTCTAAAATTTATTATTTTAAATAACATTTACTAAAAAACTCTAATACTAATAACTTAGTATTTAATTAGTGAAGAGTTTTTTTAATTACACTGTTTTCATTGCTGCTCAAACCTAATCTTCGCTGACCAATAAACTGTGCCTCATTGTTTACAGTCCACATTTGGTTCTCATGCGAAGCACCGTTTATGGTGTTTACTTTTCGTTGCAGTCCGTTTAATGTGGGTGCGAAATACGAAAATTAACTCGATAATTGCATGGTAGTGGGTAAAAAATAATAAAAAAATTAATCAACATCAATAATAATCTCAATGAGGCTGTTAGCTCATTACCGCTTAGCTTTTGACTAGCAGAGCACGTGATTTGCAGGAGCATGCCTAGTCAGGAAGAACTGGTGCTCAAGAAGGTTGCTGGAACACAATGTAAGGTGCTTAGCTTCTTCACGCTCAAACGGCTGGATCTATTTTAATGAAATTTAGTGTGGTGGTGGAAATTTAGATAGTTCAGACTAAGTATTCCTAGTCATTTATATCGTAAGATGAAGCTTAAAATATAATAAATTCACAACAATATTGATAACCAATTTAATACTCGTAAATAGAGACAACAAAAACAGTGACCCAGAATCGTTATATGACTTGTACGAAATGTTTTCTTTCTGAAAACTCGAGTTTTGTTCAATTTTTGCTTCGTCGCCTCGCATGCAGCCGCCTTACGTCCCGAAGGATACAGAACTTTATTAGCCATAAATAACATACGTTAAGGCAAGCCACACTACAATAATTACTTAATACTTAAAAATACTAGTTAGATTAAATTAAATAAACTTACAAATTTTTCCTGTTTTTATTCGAACACCCTTTTCACCGTGGTCCTGCTTAGCCCCATCTGAAGGGCCAACAGTTTCTGCTTACGTATGGGATTTCCTTGAATTCGCGCCTTCACAGCTTTTATCACTGCTGGAGTCCTAACAGAGCGAGGTCGACCACTTCTTGATCTGACATCTATACTAGAGTCTTCATTGTATCGATTTATGGTACGATAAACGATTCTTTTGGTTATATTCAAATTTTTCAGTAAGTCGAAAATCTGAATTGGCGCGTAACCGCAACGATGCATTGCAATAACCCTGACACGGTCTTCTTTAAGTGTCCATTCCATATTTAAAATGAGGAAAATTCTAAAAAGTGTATATTTTTATTTTCATGAAAAAAAACGGAATTCGAATTCAATAATTTTTTTGGTGGCCATCATTCTAAATTCAAAAGTTTTTATTGTGTGACAGAACTTATGACCTGACTAAGTATTTGTATTTTGTATATGAAGTGAAGTTTGCAGTCTGTATAGCAAGTTGGGGACTTGCCTTACAGAAGATTCCGAGAAAACGTTCTTCCAAGCTTGTTCCTGCGGAAGTCTTCGCGTATTTTCATAATGCCCTCACCCTAGGACCGCCTCTTCGAGGTATTCATATGATAATTTTATTGGAGAACTAGAGAATATGGTATGGAGATGGCTTTTTACACTATTCAGCTAGAAAGAAAGAAAGAAAATACATTTATTGTGCATAAAACAAAAACAAACTTACAATAAATGATGCGAGTAGATAATTAAAACGAATAGTATGTGCACAATAGGAGCAAAGTCAGCATAATGCTCAGAGTACTTAGGTACTCCAGCGCTGATTTTCAATTTGATCCTTAACACAATTGTAGGCATAATTTAAGTAGTACGGGTACATACAGTATTTAAGGGTAGGCAACATTAATATCTTTAAGAATATATTAACCTATTTACACATACAAATTAACAATAAACAAAAATAAAATATATATTTTTTGTATACATAAAGTAGGATTTTATAGAAAGCTATTTCAGTCTTGGTAGACTAGTAACCACAGGAGTCAAAGACGCTCAGACCAAAAGTGGAGAATGGCTAGTCTCGAATTATTGGCTTTTTGTCTATAGAAATGGTATAAACATATTTTTTTCGTGTTTCAAGCGTATACCAATTATTTAAAAAATGACGACCATTCTCGTTTGTAGTAATGGCGCCTGCATTTAATATTAATTTTATTTTTAGTATTTGTTGTTATAGAAGCAACATAAATTCGTAATCTGAAAAAAAAAAACTATTTTTTTGTTATAGCATAGACAAATTAATAAAGCTAAGTATTTTGATCCCTGGCCCTTATATCTGGTCCTTATATGGATCCGTTTGTACCCTTTGGGTATTGACTTCAAGAACCATCAAATCTAAAAAGAAAAAAACATCCGTTTGACAAAAAAAGTTAATACTAGTACTTTGTATAACATACATTTATAATATACTAGCATCCCGTCTCGGCTTCGCACGGGCTCTAAAATGGTCTGAGTTGCAAAGAGATACGCAATATAGTGTAGCTTCCCAAAGGTGAAAGAATTTTTCAAAACGGCCCAGTAGTTTCGGAGTCTATTCGCGTCAAACAAACAAACAATAAAGCTTTTGTTCTTTATAATAAAGGTATAAAGTCAAAGTTCTTTATTAATGAATTAACAATTAACAAATAATTTAGCATTTACATAATTCATTCACTTATTTACTTAGGAAGGTAATAAGACATTTTTATCAATACTTTATTACAGAAAAAATAATAAAATATTATGTATAAACTTAAGGATATAAGATAAATTAAACTCCTTATTTACACAACGGGAAGTTTCTACTAATTATAATAATACAACTTTTATTGGTCAATTTTCTAGTTAAATTACAGTCAAAAATAATAAAATTAAGTCTGATTGATTGATTTATCACAATTATAATATCTTATGTAATATTTTTTTGTAATAAAATGACTAATTATAAAAATAGCATTTATACAATTATAAAAATAAAATTTATAATGATAAGATTAGCATAAGCAGCCCACTATACGTTCCCACAGCTGGGACTCGGGGCCTTCTCTCACGAGAAGAGAGATTGTGCGGGTTGGCGGATGACACACGTCTTCGGATATTGTGTTCCCCAAACATGTCGGTTTCCTCACGATGTTTTCCTTCACCGTAAAGCGAGTGCAAGTCCACACATAACTTGAAAAACAAGTCATTGGTGAAGGGCCGGGATCGAACCAGGGGCCGTCTGATTGAAAAGCAGACGTTATTATCACCAAGCCACACTCCCTTTTTTTTGCTTGTGCTTATACAAAACTTCTTCTCCATACTAAACAACGTAAGGTAAGCGTCGTCGCCCGAAGTCTGTGATTTGTCAAGTATTCTTCAAGGAGGAGCATCGCTAAAGCCGGCTGTACACATGGGGCCAAGGTGTTGGGCCAACGTGTAGAGAGCTACTTGGCGGTATGTTGGCTTAGTTGGTCTAGTTGGCGCCAACATTGGCAGGCCATCCGAATAGTGTCGGTTTTTTAGTGCACACATCAAAGGATCTTGGCGCGCTCCGCAAATGCAGACTGAGCAGTAAGCCAATGTGTGAACAGCAATCTTGGTTTCCATCATTTTTGCCCAACACATTGGCCCAACACCTTGGCCCCATGTGTACAGCCGGCATAAGATTGCATCCGAGACCAATTTAGAGGACTTGTTCAACTTTAACTTTACCATTTTACCTCCTGGGTACACTTAACATAGTCTGGGGTTAAATCAAATTTCTTTATTAAACTGAGTGATTTTTATTTCTGCATTTATAAAATAGAATACATAAAAAATATTGTTACGGTAAGCCCGTACGGGGATAGGAAAGAAAGACTTGTTCTTGGTTGGCACCTTTATTCGCTACCATTTTACTTCAGTACCTTTTCTTCTTCTTCATCTCCATCTTCCGTTCCATTACAAAACGAGCAGAAACTCAGCAAAGAGACATAGGTATACAGTCGAAAACCCTAAGTTTCGCACAAGCCGATTCGCTTCTATCTTTTTTGTGAGGACTGCGAAGCTTTGGAATTCTCTTCCTGAGTCTCTGTTTCCTGAGAAATAAATAAATATTTTAAATAAATATTTGGACACATTTCACACACAGCTGGTTAGCCCCATACTGAACCATTTCTAGCTCGTATTATGGTTGCTAACACAACTGATATACAACAGTAGTATAATATTGGGCATTCTGCCCCACCTTGTTGCTCGGCAAAACTCCGTTTTGCCATCGCAACATCGGTGTTGCAGAATGCCCAATATTATACGTTTGACATGTTGAATTGATTTCAAAAATATTTTTTCATTGTATTTGTCAACGAAATAAATCTTAGAACGCCGTCGTGATAACGCGCTCCAATTCAATGATCGATCATTGAATTGGAGCTCGGCAAAACTCCGTTTTGCCATCGCAACATCGTTGTTGCAGATTGCCCAATATTATACTTTGGACATGTTGAATTGATTTCAAAAATATTTAATTATGATTTATATTCAAATGAGTATTAAATTGATTGCTAATGCAACTTTAAAAACCTACCTACTCCCTACGCTTAAATCATTGCAAATGTACAAAAACAATCGGTTGCTGAAAACAAATTTATTTATAATTATTAAGTATATACATTATCATTTTACTTATCATAAAATCGAGGTGGGTTCTTGAACAACGAGTCAGCGGTCTTGACAAATTTTTGTAGAGTTTTCCACTGCGGAGCGTCGGTGTCGGCTTGGAATTTGATGCGGACGAGCGCCTTCTTCCACAGCTCCAGGGAATCGGAGGAACGCGCGTCCTCCGTCTTGTACACCTTGACATCGATGTAATATTCACCTTCAGTTACCGCTACTCGCCGCTCGCATCCGTTGCCCACTCGATTTACGAAGTACGATGTCAGCTGGTGCTGTCCGTCTTCACCCGCCATTGTGTCCGCGTCTTGGTTTCTGACTCCGAAGATATCATCATAAATCGTAGTTGGCTTTTTACTGAAACAAAAAATAAAATTAAATGTTAAATTGTATTTATGTTATTATCTTACCACACCGTAACATGAACACAAGTAGGTAAATTTCTGGTTTTTGTAAGGTGAGAACCTGACTGCTTATTTAAATGTAAATTAGTATAGCTAGAATATGATTTTGCTTACAGTTGGAGATGCTCAAAGGTAAATATGAAATAAATAAGTACATTTAATCAATACTAACAAAAGCAATTGCCGCAAGCTGAGAAGTTGGTCATTGGACAGGGAAATGATTATAAGAATATAAGTAAAAGTGCTATTTACCTCGGTGGAGCTGAATTCGATGACCTCGGCTTGCGTTTCTTATTGTCGCCTGCGGATTTTGGAGTCGCCTTGTTCTTCTCAATACTTGAAGTTGATTTATAGTAATCGCTCTCAGAGTCAGACCTGAAAAATAAATATATCATTTAGAATACAAATTTTTATTTCAGTAGACATCCATACGACTATAATCAATCACAAAATACATTTACTTAGAAGTCAGACAAACAACAATTTTATGCATCCAATATAAAATGAAAATACAAAATAATGATCAATGCATTAAAATAGTTTTCAAAATGTTAACAAAATTAAAAGACTTTTAAAATTAGTACAGACTTATTTTTTAAAATACGTCAGTGTTATATTAAAAAAAATACCTTATTTTCACTACAGTACTTACATTTTACGAGGTCGGAGTGTGCAGCACAGGAAAGCACGGGAGACAGCTTCTTGGAAACTGATTACTTCTTGATTGCTGGATCACTTGAAGCCGGTGGCAGCGACCTTGTTGATGAAGATGGCAGCGGAGTTCTTCTTTGATTACTTCTTGGTTGCTGGATCACTTGAAGCCGGTGGCAGTGACTCGTTGATGAAGATGGCAGCGGAGTTCTTCTTTGATCACTTCTTGATTGCTGGATCACTTGCAGACGATGACGACGATTCGTTGATGAATACACACTTCGAATTGAGGACGATTATAAAGCAAAAATCCTAAAACTACTCGCAATATTAAATATCACTCGTCATATAATCAGATTTACTGTAAATACGACTTCTATTCTTTGTCGTATTATCCTCATTCAAAAACTAAAGAATTGCAAAAAATAAGTAACGAACTAATCAAAAATGATAGGGCTGTCACACTAGATATGTAATTAATGACACGTGTAGTATTCAATATGCAAACTGTGGTAATATTATATAAACCTGTTTCTATTGCGAAGTCAATATTTAGTCAAATTAACAGCAATTTTTTTTTGTCATTAAGACTATTACCTCCAACAATTATATTTTTTAATGGCTTCATTGTCCTATCACTACTTACTGAATCAATTTTATTAAAATAATATCATTTATAATCAAGTATTAATTTTAATTTAAAAGAGTAGATCAATAAGTTAATGTGTATGCGATAGCCACCCCTGATCGAAACAGCTTAGCCTCGCGGTAGGTACTTTATGCTGACACTAATTTATACACAATTTCAAGAAATTTCGACACAGTTTCGGTATCCGGTGTTGATTTACCAATCACTATCGTATTACAAAGACACTGATGCGACGACCGACGCGAAGTTTCTTTATAATATTATAATAATTAATATTTGGTAAGTATTAATACATATTTTATTTTCATTTTATTTTGTTTTTATTCATCGATAATTAATTGATATATATTTTTTGTTTTAGATTTTTGGTGGTGATATCTTATAAGGAGAACATTGGTATACCTAGGTACTACATTCCAATTTCTAAGATTTCGAATGAAAAATCAGGTATTTATTTTTATTACTAACTAATTTTACAACAATTAATCGGATATTTATATTTTAACCAATTTGATTTATCTTTTTGAGCTGTTATATTTCATTGAACTTTATATTCAGTTAATAGTAAACTGTTTCAATTTTCATAATTGATAAAAAATATTATTATTGAAAATTTTATGCATTTCGCAACGACGGGTTCCTGTTAAATACATGACTAATATAATTTTGTTTTGTTTTAGATTGTTGGCGGTAATATGTAATGAGGAGAAACATTCCAAGTTGACTTACAGACCGAATTTGATTTTGGGTCTCTAATGAATAATCAGGTATTTTTTATAATAGTTAACAGTTATAAATTATAATAGTTTAAAATAATTTAATATGTGTCTTTTCTATTTATGTGTGTACTCATTTAATTGTCTATTAACTATAAACATTTTCATATTTGATATAAAATAATCATATTTTCTCAATAATTTCAGGATTTACGGAACGCAGAATGCAAATTCGAAGGCCTGACTGAAGACGACGACTTTAATATAACACATTACTTCTGTATGAAATTTGTGTGGTATGTACCTGCTTGCATTAACCTAGATAAAAAGTAGAATATGTGATAATCCTGATTCTTGGCTACTTCCATACTAAAATTAATTAAAATCTGCTCAGGCTATATGACTGTGAAGAAGTAATAGACTATACACATAAACTTTTATTTTGGCGTTGTTTTAAGACGTATGTAAGTGATTGTGATTTATTTCTTTATATTACATTAGTACCTTTCATTAAATAACGTCAAAATGCCTAGCTGCTCGGTGTGCAAAGTATTTATTGACAATCGTCGATGGTCTGGTCATCTACGAAGTAACACTCATAAAAACAATAGTAAAACGCATCTGGGTGACAATGTAGAGATAATTAATTCTTCTTTTAAAGGAAGAATCATAAGCTATAGAATAATGGCGAAGAATAATCAAATTGATAATAATCTTCCGGAAATATTTCTCAAAAATATTAGAAATGATGTAAAAAGTCTTATTGATAACTCACTACAAAAACATACTTCGATTAAAATTAATTTCGAACTTTTTTCGTATTTTCTCTTATTAAAAAATGATAAAAAAGAATTAAAGTCTTTTTATACTAAAAACTTAACCATTCATTTACATTATGACTTCAATTTAATTTTTAAGTCAATGGTAGAGACTCTCTTGAAAAAAATTGAAGAATTTCAGGAGAGAGATAGTGGTTGGTCATTTTTGTGCAATTCATATTTAGAATTAAACATCAATAAATATCAGCCTCTTAGCGGATCATATTTTATTCCTTTGCCTAAATATATTAAAAATAAAAAAGCTTGTTTGAATGTTCAGAATAACGACCAGTATTGCTTTTTATGGTGTATCGTGGCAGCTTTGTACCCGACAAAACATCATCCAGAGAGAGTATCATCTTATCCTCATTTCCGTGATGTACTGAATATCAATAATTTGTCATTTCCTATTTCCTTTCAAGATATAGCAGTGTTTGAGAAAAACAATTCAAATTTAAATATATTTGTTTATGGTTTAAAAAATGATAAGACAATAGTCGGGCCCTTGTATAGATCATCGAACAATAAGTCTAAAACTATACATTTATTATATTTAGGAAATAATACAGGTTCACATTTTTGTTTAATTACCAATTTATCTCGCCTTGTCAGAAGGCAGATTAGTAAACATCATGGTAAATTATACTTTTGTGAAAACTGTTTATTATTTTTTTCGACTGTAAATCAATTCGATACGCATGTATGTGGGGGAGTTGTCACAGTTTTACCCGACCAAGGATCAATTTTAAAATTTAGTCATTATGAACGTAAACAAAATATTCCATTCGTCATTTATGCTGATTTCGAAACACTGCTCGAGCCCGTCGATGACGTCAATCTGTCATTAGACACCTCCAGTACATCTTACTTGCAACGGCACGTGCCGGCAGCGTTCGCTTATAATATTGTATCGTCATTTAATATGTCTGTTGAAGGTTTTAGAACTTATAGAGGCGATGACTGTGTTACTAAATTTATGGAATATTTGATCAAAGATGTTAAAGCTATTCACATATCTCTGTCTAAAAACGAGCCTATGATATTTACAGAAAGAGATGCTAATAATTTTAAACATGATGTCACATGTCACATATGCGAAAATTTACTGTTGAACGATAAGGTTAGGGATCATTGTCATATCACAGGCCAATACCGAGGCGCAGCGCATCGTCATTGTAATCTGCAATATAAAATACCTACGTTTGTTCCGATATTTTTTCACAATTTAAGCGGATATGATTGTCATTTATTTATAAAAAAGTTAGCCGAAATTCCTGGTCACGTAAAAATTATACCTAAGACTAAAGAAAAATATACAACACTGACTAAATATATACCTATCAGTAACAATGAGTTTATACAAATAAGATTTTTAGATTCCTTCAACTTTTTAGCATCGAGTTTAGATAAGCTCGCTAAAACTATGCATCCCGATGACTTTGCCATTCTTAGGGCTCATTTCCCTAACAAAAAACAATTTAATTTATTGACACGAAAAGGTGTTTATCCTTATGAGTTCATGTCACATTGGTCTCGGTACGAAGTATCATCATTACCACCTCGGCATCATTTTCATAATTCTCTGACCAATGAAGATATTACTGATGATGATTATAAACATGCTATGCTTGTCTGGAAAGAATTTGACATTACGAATATGGGAGATTATACTGATTTATACTTAAAAACAGACGTACTTTTACTGACTGATATTTTTGAAAAATTCCGTAAAACATGCAAGCAACATTATAAACTAGACCCTGCGTTTTACGTAACCGCGCCTAGCTTATCCTTCGATGCAATGTTACTTAAAACAGGTGTAGAGTTGGAACTTGTGTCTGATTTGGCGATTGTGAGGATGATTCAAAGCGGTATTCGAGGAGGGTTGTGCATGTGCTCTCATCGATATGCAGAAGCAAATAATAAACACACGCCAGGTTATGACGCTACGAAACCAGATTGCTATATTTTTTACGCGGATTGTTGTAACTTATATGGATTTTCTTTGTGTTCTTATTTACCTTATTCTAGTTTTAAATTCCTTGATCAAAAGGAAATAGATAATCTGTGTATAAGCGAAATAGACAACAATGCCGAATGGGGCTTCATTTTAGAAGTTGATCTATTATATCCTGATTATTTACATGAGCTTCACAACGATTTACCTTTTTGTGCCGAGAAATGTATACCGCCTGGAGGTAAATCCGAAAAGTTAATTGCAAATTTGTGTAATAAATATAAATATGTAATACACTACGTACATTTGAAAAAATGTCTCGAGCATGGTTTAATTTTACGCAGAGTTCACAGGGTCATTACTTTTAGACAGAGTCCCTATTTAAAGAAATACATAGAGTTAAATACTCGATTAAGACAAAACGCAAACAATGCTTTTGAACAAGACTTTTTTAAATTGTTGAATAATAGCGTATTCGGAAAAACATTAGAAAACACTGAAAATAGAGTATGCGTACATTTAATCAATAAGTGGTCGGATCAAGATAATAAAACCAAAAAATCTATATCCGCTGAGAGGCTCATAGCTAATCCTTTTTTCCATAGTGCTTGTGTTCTCTCCGAAAATTTAGTCGCAATACAAATGAAACCAGATCAGATTATTTTAGATAAGCCTATTTATATAGGTTTTACTGTTTTAGAGCTTTCTAAGTCACACATGTATGACTTTCATTACAATATTATCAAACCTTTTTATAAAGATCGAGTGAAGTTGTGTTATACAGATACGGATTCATTTGTTTATAAAATATACACTAATAATTTTTACGACGATTTGAAATTAAACTTTTTGCAATATTTTGATACAAGTAATTTTACCCCAGAAAATGAATATAATATTCCATTAAAAAACAAAAAAATTCCAGGTTTATTTAAAGATGAAATGGGAGGTCAGACCATCACACATTTTGTAGGGCTAAGGGCTAAACTTTACTCTATAAAAACATCTGATAAAATTATTAAAAAAGCAAAAGGTGTGAAATCATGTGTCATGAAAGATTTGAAAATTATGGATTACAAAAATATCTTATTTAATGGTGGTATTATCCAAAAGAAAAATGTAATATTTAAATCAATAAAACATGAAATATTCACTCAAACTATCAATAAAGTAGCCCTTTCAAACAACGATGACAAACGAGCAATATGTGTAGATAAGGTTTCCACATTGGCTTGGGGCCATTCATCTATTCTTTAAAATGAATTAAATACTTATTAATTGAATAATGGAAGTTTGTGTGTAGGTATGTCTATCAAATTATCCATGTACCGATTTCATGAAATTTTAGTATGGAGGTAGCAGCAGGATTATTGCCTACTTTTTATTCTAGAATAAAGTAAGCAGGTAACATTAAATATAAGTATGGGTACCTATAGTTAATTGTGTAAGATTTTAATTTAGTTTTTATTTTAAAAGTTAGATAAATAAAAAATGTTGGTATAACTTTACAATCGTCTTTTATTTGTCCTTAGATAAGTACTAGATAAATTCAAATTTAATAGAGTTTATAAAAACGAATTCATATTGATTTATTATTGTTTTTTTTTCTTATAAAATAGTTTAACTAAGATTTTATTATTTTCTTTATTTAAAAACTATAAAAGTATTTTTATAATTATGTAGGTCAGTTCATTGTACTCAGTTTCAAGAAACGAGGTAAAATGCTTAGTTCGCTTTTCTTGTTAAAGCCGTTGATTAATAATTAGTAGATATGCCATACGCTAAAATACCTAACACGTTATACATGCATACTTGCTTATTTTACTGTAATAAATTCATATTACATACTTAATTTAATTGTGCAATGTTATTGATTGGCATATCTAACTTTCTTGGTCTATGGTAAGTACGTAATGTAGTGTCATATTGCATTTCGAGCAAAATTGGTATAGGTATCATAAGTATATTTTGTCTTGAATAGACCTAAAATAATCATGTCGTCGGTAAGTTAAATATTATTTAAAATTCTATAAAACAAATAACTTTTTTCGTACGATATACTAAAGATTTATTTTTATTTTACAGTTTCTTGAAGAGCCCGAAGACATTTTTCAATGTGCTCAGGATCCACGAATGATGGAGGAGGAGTTTGAGGAGATGAGGCGGCGTGACGCTGATTTAAAATCCAAGGAGAAAAAAAAATTAGCGAAGCGCCGCCGAGAACAACAGAAAAAAACAAATTCAAAGAAATCTTTCGTCTCCACACGAGTGGAGCAAAGAGGACTAAAATTAATAAAAATAGCTATAATAGACCTTAATCATGTAAATAGTGACAGTGACAGTGACAGTGAGGTTATACTTAACGCACAATATGTTGTGAAAGACAATATAGACAATATCATGGATGAGACTGAAAGTTTAATTAAGAAAATTTCTAAAACTTTAATAGATAGTGATTTAAGATTTTAATAAAGTGATAGTGATTTTATATTTTAAAAGTGTTGTTTCACCTACCTAGTTGTAAGACTATTTTAAATTTGCTTATTTACTGTGTGCTTATGATAAATAAAACAAAAGTAGTATTCGTATGTCAAGTTCTTTATTTTTTAATAAAAACTACAGGTATAGGTACACTTATTACATTACACATTAGGCACACAATCCTTTTTCTCAAGATACATTTTTAAACACAGGACATTTTTTAGCGCACATTGATTAACATGTTTAAAACAATTTAATTTATTTTTAATATTACTATATTCTTTATGTAGTATAGATAATTTAGGACATTGGCTTTCATTCAATTCTAATATACTACAATTCTTTACACCCAAGTTCTTTATCCACGTTACTTTCTCTAGACCTTTGACAACAATCTTCTTATTTTCCAGATAAGGTACGATTATACGTTGGAATTCTCTGTAGTCAATATATCCTTCGCTCCAATAAATACCTCTATTTCTTTCCAACCATTTGACCTGCTTTTTTTCATCAGTTGTTAAGTATTTAAACATGTACGGAGGTTTGATTAAAAACGTTTGTGTGTGCTCTTGAGTGGCCACCGCTAGTTCTTTAATAATAAAATTATTATTCAGGTCTTTAAAACCTTGAACATCCAATATAATAGTATCAGGATTCATGATATTTTTTTCACAGTATTGCTCAAGGGTTTATACTCAATTATACAGTCATTCAAAATAAGACAGTATGCTGAAGTCCGATCTGGTATATCCGTATTGCTTTCAATTTCCACTCTCACATCTACAACCGGACCTCCTTTCAAATTATCGGTTTGCCTTGAGCAATCTATTACAAACAATGGTGCTAACTCTTTAAATTGTTTTTCACTTAATAAAGGTTCCGAGCGACGTCCATAATACGACTGTTGGAATCTTGTGTATTGTTCGTATAATAAAGCAAAATTATTATTAGCAAAATTTATATTTAGATTCTCATATGGAAAATAGTTTGAATTTAGATACACTCTAACGTCACGAATATTGCAATGGTCAAACCGCGACATATCTGCGGACGGGCTATTTTTTCTATCCGTTTGTAAACCAATGATTACATATCTTGGTTTTTCTATTTGCGATGAAGTTTTTATAGACCAAGTATGTTTTGTAGTTTTAGGCAAAGCAGGATATTCATACAAATCCCAATTTCTAAAAATCATTTGTAGTGAACGATCTCTCTCTAAGACTTTAAGTAAACTAATCTTTTCTTTGTCTGAAACTTTAACATGTGGTACTCTCCATATGATTTTTTTAATCTGAACGTCTTCTATTACGTCACCTGTGTTAAGCATTACAGAATTTAAGTTAGTATTACTTCGTAACAATATCAGTTCATGTCTACTATTTATAACAACCTTCTTAAAATCTTCGGCATAACCTAGAATATTACAAAGTGGGATGGAAGCAGAAAAATTACCATTATTTACATTTTTTATACCATCGATATTCCAACCCCAAGCGTGGGATATTTTTGATTCGTTTTCATTCATCGATAGTAACGATTTCATTGTAGTAGTAATACCGACATTTTTTATTTTATCAATTTCCACTCCGTTTAGTTCATACCTTATATCTTGGAATAAATAGAGCAAAGCGTTGTTTGTAAATTGCACACTACTAGCCGTGTCTTTTTGATCATGTTTCTTGACGATGACGGTTCCTTCTAAATACAGGGTACTGGCTGATGGTAGTATGTATAGATCTTGCTGATTTATAGGAATTCTAATTTCATCATTTCTATTAAAACTTGTTACATAAGGTTTGTATGAATGAAATTCTATTCCTTCGACTGTGTTGTCATAAGTAGGAGTGGACAAAACATCTAAAATATTCATTTTAGTAAGCCTTAATTGTTTTAAGAAATAGTTTATTGTCTTCCGTTAATTTTATTCTTTTATTAGAGCGAGCTCTTATTTGCTTGATAGCTTGAGAAGTACTGTTGTTTTTAATTTGTTGCGATTCATATTTATTGTAGTCAATCATTTTTTCTTCTAAGATGTAGATAAAGTTGCACTTCTTCACCTCGCAAATTTATTAAACTATTATTTATATCTAACAGTCTGATATGTATGCAGCTTATATTATTCTGATTGATTGGAAAATATATTGCGTTTTTTGGTATTTCTATAATCCGATATCCTGGAGGTACGTTGAGTGCAAATTCATGCACTATGTGACTGGGTTCTCCGTTTATGTACGAACCACTCACAATATCACATTCGATCCTGATCACGGTTGTAGGCAAAATGTTAACTGGAAATTCGGACACATGCCATTTATTTGCTTTCAAAATCTGCTTTTTAAATCCCAATATACTAGCAAACGTATCTTCTTTATCAAAATTTATATTTTTAGTGCAATATAAAGTAGTTTTCAAAGTATTGTTGTTGCACTTTAATTTAATTGTGGCATCTTTTACTTCAGATTTTATATAATCGCTAATATCTTGCAATTCGTAACTGCCCTCAGGTATCTCAATAACTTGATTGGATCCATAATATAGCTTGTTATTTCTTGTATCAATATTTGGAATAGAATTAAATGTTGAAAAATGTAACAACGCACATTCATATTGACCATATAACTGCAGAGAGTTAGGATAGTAGGTAGATAAATCTGAGGAATTACCTGTAATCGACAAGGTGAGAGACATTTTGCAAATGGTTGAAATGAAAGACGATCATATGATTTATAGTTTTTATTCCAAAAATTTCTTAAGTATTTCAAACACAAGTGTCCGCAATTTACAGTATTAAACTTTTGTAACCTTTTGTAGTTATAATACACCTTATTGTTTTTAAAATACCTCATTAGTTCTGTTGGAGGTTTTAAATCTCCAAAGCTATCAAAATATTCACAATAATTATTTATTTTTATATAAGCTACCCAATGCGTACCTTCATTTATGGATTTGTCTAAGTTAACGACACCACATTCTATGTCTCTTGGCTTCCTCGGTAGCTGATCTTTCATATATACTCCTCGAAAGTATGGGATGTCTCTAGCATACTTTCGAATATCTATGTTAGTAAGGGCACGCTTAGGTAGCTTAGTATTTAGTTTTTTATAGATTTATAAACAAACCTTTACCCTGTTTATATGATTTAATATATAAACCTTTGCCTAAAGCTAAAGCTTCCATACTCTTGTTATGTCTTTCAGTTTCTTTCAAATTTTGTTGAGCTGCTTTATAATCGTTAACTGTCTTAGCAATACCTGCTGCACCACCAGCCAAAGTTCCTAAGGCGGATAAACCAGCAAATATAGGGATTAAGGGTAGAATACCTCCAGTCTTTGGTACGGGTATAACACGAGGTATGCGAATATTTGGGATTTTCTTGGCAATTTTTTTTGCAACCAAATGAGCTGTGGTAATTAAAGATTTATCATCTTTTGGTTTGAGTTTTTTAATTTTAGATCTTATTTTTGACAAGAGATGGTTGAAACTCTTAATACCGGCACCTGATTTTAATTTAGCTTTCATAACTTTACTTACTAACCACGAACTTAGTTTTTCTCCTTTTCCTGCCGTTTTAGATTTTAGCCGCTGTTTAGCCATGTTAAGTAATTGTAAATCTGCTTTATGGCGATTTAATAAATCTGAATGATTTTCGTAAGCAATATCGTGTTGCATACAAGCTTCGTCTAGCTTGTTCACGCCTACGTCACCACGTTGTAATCGTTTTTGAAGTTTAGTGCCTGGACCACAATAATTGTAACCGGGCAAATGTAATTCAAAAGGCAGATTATTAATTATATTATTAACAAGTCCACCACCTTGCATTGTTTAAATCATAATGAAATGATAATAACTAAATTTATATTAAATATACTTTTTAATTTAACCTACAATGTCAGTTTTGTTAATCCAACTATTTTCTTCCTTGCTTAAACCCAACCATTTCACATACAGTTTCTTAGCTTTTCTTTTTAAAACCTTTTCTATCAAATAAGTGTTTGGACAGTTAGACTTTTGAAGTTCTTGTTCGTAAAAAGTTCCTAGTATTAGTTGCTTACGTTGATCTTCTATATGATAAGTCACAGGTATAGTCTTGTTAATCTTTTTGATAGTGAATAACTCAGTTGACCAATTGGGTGTGTACCCTTTCTCAAAAATATGTTTGTATTTGCTGATACGAACTTTATCGCCAATTTTAAACCTCGGTTTTCTCGAGCGGGATACCTGTTTTATTGTTTTTTTTATATTGTTTCTTATTGTATACTCGTTACGTTTATTAACATCACAAGGCTTACATTTTATAGTACGATGCTTTGTATTGTTATACATGTAAATTATATCTTCCAATTCTGAACCAAGCCATTTATAATTTCCATTAAAACTAAACCGTTTAAATAATTTATGTTTAATAGTTTTAATCAACCTCTCTACAATTGACGCTTTTTTAGTAGAAAAAGACGAGTAGTGATTAATATGATATTTTTTCATTAACGTTTGGAATTCAGCGTTATAAAATTCTGTTCCTAAATCAGTTTGTAAGTGGATAGGCTTGCGTTGGCTTTTGGCGAGTATTCGATTAAAAGCGTGAGTAACACAATCCTTATTTTTCGATTTTAGTGGTTCTGTCCAGGCGTACTTTGAAAAACAGTCAATAACTATTAAAATATAGCTATATTTTTTGTTGTAACTTTTCACGTGTTGCATATCTATTAAGTCAGCTTGCCATAAATCATCAATACCTTTTAGTATAACAGATCGACGTGGATAATTTTTCCTTGCCATTCTATGTATTTCATTTACAATCTCTTGTTTGGTCATTATGCTGATTTTTTTAGTTTAAAAAAGTTATCGACTTCTGCTTTCGTATAAAACTTGTCTTCTAAATGAGTCAAGATTTCTAATAACCCGGCTTTTAAAGTCTTTTCAGTGGAACTTTGAGTATCTCCTATGATTCTTGTACGTTGTGCCTCAAACAATTGTCTAAGTTCATGTATTAGGTTGTCTTTAAATCGATCGACATATTCTTTGTTAACTGCATCGTCTGCTTCTAAAGGTAATCTGACCCCCCTGAGTCTAGAGTTTTTCAAATTATAATCTCCATTTTCAGATTGTATTAAAGCATTACTATTATACTCAAGTATTTCGGATAAACGTAATCTTTTATGAATGGTGTGTCCAAATTTATCTACATTCATGCTTGATGTCTTTCGTGTATAAAGGTTTATAGTAAAATGAATGAAACATACTTTATATCAATTATTTATTAATAATTTTATTTTCACGTAACTCTTCAATAATAGATATAATTTCATTATCTAAACCTGTGTTACCGGCATCTCTGGAAGCAATCAATAATTTCAACCTCTCTACTAGTTCATTAGGGTCATCCCAGTATATGAAATCTACATTTTTCCTCCACATTTTTGTCATAGGTAAACCTCTTCCTTTATATTTGCCACCTTGGTATGTGTTTTGGGGAGTAAAAAGTGGCTTTATAATTTGCATATATTTTTGACCTTTATTACTTTTGATTGGCTTCGAGCTGTCGAAGTCTCGACGATGAGCATTTGTATCAATCAGCATCGATTTGTAATTCAACAAATCACTTTCAGTTACCAAGTCTAAATCTACTTCTTTATTGAACAATAACTCTTTCAATCCAGGAGTTTTCCGGTATGCATGACCCATCACTGTGATTTTATCGTTGTTAATAGTTACACAAGCAGAACCCAGCATTAATTTCTTGTTTACAATACGTACACCAAATGGTACATCTAACGGCGCTTCTGTAGAAACTGACCAGGAAGATATATAGCTGTCTTCATTGTTATCAAATGATTCATACGAACTGTTACTAACGATATCAGGTTCATTTTCATCTGCATTACTAGCATTATGATTTTTTATACTAATGTCATCCTCCAATATTCGTTTGTCAAAAGAAGGAATATTTATATATTCGTTGGTGTCAGGTAAAATACTTTTGGCTCGCTTACTATTCTTAGCTATAAGGTTAAGAGGTTCTGTTACGGGCTTAAAAACTGAATCCAATGCTTGATTTTTATCATTTTCAAAATCTCTCATTTTTCGCACTTTTCTTTTGACAGCTTCTGCCGCATCAACAATTTGTCTTTTTAATTGTGTTTCCATTATATTAAAAAGGTTGTATTCGAGTAAGAGTTGTATATAGAATAAATACTTAGAGAAGATAATGGTCTTTAAATATGATTCAGATATGGCAATAGTATTTATATAGAATTATTAATCGAAAACGACGAAAGTGTCCAATTTGTTTCTGTAACACCCATTATTTTTAGGACAATCTTTATTAATCACAACGTAGCTAAAAGGTTCATCACTCCATATTTTAGAACACATTTCACGAAAATCAATCCATCTCATGTCAGTGTTAACGTGTTCTTCATAAACATGTTTTAAATTAATATCATCTTGCTTGAATAGTATGATTAAGTTAGCATTATCTCTCACTAGCTGTTTTGGTACCTTACTGTAGGTTTGGTTTAGATAAAAACAATCGATATACTTGTGTCTACCCATGGCAAAGTAATCACGCATATTATTTTGATTTTCGCAAGCAACATCATCGAATATAATCACTGAGTTAGGTTTAGCATCCTGAACTTTTAAAACTTCATCACTTCCTTGATATTTGTGAAATGATGCGCCAGGCACATGCTGTAAAACCTTTTCCAAAAACATGTATTTAGGTTGGTGTAAAGTTTTTGAATAAACGTAAATATTTTGAAACTTTAAACCATTTTCGTGTATAAGAAGTCCAATTAATAAATTTGTTTTTCCGCAACTTGACGGTCCACAAATAATGCATCGAATTGAGTTAGGTAATAATTCTCCATGTCGTATGACGTTCTTAGAAATATTGTCACATATAGTGTTTATCATTAATGATTGTGGCTGTTTAACGAATCTCATGTTTAATGCGCGCAGGTTTGATTTATAATGAGTAAATTAAATATAAACACAAACATTTATGACCACCACTTTGAGACGCACACGCGTTAATTCGATCATTGAATTGGAGCGCGTTATCACGACGGCGTTCTAAGATTTATTTCGTTGACAAATACAATGAAAAAATATTTTTGAAATCAATTCAACATGTCAAACGTATAATATTGCCCCACCTTGTTGCTCGGCAAAACTCCGTTTTGCCTTCGCAACATCGGTGTTGCAGAATGCCCAATATTATACTACTTACAACATAAACATACATATTATATATAAATACATATTTAACACCCAGACCCACAGCCAACAAATTTAGTTGAGCACAAAGATGTTGACCGGGCCGGGAATCGAACCCGGAACCTTCTGATTAGCAGTCCGGCATGGTAACCTGTACGCCAACGAGGTCGTCAAAAAAAGTACCACATGGGGGTAACATCTTCAAATCTAGAGTTTAAAGGTATTTTCTAGGTAAGCGTGTAACATCGTAGGCCATAGTATTATTTAACAGCAGGCAAGCTGTGGTCAAACGCAAACCTATAAGTTATAAAAAGAAACTTCTTGTATTCCTTTCCAAACTAATACTGCTTCCAAACGAATGCTGAATTGAACTGAAAGCCGCGCGCTGGTCCGCTTCTAAATCCCCTCGGCTCGACAAAATCGCATGTAAGCTTTGAATTCAAAAATCAAAATAATGATTCCAATTTCAATATTTATAATACTTAATATATCGCGTGTATTTATTTTTTCTGGATACTGAACCGCAAATTCGTATTTTTGGCCTCACGCTTACTTACAGTTGCTAGCTAACTATAATAAAATTTGATATTACGAACGCTGTATTTTAAAAATAGGTACAAAATTGTGTATTTACTAAAAAATACACGTGAAATAAGAAGAAGGGGTAGTCTTTAACCTCACTATGTATCATCAATTGGGCTTGAAAAAAGCGTTACATTATTAATGAACGGTAAAAATGAATTAAATTAGCCGTTTATTCTATAAAATTAACACAATACGTGTAGGTACTAAGTGATTTTTAACCCAATTAAAATAATCAATATCTATAACTTCCGTTAAAAACTTATATTGTTAATTTATACTAATTTTAGATAGTATTTGTACCGCAACGTACATGGAAAAACCATTAGCGTATACACGTTCCATGCGAAACCAGGTCGAAAACTCCTGGTCCATATCTCGCTTGTGGTGCGGCTACGAAAAGTATAGACTTTTCTGTCGTGCGAAGAGCGTAACTTCAGATTGGCTCGGTGTAGGAAAGAGATAAATACATATCTGAGATGGGCTATTAAAATAGAATCCAGTGGTGTGCTTATCTTAATACCGGATATTTTATACCTGGTACCGCACTGCACAAATAAAATTTCATCACAGTGCGGGGCATGGTTGAATACACCTACGCGGTACCCCGCGCTAGCTTCGCACGGTCAGTGTTGTGATCGTTATCGAGTGAGCGCATACGTCGACAATGACTTAAAGACTAGCGAAACGGTGTCGCAAAAGAATAAAACTCCACCACATTGAAGACAATGATGATAATAATAAATCAAAGTATAGATTACTATACGAGTACTATTTATAGTACTTAAAGACCGTAAATTATGTAATAACCCAAATAATTATTATAGTACATATTATTATCTCAAGAAAGTGTAGTCGTAATTATCACCTACCTATTTATTAGCAAATTCAATAAATAGTAATGACGACTTACCCGTTATTACTATAAATAGTACTCGTATGTCAAGCTTTTTAGGTAACAAAGTCGTTTTTTGGCCTACAAGCAAATGTAGAAGAGAAACTGTGTTGGATGCTAAGAAAAGCTTCGAACAATTTTAACAAGTAGTCAAGCTGACAAAAATGTTAAAAAAAATAACTGAATTTAACGCATGCAAAAGAAACTTCTGTTTGGATTGTTTCAATGAAAAACATTAATGAATATCATTTTTTCCTTTTTATCTTCAGTAAAACTTAGGCCCATCGATATCTGTTTTTCCCATCCCTAAAATATGCATAAACATCCTCTTGTTCAGTGCGGCACAGGGTACATAAAACCCTGTATTTTATTTAAGCTATAGATTCTAAACCAAAGAAGCTGTCCACGTACGCCGTCAGGATCTTTTCAATCAATTCATTAATACTAATACTCAAAGCAAAAAAATATGATTTTTCTTTTCATGAAGCCAAAAAAAGTATTAAAGTTTTTTTAACGTTACAGGGTATTATAAACCTTGTACCGCCGCAATAGTAGTTTTAGGTCCAGGTGTAATACGCCCGGTACCGCAGGAATAGAAAGAATAGAAAATTTTGTGCCGCGTGGAACGTGTTAATTAGCTCATACTCATAACAGGATAGGGTAAAAGTAAAATAACTGGCCATCACATTGTTCCGTATCAATAATAAAATATCGATACCCTAATTTGAAAACCTACTAACTCCTCTGCGGGTTTTTCACGGGAGAAGCTCGAAACTTCATTGTATTTTTTATTTTATGCAATAAAGAAATACCTAAATCCCGTGAAAGACTATGCTTTATTTTTATTATTATAATAAAAATAAAGTTATTATAATAAAAATAAAGTTATATTACTTTTTATTTATCTAAATTTTATTAATCTAAATTACAATACCCCCCTCCCCTGTGTGATATTTCGTGCTTTTTATATACCCCCTCCCCCCCTTTCGAACCTCACGTGATTAATGGACGGTCCCTTATACGGTAATCCGCCAACCCGCACTTGGCCAGCGTGGTGGATTATGGCCTATATCTCTCTCCTCGTGAGAGAAGGCCCCGAGTCCCAGCAGTGGGAACATATAGTGGGCTGCTTATGTTATACGGTAATAGTGGTGTCTTATATCTTCAAGAGATAGCCTTGACAGACAGACAGACGAACGGACAGCAAAGTCTTAGTGATAAGGTTTTGTTGGCACCTTTTTGGTTACGGAACTCTAAAAATCAAGGACTTTGTATATAACCAACCCGTGTGGAATAAAGATGTGTTTTAAAATATGTACTAACATAATTTTATTGTATTCTCTGTATCTTCATAACAGGTATGAAAAAGACTGATTCCAAGAGTAGATTAATTTAAATATTTATACATACTTCAAAATATAAACATGAATAAAAAATAAAATAAATTAATTTAGATAATTTACTACCTATTATATTATGTGTGAAATTAATGAACATTTACCTATACATATGTATATTTTTCGATATTAGTAGTAATGTACTATGTGAAAAAGTAATAAAACGTCAAAAATAATTTATTGCACTTTTATTACGAGAACTAACTTTGTACTATTTACATTGTGCCATTTAACAACTACATTAGAACATTTATTAAAACTTATATTAATAATTATTTACAACAAAATTCAACTTAACATTAACAATTTCTACTATCTACGCTACGTGCTTTCTCTTTGGCCTACCTTTGGTGTTTACAATACATATCTTTGGACTCTATTATTTAATAAAAACAATTGCTCAATATTTCAAATTTGGAAAGATACTGCCTTGTTTGAATTTCGAATTAGAATAATGAATTTAAGAGACAATTCTCATCTCACTGGCTATAACATTGTTCTAAATTTGAACTTTCAATCCGAATTCTTTTCAATTTTCCACTTCGATATTACTGGCCATACTCTCGCAACTGTTCTCGTTGACATCGACGCTGTCAATTTTTCTCGTCTTTTCATCGAGTTTTTCCTTATCTTTTTCTGAAGTTTCACCGAATCTGTCCGGTCGGGTGTCCATGTTTCTGTCCAGATCGCAGGATACTGGCATACCGAAACCTGGATGACCGGGATAGTACATGTACGACAGAGGAATATTTGGGTAATTCACTCCTAAATGCGGTGCGTATAGCGACTGCAATACAGCTTGGTTGTACGATTCTTGCAGCAAGGCTTTGTATTCGGGATTTTTGGCGAAATCTACACCATACACTCCAGCGAAATGCTTCCATATCGGCGAACCTTCTAGCAAGTTTGGTGGAGTGAACAAAGCGGGGTTCAAACTTTTTGATAACATTGGGTTCTGGTATTTCAAGTCCGGTAGGCTCGGCTGTCCGTTATTATTAACCAGGACTTTGACAGCTACTTTCCTAGCGTGGTTAGCGGCCGCGGCCGCCGCTGCGAGCATTCCGTTCTCTTGCATCTGTAGTTGCTTTCGTTTCGTCTTGTAGCGTCGGTTTTGAAACCAGATTTTCACTTGGGTCTCGGTTAATTTGAGGTTGGCTGCTAGGTCGGCTCGTTCGGGCCCGGATAGGTATCTTTGTTGGCTGAATCTTCGTTCCAATTCGTAGACTTGTGCGTGCGAGAATGCGGCCCGGGAGCGTTTTTTTCTGGCGCCGTTTTGGGGGTAGTCGGTGTAAGAAGGGGAGGTTGGGGGTGGAGTGCTACATTTGCGGGGCTCGTACAGGAACGGCTTGTAAGCGATGTCGGCTGGAGACGAGGTCGCGCGCCGAGGGGAACTCGGGGACGAACGGGAGTCGTAGTCATCTGGAGCAAAAGAAGATAAACGGTTAGAAATCGAAAATGTATTAATACAGAAACTATAAACCTACTTACTAATAACAGTAGGTAATGGTAATTATTAGGAAATATTAAGTAATATTATGTCAAATATTTAAATCTAACTAATTTAAATACATTGGTTATTTAAATTATTGTTTAGTAATACATTTAATTAGTTAATCACTAAAAAAAATAAAGTAATATTATTAACTAAATAAAACTCTAAGACACAAACAGCCACCTTATTGCTCGCTAATAAAATTACAAACAAAACTATTAGTGATTATAAAACGATTATTAATAATACATTTATTGACAGATCAAGATGAAAACCTCTTATTGGCTCTGTACACTATATACTTCTTTTAGTTCATTCAAATATTTAAAAATAGAACAAAACAAAATAACATCAACATGGATAGCCCTCGTTATTAAAGGCAGTTCACACAGTCACCAACGAATCAATTAATCGGCAATCGGCTCACGCCAACCGCGTATAAAGGCACGTGCACAATGGATCCATTACGCAAATTGTCCGCGATCATTAGACCGAAACTATTTAACAGCTAAACGACTTAAAAGACTTTGGGTAAATCGGGGTAAAATAGACCGAGGCGAAATAGAAGGGGCGAATGGGAAGGTTAGATAGTTTTCTAACAGGATTTTTGCGTGCGATGCGATCTATTGTCTGAAGTTTGGGACCATCAATTTGCGGTGACGCTGATTAAGGACGTCTCTAAGTTCATTCTAATGAATGTCTAGTAAATGTTATGCATGTTTGGTTAAAAATCTAATATTTTCATAATAATATATTATAGTTCTGTAACGTTAATTATGTTAAACCTACTTAAAGTACAAGGGAAATATTTCAATAACAAAGATCATTAAAATGTCACACATCATGAGGTTATAATTAGTTAATAAGCAAACAAGTTTTCATAAGAAATAATAATTATGATCATCGTGGTTAAGCAACGGTCGATGCGAATAGTCTAGATGGTAATTTTCATTTGAGTGCTACCGTAGGTCGGATGACGTGTTAATTTGTAGATCCCGGTTGTGAGTCTTACTACTAGCAGTCGTTAGGGCAGGACAGAAGCTTAAGGGCGGCTTGACTCAACACTAGAGCTGGGCCCTTAGCTCATACGAAGAAGAAGAAAGAAAGAAAATGCCGTATTTGAATTAATTTGAAGTACTCACAAACCAATTTTTCTATATTTTCAACGCCATGAAAGTCTTAATAAATATCAAATAAAATAAATATTAGGGACACATTTCACACACGGCTGGTTAACCCCACACTGAACCATTTCTAGTTCGTATTATGGTTGCTAACACAACTGATATACTACATATACATACATAAATATTTTATATAGATACATGTTTAACACCCAGACCGACAGCCAACAAATTTAATTCAGCACAAAGATGCACCCGGAACCTTCAGATTGGCATTCTGGCATGGTAACCATTACGCCAACGTTGTCGCCTTTGCTTTGACGACCTGTCAAAGCAAAGGCGATAACGTGCCCCAACATTATCATTGTGAGATTAGAATTTTACATAAAATCGTCCAACACACGCGCCGCGGGCTGCGAACCCCGTAATTACTAAATTGAATGCCTCAATGGCGCTTTTAAGCGTCATCACTTATTATAATGAGGGCGTGCGGTAATAAGTGACGGCTAAGTGGAGACGTCGCGAGTTGCCACCGGCCAGTGTGAACGCGCCATTACACCGCCATTGTAGACGACACGCGAGGCGCGCGACGGATTTGAATTTGGAATGTCATTGATTGGTCATTTGTTTTTTTTTCTTGAGAATTGAGATTGGTTTTCTTTTTGGTAATTTTTGGGAAACATCGATTATTATTTTGTTATTGTGAACAAAATAAATAAATATTAGGAGACTTTCACACACGGCTGGTTAGCCCCATACTAAACCATTTCTAGCTCGTATTATGGTTGCTAACACAACTGATATACTACATATACATACATACATACATATTATATATAAATACATATTTAACACCCAGACCCACAGCCAACAAATTTAGTTAAGCACAAAGATGTTGACCGGGCCGGGAATCGAACCCGGAACCTTCTGATTAGCAGACCGGCATGGTAACCTTTACGCCAACGAGGTCCTCAAACCAAATAAGTAACTGTGACTAAATTTATGATTTTTTTTTTATTGATTATGTTATAAAGTACAACAAAATAGTAGTTATATGGTGCGAGAAATGTAACTAAATGTGTCTGTAAGATTATTTACGCACTAGCTTTTATTTATATTTATTCTGTGTTCGATAATAATTAATAATTTATACTTGGCTGGCTAAGGTAAGCTAGGAAGAAGTTAAGCGACCAGAGCTCGATTGAAAAAAGTGCAAGTAGTATATATATAGTGCGTAACATTTGCATATTGTTAGCAGCCAAAGGTCGTATGATTTGTTGCATTATAGGTCCGGCATTTAAAAAAATACAAAATGAACAGTTAGGTTAGCTTAAGTATATCTAGGCTGGCTAGTTAAGCTATAAATTTGTCAGATAAACAGATAAACAAATTTATTGGTAAATAAATACAAAACTACAATTCATTGAGTAAATGTAACGAGGTTTTTACAATCAATATATTATATCTACCTATATATAGGTATATACTAACACTTAAATAGAGTAAATTATACCAATTAAAATGATTATTATTATCACAGTAAAGAGGGAATCTCTTTTTTGTGGGAATAAAAAAAAATCACTGATTTCAAAAATAACTTTTTTGGCAATCATATAAGTAATGATACATAATCGTACATAAGGACCGATTAAATATAAAATATGGCTGCTAACAACAGAGACAATTCAATAACTAAATAAATAATCTAAGGGAATGTAGGAGATCTATGGATTCCCTTAACCTAACCTGAAAGACTAAAAAAGCTTAGCGAAGGGCTCTGACTTGGTCGACTACTTGATCAAAAACTAACAGCCGAGATCATTCGACCCACGGTAGCGCTCAGATGAAAATGCCAGTTCTTAAAGACAGTCTTTTGCATGATCTTCCATCCAAAAATTGTCCGCATCGACCGTTGCTTAACCTCAATAATGGCGTTAGATCACCTTAGCTAGCCGCGATACAACCAAGATTTATTAATAATTATCCAAATACAAGATATATTAGGTAATTTCTCTACTAAATATCAAGAAAAAATTGTTCTTTTCAAATACTAGTCCATTGATAAAAATATACGAAATTTAACGTTCCAATTTCTTAATTAATATTAATAACTAATTAGAAAATATGAGGTAAATTCCAAAGAAAAAATATATAATCTAGTTAAAATATTAAAAAATAATAAATCTTACCTGATAGTTCCGTGACTGGATAATGGTTTTTCCGAGACATGTCCAGGACTCCCTCTTCAGCATAGTCACTGTAGCCGTTGCAATCTTTATAATCATCGTAGTACTTCAAACTCTTCTCCAAATCCTCTTTCTTCATTGGAAAACCTTCTTTGTAACCAGCCTTCGACAAAAAATTCATCTTCCCGCCAAAACTCGAAAACATTCCATTTTCAAACTGACACTTCGCTTCGTTCTCCTTCGTCAAAATATCATTTATCGAAAAAGGCGTCGACAAATTAGTCTTGTCCTGGAACTCTTTCAATTTAAATTTGGATTCCATTTTTAAATACACATAGAGCACTTCGCGCGGTTGCGAGCTCGCCTCACCACAAAAGCGTTCCTCAAACGAATAAACTTTGCGTGATAGATTGCCCGCCTGTTTGACGTTAAGCCTTCGACAAGGACGGCAATATATCGTTCTCCTCAGCTTTGCACCCGAGAGAGGAAGAGATGGAGATAATTTAGGGCGGTCGTTTTTTAAAAAAGCTCCTGAAGTAGCGTAAGTAGTGGGGATCGTTGAGTTTTTCTTGAAGATGTTTACGTGAATCCGATTTGATCGCGCGGGGCGAATGCATATAGTCATATTGGAGTAAATTGGTAGGTAATGGTTGTTTGTCATGATGTACGGGCTTTTACCATGATAATTATCATTTAGATATTTATAGCTTCATTAAACTAAATTATTTCATAATAAATATTAAATAATTAATATTTATTAAATGTGCATATTTTATTTGTATAGATGTATACAAAATAATGTGTAAACGTTCGATGCGTCGGTGGGGTGGTAAAATAAATTAACCTAGATGAACTAACCTTAATATTAGAATTAACCTTAAATTATTAAATGCATGCATTTTCCCCTGGGATCGTTACTTAGGTATCTGCTACTTATCTGTAGTATAACTAGTAGTCAGTGCTTACTGACTTACGATTGGCCAAATCGGATATATGTATTTGGAAAAGTGTTTAATTGTAAAATTTTAAAATCAATATTTGCATACTTAATGCAGTTATTGTATGAGCTAATTCTAATTTAAAAAAATAGAGATCGTGTGACAAGACACAATTTAACTATACTGATAGATCTTTATTAGTCTAAATAGTCGTAACATATCGTTGTTGGCATCTTATTTCGATAATGCGAATCTTTTATAACTATATATCACTAGTTTCATCCTGTGGTTAAACCTGCGTTATTCCGGGATAAAAAAAGCTAATCCAGCATAAAAAATAGTCTAATTGTTAATTCATTGTTAATTCTAACCTATCATAATAGTAAATTTCATCTAAATCGGTCCAGTCGTTGGACCGCGAAGGAGTAAAATAGATTATGTAGTTATTTGAGTATTCCAGGGGAACCACAGTTGTTCTCTGGATAAAAAGTAGCTTTTGTAATAATAAAAGGCCTAACCTATCTTAACTGAAATTGGTATTTCATCAAAATCGGTTCAGCCGTATAAGCGTGAAGAAGTAACAAATATACACACACACACAAACTTACGCATTTTTTATTTTAGTAGGATGTTATTTTCTGACATACTGTAGACTGAGTGGACTGTGACATCATTTTTGTTAACGTATAGAAATGAAAACGAATCGTAAACTTTTTATAGTTAAGCGCATATGAAAAATCTGATACTACATTACTGACCAGGATAAAATTTTGATACCCGATAATGATGTGATAAGTACCTAACGTTGATAACAAAGTAAAAATTAAACATAGGACGCGATAATTCTAATTGAAATTGAACTTAAGCTTCCTTCCGTTCCGTTCCGTACCTAAAAGGTAAAAACAGGACCCTATTACTAAGCCTCCGCTGTCTCTCTATCTGTTTGTCTGTCACCAGGCTGTATCTCAGAAACCGTAATAGTTAGAAAACTGTAATTTTGACAAGTTATAGAATTACAAATAGTTTATTTGTGAAGTTATGGCTTTTTACTCGCAATTGACCAAAAATAATTTTTTAATAGCAATCATGCTTTATCTTTGTGTGCTTGCCAGTGTAAAGTTGGCTAAACCAATATTTTGACTATGCAAGAATTTAATACGACGTCAAAATATTAAAATGTCTATTAAACTAATCAAGTTATCCGCCCCTGCTCGTTTGTGATGCAAATATGATTGTACAGCAAATATGATTTAATTCAATTTATTCGATCGATATGATTTAATTCAATTTATGCCATCGCTATTCAGCGTGGAAACGCGGCCAGCGTTATGGGCACCTTTGTGCCGGGCACGGTTGAAGGCGGGCTGTCCTGACTTTTTTTATTTTTATTATTTTAATGTTATATAAAATTTATTCGATAAATTAAACATCTTATGAATTGATTGCATGACTACCATTGCATGACATAATTATATAATTAATATATGTTCCTATAGGAACATTAATTATCGATCGACAGCTTTTTAGAGTTCCGTACCTACTTGATAATAACTGTACTTTCTATACAAAGCGAGTAACCACTAAAGTTAAATAAATATTTTACTTTATTATTATACCGTAGGACCGAGATCAAAAGTGCCGCTGAATTATTTCGTTTGGCAATGGACTAATTAAAGTATACACAGCTAATTGTCAACCTTCACTAGTTGGAGAGGCACCATTAGAAGAAGATTATTATACCGCATTTACCCGGAATAAAAGTTTTATTTTAATCCAGGGTCTAATCTGTCTCAGTCTCATACCAATTTTTTTTTATTGATTTAACCGTTTTAGCATAAAAGTATAATACTAATTTTACGAGTACATACTCAATTACGTTATTTATTCTAAATATTGTAAGAAATTGTAATAATAGTATGATGGCTGTGATTTTGTGCAGCAGCCAATTCACACAAACTCGTACACATATTGCATCGCTTCTTACTTCCTTTAGACGCGTCGTTCTAGCAGTAAGTGCTTGAGAAGTGTCTAGCTATCCCTTTTACTCCTACAGCAGTCGCCCTTAGCCTATCATTTCTGTCCCACTCACCCTATTAGAGCGCCATTTAAATGGACCAATCAGGTGAGACACAAATCTAAAGAGCCAATAAAAGAAGTGGGAAGTGGAAATGACAACTTTTCTTTTTCTTTTTTTTCTGTTTGGAAAATATGCCAAGCGTCTTAAGAAAAGTTTGTTAAAGATTTCAATGCTAGGAGTAATTTTATATGATAGTAAAAGCGGTTTGCGTATTTTTACACAAACTTTTTTAAAAGTCTTGATATGTATGCTTAGTTTTATCATGTTCATACTTTTATTAATTATTATAAATATAAATTAATAAATAAATAAATATTAGCACACATTTCACACACGGCTGGTTAACACCATACTGAACCATTCCTAGTTCGTGTCATGGTAGCTAACACAACTGATATGTACTACATACCTACTAAACATACATATTACATATATATTTTATAAATATCATCATCATCGTCATCATATAGATACATATTGAACACCCAGACCCACAGCCAACAAATTTAGTTAAGCACAAAGATGTTGGCCGTGCCGGGAATCGAACCCGGAATTGGCATTCCGGCATGGTAACCATTGCGCCAACGAGTTCGTCAAATTATATTGATTTTAGCGGTCAATGAAAAGGATGGATGATTTCTTACTCGTTATAGCTAATCATTGGCGTAAGGGCGCGTTACCACACGAGAAGCGATACGCTGGCACAATATGGAGCATGTCTAGTCTAGAATAACTGGCTCTCAAGGAGGCTGCCAGATCACATTGTTAGGTGTTTAGCGACAGATTTTTCTACTTGAGAGTGGGTGCTAGCCAGGCGAGCACTTGAAGGTGCTATACCACCATGCAAATCAAAACATTCAGTAATCAAACATTTTGTAGGTATTACGACGGGACGCTTCCGTGAATCGAATGCTCGCACACTTAACTATAAATGTGTTTGTTTTAAACAAAAAAATACCTGTTGTAGTATTTTTACTTTAGTACATTTGTTAATAATTAATAAGCACATATAGAAATATAATTCAACTAAACGATTAAGGGGGTTAGCTTACATCTATAAAAAATACTAGCTGACCAGGCAAACGTTGTTTTGCCTCACAAATAGATAGTAGCCGATGCTCAGACCTACTGAATACGCATATAAAATTTGGTAAAAATCGGTCAAACTGTTTCGGAGGAGTACGGTAAGTAACATTGTGACATGGAAATTTTATATATTAGAAGACAAAGACCTAGATTAGATTATTCATTTATAATCTAAATTGCAGAGCTGACATCTAGATATTGGCCGGGGAACAAAATGAAAAAAGATAATATTTTTTTTATTTTATTTCAATTTATGTATCCTACCTTCGTCTTTTTATAGATACCTACATAATTCAGGAACCTTTAAAATGATTTTATTTATTTATTGAATTTAATAAAAACGGGACATAGATTAATTACATTAATTATATTATTAACATTAGCTACCGATGTTTCTATATTATATACCGATGTATCTATATCTATCAAATAAATATTTGTGTAAAATTTTATTCACAGGAAAACATATTTACACAACAGACACAATAAAATTAGATGAATTACAAAAAAAAAACATTAACATTAATCCTATAAAAAGAGTTAATTAACCAAACGTTTGTTCAAATTGTTGAAAACCTCATCAACGGAATTAGAGGGAAAGTACATAAATTAGTTAGTAGGTATATCTGTCCGTAGCTTATGAAATTGATTGATTACAGATCCCCTCACATGGAGTGTAAGCGATGCCTTACACCACTTATAGCCACTTCGAGTGACCACTTACGACCGGACAGAACTACGAAACTATGGAGCTGATATTATTCTTAGTCGTTGGACCGTTACATTAAGTATGAGTGTGTTTGGTATTGCTCCACTCATTTATAATAAGATTCCGGCAAAAATTAGGTCCAAATGTAACTTAAAACAGAACAGAAAATAATTTTAAAACAGAACTCAATTACTTTCTTGTAAGCAAATCATATTATATATATTTATATTTTTTTTTATATTAGGACACAATTCAAACACGGCTGGTTAGCCACATACTGAACCATTTCTAGTTGGTATTATGGTTGCTAACACAACTGATATACTACATATACATACATACATATTATATATAAATACATATTTAACACCCAGACCCACAGCCAACAAATTTAGTTAAGCACAAAGATGTTGACCGGGCCGGGAATCGAACCCGGAACCTTCTGATTAGCAGTCCGGTATGGTAACCTTTACGCCACCGAGGTCGTCGAACTATATACTAGACTCTAAAATAAATGACATACTAATCTAAATAATCAATAATGTACGAGTATATTTAACTGGACATAATCATAATTAATTTAATAATGTAAGTTATTAGACTGGTAAATCTACGATAGCCTATACAAAGTAAAAAAAAAGTTCATTGACATCTATGTTCTGTTCAGTTGTTTGTTGATATTTTTTTGTTTGAAATTTTCTTCAAGGTTTATATTGTAAATTTTTAATGAATTATGTAACATATCCTTATGTAAGTAGCTTTAAGTTTTATCATAGACTATTAATTATTGCAGGCTGGTAGGCAGAATATGGTGCACTTTTTCTTTGACCGAATACCTGTCTGTACGTATACCACTAATATTCGCAGATTTGAATTTGAATTCGTTCTGAGCTTCATTACTGAAGGTCATGTCTAATACGGAGTGTCGATCACTCGGTTAACAATGGTCTTCCACATTTTCCTGACCTCGGCGGTCTTAAAAGCTTCGGCAATAGGTAGGCCAGTGAGCGTCTTTACGAGGTCTGACCAGCGGGTAGGAGAGCGACCTCGTGCTCTTTTTCCGTCAACTTGGCCAACTACCACGAGCTTCTCGAGGCAATCAGGGTTTCTACGAGCGACATGTCCAAAATACTTGAGAATTCGCTGGTAGCAGAGAGTGGAAAGCCTCGTGGTTATTCGGAGCTCATTAAGAATAGACACATTGAAGCTGGTACGAGTATAATACCTACGTTAGTATTAGAAAGATTTCCTCACTAATACAAACCCAATCTAATACCAATGATACACGAATGCTACATAAAACTAAAATAATAAATATTAGGGCACATTTCACATAAGGTTGGTTAGCCTTATACTATTTCTAGTTTGTATTATGGTTTCTAACACCACTGATATAGATCCTACATACATTAATACTTTTAATATATATTTACTTACAATACAATACAAGAATCCTTTATTGTACACCAAAAACAAACAGTTACAATAAGTCAAAAGAAAAAAAACACCAAAAAAGCACCAATTTTGTTGCAAAATAGGCGGCCTTATCACTTGTAACAATACACCGTACCTAAACACCCAGCCCGACAGCCAACAAATTAAGTTCATCACAAAGATCGGGAATCGAACTCGGAACCCTCTAGTTCGCAGTCAAGCATGGTAACCATTGCACCAACAAGATCGTCATATGAATATGGTACGTAAGTAAAAACTTACAGGATCTTGTTTTAAAAATGACAACTAACTTGAAAATGACAACTAACTTGTTTAATATGTGAATGTAACGCAAAAATTTAATTTGACTTTTCGTTAATTAATGAATTTTCAAAATACAAAATATGGTATGTAGCATTGACGTTTATATTGGCTCCATCGACCGTCATCTCCATTTTCATCCGTCTGGCTCTCGAGGAAGCCGAAACACTCTGGCGCTTACAAAGTGAAACAAAATATAGCCTATGTTACTCAGGGAAAGTGTAGCTTCCCAACGCTGAAAGATATTTTCAAATCGGTCCAGTAGTTTCGGAGCCTATTTGCGTCAAACAAACAAACAAAAAACCAAACTTATCCTAATATTGGTAAACACAAATTATATAATATGTGAATGATTCTGGCTAATATTAATTTCTAGGAAAACTTCATTTTTCATGATCGCATTTAAAAGAGACTTGATAGCTATAAGAGCTATAAATAACCTAGCCACAAAAAACTGAATAAAATTAAAAACGTAAGCATTTCAATCCATCAAAGAATCTGATTTTCCTTTCATTCTCAATATCTAATCGATTTATAAACAAACAAAAAGAGCACTTATCGAAAGAGCTCAACAATAGAGTGAACAATCAATAATCAAATCGTAGATGAATGATTTTATAATTAGTGTGGAAGTGGAAAATGTTTAAACAATGTTTCTATTAATACGCAGATTATACCTACCCAGGTTTTCCGTATCTACTATAACATCAAGGGAAAATCGCGCCGATATAATGAAGAAATTTCGACTACTACTGACATCTATTGAGGATTTATAATAGCACCATCCCTATAGTCTTATGTGTTTCTTTGAGTTTAACAGTCGCCTTTCCTTATAGAAAGCAGTTCAATAACTTGACACTAGATGGCGGTAGCGGTAAAGCTACTCGGCAATAGATGACGCACTAATAACTAATTGTAAAGTAAGTATTGCGTAAAAAGTATGTATATTATTAAATTACTAAATACTACATCATTGTTATTTAAAGTTTTTACTAATTGAAACTTAGTAAAACTTTGGTATTTAACCAAAATAGATATTATAAAAATGTAAACCATATAGGAATAGGTATTCAGGAAGTTCGTGTTAACAATTTATTAAATAATTAAATACATGTTGAGTAACATTTGCATAAAAGTATAAATTCTTAATATTAAAATAAGCTCGAAATAAAACATCAGTTATGTTCAATTGTTTGTTTACTTTTTGAAATTAAGATAAACTTAGACCACGGATAACAAACAAAAGTCGAATAATTTAATTCTTTAGTATTATGGGCACCTTTGCGCCAAGTACGGTCATGGGGAAAAACATAAAATGTTAGAATGACCCATTCTAACATTTATTGTTTTTGACATATAGTTTTTAAAATTAATCCTTTGTACTAACCTAATATTTCTATGAGAAAGTGTAACTCTTAATTAAAACATACATTTTAGGGTTCTGCAGCTCAAATTAACATACAAAATCGTCTCGTCTGGGTTTCAGACTCATATGACGTCGACACTAACCAGACGGCGTCACGGCTGACGTCTCCATTCCTGTAACATGTACCATGCCAAGCGATTACTCCCTATAGATTAAGTTAGTTGCAAAATGTGACTTTATTTTCTTTTTTCTTCTATTTTTTTATTGTTTTTTTTTGGGAATCAAAACAGTAATAGTGTTAGATATTTCTCTTAGGCCTTACTCAAAACTAATCAGTTATACAAATTAACAGAAATGCAAGTTACGAGTATACAATAAGGCACAATATGTATATGCCGTCAGACGATTCATTGTATGGTAATTATAGTAGGCACGTAAGCCCTTTTAAATGTCCATAATTAACTATTTTTTGTTTTTTTTTATTTAATTATGTATTAATCGTAAAAAGTATCTTACTTACATACTAGCTGAGTCCCACGGCGTTATCCGCGTCACTCCGAGATCGAAAGTAGCCTATGCGTTAATCTAGAGTCTAATCTATACCCGTTTAAAGTTTCATCGAAATCAGTTCAGCCATTTGAGCGTTACACTCTTACACACACACAAACTTTCTAGACTCTCAACAAGCTAGACAGACGAGCATTAGAAAATAGTCTACAACCATGCAAGTAGGTAGTGCGATGCTATAGTCTGACGCGATGTGGGGAGTCTTTATATCGGTTGCCGTGGAAAATTACTTGTCAAAAAAAAATATTTACATCTGTGTGCTAACGTGAGTTAAATTGTAAGTTACGACTGTTACTTTAGAACAAACAATGAGCAGTTGTTATGCCAAGTTAGAAATCCTAAGGAGGCTTGCAAACTTTCAACGGACACTTTTTTCTTTTCATAATATCTTTATCAATATGTAGATTACAGTACAATACCGTAATAACACATAACCGTACTATACTAGTGTACATTTATCGTAGCAGTACAATAAAGTAAAATAATATTATTCTTAAGTAAGTGTACTTATACAGAACTTGTAGCCGGAAAAGTAAGTTATAACTATAACATGGACTATTGTTTGAGAACAATTTTTAAATGTGTAATGAGAATATAGTTATGTAAGCTATTCTAAAAGAATAGCTTTTTTTTTAGTATTAGGACACATTCCACACACGGCTGGTTAACCCCATACTGAACCATTTCTAGTTTTGTGTTATGGTAGCTAGCACAGCTGATATACTGCATATACATATTATTTTATATAGATACATATTTAACACCCAGACCCACAGCCAACAAATTTAGTTAAGCACAAAGATGTTGGCCGGGCCGGGAATGGAACCCGGAACCTTCTGATTGACAGGCCGGCATGGTAACCTTTACGCCAACGAGGTCGTCAATTTATAACATCGACGGACACTGTTTATAGGAACAAAAATCCTTGAGATAAATAATTTACATTGAATGTTGTTGACTGATTTTATTTCTATTCAGTCACCGTCATGAATCTAATCGGGAGGTAATCTGTGGTAATATATGAGAGATGTATGTAATTGATCCGATAATCACCCTCTGTTCCAATACGCACAGATTAAATAGGGTGCAGGGGTGGAAGACAATACGTGACTGTTATTATGGTGTTTTATGTTATATTTAGGCAGGTGGGCCATGTCAATTAACATACATAGATAGAATCTTTTTGAAATGAGTCTGTATTAATTTCCGCGTAGAAAATGGTCACACTTACATCATTACTAATAGTCGTTTTATATGTTAAATAAATAGGTTTGCGTTTGTCCACAACTTGCCTGATTAAACTTGCGCTTAATTCACTCTCGATTTGAAGATTTCAGTATGGTACTTCTCAGGAAACAAAGCTTCAGGCAGAGAATTTCAAAAGCTTCGCAGTCCTCTATGAATGTTGTTGAAGTTGGAATGAGTCCAAGAGTTTCGCTGCTTTTCGAGCACCAGCAAATTTTACTAGATAGATACTCTAATGAAATGAGTCTGTATTAATTTCCGCGTAGATTGTTATGAAAATGGTCACACTTACATTATTATTAATAGTTGTTTTTAGAGTAATAATAGGTTTGCGTTTGTCCATAGCTTGCCCGATTGAGCTTGCGCTTAATTGACCTATACACATTTGACTTCTCAGGAAACAGAGTCTCAGACAGAGAACTTCTTTTTCTTCTCTGTAAAGCTCAGTGGTCGACCTATGGTGTGGCAAGTTTTTAAGCCGCCCAAAGGCCTCTAACTTGGCTTAACGACTGTTGTACTAATACTAACAAGACCTACAATTAAACGTGCCATCCGATCCATGGTAGCGCCCAGATGCAAATGCCACTTGAAAAACGACAGTTTTGTGCATGCATGGTCACCCATCCAAATATTGCCCGCATCGACCGATGCTTAGTTTCGATGATCCCGTCAAATCATCTTAGCCAGCCGAGCTACAGGCGACCTTCTTACTAACTGTAGTTTAGTCTGTGGTAGTGGTTGAAGAAAAAAACCGTTTCGGCATGGCGCCTAGCGCGCAATAAATTACATCGGCATTTTGTCACCACGTCGCGATCCGACCCTGAAAAAATAATGCACTTTCAGAAAAAAAGAAAGGAGGTCTGTTTGCATTTTAGCCATTTTTAATATTTTATTTTTTTATAAAAGACATATTGGGAAAGATTGTTTTTGTACTGCGGAAACTAATACATTTGTATGAGTTATTTATAGAATATGTTCATAAGTTCTACAAGATAAATATGTACCCACATGAGTTCTTTTATAAATGAATAAATAAAATTGATTTTGTTTTATTTTTAAGTGTCATTACGTCATTAGCTACTAAAATAATGCGAATTAAAAAATAATCTATATCTTACCAATATAATATGAAGAGTAAAAGAAAACGAAACTACTGGACTGATTTGAAAAATTCTTTCACCGTTGGGAAGCTACATTATCCTTGAGTAACATAGAATTAATGAAATTAATAGGTAATGAAACACGTATAATACGAGTATGTAGTCAATCTTATGCAAGCCGAAGCGATGACAGCTCAGTTAGGCTTGCGGCCGTCACATGTTCCGAAGGTCGTGTGTTCGATCCACGCCTATGAGGTTGAGATTTCAGTGAAGAAAAACATCATGAGAAAATCATAGCATGGTTGTAGGTGATAGAGCTTTCTCTATTTCTCTCCTGGCTAGCTACCGCCCTGAAGAACAAAACTGTCGCCAAGCACCTTTTTTTTACGATGGATAGGCAAGCGCTTGATCGCAACTCACCTGATGTTAAGTGATGAGCGATCTAGGGTGGAGCGCGCTTGCCTAGAAGAGACAGATTCACTCTCGCCTTGAAGACAGTGAGGTTATAGTTCAGAGGGAACAGGGATTCCGGCAAAGAGTTTCACAGCATAATGGTCCGCACAATAATATATGTGCAAGCGAAACGCTTCGTGCGGATTTTTAGAACTATAACTGTATAAGTACCTGCTAGCCGTCTCCCTGCTCGTCCGATAGTGGAAAGGGGCCGGAGGAATTAGCTGATGCAAATTCCTCCAGACGCGCACTCTCAGTGTATTCCGGCAGCCTCCTTGAGAGACAGTTAATTCCATACTAAGCACGCTCCACTTTAAGCCAGAGTAAGTAGCTAACTCGATTACCTACGTACCCCTTGATTATTAAATAATCAAAGCTACGTACCCTGCTGGTCAAATTCCTATCTGTAAGGAGAAAAAAGGTTTTTTTTTTCGTAGAAATAATTTCACACACATCCTAACAAAAACTACAACACCCTGGCCACTAACATGGCCAATTTAAAATCCATTTTGTACGGTATAAAAAGTTAACCTCTAACCGCGCGGCGGGGGTCATGGTGACCCGACCGTCGTGTCGTGACACCGTAACTTATTGCTTCCACATTCGGCGCAGGCGCATTGGCGCCACATGCAAAAAATGTCATCTGTCGATTTTTGCACTCAGCTGGTTTTTTTCCAGTATTTTATATATTATGGAATAAATAGAATAAGAAGAATAGATAGTATGTAATTTAAATTATTTTTTTATTAGTCGAATCCCGTTGACCCGTTACCCAAATAAGTAAGTGGATAATTCTATCTTATGACGACCTCGTTGGCGTAATGGTTACCATACGAGACTGCCTACCAAAGGGTCTCGAGTTTGATTCCCAGCACGGCCAACTTCATTGTGATGTATTAAATTTGATGGCCGTCGGTCCGGGTGTTCAATATGTATCGTTATAAACTATTTATGTAGTATATCTGGTGTGTTATCAATAGTAATAGAAACTTCATAGTATACGTAAATGGTTTAGTATGGTAAACCAGCCGTGTGTGAAATGTGTCTTTATATTTAAAAAAAAATATATTGTTACCATGTCAGACTACCAACCATAGGATCCCCAGGTTCATTTCCCGATACGGCCAACATCATTGTGATTAACTAAATATGTTAGCTATTGGCCTTGGTGTCAATTTATGTATCAATATAAAGTATCGATTATGTATTGTAAAATTAATTAACCCCCGACGCAAATCTCTCCAAGATGCATACATATTTTTTCGCTGGCACCTCAAAATAGAATACATACACTATGATAAATTTCAAATCCAAGATGGCCTACAAAAACTGTTAAAGTCGGAGGTTTCTAAATGTTGATTTTAGAATAAGTGCTCGGAAAGCACGAAAATGATTAAAATGCCTTATTTTTCTTCTTCATCGTATGAGCTAAGTGGCCAAGATCTGGTGACGAGAGCTTTTCAAGCTAGCCTTGAAGGCCTCTGACTTGGCTTAACGACTGCTTGTACTAAGACTAACAGCCGGAACCTAAAACTTAACGTGTCATCCGACGCACGGTAGCGCCCAGATGAAAATGCCAATTGAAAAACTACAGTGTTATGCAAGGTCGCCCATCCAAACACCGTCTGCAATCCGCATCGACCGTTGCTTAGCTTCAATGATCGCGTCAGATCACTTCAGCTAGCCGAGCTACAGGCGCTACATGAGCAATTTAAAGTTGTAACAGTACCTACCAATTTTTACACAATAGTGTAAAAAATTACTTACTCTATGAAACCTGAATCTTTTCATACAATTTCAAAGAACATTACTCACACTCTATTTTTGATAAATTGCTCAAATAAAATATCGATTCCTGCTAGACGGAATTATACCATCTAATACAGTCATTTAGTATAATATTAAGAATGTATGATGTACGGTACGCGTGGGTGTTTGATGTATTTATACCGGTGGTGCTTTTAAGGTTATCTGTGGTGGAAGGTGATCTGGCCCGATAGACCGATGCCACGCCATCCGACCGCAAAGCCGCTGGTCAAACTGACACAGGTTATAAATAAACAGAGAAAAATTATAAATTAATTAATAGTGGATACCGGAGAGCGTCCGACGTCGAGGCAGGTCCAGACGGAGACGGCGGGACGAACTATACTCCTTTTGTAAAAACTGGACTCAAAAAGATCAAAACCGGAATGAGTGGAAAGGGGATCGATAGGCCTTTGGCCAACAGTGGAATGGAACCGGCTAAAAATAATATAAATTAATAAATGGGCAAAGCTATAACGCTACACGCGTGAGTCCGGAAAATGCCTTATTTAGTGTGTATGGGCAAACAAAATGTATACTACGACATTTGCGACAAAATTCATTTCTCTATACATTTTGCTACGCGTTGTCAAACTTTTTATAATAAAACTGAGTTTTCAAGAATCTTTGAATAGTAGTTTACTGAAAATGCCCTTAAATTATGTATTTGCTTTTAAGGATACTTATTTATCAGTACAGTTACGTATAGCCCCATGCCTAGAAGTGACAGTAGGTAATTACTGTTTAGTAAACTGCAAGTGGAACCACTTTTTGAATTATATGTCTACAGAGATGTCACAAGCGCGTACTAAGCGCGTTGCCTCCATTTTTACACTACAACCGTCAAACTGAGGAATAATTGGCCAAACAAACACCCTATTCCCCAAAAAACTTATAGGTAATCAATCTGTTTTTAAAACAAGAGTGAACCGGTTCCTACTGGGCAAAAGTGCCTTTCACCCTAGACCACAATACAGTTTACAATGTTCACAATATAGTTTACCATCAGGTGAAATGAATAAAAAAGCTACTCAATCCAAATCCCCCTGCGTCAGTTCTCCATTACTAAGCCCCGTACAGTGCGCTCGTTAGCTTTTATTTGGCCGGCCGACTCCCGTTCCAGAGACGGAGTACACTGCACGACAAGCGCTAAGACACATTGTAAAGCTGAATTGCAGCAGACCTGGGAACCAGCTATGACGACGAGACGCAGCCCTAACCATCACATTACGTGCACATAACAAACGTGATGATTTTCTATTTTTTTTCTCGACCTATAAAGACAACTGATAAAAACCTGAAAGTATATAGAATATCTAATCTATCTTCTAATATATACAATTTCCATGTCACAATGTTAGTTAACGTACTCCTCCGAAACGGCTTGACCGATTTTTACCAAATTTTATATGCGTATTCAGTAGGTCTGAGGATCGGCTGTTGGTGGCGATTCAGCGGGACACACGACTAAACTAAATTTAAAGAAGCCCCGTCTCTTTTCATCTTAGGTGGCCAGAGAGAGACGGCACGTTCTGCACCATAGTCAAAACAACTAAAATCACGTCAAATGTAGAAAATATAGGCGACTTTAGTACGCACTCACTTGTATCACCTCTAAAACTGCCTGCACGTTAACATATTTGACGTGATTTTAGTTGTTTTGTCTGTGGTTCAGAATGAGCCGTTTCTTTCTGGCCACCTCAGATGAAAGGAGACGGGGCTTCTTTAAATTTAGTTTAGTAGTGTGTGCCGCTGAATCGCCACCAGTATATAATTTTTTAAGGCAAAAAAACGTTTGCCGGGTCAGCTAGTAAGTATATAAAAGTAGTGAGTTTTGTTTTTATAGATGATGCTATTAATAATAATAAGGTACGGATTTTTTTACACAAGTCCAACTCACTGTTGACCCGTTATCCTTCTTCCTACTAATATTAAAAATGCGAAAGTTTATGCGTTAGTGTGAAAGTGTGTTTGTTTGTTACTTTTTCGCGCTCAAACGGCTAAACCGATTTTGATAAAGCTTGGTATGGAGATAGGTAAGACCCTGGATTAACACACAGGCTACATTTAGCCCTTAAGATAGCAGACCATGTTTTAGTAAAATATAACAAAAAAATTATGAAATGTTATTTATTTAGACACTAAAGATACACGGAAAATTATTAAAAAAATCATACTTTAGTAATTTAGAAAAAAAACAATGTATATTATACTATAGATTGCCACACCTACACAGAAAAACAGACGGATGACAATAATGTATAGCATACTATACAATATCACTTTTAAGTATTTTTATTCGTTTAGTTTAGGTCACCTTTGTAGATAGGCTTTGCAGAAATTCCTACCCCTAAATAGCTCAAATGCACAATCAAATTTTATCCGTATTAACGCGGGTAACACCACGTGGCGCAGCTAGTTAATTTCATTTCAATGTCCTTTACTCGAATTTGCCTTTTTCGATGCCTGTAAGTGTACGAGGCGATATTTCTCAGCGTTATCAAGGCAGTACATGTGCACAGTTTAATGTTCTCATTCTGTTTCACCCGATTAATTGCCGACGATGATGCGAGGGCAACCTCAGGGTTATAATATTGAATAATAGATATTATATAAATACATATATTTAAAAGTTCTGATTATATGATTTGGATGGTTGACCATATGCATCTACAATACTATAATTTTTCAAGTGCCATTTTCATTTGGGCGATACCGTGGGTCGGATAAGACGTTAAATTGTAGGTCCCGACTGTTAGTCAGTATACAAGCTGTTGTTAAGCTAAGTCAGAGGCCTTCGGACGGCTTGAAAACTCTCGACACCAGAGCTTGGCCACTTAGCTCATACGACGAAGAAGAACAATAATCTGATTCAGCAGCGTAGTGCGTAGAATTCCATATGGTCATCCTAAATCATTTTTTGAGAGAACGAAAGTAAGTATTTACTTTCGTTTTTTTACTCAGCAACAATAAAAAGTAAAAGTAAAATAAGTTGTTGTTTGTTGTTGGAATCACAAGCGAAAACTTCTATTTCCTCGCTAAAACTTGATTAGAAAATGTGTAAAAGAAGTTCGATTTTTTTTTAGAGTTTCTATGCACTTTATTGAGAAAGTTGTTTGTTACAATAGAACTACCATAGAAACTACAATGGTGGCGGAAAATTCTGAATTTGGGGAAAAAAATATAAATAAATAAATAAGTATTATGGCTGAACCTATTATTAATTCATTTCGTAAATTATGTCAGAAGCTCTCGAAAACGTTGAAGGTAAGCAAGCCTCTTAATTCTTACGAAAATAAGTAAACGGCTATTCTTCTTTTAGTTTACCTCTCTTGCCCAAAGGCTGCAATATTGTAACATATTGTGCCTTGGTCACAATTTGACCTTATTTAATTTACAATTAATACAATACTGTTAAAAAAATATGCATTAAAAATATGTAAAGAAAATAAGAATATGTATATGTATATTATAAATTTTAGATTAATTTTAGTTTGATAACATATAATGAAGATGCAATAATAAATGTTTGTTGGGAATTATGTATTGACAATATGTGTTTCTTGTTTTTTCTTGTTCTTTTCTTTTTATCTTTGAGTTTGTACATGGTAATTTAATATTTTTTATTTAATTAATTTAATTATAAAATAACTATGGAAAGAATTTGATGTGTATTGTTTATTTATAAATATTTTGTTAGTAAATAAATAAATAAATAATTTAAGTATGTAAAGTTAACAGTTTATTTAACAGACAAAACATACTAGTTACCATAAATTATAAAATTAAAAACTAAAAACCAAACCACTAACAGAACTAATTTAAAGGCCACTCCGGATAGAACCTGACGGAAAGGTACCCATAAAACTCGTGGCATTGCCGCGTTGTATAGCAATGGATAGCCCTTGCGCTAGGTACGATCCGGAGCGGTATTCACCCGACCTAAGTCTACGCCCAATTTATTAAAACCTTAAAACTTGGAATAAGCTAGAGGAGGCCTTTATACCCAGAGTGTGGACCCACAATGGCTGGGTATAAATATCACAAGATAAAATTAAATTTAACATAAAATACTTAACAAAAATAGACATAAATAATCAAATAAGTTTAAGCAGTTATAATGTTATTTGAGGTTGTTGGAAATAATTTGGGCTTTATTTTTTTTTTACATGTGAAGTTATTAAACCTTATCTTCAAACGATTTAATTGCTTTTCTATAGCTTTTTTCTGACAGTGCAGGGCAGGTGGTAGTTTTCCCATAGCGTCGTATCGGCAGGTCCGTACCGACGGGGGTGGGACACGTGTTATGGGGTAGATAGCGCGGTTCCACTGGCGCCGGCGTTAGCTCGCTGGGTGACACACACGAGCGGGAATTTATTTTTATATCCTACTAATTCTACTTCAAAAATTGCAAAACATATAAGAAAAATAAATAAATAACTAATAAAAACAATCATCTGGAGCATCGCCTTATATGGAAGTAAGGCTTGGACCACGTCACAAAGAGATAGGAGTAGAGGCATTTGAAATGTGGTGTTGGAGAAGAATGGAAAGTATAAGTTGGAATGAAAAGAAAACGAATGACGAAGTACTCTGCCTAGTACAAGAACCAAGAAACATAATATTAAATATAATAGACAACAGAAGAAGAAAGATGGGAGGCCACCTTATAAGACATGACAATTTCATTAAACATATCGTAGAAAGAAAGATAGAAGCCAGTAGAGAAAGAGGAAGATCTAGAAGATCATATTTAGACCAAATTAAGGAGAAGGCGAAAGTCATGTCGTATTGGATTGGTCAAGGATTTGGCCGAAGATAGAATTACCTGGAAATGACTCCACAGACAAGAGCCCAGCTCTTAAATATTGAATGAATGAACTAATCCTACTAATATAATGAATGGAAAAAATTGTGTGTGTGTATGTTTGTTACGTCTTCACACACTTCTAAACAGCTGATTCAGATGCATGAATATTGGTTAACACATAGGCTGATTTTAATCCCAAATTAACTTCGTTTTAGTCCTGGATTAACGTGGTTAGCACCGCACGATACAGCTAGTATTATATACGAAAGTTTGTGTGTGTATATGTTTTTTTTTTATGATGGATAGGCAAGTGCTTGATCGAAACTCACCTGATGTTAAGTGACGTTGCAATCTAGGGTGGAGCACGCTTGCCTAGAAGAAACCAATTCACTCTCGCCTTAAAGACAGTAAGGTTATAGTTCAGAGGGAACGAAGATAGTAAGTAGCTGATTCTCAGACCTACTAAATATGCATATAAAATTTGGTAAAAATCGGTCAACCCGTTTCGGAGGACGTTAACTAACATTGTGGCTGGGAATTTTATATATAAGGTAATAAAATACATAAAAAAATATATTTCCACCTAGCTAGGTACCTAACTAGTATATATACATGCGTTTTTTGTAGGTTGCGTTATATTCGAATAAACGCCGGTCTGTGTGAACCAACCCTCGCCGCAGTGGTGTGGCGGTATGGTAGCAATACAGATAAAACCAATCTCGACAAATTGAGTTGAAAAAGCAAAGTTGTTTAAGAGATCTGTGGTTTAGAGAAAAATAGGCTTTTAACTATTAACCTCTTTGATTTAATATCGTACTACTTTACTAACTTTTGACTTTAGACTATACAAGAATTTATAAACATGTCGTGAAGCAATAAGCAATAGGTATATACATAGGTACATAATATATTATATGTCAATGTTATTTATTTACTAAGTAGATTTTAAGTCATCCATCATAATTATAAGTAATAATATTCTTTATTGTACATCCCATCTTTTTCTCGATCTTTCATCTCCTTTTCATCCAAAGGTTGCCTGGAAGAGATCACTTTTAGCGATAAGGCCGCCGTTTCTGGCAGGATGTAAATTATACGTACTTTTTTATTGAGTTGTATTTATTATCTGCCCAATAAAGAATTAATCTATCTAATCTATTATATGAAAGTTCAAGTTTTCTGATTTGCATAACTAATGAGTGTGAGAAAGAGAAAGCAAGCCTACAGAAGTGTTCTTTATTAAATGGAATTATATTAACAAATTAAAAAAACAGGCTCAATTGGATTGAAATAAATAAAATAAAGATTACTTATTGGAAAAAACTTTTAACTACCCAAATAAGTTATAAAGCTCATTAGGAATACGGGAAGTAAAAGAATGAAATTAATGTAAATATATTTTTATTTACGAAACATCTTATATAACTAAGAAATAATAGTTACTTTGGCATACAGCTGTATGTATTTATTCATTGCACAAGCTAGTACAATAATTTTCCTATAACTAGAAAATAAACTATTTAAATATTACTAAAATTAAGTACATAATAACAAAATAATGGACGAGAAACGAGTAGTAATTTTAATACTTTAAAATCAGTCTAAGAAATGGCAGCTTTAGTAAACTAATATCAACAAACAAAATGATACGGATAGAACTTTTTGTTTTCAATTTCTTCATAAATAGTTTTATTACGGTTATCAGACATGGTTTGGTACAGGTCCTGATTATCAGTGCTGGTACAAACACTGCTGTCCAAGTCAATGGGCTTTGGGTAGTATTTTTCAGTTACATCGGTATCGTAAGGTAGACTATCTTCGAAGTAAATCGTGGAGGTCAGATTTCCTGGATCAGTTTGGAACAAATTTTCATCTCTACTACTTAAATCTGACTTAAAGTTATCATAGTTTGGAACAGCTGGCAAGACAATGTGGTCTTTATTTTCGGGCTTGTAAAGTTTTCTTCCGCTTGCAACCTTGTTGGGCTTTGCGTCGGTAGAGGTGGATACTTCAGGGATTTTGTTACGTTTGCTTTTGTACCGTCGGTTTTGGAACCAGATCTTGACTTGGGTAGGTGTTAAGTTTAGTCCTTTGGCTAGTTGCTCCCGTTCAGGTGCTGTGAGGTACCTTTGGTCCTTGAAACGGACTTCTAAGGCGTGAACTTGGTTTTGCGAGAAGAGAATCCGAGGTTTCCGCTTGATGCTTTTGTCTTTTTTGTCCGATTTGCCAGTGGGAGACGAGATTTCTGTGAACAAAAATAAGTTATGTTTAGTTTTAATACTTTGTAAATACTTTTACAGAAAAACATGATAGATAGATATATAATACTCATGTTTATATTATGAATGAAAATTGAAACAACATCGACATCTCAATTTTAGCGTAAGTTTCTGTCCGTATTATAAGCGTAGAATATAAATGATATCTAGTTTACTTTAAGATTAAAAACACACGAAAAAAACATATATACATCTGGACTTATATTAAAATAATAGTAAATAAAATAATTGATTGATTGATTTATATCAAAGGCAATAGTGATAAATATTATTTTAAAACTTACTGCTGTTTCTTCTCGGCGCGTCTTCTTTTTCGACATCAGTTATTATACTATATTCATGTGTTTCTACTACACTTCTTTTTACTTCAGGTACATGTGTAACTTCTACTTGGTCAACCTCCTTTTTTCCCTCTGGCTTTACAGAATGCTCTACAGTTTGATACGGCAGTGGAGTCTGAGCATAATGCTCAAAATTCTGATGATACATGTTATGGCAATATGAATACTGATTGTAGTTGTAGAAATCTTCGATTTTGTGATCATGATAAACTTCCTGGCTCCAGTAATCCAGGTTCGAATGCATCGGTATGTTGGGGTAAACTTGACCATAGCAGTCTGGTGGATAAAACACTTTAGCTTGTTCAGGGTTATATTCGTAGGGTCGTCTCTCCCGTTCATTGCACTTCCAAATATCGTTTCGTTCGTAATAATTCGGCTGGTTTATATTCAAAATGTCCTTAACAGAGAACGGTGTCGTTAAACTGGAACCCAAATTTGAATTTGCTTCGTCCAATTTGAATCTATAGTTCTTATCTATGTAAGGAGCTTCTTTGTGTTTTTCTTCCGTGTAATAAAACTCGTTCTTGCAGTCATTGTAGTTATGCTTGAGGCTATTATTGTTGAAAGAAGTGGACACTTCGTTGTGTTGTTCGTAATTTTCCATATTTTCACGGCACTTTAACTTAGTTCATAATTTTTATTGTGAATCAATTAGCTTGTTGTTTAAAAGGCAGGCGTTGGAAGACTGATGGTTAATAGATTGGGGTTCGAAGCCAATCCTTGACGCCTGGTGTTTTGTGGGTGGAGCTTCATAAATGGTTCCGTCCCTTTCCAAGATATAGAGCATTTGAATTAGCCTGTCTCTGTCTTGTGTCAGGAGTGTTTACTATGAAGCGTAAATAAATCGGATGATTTCATTCCGTTAAGTGATGCCCTTTTCATTCTTCTAATTACTTTGTAGTTGGTGTCGGCATTCTTTGTGCAAAACGTTTGTTTCTTTTGTAATTTTAATTTATTAATTAATCAATATTATAATTAATAAAAAATATGATAGAATTTATTTCAAATATTCAGTTGAATACATACATTATTTATTATTCATTTCAGTGTCATTTATATTCTAGTAATGTTTGTTTTGTAACTTCGGCACAATCATAGGAACTAATGACACTTCTGACTAACCATTTGAGAAATCCATGGGTTGTGCAATTTTTTTTGGGACTATAATCAGTACAATTTAAACTCAGACATGCATTTTTTTTTGTATTGACATTGCTGTTGGCCTGAGGGGCCTCTACAGCGACACCGGACAAGTACCATGCTAAAGTAATATTATGTTCCTAATTAAACCTGATGATGTACATAATAATGTATGTAGGAATTAATTATTTGTTATGCGTTAATTTAAGTGGGAATAGACGAAGAATAAATTTTTGTTTGTTATTTAAGAAAACATCGGTTACTATGACTGTATTTTTTAATAACCACCAATTTATGGACAATATACTAATACAGTGTAAACTCTATACAACGACACTGAAAGGACTGTGCATTTTATGGCCTTATAGAGAATGTTCGTTAAATGGAGAGAATGTGTCATTGTATGAAATGCAAGCTAAACCAACTAAAGCCAATTTATTTAGACGCTTTAGAGAGTTTGTCGTTAAATCGAGTGACGTTACATGGAGTTTTTTACACTGTACTTCTATTTTAAAATAAGTTTTAAAACCATCAAGTAAAACCATCTTAATAATTACAAGAGCAGTTAATAAAAGCAAATAAAACGTGCCCCAATCATTCTTCTCCCTCCTTTGTTTACAGCCAAGAGGTGTATAAGATATTTGTTTATATTTGACCGTCATCTTTCATCGCTATGGCACAATAGCATCGCCATGAGAATTATATTATGTTGGTGTATTTATGAACCATAATTGTATCTATATAAAATATGTATGTATGTATATGTAGTATATCAGTTGTGTTAGCAACCATAATACGAACTAGAAATTATTCAGTATGGGGTCAACCAGCCGTGTGTGAAATGTGTCAAAAAAAACAGTCCAAAGAATAACTTACTTATGAAGTTCTTCTTCTTCTTCGTATGAGCTAAGTGGCCAAGCTCTGGTGTCGAGAGTATTCAAGCCGCCCGATGGCCTCTGACTTGGGTTAACGACTGCTTGTTCTAAGATTATCAGCCGGGACCTATAATTTAATGTGTCATCCGACCACTTTAAAAACGACGATATTGTGCATTTGCGTTGCTTAGCCTCGATGATGCGTTAGCGTTAGCTATACGATAGGTAAATAATCTAAGTCGCAAAGAGAAACAAAATATAGCCTATGTTACTCAGAGATAAAGTAGCTTCCCAACGGTGAAAGAGTTTTTCAAATCGGCCCAGTAGCTTCGGAGCCTATTCGCGTCAAACAAACAAACAAAAATTAAACTTTTCCTCCTTATATATTGGTATAGATAAAATTAATAAATCGCTCTCTTCACAGCTTTCATTTTAAGTTTAAACAACTTATATTATGAATGCGAAAGTTTGTAAGTGTGTATTTTGTTACTTCTTCACGCTTAAACGGCTGAACCGATTTCGATGACATTTGGTATGGAGATAGGTAAGAACCCTGAATTAACACATACCTACGCTACTTTTATCCCGAATTAATGCGGGTAGCACAGGGCACAGCTAGTAGTTATATGATTTGAAACGGGGCGAAGTAGCAGATAGTAAACTTTTTGCATGTCATAAAACTTAAGACTCCTTTTACTGGCTGTCAAAGTTCATAAAAGTTTTTTCAAAAAGTACGCGTGCTACTAACTTTAATAGCATTTAAAGTTAACGATGAGCTACTTCTATTTTGACGACCTCGTTGGCGTAAAGGTTACCATGCCGGAATCCCAATCAGAAGGTTACGGGTTCGATTCCCGGCCCAGCCAACATCTTTGTGCTTAACTAAATTTGTTGGCTGTGGGTCTGGGTGTTAAATATGTATTTATATAAAATATGTATGTACTATATGTAGTATATCAGTTGTGTTAGCGACCATAACACGAAATAGAATGGTTCAGTATGGGGTTAACCAGCCGTGTGTGAAATGTGTATAATATTTAAAAATAATTAATTAATAATATTTTTTTTTCTTTTCTAATGAGCCGAGAGATCAAGCTCTGGAGTCGAGAGTTTTCAAGCCGCCCAAAAGCCTCTGTCTTGGCTTAACGGCTGCAAGTACTAAGACTAATAGCAGAGACCTACAATTTAACATGTCATCCGACCCGCGGTAGCACTCACCTGTGTAATAATGTTTGAGATTATATTTTAAAATATATACTTACATCTACGAGTATGTTCTGCTGTTTTTGTTAGCAAAATTTTGTTTTGTATTTTGTTAATTTGTATATGAAGTTCTAGTTCGCTGACCACTACCCAGGTTATGATATATTTTTTGACAAGCTGCTTGCTACTCTGACGCTACTCTGACTTAATTCTTGAAATTTTGTGACATATATTATATTGCTAATTATTATTTGCGTTTATTTTAATACCAAGAATTGAATTTTAGATGATTAATGTAATTGGTTTAATCCGTACTAATTATTATTATTAGTAAATAAATGTGAAAAACTCAAAGTTTCACCGGATGATGCAAGTTTGTATAATTTGACTCCAGATGAAATGTTATAGCGTGACCCTTCGGTAGCTTCTGGTTACAAAAAAAAAATCCAAGTCCGGCACGTGGTCTTGTTTATTTAATGGACTTCCTATTTGGTGACAATGTAAAAAAAACATAATGACTTGTGGAATCGTAGAACTATTGTTAGCGTCTGTAGCTCTACTATATAGAAAGAAAGAAAGAAAATTAGTTTATTGTGCACACATAGACAATTTACACAATTATTTGAGCTATACATACTACATATATGAGTATGGTAATGTGTATGTGCACAAAAGGACATATATATATATAGCTACGAGTATATAAGAGTAGCTATAGATCTGACGCGATCATCGAAGCTAAGCAACGGTCGATGCAAACGATGTTTGGATGGCTGACCAGGCACAAGACTGTAGTTTTTCAAGTATTTTTTTCATTTAGGCGTTACCGTGGGTCGGATGACACGTTAAATTAGTAGGTCCTGGCTGTTTGTCTTAGTCATTGGCAGTCGTTAAGCCTTCGGGCGGCTTGAAAACTCTCGACAACAGAGCTTGATCACTTAGCTCATACGAAGAAGAAGAAAAATTTATATTGTTCAACTTATGTACGTAGATTATATTATTTATTTATTTCAGCTATTTAACCGCTAATGTACTTGTAAGAAGTAAGGTCATAAATATTATTTATTTCACTTGTCAAACACGGCTGGTTAGTCCCGTACTAAACTATTTCTAATTTGTATTTTGGTTGCTAACACAACCAAAAAACCTATTTTATATCGAAGCTTATTTAATACCCAGATTGAAAGCCAACAAATTTAATTCGTTACAAACATGTTGGTCGAGCCGGGAGTCGAACCCGAGACCCTCTGGTTGGCAGTCCGGCATGGTATTCATTACGTCAACGAGGTCGTCCACATATTATTATGTTACTCAAGCGATAGAACATGCACTTTCTTGTATTCTTTATTTTAAGGAGGTTTTTGTCCTACAATGGGATTAGACATGCTTTTTTTATCCTTGATAGGTTTGCCTTTGACTACAGCTAGCCTGATGTTAAGCTGCGCTGCGTCTACGGTGTGGCACGCTTACCTAGAAGATACCTATTAACTCTACTTTTGAAGACCCCGGATGATACCTCTCAGGAAACAGAGACTCAGGAAGAGAGTTCCAAAGCTTCGCAGTCTTCACAATAAAGGTCGACGCAAAGCGTTTTGTACGAAGGTCTGGAACTTTTATAATAATAACTGGCTGACCCGACAAACGTTCTTTTGCCTACAGTTAAAAACACTATAATTGATCAGTTATCGAGTGGGATGAAAAATGATTAAATTACTAAAATGACCATAAAAATGTAGGGGTTGGTGATAAAAGAGTAAAAATTTAGGGTTGTATGTATTTTTACTGCCACATTTTAAACAAATAAAAACGAAAAATTTGTAAAAAAGCTTAAGGGTGAACAACCCATATTACTTACGGGTATGAAAAATAAATAGTAGCCGTTTCTCAAACCTACTGAACACGCATATAAAATTGGTAAAAATCGGTCAAGCCGTGTCGGAGGAGTACGGCAACTAACATTGTGACATGGAATTTCTTATATAGTATAAGAAAATAATAATTGACGCGGGTCATATTGGTAGAAAGTCTTTATAAATAAAAATTCTGCTTGTGTTTGGCCTCTGAAAAGTGTTTAACATAGTGGGATACGTCATCAACCTAATTAGGACCTATCGATTACTGTCAGTCAACATTTTAAATATGTTGAAAAAAATTACAAGTGTGTACCTCTTTACCACACAAGATTAGGGAAATATTCCAAAAGGTGCACTTGATGTTAAGTTATCAAGTTAGCAATAAAGTAGCATGTTTATGACGTGAGAAATAAGAAATATAGCGTGTTAAGTGGATTCTTGTTTGTGGAATGGTTTTTTTTTGGTAAATTCTTGAATGCAAAATATTTAATTTTTATCTTAAATTTAGTTTTATCTGTAACTCTGTTAGGTGGATTTGTTTGTTTCAAGAAGTTTTTAATTACTTTTTTTTTATACGTATATTTTATACTACAAACTAGAAATGGTTTAGTGTGTTAAATGTGTTATAGTATTTTAATAATTATTTTATACGTTAATATAATGTATGCTATTATAATAATACTAGCTGACCCGGCAATAGTTGTTTTGCCTTAAAGAATTGATAGAAGCCGATTCTCAGACCTACTGAAGAAGCATATAAATTTTGGTAAGAATCGGTCAAGCCGTTTCGGAGGAGTACGGTAACTAACACTGTGACACGGAAATTTTATATATAAGAAGATTATATGTTATGAATAAGTTTATAAACTAAACAAGACGAAACCTTATTTAACAAGCGAAATAGCATAATTAATGGTTATGTTTTTAACCAGCTAGTCCTAATGAACTAAATAATAGGTAATATTTTTACTAGTTAAACAATAGAAATCTACAAAATATTCGTCTTATCTATCCATTGCAAATAATTTTAATGTAATTTTTACTTTATTATTCTTAAGTTATATAGGTATACAAATTTATTTTTATCTATTACCTAAAACTTGATTTATGATAAAGCAGAATGAGTATTATGTATGATATAAATATAGTAATATAAACTAAGTTCTTCTCCTTGCCTTTTCCAACTTAGGTTACAAATACGTAAAAATAAATTAATGTACAGAGCAAATTAATAAAATCATATAGAAATCTAATATATACAAGAAGTATTAAATTAGAACCATGGTTCTTAGTGGTTCACTGTTCTATACAGATTAGTGAAATTACCACTTGGTGCTACGCCATCTAGTATTGAGTAGCTGAACTTTTATGAGCAAGTTCAACAAAAGCGACATCTATCAAAAATATTATAAACTGTTTGAAGAGGACTCTGAGCAAGATTATGAGGTAAGGTTGTGAGTCTAGCGGTTCTCTATACTGATGCTAGATGTCGCTTTACTTGAAGTTGCACAAAATATGCTTAAGATGGCTCTCCTAGTTATTCTTCGTAACGTGTTTGTAACTTATAATTTTTTTTTTGACGGAACAAAAATCTAAAGAACTAACAACTACACTATATTGTAATGACGACGACAATTTATCCCAACTTATTTTGTCAATTAGTGTCAATGGGACAAAACAGGCTCGTAATAATAATAATATTTTGTCAATTTGGCAGTCATTCAATTTATTATAAGATTTGTTTTGTAGGTTAAAATAAAGAATATATATTATAAGGGAAGCTTCCGTACAAAAAACGTGTTTTTTTTTTACGGAAGCTCCTAAAACTATTTTTTTAAGAAAGTGGTACAAAACCTTAACGCGAGCTCAACTCGCACTCAATTTTTTTTGTTCCTTGTACAATTTAACAAAGTTTGACATTGTTGATATAGAAATTTAAAAGACAGATTTAAAGATTTTTAGCAAAAATTTTAAATTGTAGAAGTCTTACCGGATCCTAACCGTAACCATCGGATTCACTGGACAGATAAAGCATAATTATTTATCGCTAATTGTCAAATCACGCAGATCGTATTTCCGCCTAATCATCGTTATCTCAAAGTCGATCGCCGAAGCCACCCGAGCCAAATAATCGAATAATAGTCGAAATTATTTGATTGTTCAGAGCTCTGGTCCACTGGCCATCAAACTTTGCCCTATTTAAAACCACCGTATATTTTAAGACTCATCAAGGCTATCCTACCTTCCGGGGTGAACGACGGCGTCGCGTGACCGTCGCCGTCGCTTCGTTGGCGGAATTAATCCGGGAAGGGCCACAGCGCAGTGCAAGGAGGTCTCCGAAGTGTTTCCCGGAAGAACCCGGAGACCTCCGTTAAGCACAGAGGCAGGTCACCGGGGGGGTTTCAGTGGGTACAAATCCCACATAACCTGGCTGCGCCGTAGCCAGGTATCTTGTTGAAGATTTCCCCCTCGTCGACAAAAAAAGGCTATCTTACCTACTAATAAACTAGTATTTTTAAGATAAATAAGATATGTTAAAAGTAATGAAGTTAAAAGAAGTGTTCTTCGAACTATGTTTGCTGCAAATAAGTCCAAGATGGCTGTCTCTACAAAAGATGACAGATTCTTCTTCTTCTTCATATGAGCTAAGTGACCAAGCTGGTGTTGAGAGTTTGAGAGTTTGAGTTGGAGTTTGAGAGCTCAACAAAAGAGCTTGGCCACTTAGCTCAAACTAAGAATAAGAATAGAAGTGGCTCATATTGAGAATCACTGACACACCCGGTGGGTGGTCAGTCTTGTTAAGATTTGTAAACAGCATTCAACTAATCACATGTCATGCTCCACTTCTAATGATTTTATTATTTTCTCAAAACCTATACAATATATTACTTAATAAACTTAAAGACAATGACAGAGAAGCAGACCATCAGCCCGATCGTCAGATGACACCGTAAGGCTGGAAAGAAGCTGGTGGAAACTGGCTGAAGATCGTACTGTGTGTCTTATTGGAAAAGAGGCCCTGGAAGAAAGGAGGCATTGGGAAGATACAGGTTAATCTTCTTCTTATGGTGCCTCTCCAACTAATGAAGGTTGGCAATCAGCTCTGCATACGAGTACTTCAATTTGTCCAATGCTAAGCGAAAACAGGTTACAGGTTAATGATGATACTTAAAAAGAAAAAAAATAGAAGGTGATTTTAGGTTTGTAGTTAGGTCAGAGGTAAGCTTCGTCGCTAGGTTGTAAGCCACCTAAAGGCATCTGATACTACGAAGATACTTAGGTTAATACTATGCACAAAGTCCCCACTAGTAATTCCAGACAAGGTATGCTCCATCTGCAACCAGAGTGTCGCTGGCTTGTATACGTGTAGCGCACTGCTGATCAAACGAACTTTGTATTACAAAAACAAATTAAGTCAAAACTCTTTTGCTCCTTGAGGTAAAAGTAAGTAATGTCTTTGTCAAAGTCGCTACCCAATATCAGTACAGTGTTGTCTTGTTGTTGTCGCCAAATTCTTGAACTAATTTTAAGAAGCATTATTGAATCCAATTCCTGAACGTAACAACTTTCCTTGTTTATTTCTTCTTGAAATAACGATAAAATATAAGTTATTTCTTCGGGTAAAGTTTAGATTAGAAGTAACCATCAAAACTGACACCGTAAATAATAGGCCTGATTCTTTCTTCTTGAAAGTCAAAGGCAGTATGATACAAAGGATAAGAATACATAATGCTTTCCTCGTGAGTCCTCTGGTCAAAGGGATGATCTCTTACGCCGTCATCTGGCCTAGCTCAAGCATAGCCCAGGTAAAATATAGTAGAAGTTAGCATTCCTAAAAATTACGGAACTTAATTGCAGGAAACTGCCTCGAACACTCGTCTCGGTCTGACGAGGCCCCTGGACCGATAGGCTGCGTCAAAACTCTAAAATAGGCTGAGATATTTTTGGCTAAATATAGTAAAAAATTAAATCTCTAATTATTAATTGAATATTTTTTACTGTCCATAAATATAATAAAAATTATACATGTCAAATCATTTAAAGTTAGGAAAACCCGCCCATGACCATACCTAGGGCAAACATTAGTAATAAGTAATTTTAGTAGTTAGTATCATTAATTAGTACGAGTAATATGAGTATTCTATAAATCAAACTTATTTAAAACAAATAAAATAGAATAAATTTTACACATTGGTAGGTGGTGATTTGTTTGTACGGTAATTGTACCATTAAAAAAAAGCAAATAAATAATCCTTCATAAGTACCCGGCAGCACTGCTGAAGTTGTATGACGCAGGTGGACAATGTAAAAATCAATAATAGTCCTACTAAGTAATATTATAAATGCGAAAATTTGTGTGTATTTGTTACTTCTTCACACGTAAATGTCTGAACTGATTGCGATGAAACTTGGTACGGATATAGTTTAGAACTTGGATATTATTATAGCTGGACATAGGCTATTTTTATCCTGGATTAACGCGAGCGCAGATATCCACTGGAGCGCAGCTACATTATATACATATTGGATCCTATGCCTCAGGCAACCTACCTAACTACCTTGATGTATACTGAATTTACCAAACCTTCACCTCCCATAGGAATATATTGTAGATGGCACGAGGTTGCATGACGCCGACCTGGCTCGCGCTGGAAGGTTCGGGGTCTTCGGGGCTTTCTTCATGGCTCCTGTCTTCTACGGATGGATGAAGTTCTCCAACAGGTTTTTCAAAGGTGTGAAAACAAAGTAAATCATTTAATTTTACAGAAAAATCAAGTACAACCTAAGGCGTATGAAAGATTGGATCTCAAAGAGGCTGTTGTTGACGACCTTGTTGGCATAATAGTTATTATGCCAGACTCCCAACCAGAGGGTCCCGGGTTCGATTCCCAGCACAGTCAGCATCTTTGTGACAAACTAAATTTCTTGGTTGTCGGTCTGAGCGTTAAATATGTATCGATATAAAGTATTTATGGTTGTGTTAGCTATCATAATTCAAACTAGAAATGGTTCAGTATGGGGCCAGTCGTGTGTGAAATGTGTCTAATTTACGTCGAGTGTGTATAGTATAGAAGTTGTCGTGTGTATTTTTACATTTATTTATTATAACTGCTAGGTGCTTGGCGACTGATATTCAACTGAGGGTGGTTGCTAAGCAGACGAGCTGTAAAAAATGCTTTATTACCATACTATAGCTTCCTCACGATGTTTTCAACGAAAGGTTAAAGTAGATATATCAAAACAAATGAGTTTATCAGTTAGTCTGCCCTACCCTGAGGAACCTCCGGATCCTGGGAGACGAAAAGCGACTGCCTACTTAACCAAGCTATCAACGCTTCAATTTTAATTATATCATAATATGATGCGTTCAAAAATTGAATAAGGATAATATTTTATAATTTTACTTTTTCTTTATTTATAATTATTTACTTTTCGACAAAGCCCATATATAGCTGCTATTATTTTAATTTAATTTATTAATTATTATTGAATGAAATACTGACGACTCCATATTGATGATAGTTATGATTGAACTTGGACTAACACATAGGCTACTTTATATAATGTAATAATTATTAAACAATATGACAATAAAGACATTCTATTCTATTCTATTCTATTATTGCTGTAAAAAAATACACTCCTTTTGCCCACAGGAAAGTGTTTAAAAACCGCCATCCTCAGAGCAGCGGTAGAACAAGTCACCTATACGCCTTTGGCCCTCAGTTACTTCTTCTTTGGCATGAGTTTCTTGGAGCGAAAACCTTTAAACGCCTGTTGGATGGAAGTCAAAGAAAAAGTACCGCCAACATACAAAATCGGCATCTTCTTCTGGCCGGCGGCGCAAACCGTAAACTTCTATTTTGTGAAAGATAAGAATAGAATCTTGTTCGTCAGCGGAGCAAGTTTTGTGTGGACTATTTATCTGGCGCATATGAAAGCTAAGGAAACTAAGGAGAGAGATCGGTATGGCTAGTAGTTGACAGTTCGTTGTAAATAAATCCTACTAATATTATCAATACGAAAGTTTTTGTGTAAGTGTATACATATTATAATGTTTGTTACTTCTTCACACTTGCACGGCTCAACCGATTTTGATGAAATTTGTCTTGAAGGTAGGTAAGATCTTAGATTAACTCACAGGTTACTTTTTACCTCGAAAACAATTGTGAATCTCGTAGGATACGCAAATAAATTCAAAATCTGTGTTACTCCTTCACGCTCCAACGGCTGGACCGATTTAGATGAGATTTACTATGAAGATAGCTTATCCTACAGTACAGTACAGTAGGGTCGGCACAGCAAATTTTCCTCTTCCACTCTCCTCTATCAGCCGTCGTCTCCACACTCACTCCTTTCTCTCTCATTTCCTCATTCACACACTCCATCCATATCTTCTTCGGTCGGCCTAATGTTTAAAACTAATATATTATGTATTTATGTGATATTTAGGCACAAAATTGAATATTTCAGCTCCCAGTTCGGTTTAGATTGCCTCCATAAACCATACGCCAGACAATGACGCGATTCATAACGCCCTGTCACGACACGTTTCAAATTTTTATTTATGATCATATCGGATTGTTTGCATTCGTTTGTTTTTATGTGTTGACTAGATGTGCTCACCGGTTGCGAGTTTAAATATATTTAAAACAAATAGTACAAATATACATATAAGTATATATAAATCGCGATAAATAACACAACCCATTTATTATGTTATGTTTAGGTATACTTTAATATGATAAGGTGATACCTGTTTTTGGGTTCCTTACCTAAAAAGTAAAAACGTGACTTTTAGTAATAAGCTTCTGATGCTTTCTGTCTGTCTGTCTGTCTGTCACCAGACTGTATCTCAGAAACATACGAAAATAAACAAGTTTATTGTTGTTAACAATGAAAGAAACTGCCATACGAAAATAAACAAGTTACAACAATAAACTTGTTTATTTTCGTATGTTTTGGCTAGTATATCTATCAATATCGGTAATAGGTAATAGATAGGCGCTTAAAATTTTCACAGAATATATAAATGTATATTACCTTCCGAAATAAATAAGCACACATTTTTTTCATAAATTGTTTACTCGATCTTTATAACGATACTTTGTAGACCCTCTAAATATTCACAGAATATTTGATTATTTTTAACTTTAAAATTAATCATAAAATTAAATTAGTGTTGCAGGGGAGCTCATACAAAAAACCTGAATTTTTGCCACATTGCTATGATAATGGTACGGAACCCTTCATGCGCGAGCCTGACTCGCGCTTGGCATATTATTTTTTTAAGGTTTCATCGGCTAAACATGTAGCCCCCATATTATTTCTTATAGATCTAAATCAGAATTCAACCTATCAAAAAAAAAGACAAATCATGATTAATTACATCGTAAAAATCATTCACATTAATAATTCCTACAATATGTATAATCCTTTTTTGTGGAAGATATTTGAAGAATGCATCGTGGAGGTAGTATTTTAAATTTGATAATTTATTGTCCTCCAAAAACAGTATTAGCCATACTCGGTGAGTTTTTTTTAATGAAAATACTTTTGGTAGTGCATATTTAAATAAATAAAAAAATTGCATATTTTACCTATGAATATGTGTAAATGAGCATTATGAAAGAAAAGGGAGAGAATGTGGATATGACAGCTGACAGAATCGTGTGGAAGAGGAAAACTTGCTGTGCCGACCCCACCTAGTGGAAAAGGTTGAGGAAGATTCGGGTCGACGTGCCAACCCAGTTAGCTAGTTTAGACATTTTTTGATATTGTATACTTATAATCTTTTGACATTTCTTTTAAATATTATTGCTTAGCTGTATATTATAGTGGAGTGCAATTAACTTATAAATTAACTAATTTATTGACTTTTTGCACACCGCATATGCGGTAGCCTACAAGGGACATTTTATATTATTTTCCATGTTTTTATATATTGTAACAAACTTAATATAAAAAGCTTACAATTTTGGGAAAATTAATATTAGCTTAAGGTTTGTGGAAAATAAATATATTATTATTATTATTATTATATTACCTGTGGCTACGCAAATAAAATTATTTCATTTCATTTCATTTGAAGAAGAAGACTCATACCTATGATTGTATCGGTCGAAATTTTGCTACAGAAAAACATCGATTACCTAATTAGCAGACCCATGTGAGCCGCTACCGAAGTTTCGGGTCGCAAAGCCACCGAAACGACCCCTCGCCTTAACGACAGCGGTGCTACCAAAAAAACCAAACGATCCTTATACCTGACCCGTTGGAATGTGTACAGAGATGTTTGCACCAGTTTTTAAACAATTTATATTGACCATTTTTTTATGTGTGTGTTGACTGAATGAAAAAGTATTAAACAGTCTTCCTTAATATCATGTAGATAGATAAAAATATGTAATAAACTTTTAGACTATCAGAGAAAGGAAAATTAGTGTTTTTATCCCCCGATATTGTCTAGATGTCTAAATTAAAAAACCACGGGTGTTTTAATTTAGACATCTCTAGGATATACTAACATAGGTATAAAATAGCTATACAATATAGTGCTCGTGGCTAAGCTAAGTTTATAATTTTTTTATTTTTAAAGAATACATTTTACTACTTCTTTCATCTGTACTAATTTACAAAAGTAATTACTCGTAGTAACATTTGATTCCTAAATTGATAAGAAAGTTTAAAAATGTTTGGCAGGCATATAATATTTTTTTTAAAGCCGTATATTTTATTATTTTATTAGTAACTCTAGATATCTACTGCTTTTATTTAGAGTTTTCTCCATTGTATTTTAAATATATTTCTTACTAGCTAAGGGTGATAACAACTCTTTAAAATCCACAAAACTATTTCACGCTTCTTGATAGAGAAACTATATTTTGTCAAAAGATAAAACTGACCAAAAATCACGAGACATAAAGTGCATTTTTTTGTCCATAAAAACGTTTCTTTTTCACCGAAACGTTATTTTTTCTCATAAACTTCTTTCGGCACCTGCCGAGAGGTTATTTATTGTTATTTGGTTAAAAAAACGAAAAAAGGTAAAGGTTGTTCGATCAAGAATGAGAATCGGTAATAATTGATTTTGATTCTGACATTTTATTAAATTAGTGTGAAATATTGATGTCGCGATGGTTTTTTGTTTGATGTTTGGGTTTTTTATCAATATCCAGTCAGGATTTGGATGGGTGACCCTAAGAGTCAGCTACGGGCATATTCTAGTGCTCTCCTGACCAGGCAACCTCAACGGAAGACCAGCGTTGGTTGCTCCCCGGCAACCAGCATTATGCTGAGTTGAGGCTGTGTTGTGACTAATTAATGTTTATTATGTGTACTATTTTAAATATTATATTCTGTCTTGTGTAGATTAATTTATCACAATAAATAATTTTCTTCCTTTCTTTCTTACTTTTTACTCTTATTTTATTTTGAACGATAATAAAGTGATATTTATATTTTCGGTTTAATAAATTCAATATCGTGTTTAGTTGTTGGAGTAGTTTATATGTAAGTGAGTGCGCTAGTCATGAACCATTTGACCGCAAAACTGTGAAGAAGAGCCAGACAAATCAAGTCTAAGGACCCAAATTCGATTCCCGCGGCGAGACAAATTTTGGAATGGTGTTGGAATTGGAATGTTTCGAGTGTTTTCATTTTATTTGCGATCCAGGATAAAATCCTAGCGAGGAGCTATTGAGCTAATTTAAAAGAATAAATACATAATTTTAGGGTTCCGTACATAAGGGTTTAAAAATTGTTCAACGGGATCCTATTACTAAGCCTCCACTGTATGTCTGTCACCAAGCTGTATCATAGTAGCCTGAATGTGATAACTAGAAATCTGAAATTTTCACAAATTAATTTTTTTCGTTGCCGTATTGAATATAAAATATAATATAAAGGACCACACAACGAACTTTTTTTGCATATTTTTTTAGATGCAAGAAATAAATAATTTCATTTGATTTGTTAATGTTACGGAACTCAAAATCTCAGAAAAAACAGTTTAGTTTTGTTTTGAATTTAACTAAACGAAGCACGTTTAACTAGTTTACGGGTTGAATTTATCAAACAAAAAAAAAACATTTTAATTGACCGGTAAGGAAAAATACTTTAATACTTTTTGCGTCACACTTCACAGAAAAGGACCTTTTTGAGAAACCCAAAAGAAACCGCGACCACTTTCAAGGCAATAAAGCTTACAAATTAAAGTTCTGATTAAATCAAAATAGGACTTTAAGTAATGCACAAAAATCTGGTTTTTCTTAAAAAATGCCGCAGTAATGTGGCTTTTAAAATAAAATAAGTACTCAAGCCAAATTAAGCTGGTTTAAAAAGAGAAGTGGTACTAAAATTAACGATTTTAAGAAATTGTATCGTTCTGCTGATCTGGATATCTGAATTACAGATAATATATTATATGTAATTAAGTATACAGAATCAATGGAGATACAAATTATATGTAATTTGCAACTTGACACACCGTACGAGGTATATATGAGAAAACTTGTCTGTAAATTCAAGCCATTAATAAACATGATCTTTTAAGACAATGTACATGGGCAAAATATTGGGCAACCAAAGTAGAGTATGAAAGAGGAGTGCATGCGGCAGAGATGCGAATGCTGAGATGGATGTGTGGAGTGACCAGAATGGACAAAATAAAGAATGAGTATATTAGAGGAATTTAAAAAGTAGCCCCAGTGAGGGAGAAATTTAAGAGTAGAAGGTTAGCGTGGTATGGACATGTGATGCGTAGAGAGGAGATGCATGTCACTAGGAGATGTATGGAAAGGGTAGTGCAAAGAAGAAGGGCAAGAGGCCGACCGAAGAAGACATGGATGGAGTGTGTGAATGAGGACATGAGAGAGAAAGAACTGAATTTAGAGATGACGTCTGTTAGAAGAGAGTGGAGGAAAAATATTTGGTGTGTCAAGCCACCTAATTGAGCCACCTAAGTGAGATAATGCGAAGAAGTAAAGACAGGGAAAGTGCTGAATTTTAATTTTTATAAATCATAAATGGTTAAAGTTATTAAAACTAAAGTAGCAATACATTCTATGTAAATGAATTTATTATTTATATGCAGACTACAGATGATTAATATCCGTGATTTTATTTTCTGTTAGCCGTGATTATTATTATACAGTCTTATTCTTTAAAGTCTACATAACACAAACAACGTAACTAAAGCAGCGCTTGAAAAGTGGCAACAAACCCACTCAAAAACGATTGGCAAACGGCACCGGTCGAGTTTTACGATCAATTCGCCAAAATCTCTCAGAAATATCGTCGAGTATTAAACACACAGCGTTCTCGGGTTTATTAGACCCTTGGAAGCTCTAAAGGGGGTCTTTAAGGCCCCTTAATGGCGGATAGAGAGCAATCTGAGAGTATATCAGGCGGTTAGCACAGTCCACAGTGGTAAACGTGATTATTGGTGTAAATCGTGCTCTTTACTGAACAACACGTTTGAATTAAAAATTTAAATATCACCCCTGATATCATTATGTCAGCCATCTTGGATTTGAAACTTCTATTGTGTATGTATAGTTGAACCTTTTTATTTGATACCCATTTTGAGAATATTTTGTATTTCATTTTGTGACAGCGGTTATCTAAGACCGAGTTTCGTAAAACATGCCAACAATCAAAATTAGATCGCAAAACACTCACCTACAGATGCTTTAAACTTATATCAACCCGTCGTTTTTGTGTTGGGAGTTGAAAATGTAAGCTCAGATGTGTCAGTAGCTAAGATGATATGGTGAGAAGTTAAATCAATTATTGGTGCAGCTAATATTTGGATGTATCTTTGAAAATTCTTGACACTAGTTTAACTGATTCGGCTATAAGTAATGAAGTGATGAAAATAAAGATAAAGATGAAAGAGACGAAGACTGATGTTGAACATGGGTGTTGATTGGTTAGAAATAATAAGTAGACATTATAACATCATACAATTAATTTAAAAACCTTAACGCCTTATTTTTATATATTGACATAATGTAGATATCATAGAGTAATAAATATGATATTACTCAGAGATTTATTGTCTATGGCGATTTTAGGTTGATACTGATGTTTTAGTATTAATATTATAAGTATTTGAATAGAAATATTTATTTGGGTGTAAATAAAAGTTGTCAAATAAAATAAAAAATTAATGCATTATCTATCTTCTTCTTCTACCTTCTAATACATATATAAAATTTCCATGTCACAGTGTTAGTTACCGTACTCCTCCGAAACGGCTTGACCGATTTTTAACAAATTGTATATGCGTAGTAGGTCTGAGAATCGGCTATTATCTATTTTTCATGCCCCAAGTGATGAGAATTGTATATACTGAAATATTTTTGTCAATTTTTCTATAATGTAGCATTAAAAAAACATATAAGCCTACATTTTCACAATTTTATCACCAACCCCTATTTTTATGGCCATTTTAGTAATTCAATGATTTTTCATCCCGCTCGATAGCTGATCAATTATAGTGTTTTTAACTGTACTTAAGTACAGTAAGGCAAAACAACGTTTGCCGGGTCAGCTAGTAATTAATAATATCCAGGTTTAACATTTTGTTCTTCTTCTAAGAACAGTCCATAAACTGCAACCAAACAATCATCAATAACTTACCCGAAAAAACTTCTTAATTAAGATGAAGGTTTAAATTATAGTTTTACCAAAAAAAAAACTGTGGGCGTTGAGATATAGATTTGGGTCCATTTACCTGACAAATAACTTTATTGTTTCTGTCAAATAATAATTTTCTACTAATAACTACAAAAAGTTGCGTATCTCTGGCTGTCTGTCGGTTTAGATGAAGATACCTTACCTGACCATTTATTTTGAAGAATTAATTTCAACAGAGTTACATGTAAATACATTTTTGGAAGTTCAAAAGCAAAGGACATTTTAGAAAATTTGACAAACACTTATTACTTACTTACGGTACACTTTTAAGAAACAATTTTTATGATACCTACAAATATCTATAGATCTTTGAAAATAAATATATTTTAACTAGATAAGTGCGAAAATTAGGTATCTCAAATGCTTCATATATATAGGTATACACATAACTAACATAGTTTGTTTTTAAGTAGATCAAAATTTTATCAAATTTCATAAAATAATAAATTTATTAAGATTTAAGACTTCGTTTTTTTATTGTCTTACCTATTATTTTTATTTAGGTATAATGCATCATGCATTTTCTCACTTTGCGTGTTTTGATTACGGGTTATGTTTTCTGCAATAAATTTGCCAACATGCACTTGGCCAATTTTTAATTTTAATTTCATAAGATTAACACATCTAACCTTGTACAAAAATATCATAAGTAATTTATTCCATTCAAAGGCGGTGTGCAATTAAAAACTTAAAATTATTATGATTGCTTTTGGCAAATTGCAAATTGCTTGTTAATAAAATTTCAAAAGTTAATGAAGTTATCTGAGATATTCTTTTTTATTTCAATTCTCGTTATGGTTGCGAACACAGATATTAAAATTAAAGGGGATATTAAAATTTATGTTTGTGAGAATAGGATCAGAATTATTTCGAATAATAAAAATGTAAATAAGTCGTTTATCTATATCAATTTAATAAAGAGGAAAGGTCGGGTATTGCTCGTTTGAATCAAATAGGCACCTGAACTGAAAATATCAGGATTTTTTTTTTAACTCAAAGTACCTATTAAAATAGTCTTTTTTAATATATTATAGCAACTTAGATTTTTTTTATTTCTTTATTGATGAATAAGCTTACGTTTGACCGCAGCTAGCCTGATGTTAAGCTTGACTGTGGTCTAAGATGTAGCACGCTTGCCTAGAAGGAACCTATTTACTCTAGATTTGAAGACCCCCCAATTGTACTTCTCGGGAAAAAGAGACTCAGGAAGAGAGTTCTAGAGCTTCGCAGTTCTCACAATGAAGGTCGCTTATTTTATAACCCGTGCGAAGCCGGGTCGGGTCAAGTCGCTAGTCAAAACCAGGCTAGATTAAGAAAGGTACTTGGTTGTTTGTTTGGCCTAAACTCATTTATTTTGACATTTCTTTCAAGGAAAAACAAATTATATCTTTATATTTTTGATACGTAACTTACTTTTATCTTTTTATGTTTAAGTTTAGAAGAGTTTTTTTCGAATGACGTTTAGTTCTAATCTATAATTTGACGCCTTTGGCACCAGCGGCAAAATTCTCTCTTCACAATTCACAGTTCCTTAAATGATTTCACAAGTACACATGTCATCACATCATCAAAGAATCGTTAAACATTGGTTAAACACTAATAAATGTCACGCTGTCAACCGTCACTTTGACAGCATAAAACCACATAAAACAGCTAAATAAAAACATAACGGGCTAAATACACTAACAATGTGAAGGCAACAAATTAAAAAAAAATGTTTAGGGAGGTGAAAAGTGACTGGAGCGACGTTGATGCGCCGAAGTGTGAATGATGGGTTAACTATAGTGTGAAGAAAATGTTGTGTAGGGTAGTTAGAAAAAAAAGTTATAATAACCGGTCAAGTGCAAGTCAGCCTCGTGCACTTAAAGTTCCGCCTATATCTAAACAATACACATTTGCTCTATGGGAGCTACTCTGTTTATTTTATTCTTTTGTTACGGCAACAGTTGAAGTTTTCACTGACAATATATCGCTTTATCTGTAATCCAAGATATTTAGTTCGCGCATTCAGTATTTTAGTTTTTTTATCTAAAATACGAGTAGTTAGCGCTTTGGTGTAAGAATTGTTCTTACTACTTATTTTATTGAATAAATAAGCTATTCGTCTCACAGGTTCAGGTTCATGACTGGTGATAGACAGAGAGACCGACGGACAAAGACATGGAGTCTAAGATTTTTTTAAGTATGGTTCGCTAGGTTATGGATCACTTAACTTCGAAAGGGACCAAGTAGCTATAAAATTTGGTATATTGGTATGGTACTAGTTCAGGCCGTACATTTGTAATATTTTAGATTCCAGCATTAAATCTTGGATGAAATGCGGAAAAATGCGGGTTAGTAGTTAGTATGACATATTATATTATCGTATATTGTGGTCCACAAACATGTCGGTTTCCTCACGATCACGATTTTTGTAAGGCCGGGATCGAACCAGGGCTGTCTGATTGAAAAGCAGACGTTTATACCACCGAGCCACACTCGCTTTTCAATAACTACAATGACAACTATCCACAGACCCGCGGTCCAATTTGCAGCGGTCTCTAATTACGCGCAGCTCTAATACCAGAGTCGTACTCTAACTGGTTCCAAGCGTAGACAGAACCTGGACTGTTAGGGTTGCCACTATCACTCACTACATTTCACTATTTAAAAAAAATAGCATTTCATACGTAGCGCCTTTAGCTTGAATAACTAAAGTGATCTGACGCGATCATCGAGTTTAATCATTGCTTGAATTCAGCGACAGTTTGGCCAAGATGAAGCTTGTTCAGTCTGGACTTACTGACTCGTTAAATACAAAACTGGAATCTCAAACCCATTCATGGTAGGGTATAGCATGGTGGTAGGGTATTTTCTATTCTCGCCTGGCTAGCAAGCGCCCTCGAGTTGAAAAATCTATCGCTAAGTACCTAACAGTGTGTTCCGGCAGCCTGCTTGAGAGCCAGTAATTCCAGACTACGCATGCTCTACCTTAGGCTGGAGCATCGCTTAGTCGTCTGGTTACGCGCCCTGCTATACAAATACCTACTCTACAGAGTAAAAAAACATAATTTTCTAATATGGCATCCCTAGTTGAAAGCTAGTAGGGAGGGGAAAAGCGGTGGGTGGGGAAGGGGGAGGTATTCACGAGTATTACAAACTGATGTCTCAATACCTCCCAGTGTGGCAGACTATTATTTCAAACGCACACGACGGAGCTAGCGGCTTGGCTAGTAAGGAGATAGACTTGTTGTATTTTTTATATATCGATACCCTAATTTTCAAACCTACTAACTCCTCTGCAGATTTTTTTACGGGAGAGGCTCAAAACGCCATTGTTTTTTTATTTAGAAAAATAAAAAATAATATAACTTTATTTTTACTATAATGATAAAAATAAAGCATAGTTTTTTACGGGAATTTGGTTTTTCTTTGTTGCGTAAAATAAAAAATACAATGAAGTTTCGAGCCTCTCCCGTAAAAACCCGCAGAGGAGTTAGTAGCTTTTCAAATTAGGGTATCGATATTTGTTTCATGAAAAGGAATATTATGCAGTAAAACTGGCGTAGCGCCTGTAGTTCGGCTAGTTCAGGTGATCTGACGCGATCATTGAAGCTAAGCAACGGTCGATGCGGACAGTGTTTGGATGGGTGACCATGCACTAGACAGTCGTTTTTTCAAGTGGCATTTTCATCTGGGTACTATTTAATTGTGGGTCGGATTACACGTTAATTTATAGGTCCCGGTTGTTAGTCTTAGTACTAGCATTCGTTAAGCCAAGTCAAAGGCTTCGGTGGCTTGAAAACTCTCGAAACCAGAGCTTGGTCAGTTAGCTCATACGACGCATGATTTTCGTGTGCTGAGTTATATAAAATAGAATATTAAATTATAATCAGACAAAACTATACCCTCGGACTAACCAGCCGTGTGTGAAATGTCATTATATTTATTTATTCATATTTTCTATATTTTAGAGTACATTTCTTGTTCATAGTTTTGATTCATATGCATTGCAGCAACCTAAACAGGAAACTAATGTAAGAAAATTATTACAAAATGAATAAAAATTTAAGTTAAAATGTCAGAAGCCGCTTCCACTCCATAGAACCATCCCTATTTAAGTCCTACAAAATCATGGTGCATGGAGGTGCATTACAGTCTCGTTTATGTTTCTCTTCATGCATCCAATTTATTCAAAAATATGATACGTAATTTCGGCATACCAATCCCATCCTTATAAGGTACAAAATAAAGGCGAATATTCCTTTAACTAGAAAAACTTTTATAAGGGCATTCCATAATCAATTCGATTTTCAAATTATTCGATTTTAGTGTTTAAGACGAGGTTGGTACAGTTTAATTTCAAAGTACTGGCAGTGTAGATTGAGCTCTTCGAATTTCAAATTCCGTTTTTCAGATTTGAAAACTCTTTTGAGAAGGAACGGCATATCTACCAAATGCTGTCATTCTATATTTGACTTTGTGTAGTTTAAATTAGTGTTGATTTTCCTTTGATTTCGTTATGGTTAATATGTGTAAGTTCAAGTTAGCTGCTCACTAGTGTAAGGTAAGGTGAATCGCGAGAAAGTAGCGCTATTTGCTACCGTATCGCGCGCCATCTCGCATTCAGAGGTTAACAACCTATCAATTATCTTACATTAATATGCAGTGCATATTTTCAAAATCATTTGTAAAAGATTGGAGTATTATTTTTACACAATTTTTGTAAGTATCATCAGCAATTTTAGTAAATTGAATTGATTTTAAAGATTGTGTATTTTGTGTCGATTCTTTTACATTACTATACATAATTATACATTAACTAAAAATTATAATTAAAATTATAATCACGTAATTTTCAGAGTTATATTTCTTTAGATTTTAGATTTTATGATTATCAAGTAGCATTTGACATAAATGATCTGTTATCATATAAAAATTAAATAATACAAATAAATATTAGGACACATTTCAGACAATGCTGGTCAGACCCATACTAAACCAATTCTAGTTTGTGTTATGGTTGCTAAAACAACTGATATACTACATATACATACATATTTAACACCCAAATTGACAGTCAACAAATTTAGTTCAGCACAAAGATATTGGCTGTGCCGGGAATCGAACCCGGAACCTTCTGATTGGCAGCTCATTATGGTAACCATTGCGCCAACGGGGTTGTCAAAAGTTCATAACAAAGATGTTGGCCGTACTGGGAATCAAACCCTCTGGTTGATATATTTTCTCTTAAAATAATTTTGCTAAGTAAAATCTACGCTTTAGAAAACATGCTACGCGCTACGATAAAGAGCTAGAATTCTAAGTAAATTAAAAAAATAAACATAGAGTTTTTCTCAAAATGTTGGTAGCCTCTGTCCAGTACGATGTCACATCTGCCATTCGCATCCGTCCAATCAGCAGCATTATATGTTAATGGCCTATTAGAATATAAACTGCGGGCTTCTTCGCGCCGCCGCCCGCGCCTTGCGCTGCACCGACGTCGACCACTTTACTTGAACTGCAACGTCAAACGGTAACGGTTAGATTTACAGCTCTACTTAGGATGGTTTGCAGAATTAATTTGCAAACGGATGGTATGGAAAACTAGGCTTTAGCGCAAAGGAATAAGGTGCAATTGAAATGAATACAGAAGTTTGCTCACCGTTTTGCACGGTGGCTTGTTAAGTTCATTGTTCTTGTTCAGATATCTCGTCCCGAGTTGCGTTAGTGCTTTGTTATCCATTTTCGTGTTTAGTGGGTGGTTACTGGCCGCTTTTCTACGAAGCTTCGAAATTTAAAAAGAGAATTTGAATTCCGAATTCCAAGCGCCCCGTTCCTAAAACCGAACGCGGTGTCTTTGCCCGGACGTGCCAGATAAGATCTCGGTTTATAATGTTTCAATTAACCAGTAGCCATATTTATTGGTGACATGGAGTCCGGCGATTCATTACCCGACCCTCTGTGGAGGAAAAAATTGAGATGCAAAGGACGCCGCTCTTTGAAAACGACGCTTTTGTTTCGAGTGCGAGCTACCAATTAAAATGTTTGTTTATTAGTGCCGATTTGATGGAATGGCTTATTAATCTTTTGACACGGCGTGTTTCTATACTTTGTTATTGTGTAGCTACAGTAGCGGCTAGCTTAGGGGATTTGACGCGATCATCGAAGCGAAGCAACGGTCGATGCGGACGGTGTTTGGATGGGTGACCATGCACAAGACTTTTTTTTTTTAATTGGCATTTTCATCAGGGCGCTACCGTGGATCGGATGACACGTTAAATAATAAGTATAAGTTGTAAATCCAAGTCAGAAACCTTCGTAAGAAGAGAGAAGAAGACTTTCTAATTTTGAATTGTTTTAAAATATTTTTTTATTGGTATTCTAGAAAGGTATATAATATAATATTAAGATTTGGTTAAGCATAAGCACAGCATAAGCAGTCCACTAAATGTTCCCACAGCCGGGACTCGAGGTTTTCTCTCACGAGGTGAGAGATTCACTTAGCCAAATGCGGGTGGGCGGATGACATACATCTTCGAATTTTGTGGTTCTCGAACGTGTCTGTTCCTCACCGTTTCCTTTACCGTAAAGCGAATATAAAATACACAAATAACTTGAAAAACAAGTTATTGGAGCCGGAACTGAACCATGGCCCGTCGGATTGAAAGCAGACGTTTTCTCGCCGAGCCACTCTCTTTTCAGACATGGTTATTTTTATAAACATAATACATTGTTAGATAGACTAGTGTCGTAGATGCTAAAGCATTTCTATACGATAGGCAGTGTAGTATCATTGTTATTTTTTTTAAGCCCATAAGATACGACTATGTACTTACATAATTAAGTAAAAAAAGGTCTTAAACTCTCTCACATAATACAATGGGCACTTCAATTAATAAAACAACGCTAGCCATTGCTACCAACACAACAGTAGCCGTCCTATATGAAGACATTATCATCTAATTAGGCCTTCTTTATTTAACGATCTCACGAACGTTTTTAAAATTGGAACTCCTTGGATTCCCGCGCTTTTTACCATTCACGATTTTCGTTTGTTTTTTTCTTCGCCGACCTTTTTTGTTCTGTTCGCGTTTTATTTAAGTTTTTGTACTGATTCGTTTTGTTTTTGTGAATTAATTCGAGTGTAATTGGATTTATGGCGTCTCGCGGCTGAAGCGGCGTTTCTCCAAAATTCTTTCGCTAATTACGTAGTGGCCGGTATTTTAATAGAGTTTATTGGGAATGATCTTAATTTAATTAAGTAGGTCTTATAAGTTATTTTATTTTATTAATTTGGCAATGCGTTTTGTGGGGGTGATAGTGCCAGAATGCTGGCCTATAATTCGGCTAGAAATTGAGCTTTGCCATTCAGCGTGGTAATGTTGCCAGCATTCTAGGCACTTTTTCGTCCACAAACGGACTGTTACATTAGAATGTGTTTGTTTTTATAGTCTAGAATTAGTTTTGTTATAATTTTTGTACACAACTTTTTTGTTGAAACATTTTTTTAACTAAGTCGTACAAAGAGTCGTCGTTTTTGTCACGTATCAGTTTATTTACTAAAAACAAAGGCAAATCGAATAAAGTTACTAAAAAAACGTATGAGGCTCGGTAGGAAAACCTTGTGGAATTCAATCTGATGATCCTATTTACTAAATATTAGATATTAATTATTTTAGTACTTTTACAATAAAAAAATAAGATATTTATTATTATAAGTATCTATTGACTTACTCTTATTAAGAAACTAGCTGACCCGGCAAACGTTGTTTTGCCTTAAAAATATATAGTAGAAGATTCTCAGACCTACTGAATACGCATATGAAATTTGGTAAACATCGGTCAAGCCGTTTCGGAGGAGTACGGTAACTAACATTGTGTCATGGAAATTTTATAATTCTTTATTGGACATATAAATAAAAAAGGCACAGTAAAAGACAATTAACTTAAAATTAGTGTACCACAATTGGCGGCCTTATCGCTTAAAGCGATCTCTTCCAGGCAACCTTTGGATGGAAAGGAATTTATAAACGACTAAAGAAGGACGTAGTGTACAATAAAGAATAATAAAAAACATACATATAGTATTAATAATCTTATCTTAATTTATATAATCTCGTGTCACAATGTTTGTCCTCAATGGACTCCTAAACCACTTAACCGATTATAATAAAATTCGCACACCATGTGCAGTTCGATCCAACTTGAGAGATAGGATAGTTTAAATCTCAAATTATAGTCGCAATTTTAATTTATTGCTAATATAATTTGTTATAATTAACTGTAAGTAACCTATCTATATAGTAATTGAATTATCAATGAAGTAATTCGTAAAAATGAAGTATCTTTTTGTACGTGTTACTCCTAACCAAAAAGAAACCTGGCAATAACTAACCTTAGGCCTATATTACTTAAAGTAGGCGACCATACGTTTTTATCAAATCGCTAGTGCCTTGAAAATTCGCAAAACGGACACAACCGTCAACGACGTCTGCCCTCATGCGTCTGCCCGCGTTCGGGTCGCGCACTCAGCGTTGAGCCACTTCTTCCCCACCGCACCTACCCCCGCTCCGTTCGCCTGGCGCCGCTGCATTTTAAATCTGTGATATCTTCGAAAATATTTATTTAATTTACATGCTGTAAAAAGCCATATTGATCTCTATTAAATGCACAATGTATTTAAGATTCTTAATTGGATAAGGATTAATACTGTATTGCTTAAAATCGCTTCGTAAATGAGCCATTATTTCTCGTACAAAGTAAAGGATAAAAAATGGTTATTGTGGGTTATTCCTAAGAGATAAACATATACCACCACGGACTTTTTTGTAGACCTTTTTAAGTAGTACAATGCTGTAGTAAATTGTTTTGATCTATCTTGTAGGATTCAGTCAGCGTTTGCAATGTAAGCGCAAAAAATGTGTTTTTTTTTCGACCTCACATTAAAAACCTCAAAAATTGTAGCCTATGTGTTATTCTGATGTATAAGCTATAGCCTATGTGTTATTCTGATGTATAAGCTATATTGTGGTAAAGTTTCATTCAAATCCATTCAGTAGTTTTTACGTGAAAGAGTAACAAACATACATCCATACATCCATACATCCACACATCCATACATCCATACATACAAACTTTCGCCTTTATAATATTAGTAGGATGTGTCCCATTATTTAGTGAATTTGAGTAAATATGCCCATATTTACTTAGAATAAGTAACGTATATATATGTAGCTCATATTGAAATTACTATATTTTGACGTGAGTACGTTTCGACGATAAAACCAGCACCATCATTCATTTTTATTATTTTCTACCTATTCAAACGCCATTTCTGTATAAAATACGTTCGCGAATACGCCTTTAAGGGCACTATAAGGTTCCATCGTGACGGCATACATGAACTTTTAAAAAAGGAACAAAAATAAAAATAAAAGAAAAAAAAATAAAGCGCCATATCTCGTTATTATTTCGGAAAACAATAGCGCCTGGATTGTCACATCCCGCGCGCTCCATGCAAATAATCATAAATAAATAAAATAAAAAATAAATATGAGCATCGGAGTCGGACGTCTTATTTTAGGATCGCGAGTTTGCTATCGAAGACGTTGGCGTCCTGGAAGAGACATTATTTTAATTCAGACATTACAGTGACACTTGTTTTCGATAAATAAGATTTAATAATAGTATAACGCGGAAAAGAAGATTCTTTACATCGCTATTTGTATTCAATAGTCACTCTTTGCTCTATTCGGCAAAAAAAACGACAGTTACACACACTCGCAAATACAGGCAAAGTGAAGTGTCACCGTTAAAGATACGTGGAATGTTTAGAATGTGAATAGAAAAAAATAAAACACTTAAGCTCCTTCTAGTTGCTTGCTGTATATCTTCGTGGTTTAGCCATCGTCCGTCCAAACAAGGGCCCTCTGTCGTCCCGGGCGCCATGTTGGACCCGTAACAAATGTCGCCACGTTCAAAATAAAGACGTCGATGCAACTATACAAAGTCACAGAGCAAGATGTCAGCCGCTTTTACAATGTTATATCGTACGGTATGACTGCTAAATCTACAGAGTACATAATATCATTCTAATGTTCTTCAATACATTTATTGGCTTAAAACTGAAAAAACTGGCTTAAAACTAATAAAGTTGGACTATCCAAATTAATAATAAGCTTATAAAATGTCACATTTCAAGCTTAAGTGGCCAAAAATAATTTATTTATTACCTTTAAACCAACCTAATTAAATAACAAAACGTAAAAATTCTATTTCTATGCGCCATTCAAAAAACGTTAGCTAAATTTGAATATCGAATCCCGTCTCTATTCAAATGAGACTTCACACAAAAGCACGAAAGGGATGACAATAAAAATTGTGCACCCATTTTCGCCTACCATCGACAATTTTAGATTTTGGTATTCGAAATTTAAATTTTTCTTCTTATGCCGTCGCGTTTGAGTTTATTTTTGTAAGGTTGGTATGCAAAATACTGGCTGTATGCAAAAGTGGTAGAAGCGCGAGTTTTCCGGGCGAAATTGGAAAAATATAGCCGTTTTTAACAATGGCGGGCGCGCCACGAGCGGGCCGCGCCAATTTGAATTTAGATTAGAAAATGTGACGACGTGCACTCTAATATGTTTTTGGTAGTGATGTGTATGAGGATATATTATTTGATAACGATACATTCACCGAATCTATAATAGTAGCTTAGTAGTTTTGTAAGTTATAAATCAGCGACCATGATAAATCAAGAAAGTGTCAAGAAGAAAAAAGACTTAAGACACATTTAAAAAACGGCATGAAAGTCACATGAAGAAAAAAGATTCAAAGACTCATAGAGATATTATTAAAAAATGACTTGTGTCATCCGTAGAAATAAAATGTTATAGCAGAAAATAACGAGAACCATTTTCCATTAGCAAATAGACCAAATTCAGTTTGGAGTGTGAGTGAACTTGACTTAGCAGTGATTTGGTTTTTGTTGTTTTTGTAGGTACATACTTCAATGTACTTGCATGTATATTTATTCATACTTTAAGGCACTATTACTTGCTATAATTCACAGAAACTGAAAAATCGCTTTTATTTACGTCAAGTGTAATTAAGTGGTATTTTTTTGCACAATATGTATGTAGATTTAGAAGTTTAGCTCACCTTCAATTTCAACCAGCTCATGAATAAAAAACGTAGACAAAAAATAAAACAAAAATAGTTATTCTCATATCGATAAGGATATCGATAAATAACTTGCGCTCCCATCACTATGTCGCTTGTATGTACGGTAGAATACGTTACATATACCTATCAGTTTGGTTAAATGGAGTTCCGACCCGTTATTATTCGCTTATTTCCTATTGAATACTTAGCTTATTCAATGGTTTAGAAATGTGATACTTACATTAGGTAGTTATTTATTTTACTACTCGTAGGACTTTTTGCAACCTGGGTCTTCTTCTTCTTCTTATTACTTCTGGCGACAAGAGTTTTCAAGCCGCTCGAAGGCCTCTGACTTGGTTTATCGGCTGCTTATTCTATAACTAACAACCGGGAGCTAGAATTTAACGAGTCATCCGAACCACAGTAACGCACAGATTAAAATGCCACTTATTTAAAGAAAGTCTTGTATTGTCCGTATCAACCGTAGCAATCTCGATGATCGCTTCAGATCACCTTAGCTAGACAAGCACGCGGCGCTACTTGGGTTACCGAAATTTATGAAGGAGTTTTAGATTTATTTATCAAATAAGCTTAATGGTTTGTGATAAAGGCTAATCAACAAAGCTGGTTATTTAGCTTAATCTAGGTTTAATATATTTTTAACCGACTTCAAAAAAGGAGGAGGTTATATATTCGACTGTATGTATTTTTTTATATTTTACTATCTTACCGGTAAACTTTGTAATACGTCAACCAAGAAAAGGGCTGATTTTAGGGGTTTTTCCGTTATTTTTCTCATCTTCCCCCGAAAATTGCTTTCACTATTTAACGTGACATATTTTTTAATAGGAAAAGTTTATTTATCTGTGTTTATTTTTAATTTTACTCCTAGATTTTTTTATTTTTGTCACCTTATAAACGACTTTCTCTCGACGTCCACGAAAATTGCAAGAAATATGCCAAAATTAAATTAAATGTAGCGAAATTGACTGTATCTAGAAAGGATTCATTTCCTTTGATAAAAATAAAGAGTGTCGACCAAGTGTTAGAACTAATAATGAGTTAAAAGGTTTTTTCCCTATACGTGGCTTCACGAAAAAACAGCATCGCTTATTTCCGTTTCGTCTAAGTACTGTTGGTGTTGTAAAGTGCATTTGGTGATATGTAGACACTTTTAAAGTAAAGAAGATAAGTGTTTTTTTTTATTGTTTTTGCAAACTTTTGATTGAAGTTTGAGATACAGTACGACAGACCAAAATATGTATGTTTTCTTCATTTGTCGCTTTAGTACAAAGTTTTTTTACAATTTGCAGCTAAGCATTTGACTAACAAGTCAAATTAAGCATTAAAAACAACGTCAACACTAAAGTCAGTGACTCTTTGACTGTAGGTATAATAGAGTTTGCCTAGCCTAGATTATCTGGATCCAAAGCAGACTGCCAAAACCACTTAAAAATTATCAAGTACTTTTTTCTGTAGCCGGAATACACTGTTAGGTGTTTGGTGACAGACCTTCAACTTGAGAATGGTTGCTTTAGAAGAACTTGAGAGCCAGGCGCACTATTTGCTGAGATGCGACTGTGTTTCGGCTAACTTTGTTCGTTTATTTTTAATTTATATGAGTTTAGGGTTTTTTGTTTGCCACAATAAAATGTATATTTTATTTTTCTTTCTTTCTTTTCTTTTCTTTTTTCTTTTACTAGAAAATATTGTACCACCATGTTTTTTTTTCTATATAATCTTAATATATATAAATATCGTGTCACAATGTTTGTCCTCAAAGGACTCCTAAACTACTAAACCGATTATAATAAAATTCACACAGAAGGTGCAGTTCGATCCAACTTGAGAGATAGGGTAGTTTAAATCTCAAATTATAGTCGCAAATTTAATTTATTGCTCTTTATTGTCTGTTATTATTTGACAGTCACAATTATCTGTTAACTCCAAATGATTCTAACAGATGTCGATACCTTTCGACTGGGTTGAGTAAGTAATCAATAGATGGCGCTGCTATGGTAAATCTACGAACGTGTCATATAAGCTACACTATCTATTTTTCATACGCCTAAGTGAGGCAAAACAACGTTTGCCGGGGCAGCTAGTTAATTATATAGCTAAGCATTTGACCAGTAAGGCGTAAACTTAATGCAAAATTTTAAAACGTCTTTAATGTACAGTATTTGGTCTCGATCTTGATATTGAGAAGGGAGTAGGATTTGTTTAGCTCAAGTTCGGTTAGCATAAGCTCGAGTTGGTTAGTTATTCGTAGATCTTTTTTTTATTGTAAAAAAAAAACATAAAATACGATTCAAGTAAAAATATACTACGTGTGAAAAATGAGTCGCTTCGTATTTCTAAAATTATCATTTCCACTATTTGACCACTTATTATCACCTTCAAAATTAACATCTATAAAGTTTGATTATGTTTTTATGATCTCTTTTCCCTTTCCAATGTGTTAAGAAAGTTGCTTCCGCATTTTTATATTAATTAAATAACGCCGAGGCATCAATTCACACAATCGTAAAATGATAAGATTGTAAATTTGTGGATAAACTTAAGGTGTTTTTATCATTATTATTTTCATGTAAATATTTAATTACTTAATGGTTCTAATGAAAAGCTTTTAAAAATCTCTTTGCACAAGGTAAGACAGGCGTAGTAACTTTTGTAACATTTTGCTTTTTTTATATATATATACAGTTTTATTTTTCGCAGTTAGCAAAAACCGTTTGTGGCACGGTGGTAAAAATATCTGTTTTTCCATCAGACGGCTCCTGGTTCGATCCCGGTCCTACCAATGACTTGTCTTTCAAGTTATGTGTGGATTTGCACGCTTTACGGTGAAGGAAAACATCGTGATGTTTGAGGACCACAATATCCGAGGTCGTATGTCATCCGCCAACCTGCACTTGGCCAGCGTGGTGGATTATGCCCTATATTTATCTCCTCGTGAGGGCAGGTCCTGAGTCCCTGCTGTGGGAACGTATAGTGGGCTACTTATGCTGTGTTATTTTTCGCAGTGCTGATCGTGTGTTAGAATGGGACTTCCGACTGCCAGGGTTGATGGTTTAGTTGGTAAAAATCAGTCAAGCCGTTTCAGAGGAGTACGGTAATTAACATTGTGACATGGATGTTCTTTCTTTTAGTGAGAACTCTTCATCATGATTATCATTAGCTTATGCTCGTCCACTGCTGGACATAGGCCTCTCCCAAGGAACGCCACTTGGCCCAGTCCTGTGCTTCTCTTCGCCATCCACTACCCGCTACCTTCTTCAGATCATTACTACACCTGATTGTAGGGCTTTGATATTCGAAACCATTTACCCACTAAATACAACAACATTATGGGAAGATTAACAATAACCTGCAAACATTATAATCCTAACAAAATACGATTATAAGCGCCTTAATGTCTTTTGCAGTCCTAATCTCAAAACTTCTTTTAACAACTTTTTCCCAAAGTTTTTGTGTTGCAAACCTAAACCAGCTTAAGGGTAAGTTAAGTGATGTTTGTTAAGGCTTGATCGACGCCGTGTGTGTTCACATGCCTACTTGTTGGGAGTGGTGGTCTAGCGCCACCGTTGCTTTGATCTTACCGACGGAAGGATAAGGTAGTATGGATGTAGGCTTATTTCAAAGCGATATTTTCTATAAAATGTTTATTTGAGTATTTGAGTGATTTTTATAATATTTATACATATTTATGGATTGTGTATAGAGAAACCATTTCTAAGGCTTTTTAATTAATAATGGATATCGAAACCATTTTCCTATGATTAAAAAAAACCTTCTAAAACTTTTAGTGCGTGTGAAACATTTTTCTTTTCAGACTATCCACATTAAATACAAATTTTATTAGTTGTTAAGTAAAATTGCTAAAAATGCTAGTCCGTAGTGAAAACCTTGATGTGATCTGATTTCAGCGGTGGTACACTGGAAAACGTATAATTTCGATTTTCCATTATTATTTTAATAGTAATAATAAAACTATTTTACTAAGTTACGTGAAAATAAAATATTATATACTTTTTGCGCTCTTATTCGAAAGTTAATGAGAAATTTGCCAAATACACAAATCAAATCATTGATTCAGAGAAAATAGCATTAAAAAGATTTATTTCATACACAACTGAATAAACTTTAGCTGAATTTATTTTGAATTGTTAAACAATATTTCTTTCTTTCTTTCTAGTGCAAACTTATTTTTATACAATACGCCCCATACATAATTAATATAAGCTTTGCAAGTAAAATAAATCTGATATACTATTATATGACTTACAAATAAGAAGTTATTACAGTCATAATTTGAAAATGTCAATACTATACTTTTATTTAATTGTCTAACACTATTTTAATTTTATTAGATAATTTATTACAGATAGAAGATAATAAGATTAAAAACTAATAAAATAAACTATTTTCACTAATGTTAATAGTCTCCATACTTTGTTACCTCACTCGACACTCATCGGAAACCCGACACTCATTCGCATCCCACGCGATTAGTTCGCCTTTCATTTCGCCGAAATCAACACTCTGTTCTAATGTTTGAACACCTTTGTCAGTGCCGGCTGTTTGCTCGCTTTGGATGCGCTTGCGCACGCAAAAAGTGGCGCTTAGAGAGGGAAGAGTTGCGCTTAGTGAGGGAAGAGTGGCGCTTAGAGAGGGAAGAGTGGCGCTTAGAGAGGGAAGAGTGGCGCTTGCGAAATCATCATCATCGACAGCTATGAACATTCAAATTTAATGTTACAAGAGCGGATAGAACCTGGAATGCTTAGCACAGAACCGATGCAGCTGGCTGACAGATACAAATACAAAATTATACAAATAGATTATTCAGCACACAGCACAAATACAGGGGTGAAACGTACTATAACTAATTAAATACTAAAGTATAGCTTAGCCTTAGTGTACATTTTGCTTAAAAAACCATAAACATACCATTTTCCATGGCGAGTCAAAGGTCTGACCTTAATGGTCTGTGGTACATATTGTAAGAAGTCAGACCACAGACCAGCAAGCTCAGACTAGACTGGAAATAACTGGCCCACATGGAGGCATTCCGGAACACACTATGTTATGTGCTTGGGCGACAGACTTTTAGAGAATTAGAAAATACCCTACCACCATGGTATGATTTCCGCGCAATTTTTTCCTTCGCCGAAGCTCATTAGCGGGGGTCGAAACCACGACCTTTGCGATGTGAAGCGGTCCCTCGCCCGATTGAGCTATTATCGCTTCAAGCGCTTGTTCCTTATATGTACGTATGTAAGTAAATTCTTAATACTTCTTTGCCAAATGCTGATTTTAGGTGATTTCGAAAAGGACTTTGGATTTTAAGACCTTGGATTAACACTGATATTTGCTAACTTTTTCCTAATAAGTAGCAGAACGTTAAGACGTTTTAAAAAGTAATATGGCAAAAAATCACGGCATGTATATTGACAAGCTTTCCTTAGCCAATAATCAAACAGATTTACGATAAGTCGTTTCCCTCCAAGTCACAGTTTAACTTCCCACACAAAAGGTGATGTTTGTAATCCGATATTACAGTGATGTTTAATTGTTTTAAAAGTACGACAAACTAGGGGCTACGGATCAGCTGGTGTTAGCTAGTGTTAAAGAGTAATAACGTTTCAGAGAATATTTTTTTTATCATATTTAAAGAATTTTTTGAGGCGTTCCAGAATACAGTTATTTATTAAAAGTTACTGTTTGTATGTGAAATTGTAAACTACATTTTAAACGTACATTGATAATTAATTGTGAATATTATAAAAAATAAAACAGAATGGTTTAACTCCGTTTAAAGAAATCTTATAATAAAATACTAAAACATACATTTTTAATATTTTAATATACTTAACTTACTTATTTCATGAATTATGTTAATTGAACTAATCGGTTACGTATCATTAATATTTTTTACAACGAAATAATTAATATTCCCAAAAAGTAGAGTTAAATAATTATACAATACTGACCCGAACTCAATGGCATTAAAAATATTCAATAAACTACCTGAAGAACTTAAGGTTAAATCAATTTAGATAAAGATAGTGTATTTAAAAAGAAATTAAAATGCTTCTTATGTCTGCAACGCTATTATAAAATTAATGTTCTTCTATATGATAAACCGATATAATAAATCGGCTCACTCCTCACCTTCTATGTAATTTCCATACTAAAAAAATTTTAATCCTCCGAAACGGCTTGACCGATTTTAACCAAATTTTATGCGTATTCAGTAGGTCTGAGAATCGGCTACTATCTGTTTTTTATACCCCTAAGTGTTAAAAGTTGTTCACCCTTAAATTTTTACTTAAGGCAAAACAACGTTTGCCGGGTCAGCTAGTAATATATATTTGCGATACCCAAGAAGGGTACCTAAGAAATATTTTTTAAAATCCTATGTGTATTTATACCATAATGAAGCAATAAATTTATTAGACTTTGACTTTATCTGATTTTTTCCAATGCGTCCCAAATATCATCATCATCATGAGTACACTTACTTGACACTACTCTGTACAAAAACATAACTTTCTGTCATCAATCAATACACCCATAGTTAAATCGCTTTTCAAATATTTGACCACGACTTTAGAGCCCAGATTTAGCGCGGGCGGTTTACAGTGGGGTGCTTTTTGCTACAACTATCCCTTGTAAAACCATACATTTCATTTTCACCTTTAAATCTATAAACATAAGGCTTAAATCAGCACGTATCTTTAATTTTCATGCCACCACCCGATGCGTTAAAACTAAAACACAATTTTGAACTTGAACATATTACATTTAGAGTCTATTGTGGTTTGTAACGCATGCCTTGTGTTTCTCCCCTTTTTTAAGAAGCCACTTTTTTGGCCATTTGATTTGTTTGAGGTAGATTAAATTGTTTTAAAGGGCCGCCGGGGATTATAATGTATAATTTAGTTTTAATATATCGTGAGAATTGGATTTCGGATAAAGTTGTGTGGGCGACAAAGTTGTGAGAATTAAGATTTCACAATATTTAAATGTAATGTTTGATATTAATGTCTGAGTTTTCTTTGCGCAAGTGAGATTTATTTTTAGCAGCTTTTTTATTTTGCCTATTACAAATAAATCTATTTGTTTTGCAGAAATAATCGAGTTAAATATAATGACATTGATTTTTTTGAAATATATCCTCTATATTACCGTTGGATCCTTAGATACATAGACCACATTGGACCCTTCAATGCCAAATGCAGTTTGTAATATAATATCTTAGTCTGTTTTCGTTTGAAGAATTTACCTGTAGTAGTCTATAGGTAATTTGGTACGCTTACCTAGAGCATACCTTTTTACTCTACTTTTGAAGACCCCTGGATAATACCTCACAGGAAACAGAGACTCAGGTAGAGAGTTTCAAAGTTTTGCTGCAACCTTGGCAATATTACGCTTCTTACTTTGTAGATGAAAATATTACAAACTCCAAAATTATAGATGTTTGTATGTTGTCCAAAGAACATCCGGCCAAGTGCAGGCTTGCCGTGCCCAGCCTAGTGTGAAGATATGACCTAGGTGGCGTAGGATTAGCTTCTAAAGCCTATGTCTAGATAAACATCCCTTACTAACGTTATTGTTGCTGCAGGCTCACAAAAGCTTTAGTATTGTCACAACGGAGAGTTAAATCAGCTTTAATACATTTCTAGGGTTCCGTACCTAAAAGGTAAAAACGGGACCCTATTTCTAAGACTCCGCTGTCTGTCGGTCTCCAGGCTGTATCACAGAAACCGTAATAGCTAGGAAGCTGAAACTTTCACAAGGTATGTGTTTCCCGTGCCGCTATAACAACAAATACTAAATATAAAAAAAATGAAAATATTAAGAGAGGTCCCCATACAATTAACGTGTTTTTTTCGTATTTTTTAGCTATATATCAATAACGGGAGCTGTTAGACACTTAAGATTTTCACAAAATATACAAATGTATATTAGTTATGAAATGAAATTATAAAATTTAAGTAAGATTAATATTTAAGGGGGACAGACTCCCATACAACAATGGTACGGAACCCTTCATGCCCAAGCCCGTCTCGCACTTGTCCAATTATTATTACTTTTCCAAAATATAGAACAATGTTTTTAGACTTGGCAGGAGACAGCACAAGATAGAGAAGAGAGGCGTCTCTTGGTATCGGAGGCCAGGATTCATTTTGGGGTCAGCGAACCATCTTAATGGTATTTTATTAACTATAAATATAAAAAAAACAAAAAAACAGTATTCAAAAGGTTTTCTGTCAATTACCAGTATTTTACTTTCAGTTACTTTAATGTCTACGAAAGTGTACGACCTCGTTGGCGTAATGGTTACCATGAAGGACTGCCAATCGAGGGTTCGATTCCTGGCACGGCCAACATCTTTTTGATGAACTAAATTTGTTGCTTGTATGTCTGGGTGTTAAATATGTTTCGATATACAGTATTTATGTATGTGTCAGTTGGTTAGCAACCATAATACAAACTATACATGGTTTAGCCCCATGATGACCAGGCTTGTTTGAAATGTGTCCTAATTTACTTATTTTTATTCTTTATCGAGTTATTTTATTTCACACAAATTCTCTAACTCCTTTTCCTAACAAAAATGGTATTCACCAAATGTCTCTTTCTTACCGTTTACTACGTGTATTACCTCAACATTACCTACCATAATAAAAATAAATAACGTCACAATGGTACCACCCCTAACACCCTCTGCCTCTATAAATACACTACCCCTCTCATAAAACAATATAATTTACACATTACAATAGATAATCTACAAATACGGAAAATGTTATAGATTAGTCTAGTACAGATGGAATATTTACCCGTATGTTGCTGACTTACTTTTATATTGTCTTTTCCAATTTTTTGTTTCAATTGCTTTTTTAAGATTAAGGATCAACTAATTTATTTGAGATGTAAATTTTTTACATAGAGATATTTATTACACAACTTATTACTAAAATAAATCATCATCATAATCATCATCGCCTTTGCCCTCTCCTAGTATTTATCAAGCCTATTTACTCCTTGCATAAGCCATTTCCTCATTCATATCTCTCTCTTTCAAATACTCTTTATTCTACTCTCTTAAAAAAAAATGCCGAAATCTTAAAATTCTAAAAAAATAAAGTAAATGTTATATATTGATTTACAAACTATATACATTTATATGATATACATTAAATCATCGTCATATGAATTCAGTAATTTGACACAACAATTGACTTCATAAATAATAATAATATGTTTTTGCGATACCCAAGATGGGTCCATTATGTGATACCATAAAAATTACTACATATATACCATAATGATGCAATAAATTCATTTGACTTAGAGTTTGCCTTTGGCTAAATGAGATAATATTGAGTATATAATATTGTTTCTTGTAGTTGACTATTCTCTGAACATCTGCGTTTGCCTAATCCGCGCAAACGTACACTAAGCAAATAATTTGGACCTATCTCTGAACCTTATTTCTAGCACATTAAGGGTCAAATTAGAACTTAACGTACCCTATAAAGTTGTCAAGTAATGTTTACTTTCAAGAATGTTTTCAACATACCACCGCCAGAGGGCGTGTACCGGAAGTGTGGTACCGGAAGTCGCGCCATCGTGTATCATTTGTGGGCGTCAGGTATTAGACATGGTGTCAGGTATTTTGGGGGAGGGTACACAATGTACGTAATGGCGTGGAGATAGCAAAGTTGTACTGATTTTATTTAATCCTTACTACTTTCAGGCTTGTACTACATCATCTTAAAAAAACACATTTTATAAGTTTTTTTTTATGAGTACATGTACAAACCTAAGTTTCGTCCGCTGCGCGACACAGTAAACACTGTCTCCGCGTCGATTAAATCGTTAAAAATAGATAAGTGAAGTTATTTGGGCAGAAACAAGTGAATATAGTGCGAAAAGTGACGCTTTTTAAGTGGGTGCATGTGCAAAACTAATAAACAGCGCATTATAAAAATATTTGCTAATTAAATAAACAGTTTAATGTGTGTCGTTACACATACACAAACACCTATCAGAACCAAAACAACGTAAATAAACACCGTATAAACGGAATAGTGTTCTAACAGTGGATTCTAAATCAAGTTAAACGTTTGTTTTAGTGAAATAATCACAAAAATAGGAATAACAAAAGAAGTGCGCGTCATTTTCAAGCGAATGGACTTTGGACTCGGCAAATTTAACGGTCGGAGCTTGAACAGAGACAACATGATATGTACAAGTCGACACGTTGGCCATCTTACAAAATAAATGCAAAAATAGACTAGTATATTCGAGCGCCACCAACAGAGGCTCGATGGTCTAATGGTTAACAGTATGACTTTAAATCCTACGGACCGAAAGTGAGGCGGTTCAAATCTCGCATCACATAGCGTTATTTTTGCAAATTTTTTTTACAATTTATTTTTAAAAAATTTACATTATTTTTTCTTCTGCACATTTTATTGAATCTGACTATTGAAAATGGATAAAAAATCAAATGAACTTGAAAATGTCACATTCCGGCGTAGAAGAGCGACCTCACTTTGTACGGGAAACTTGACAGATTCATCACTCGAGTCTATAGCAAAATTGACCCTATCACAACAAGGCCTAAACTTAAGTAATGAATCGGACGATGCTTCAAAGCAGAGAATACAAGACTTAGAAATAAAATTACAATCCGCTGATAACCAGATTGATATTTTATCTTTAGAGAACTCAAGACTGCAAAAAGAACTGACTAAGAAAAACAAGGTTATAGATGTATACAGAAAAATTGAAAGCAGTGAAATCATTGTCTCGACACCTTTAGCAGGAAGGAAAAGGAAAAAACCTCGGTTAACCGGTGAAATCTTAGATTTATCGACTCACACTGTTGCTTCTAATTTACCATCAAGAGAAGATTTATGCCAGCGAGTTGAAGAACTAGAAAGAGAAACACAGGCGCTCAGTAAGTGGTTGGAAGAAGAGAAGAAAAAGTCATCAGAGCTATCCATCAAGTTGCAAGCGTCTTTACCGTCTACAAAACCTGTCATAAAAGTTAATGAACTAAAAAAAATATCATCATATCAGAAGAAATTAAAGAAACTAACAAAAAGAGCGGATTTTTTGGAAAAAAAGTGTCATAAATTAAACAAGATAGAAAGGAAGATTAATTTGGAATTAGAACATGAAAAAAACAAGAACAAAATGTTAGCAGAAATGTTAAATAACAGCGTCTCCGTTGAAGACAAAATTAATTTAAATAGACCAAGGAATGTACCTGAAATCTCAAATGTACCTGACAAAAATATTCAAGAAAGATCTAATAATAAACCTGAATGTATGATTTTATCTGACGAAATTGGAAAAGAATTAACACATAATCTTGCAAAACATAATGTGCCTAGTCATTTTGTACATGTTTGTAAGCCAGGAGCAATGATGGATAACATTTTGGACAATTTTGAAGAAAAGACAAGACATCTTCGGAAAGGCGATACTCTAGTAATTCTAATTAGTAGATTTCATAATAGCTATGTACAAAATAATATGTATGTAAAAAGATTACAAAGTATTGTTGAAAACTCCCAAAGAGAATATAATATTGTAATGACAGGACTTAGGTATAACGGCTGGAGTAATAGTCAAATATACTCAATAAATAACAAAATTGCTTCTATTGCTCATTTCAATGAGAATGTAAAGTTTTTAGATCTAAATATAAGCTATCAGTCTAGGAATCAAACGTTATATAAAGTTAAGGAACAAATAATCGAACAAATAAGAACTGTACTTTTATATAAATTCTGCCAAACTTCTTCACTAACTTTTATTAAACAAGTAGAACTCAATGATAATCAGAGAGAAAATTTTCACATAAATCGGCAGTCCCACGAACAAAGGTGATCATTGCATCTAATGTGCAAAGTATACATAACAAATATAGTGTATTGGAAGATCTATTAAGTGTACATAACTGTGATTTGTTCTGTGTAACCGAAACGTGGGCTTATGATCACCAGATTATAGGCATGAATTTGGAAAACTATGAACTTGCTACATATTTTAACAGACAAATATTTGAACATGGAGGCACGGCGATATTTGTAAAAAATGGTATAGATTACAAAATAAGAAATGATATAAATTCTTTGTCATATGAAATGAACTGTGAAATTGCGGCTATTGAATTACGTAGATCTAAAGAGGTGGTAGTAAGTGTTTATAGGCCTGACTACGACATAGACTTATTCTTTGATATATTGAAAAAAATGTTAAGTAAACTAGCAAGAGAAAACAAGAAAGTAGTTATTGTTGGCGATTTCAATGTAAATATTTTAAAGCCTAGTCCTAGATTACGTAAATTTCAAAAAATTTTGGATAACTATAATTTTAGATTTGTTATTGACAAGCCAACCAGGACGGAAGGCACTAGTTCGACATGTATTGACAATTTCATCGTAAATTTTAATTATTGTACAGGAAGTGTGATGGACGTTAAAATAGCGGATCATAATGCAATTATGTTAGAATTTCAAGCTGAAGTATCAGACACTAAACATAGTAGTCCTTATGTATTAACTAGAAACTTCTCTGAAAGTAACTTTAACTATTTCAATTATTTACTATTCAGTGACTACGATAAATTATTTGACGAAATTAAAGAAGCCGACACAGCTAATGATAAAATGAATATTCTAATGCAAGCAATAACACATTATTATAAAACAGCTTTTCCACTGAGGAAACGTTCTATACAAAGAACCCATGCACCAAAATTTACAACTAAAGGAATAGAAGTGTCAAGAAGTAACTTAGTAAAATTAGAAGTAATGCAATCTGTTGATCCCAGTAACGATAGAAAGTTATTAATACGGAAATATAGAAAAATATTTAGAAAAGTTTTAAGATCAGCAAAAAGACTACAATACTGTGACCGAATAAAAAGATCTAAAAATAAAATTAAAGAATCGTGGAAGATAATTAGTGAACAGACAAAAAATAAAGTAAAGAAAAAAGTAGTATACATAGTATCAAAATTAACGGCCATGTGACTAAAGATGAAATGTCTATAGCAAATCTTTTCAATAACTTTTTCCTAAATATAGCTCACAACTTGACAAAACATACAAATGTAGATAGGGAGAAAAGTCTAAGGTACTTGAGTAATGTAGACAAGCCCCAGAACTGTATAAATTTTGAACCTGTAACTAAAGATGAAATAAGAAGAATTATTCAAGGAATGAAAGATAAAAAAGCTACAGATATAGATCACATGAGTGCTAAAACTATTAAAAAACTGTTTATAAGAAACGAACTCATATTAGAACTTCTCTATGTGGTCATTAATAAATGCATAGAAGAAGGAACCTTTCCTGATTCTTTAAAACGTGGACGAGTAATCCCTTTATATAAAAAAAGAGAGCACAGTGACCTTAATAACTATAGACCAATATGTATACTCCCAATATTATCTAAAGTATTAGAGACTATCTTGAAAAAGAAAATTATTAATTACCTCGAAGACAATCATCTATTAACACCAGCTCAATTTGGATTTCGTAGAAATAGATCAACTGAAATGGCAATACAGGAAGTTGTTTATTACATATTGCAAGGAATGGATGAGTCCAAAAAATGCGCTAGTATTTATTGCGACCTTTCAAAGGCATTCGACTGCTTGCGGCACAAAATACTCTTACCTAAACTCGAATTTTATGGATTTCAGGGTAAAGAATTAAACATGATAAAGTCTTATTTATCAAATAGAACACAGATCGTTCAGGTGAATGGAAGCCATTCCACTGTAGGTATAAATAATATCGGGGTACCTCAAGGCTCAGTACTTGGCCCCCTCCTGTTTCTGGTATATGTGAACGATCTTGCGTATTGCTTACCTAAATGGGCGTCAGCAAATCTATTCGCAGACGATACGCACATTGGTATCAAAGATAAAAATAATGATCAATTAGATAGCAAATTATTTGAGGCCATGATAATTCTCCAGGAATGGTTTGAAACTAACGGCATTATTTTAAATGCAGATAAAAGCATTATAATGAAATATCATGCAAGGAAAAATAATAAAGACGCTATAACCACAACTGAAAATGTTTTTCTAGGTTACACAGTGGACTACACAATAACGCATAGTTCACACATAGATAAAATGTGTAAAAAATTAGGAAGCGCAAACTATGCCCTCTTTAAGCTTAAGCCTGTATTAGACAAGAAAACTCTCATATCAGTCTACTATGCTTATATACACTCAATATTGAGCTATGCTATTGTAACTTGGGGAAATGGTGCAAATATTAATAGGCTTCTGGTTTGCCAAAAACGTGCAATCAGGATAATAAGCGGTATTACGCGACGAACATCAGCCCGCAAGTACTTTATTAAACATAAAATCATGACAGTAATAGCATTGTATATATATAAATGCCTACTGGACGTACATAAAAATATTGACAAATACACAACACGAAAAGACAAACATACCGGATATATCGCGACTAAGACGTTGAGACATGAAGACAGGTTGTGTATTCCTAAGACGCGGCTCGTAAAGACCCAAAGACATGGTGTTTATACAAAAATTCAGATTTATAATAAGTTGCCACAGCCTATAACTAAATTAAAATATAATGAATTCAAATGTAAAATTAAATCATTTTTGACATGTAATGCGTTTTATAAATTAGACGAATATCTGGACATGAAGCTCACAGAGGGATATTTTCAGTTTAAGTCATAATAAAAAAAATAATTCTAAATTTGACGTTTATCACACTTTCGCGGACATTTAAATTATATTATATACTAGAGGTTGCCCGCGGCTCCGCCCGCGTGTAGGTCGCTTTTCGCCCCTGGCAAAAAACTTGAAACCATTATTTTTAATTTTACATAAACTATACATATTCCAAATACCATTGCTAGAAGTTCAAAAACATAGAAGTTTCATACAAACTGTTTTACCCCCTTTCACCCCCTTAAGGGTAGAATTTCCAAAAATCTATTCTTAGTACATGTGTACTAAAATATATACATACTCCAAATTTTACACCTCTAAGTTAAAAAACACAAAACTTTTATTTTTAACTTTCAACCCCAATGGCATCCCCCTTAATGCACCCCTGGCAAAAAAAAATATAATTTTGATTTAACCATTTAATAATCTACCACAATAACAACTTTCAAGACTTTAACTTGATAAATAAAGAATTTTCCATACAAACTTTCACCCCCCATTACAAACCCTTAGTTCACCCCTGGCAAAAAAAATTGATACCATTATTTTTAATTTTACATAAACTTTACATATTCCAAATTTCATTGCTATAAGTTCAAAAACAAAGAAGTTTCATACAAACTGTTTTACCCCCTTTCACCCCCTTAAGGGTGGAATTTCCAAAAATCCGTTCTTAGTACGCGTCTACATAATAAAACAGATACACCCTCCAAATTTCACAACCCTAGGACCAGCCGTTTGGGCTGTGCGTTGTCTATAGATGAGTCAGGACAAAGAGTCTTATAGTATAGATTAGCATTAAGACATATCCATTGTAAATGACGTACCAAAAATAATGAATGTTATTATGGTCAATAAAACATCTGAATCTGAATCTGAATTTAATAAAAGTTTTTTGTCTTCTACTTTAATACAATCTCTGAACAATTTTAAAGTCTAGCGTTGCTTGGAAATTTTCGTTGCTTATTTAATAAGAATTTGACATGTAAATTGGTTTTACAAAAATAAATGATTATGATTATGATTATGAAGTATGAAATTGTACGAGGTTTTAAACTAAAAAAAATAATTTGATATGTGCATTCAGGTTGCTACATTAACACAGAGGCTAATTCCAGATTAACGCCAAACCTGGTGCGATGCAGATTCTTTTTTCATAATGCAGGCTTGCACTTGACCGTTACTTGATGGTAAGTGATGTGTTCTAGGATGGAGCGCGCTTACCTAGAAGAAACCTATTCACCCATGCCTTGAAGACAAGGAGCAAGTCTAGTTATATTTTTACAACTACTGCAAAACTGTATATTGCAAGCCAATGTTGTCTCCCATAAAAAAGTTCAATTGAAAATAAAATAAAAAAATAAATATTAGGACACATTCGCACACGGCAGGTTAGCCCCATACTGAACCATTTCTAGCTCGTATTATGGTTGCTAACACAACTGACATACTACATATACATACATATTATATATAAATACATATTTAACACCCAGACCCACAGCCAACAAATTTAGTCAAGCACAAAGATGTTGACCGGGCCGGGAATCGAACCCGGAACCTTCGATTAGCAGTCCGGCATGGTAACCTTTACGCCAATAAGGTAGTCAGAAGCAAAAGAAAATATAAGAAAAGATAATAATAGAAAATATAAGCATATTAGAAATAAGCTATTGCAAATAAGAGTATATGAAAAGAGTCCCAAAGATTACGAACTGTCTTTTCACACAGCTTTACTCTATTATCATAAAGCAATTTTCTTATACTTTTTTCTTAAAGAAATGTGAAATTAATTCCATACGCACAACAAACAAAACTATTACCAAAATCCATACGGTTCGCAAAGCAATCGTCGGGTTTTCTTTATGTTCAAAGTAAACAGATATTTCAACTTACGAGTATACCGGCAATAGTAAGTACATTATTTTTACTCTAAAACTGTTTTTACATATGACGACACGATACCAGATATTTTTTTGTGATCTGTGCAGTTTTTGTATCAGAAGGCTTTAGACAATAAATAAGAAGTATTTTCGCGTAGAAAACGGTCACACTTACTTATTAATAAAAGTTTTAATAATAAGTAAGTGTGACCGTTTTTAATAATAAGTAAGTGTGACCGTTTTCTATGCGAAAATATTGAGATGCCTACAGGAACAGTTTACAATGTTTAAATAAAAAGTAGACTAAGAAAAAAAATCTGCCAGTTTGAAAGTTTTTGGCCTTTGAACTCGGCTACGCAGTTTTTTTACTCTATGCAGCTAGGCATTTGGCCAGTTAAGCGTGCAACTACACGAGATAGCGATTATCTAACCTGGCATGCCTATTCTGGAATAACTGGCTCTCCAGTCGACTAAAGAACCGAAGAACGTTTCACCTTTATTCTTAGTTTTCTACAGACCACACACAAAAAAGATGCCAACCAAAAAAATATTATTTTGTATAGATTTGTACATATTTTTTTTAAAAAGGTTATTTTGGGACCTGTAAGTACTTAAATACTTATTACATAGTTTACTCATACTTATTTTGGCCGGAGTACGCACAAATTTGCAAAAGGTAGAACTTTTTCTCTTCTATTTTTGCGTCGTCGTTTACGTCTCATCCTTTACGTCGTACTGTGTAAGAAAACTTCAGCAGTGATCCAGGCGACTAAAGAACCGAAAAACGTTTCACAACAAAGTATTCATTGTTTTCTACAGACCACTCACGAAAAAGATGCCAACCAAAAAAATACTATTTTGTATATAATATAATTTTTTTAAAAAGGTTATTTTTGAGGCCTGTAAGTACTTATTACAGAGTTTACTTATACTTATTTTGGTAGTAGTACCCAGAAATTTACAAAAGGTAGATCTTTTTTGCCTTTGTTTTTTGCGTCGTCTCTTACGTCATGTACGTCGTATTGTGTAAAAAAGCTTCAGATTGAATACCACTGTAAGTTTATTACAGCGTCACCTGCATACGTATGGAGAAATTATTCTGATGTCTCCGGGAGGGTCGAATGTTCTCTTCAGGTCTATAGCCCGCTTTCAAACGTGTTTTATTATGGAAAACCTTTACCTCGTAAGCTATGGTGGAGGCTAAAATTTATAAGGAAGCAGAGACATACAAAAGTTTTTTAGAAAAACAAACCTGTAACTCGGCTTACTAAGGTGTTCCGACGCGATCATTGAGGTTAAGCAACGGTCGATGTGGACAGTCTTTAGATGGGTGACTATGTACAAAGTGGCATTTTCATGAAGTTTCAAATTGTAGGTCCTGGCTGTTAGTCTTAGTAAAAGCAGTATTTAAGCCAATGCGAGAATGAACCGGTTTATATCTACCAGGTTAGGTACTAAAATTAGTAGCAGGACCTACAGTTTACCCCCCCGTGGGGCCCCGCATTGTCGAGGCGGGGGGGCTCAGTAACCGTGGCCTGGTCACCCACGGTGAAGCGAAGAGGGTCCCTGAGGCGGGCCGCTCCCTAGACTTGTCCTCCCCATGCAAGTTCTAGATGGAGTGGCACCAGTAGGTTGCGGGACTTCGCTCCGGGGGGGTTTCGCAACTGAGGAGGGCTGCGGTGTGGTTTTGGAGACACCCACCGCAGCCGAAGGTGTGGGGCCGCGGCAGGAGAGAAGTGTCGGTATTACGATGCGCCGCTCTTCCTACCTGCCGCGGCCTCGACGGGGTCGCCACCGTGGATGGCGGACGCGGTGGGGCCGCAGGGAGAAGGGAGTGGTACCACAAAATACCACTTACCCTATTCTCTGCGGCCGTAGTGGCAGGTGACGGGGCCACAGACCTGACCCGTCACGGGGGACCTGGGACGTCGGACCGGGGTTGTCCGGCGTCCATTGCAGTTATGGTCCCCGAGGTGGTTGCGGTGCACCATGTGCACTGCAAGGGGACTCATCCCCAGAGAAGGAGCCTCGCAGGCTAGCCGAGGTGGGCGGGGTGGTGGGTTAATGCGAGAAGCGGAACCTCATCCCGTCCTTTCCGGTGAGGAGGTCATCGTGAGGTTTTAGTCGGTAGGGATGTCCTTTTGACATCGAGCCCGACATACCCCACCCACCTCCCCGGGTGTGGTGGGGATGCGTAAATGCATTTCCTCACGTAAAAAAAAAAAAAAAAAAAAAAAAAAAAAAAAAAAAAAAAAAAAAAAAAAAAAAAAGGACCTACAGTTTAACGTGACATACGATCCACGGTATGAATGGTACTTTTTAAATGACAGTCTTTTGCATGGTAACCCATAAGTTCGCACTGACCGTCATTTAACTTTAGTAATGGTTTCAGATATGATGTGGCAATACTACCTAGTCTAATTTATGGTTGCTAAACATGGGCTCTACGAAAGGAAGACGAAAAAAGACTCAAGATATGCCAAACCAAAATGGAAAGAAGTATGTTAGGAATAAAACTTTCAGATAGAATACCCAACGAAGATATAAGAAGAAAAACAAAGATAAGAGACATTGTAAAGACTATTAGAACATTAAAATGGCATTGGGCAGGACATATATGTAGGATGAACTGTGATCGCTGGACTAAGAAAGTATTAGAATGGGTACCTAGAGATGACAAAAGAGGTCGAGGAAGGCCAAATAGAAGATGGGAGGACTTGTTCACGCAGAGACACGGACAAGAATGGACTAGAATGGCGAGAAATAAGAAACTATGGCATAAACTGGGGGAGGCCTACGCCAAGGAGGCGACAGCTACATAAACCGATAGTTTAACTGACAAGAGAAATCGCACTATTAATATGATACAACAATTATTATAGCTATTGACAAATAAATCGAAAATGTGACATTTAATTTTAATAATCAATTTAATGAGTAGTTATAATGAAATTAATTTTGATAATTGACAAGAGTTTAATATGTGTGCATGTAAATATGTTGTAGTTGAATAAAAGGCTTTTTTACTTTTACTTTTACTTAATGGTTTCAGACTACCTTAGTAAGTCGATCTACAGGCGTAAGAACATTAATTCAATCAATCAGTTATTTCTTAAATATTTACAAAGCTTAAACAAAACATTATAAAAATAAACATTAATTATTTTTTGTTATTTTCATGGCAACCAGCATTTACACTGTATTCTAAATCTATGTAATTTAGTCACTTGAGTTCACTTTTAGACTTATACATCAGTACAATCTACACATTTCAACTCAGAATGCCTGAAAATTCCTTTCAAATTCAATCATGCATCGCTTATCAGGCCGTCTCATGCAAATCTCAATACCTTTTTATTAGGGCGAAAGTTCTTTTGTCAAAATAAACGATCCAATCAGACGGAGGCAATCCAATAGAGTCCTTTGGCAATGAAATCTTATACGCCTACGTTTGCTATGCAAAAATCGTTTAGCGAAACGACTGCAAACCGATGTGCCTATTCTGAAACATGGATTTATGCTATAATTCACATTTAATAAAATGCGATTCAAGTATAGCATATGTCACATTTACCGAAATGCGATTTAAATAATTTAATTTAATTCGCATTTTATTTAAGTCATATTAAATAAAATGCGAATTAAATATAGCATAAGTCACATTTAATTAAGCTTAAATATAGTATAAGTTATATTCTACTAATGAAGCCATTTGATACCCATAATGAGGCAGCTATGAAAAAATATGTCATCCACCATTTTGTAGCGGTCGCCCAGCCAAGAGCTTCTAAGTAAGCTTAAAATTGATTGTTCTAAGACTAGCAACCGGTACCTGAAATTTCACGTGCTATTCGACTGCACCATATATAAATACAACTTTAAAAATAATTGATTTGTGTGTGATCAGATTTATTTATAATTGTCATATTGATATAACCTACCAAAGCAATTAAGAATTTATGTAAATCCTTATGAGTTAACCTAGATTTTAATTAACCTACTTTAAAACTTTCTACCACCTTTGCTTAGTTAGCATTAATGTAAATTGTGTTCAAAATAACCAAAAAAACCCTAACTTTTCGCTCTATATCAGAATAGTCCCACCCAATAAACGCCGTGAATAAAAAGAGTTGATTTTCGATTCGGCGCCGCCCCTCGGGGTGGCAATTCCCAAGATCGTGCGATACGCTGTCGGTAGATATCACCCCGCTAGGGAAATACTCCATGCAAATTTAACGGAGGCACATTCGAGGGTAAACTTAACTAGGATAAAAATATTCTACATACATACAATTCGATCACTTCAACTACAAGTAAAGTAAAAGAAAAAAAAAAATTACCTTAAACGACATACACAAAGATTCAGAAGTCGGGTTTGCCTTCCAGACGCTTTAACACGAAAACACGGTTTGCATTCGTTGGAAAGATCTCGGGCCGTGAGGTTTGAAGCAAACAAAATTCAGGGAAAATTCGAATCGCAAGAAAACCGAGAACCACGCGGGTGGAGCTGCGGGCAACAGCTAGTAATAAAATACAGAGACAACATGCCATAGAGACACTAGAAACTTCTACTATAACTCGAGTCTTCTTTTTCGTATGAGCTAAAAACCAAACTCTGGTGTTGAAAGTTTTAAAGCCGCCCGAAGGCCTCTGACTTGCCTAATGACTCTTTTTACTATGACTAAAACCCAAGACCTACGATTTAATTTCATTCATACACGAAAAAATATAAAAAAATAGCGTTAAGAAGAACAATCCTAAGAATATTTACACTTATTCAGGTTTTATGATTCAAAAACTGAAAATAAAGCTATTGTATATATACGATACAAGTATCTAAATAATCTAAATTTATCAAATATCACTATCAATAATCAGGTTTTACCTGAAATATACACCTATTTTTTATTTTTGTTCTAGTCACAAAAAGCTTCGAATATAACCATAGAATAATCAAGATAATACTCATTAGAAATGATTCCAAGCACAATTACTTAAAAGCAGCTAAATAATTAAACAACTTAATTTAATTTTAATACGTGCACCGGGCTTTAATTAAGAAATTAAGATAAGGCGGTGTATACACAAATAAAGCATTTATTATCTATTCCGGAAACCGTTCGGAAGCTTTCCGAAACGAAACGAGAACGAATTGTGCTTAATAAAAGATCCAATTGAAATGGCCCTACTTTTGTTCTTTCGTCCGCTTTATTTGTAAAGCACTAGATTTTATCCTCATTTTTTTTTAAAAGCAGTATTAAAAAAATTAAAGTATGTATAGGAAACCAGTTACTTAGATGGATAAGACTGATAGATAGATATATAGAAAGATAAATTATTTATTTCAATACATAGACATAAATCTAGTTCCAAATATTTCAGCAAAATATTGCTAGATCTGCCTTTTAGAAAACTGGTTTCTAAACTTCGTTCAGCCTTTAAGGAAACCGAATTAATCGCTTATTTTTAGTTACATATATTTAGTGAACAGTTTTTCGGAAAATTGAAAGAAATATAATTATGTAGTTGATTTGTCGCTGAATTAGCTCGTATTTAGTCTGTGTAGTGTATTATTGTAGAAAATAGTTTCTCTAATTAATGCATAAGGTGTTTTTCGTGAGAAAACTCTGCGCATATCAGAATTTGGTTATTTATTTATTACCAAAAGAAGAAGAAAACTTCCATCATCTTATCGTTAGTTTGTTGTCTCAAAATTAATTACGATTAATTCCATTAATTCAATTATTTATTTATTCTACAACCCATCACCTTGTTTGCAACTTACCTATTATGTTAATTTTATGTGTACTGATTTAGTTCACTCTTTTTAGTATCTACTTCTATAATTATTATCTTATGTTATCGTATCTTAAGTTATATATTTGTCATGAATGTATGTGTATATAAATTAAATTTTAGTAATAAATAATTGTAAATGTACTTGCCCAGTACGGTGCGATGCTGTAAGGTTAATAAACGAATTGATTTGATATAAAAAAAACCCTGGAATATTCAGCCAAACGATCCTTTTACTAAACAAAATACACTCGCTTCAAGTACCCTAGTCTAAAGTCTAAAACAAAAACCCATCGCATTCGAGTTTCCATCGTACAAGCCCCATATAAAGCGTGTCGACCAAAACATAAATTCCAATTAAGCCAAGGTGTCACAATGAGCCCACGAACGTTATCGCTTCGCTGACGTATCATTAGAATATATTATCTCCAAACTTTATTGTTCGCTTTATTATGACAGCGGCCGCCTAGCTTTGTCCTTCTTCAAATGCCGAAAAGGACGAATGCACAGACAAGAGAAAGTCCAGAAGGTGAACTAAGCACAAAAATCATCAAAGCATAAAAAATCCGTACGCAACGATTTGACTCCACATTCATCATGCGTACTGCTAAGGAATGGAATGGATTGCCTCCTACTGTGTTTCCTGAAAAATATAACTTGGATCTTTTCAAGGCGAGAGTGAACAGATTTCTTCTAGATCAACGTGCTTCATCTTCGGCCACAGCTTCACTTACCACCAGGTGAGTTGGTGGCCAAGCGTAGATCTATTCTATATAAAAAAAAATAAGCACAAATTCTAATAACGGTACAAATTCGACCTTCAGTTAACGGATTCACACTTATCCGAACTACAGACCACTTGTCCATAGTCGTATTTTTGCAAACATGAACTGTATCGGACGGAACTGGCATCATCCCGCCCGCGCCGGCTTCTCATCGAAAAAAAAAATTTCGCCATACTTTCGATTATCCGGATTTTTGATTATCCGAATACCTAACAACAACATTTAGTCCGGTTAATTGAGTTTCTACTGTAAAACCTGGGATCAGAATTATATTATTTGTGTAGAGAAGTATGTTAAAACTAATGACAAAGTAGTTGGTTCCTATTTGCGTTGATCTCCGTAAAGTTACTTTATTTCAAAATCGTAGCGCTCAGTTAATTCTTAGGTACATTAATACTTAATATTATTACAGAGTCACAAAAGTGTCTCAAACTTCCAAAAGGAAATTAATGGTTCAAGAAGTTTTTAAATATATTTTTCCTTTGCAAATTTTGAAAAGTCCAAAACCAAAGGTTGATTATTAATTTCATCAACTAATAATGTTTTACGGAAATTGCCAGTAACTCTGTATATAATCGAGCTTGAGTAAATAAAGCAAAAAACGATAAATTAATACAACAATAGTATAAAACTAACAACGTGTAATCAATCAAATAAACGTAAGAAGTTTAGCTAGTTCTGAAATCGCAATATTTACACATGTCAATCTTCTTTCATGAATCGTATTTAGAGCAGTACAATTTGAAAAGGGCTTTTTAATATTATTATTAGGACTGTTTGGGCCTGCCTGATAATAAAGACAATTTATTTTTTCATAACAATACTAAACTGTTAACTGATAGCTGATGCTAAGAAAATAAACAAAAATGACAAACTATACATCAAAAGTAGATACAAAGAAAAGAGTTTATAAAAGTCGTAACGCATAAATCTATCTACTACATTGCCGCGAGTAGCTTCATATTTAGTTATAATAAATTATATATAATTATAGATTTAACGAGAACTAAAACTTAACCTACAATATAGTTAGACATAAGTTAAAATAGGTGATATTAGCCTGCAAAACACTAGATCATAAGATTAAACGTTACATTAGTTATAATAACGCTGTGTGAACATACTTTGTATTATTGTTTTATGTCAATAAAGAAGTCTGAAAAAATCAAAATATCTACTAAAAGATTCGTTGTAAGTTATCCTTCTACTTTTCCATAATCCGCACTGCCTAAACCACCGTGACATGTCAACATCTGTCGTATCCTAGCCCTAAGAATGATATCTATGATCTACTTAAACAATGCGGTTTGTGTTTGTGAATATAATGATCCCAATGATAAGCTTTTGTAAGTGCCTACTTGTTTGTTCTTTGAATTCCCATAAAAATAATTCCATTATTTCTTTTATTGAGTGAAAAATAGTCTAGGATTGTTTTGCTTTTGAATTAGGTATCAAACAAAAAAGGTTTTCTTAATAAATGGAATATAAGGCTATCACTAGCAATTAAAGAATAAAAAGAAGAATATATTTATTACATGCTTTATAGTATGTTCCTATTAATGTGTCTAATATGTAGGTATAGTTAAAGAAAATACCTATAGTATATCCCCTAACTATACATATTGTAGATTTTACACCATTTCGAAACATTCATTCATATTATAAAGTTCTTTATCTATTAACGACTTTCTTAGACTAGGCTTTAATTATTTACACTGAGTGATTTTAAATCTTCTGGCAAAAGTTGAACGCATTTATTTCCTTTATAAAGGCGCCCTAAGTATTTTGGTCCTAACTTAGCTAGGCTGAAACAGCGGTACCAGTTTTGTTTAAATTAAATTATCGCTAGTAAAACTAAGTACTATTTACATAAAAAATAATTTTCAAATTGCACTACAGATATATAAACTTCATAGTGTATAAAAAGATGAAAGGCCTCTTTCTTAAACTGGCCGTAAACAATTACAGCTATTTCAAATTCGCGCTAATTTTCAAACGTCGAACAGCGAAATTGGCGCCAATTCCAAATTTAAATGGCAGTTCCATGTAGTGCCGCCCCCAACGTCGGTTACAACATATCTGAGAACATAGTTGCTTACAGTCCTACTGCTTAGTAGATTTAAGTTATCTTTTCAGGCGCAGAAAAAATACATAATACAGGACAAATAATAGTAATAATAAATATTATCAGGACACATTTTACACACGGTTGAATACTAAACCATTTCAAGTTTGCGTTAAGTGGGTGGTTTCTTCATGAGATTCTTTCTTTCTTCTATCAGGTTTTTGGGTCCATTAGATGGATCCATCATCAATGGGTTTCTGGTAAGTAACGCTTGAGACAATTGGTCATATACTAAACATTTTTTTTCTTAGAAACATTGCAGTGGTGTTGCGGCAGTACGACAGTATCTGCAATAGCTCGTTACAATGAGTGGTTATCGGTAAGAGTTAAGACGTCCAATGGTTAACTTCAGAAGGCGTCACGCCACGGGTTTACTATCTGACGACCGACTACAAAGAGACGATCTGGAGTACAATCATACACACAAGTATTTATTTTTATTTGTTTACTAGCAGTTGCACGCGACTCCAACCTCGTGTAGGTCGTTTTTCGCGTCTGCTCCACCACCGTGCAAAACCATATTGGTTTGTAGTACATGTTATGTATCAGAGATGGCGCTGTATGTGAAAAATGATTTTCCCGGTTTTTCTCCTTTTCTGTTGAAGTTTTCCCTGAATGTTGTTTGCTATAAACCTCACAGAGCCCGAGACCTTTCCAACGAATGCAAAATCGTGGAAATCGGTTCGTGCGTTCTGGAGTTATAGTGTTGGGAAGGAAAACTCGACCTATTTTTTATATTAAAGATAGATAGATTTATGGCAATTAGACCAGGGTCAATAATTTTTAAAACCTAAAAAAATAATAGTGGGATGAAACCCATTAGAAAAGAGGGGAATATTATAAAAAAGAAAGGAAAAATAAATTACGGGTGATATGAGGTCGGGACGGGGATGGAGGTGAGTTTTTAAGGGTAAAAAAACGGTTTAATATTTTAGCTTTCTGGCTCTGATCACGGTTTCTGAGACACAGCCGAGTGACAGACATACAGGTGGCATAGTAACAGGGTCCCGTTAAAACTTTAAACGTTAAAGTTTTGAACCTTTTAGGTACGGTACCCCAAAAATTATGATGAAACTATATTTACTCCACTTTTCATCTCATCTGTACCGGGTGGAGTACTCAGCCTGACCGCTTTACAACATTTCACGGTAACATTAATTGACAAAATAAAATCAAACAAATGTATTATTAGTGTCACATGTGCTTTATGGCTGGCGGTAAATGAAGCTGTAAAATATACGTAAAATACAACGCAGCTGTAAAATACATAGTTGATATACTTTGGCCAGTTAGTTGATATGTATTTATTTATTTACTAGCTGCGCGCCGTGGCATGTGCCGTGGATAAAAGGTTTCCTATCCGGGATAAAAAGTATCCTATGTGTTAATCCAAGGTCTAAACAATTTTCACCTTAAAATCGGTTTAACCCTTCGAGTGTGACAAACATACAAACTTTGACATTTATAATATAACTAGCTGACCCGGCAAACGTTGTTTTGCCTTATTAATTATTTTTATTCTAGTTTCTAGACAAATTCTAGAATTAACAAAAAGTAACTTAGGTACTTATTATAAGTGTGTATGGTATATACGTGAAATTGGTATGAAGCGTGAACTTTATCCATGGCACCAATTACCTCTTTTAAATGAGCATTATATTCAATATTGAAATCATACTGGAATGGTAGACGCAATAAAATTGTTTTAAAAACAATTATTCGACTCCAACGCCATATCTTTAGTGTTTATTTTAGCAAACATTAATTTGTTCTTCTTAGATGGCACCGACGCCAAGATTACAGGATAAATAAAAATTTAAAATAGTATTTTTATAAGTACATCAAAAAGTCTTAGATTGTACTTATATGTTCTTGATTTGACGTAGGCATAAAATTATTTTTCCCTTTTTAGTTACAGTTAGTATTTATAAAAGTAGGTATGATTTTGAAGTCTTAATTGTCAACTTGATTGTCGTAAAATTTTTTCACTCGTATAAGTATGTCGCGAACACGCATCGCAATCATCAAAGGAGCGCTAAGATGTCGCTTCGTAGTCAGACGACGCGTGTCTACTGCATGCCCCGCCCCTTCCGCCGCTAGGTGGCGCCATACTACAATGTTGACGTTCATTCTATTTCTGTCATTCAAATTATACTTGAGTTTCATAAACTTCTTCTTTGTGGTGAAAAGCGAGTGTGGTCGGTGGTAATAACGTCTATTCTTCCATCAGACGGCCCCTGTTTCGATCTCAGCCCACTTTTTTTTGTTGACGAGGGAGAAATCTTCAACAAGGTACCTGGCTACGATGGGGCGCAGCCAGGTTATGTGGGATTTGTACCCACTAAAACCCCCAGTAACCTGCCTCTGTGCTTAACGGAGGTCTCCGGGTTCTTCCGGGAAACACTACGGAAACCTCCTTGCACTGCGCTGTGGCCCTTCCCGGATTGTCGATGCCAGCCCTACACCAATGACTGGTTTTTCCAATAATGTGTAGATATGCACTAGCTTTACGGTGAAGGAAAACATCGTGAGGAAACCGACATGTTCGAGGACCACAATATCCGAAGACGTGTGTCATCCGCCTACCCGCACTTGGCCAGCGTGGTGGATTATGGCCTTTATCTCTCTTCTCATGAGGGAAGGCCCCGAGTCTCAGCAGTGGGAACGTATAGTGGGCTGTTTATGATTTATGCTTATGCTTCTTCGCGCCTTAAAAATACATTGTAACACAATCCTTGTGAAAACAATCCAAAACTAACAACTCCATTCTCGTAACAATCCGACCAATTACCGTCACAGAATAACTAGTAGTACCTTCCTGATTAAAATTTAAGGGCGTTTCCACAATGACGTATCGTTTTATCCGGCAAAAGTTAATTTCCTCCCTAACACTAACAAATTCAGCACAATACGACGTATTTGCTTATCTTTAATTGATTCACTCTAACCCCTCGGTGTGATAAGGATTAGCTCTATTCACACTGACTTTTACAAGGGTAGCTCCCTTAACGAGCCGGCAAAGAGTGCTGGTGATTTTGGATGTGGTCTATTATTGTCTGCCTAATTTTAACTTGCTTCTGTGAGGTCACTGTATTTTGTAGTATTTTTTTTACTAAAAGATAAAAAGACAGATAAGTATATTTTGTTTTGTGCTTAAAAATAAGGACAAACAACTATTAACTATGAAATTTGTTCAGTTTCAATCACAATTATGTTCACGAGGAAAAAAACATGAAAGTAATACTGGAAAACTGGAAGAGGACTCTGGTCTTGTAACACGTTCTAATAACTAGTACGAGACCAGACAACAATAAATATTTTTTTGTATTAGTATTTGTAAAACTGCTAAAGGCTAACGTTCAAGAAGTATCTTAATCTTAATTCCAATAGATAATATTATAATATTGACACTTGATAGTACTCGTAATTGCCTACCAAAAAGATAAATAAGGTTTAGACCATAATATAAGCTAATTATTTACAATTATTTGAACACTGAAATAAATTACAATAATTAAAAAAATTAAATATAACATCAAAAAGGAATAAACAAATGTTAAAACGAAATAAAGTAAAATAATGCTTAAACTTTCAGAAAAAAAAGCACCAACAGTAAACATTTACATTCTATTTTCAAAATTCACTTCTACACACCTTCTTTCATATCCTTCCCCGTACATCCGCGGCGCCGCGTGCGCAGCATTAACGCCGCGCGTCCTGTAATGCGATACGTCACGATACGAGCCGATATGACGCGGTATTCGTGAATTACACACGTTTATCGAAACGTGTGGCACTGCCCTTAGAGAATCCCCCTAATGGTTTATGGGATTTGCCGCGACGGATTTGTTTGCGTAGTTTTGGTTTAGGGATTATGATTTGATTTTTGGAATATACGAGTATGTATTTTTACGCGCTTTATATTAGCTTCACCTGTTTGTTTGTATGTTTGTTTGTAACCGACTTCTTTGGGCGCGATTTTGACCCACTTTAAACGGACAGATTTCGTTGAAACTTTGTAGATTTATTAAGGACCGATGACAATACACTAATTTGATAAAATTATTAATTTTTTTTGTATTTTTGTTTGTTTGTAACCGACTTCTTTGGGTACGATTTTGACCCACTTAAAACGGCCAGATACGCGTGATTTTTAGTTTTTTAAAACTACTATTATCATTTATTGTGTTTTATTGTTTGCGTTTGACCACAGCCTGCCAGATGATAAGCAGCGCTGTATAGTCTACGTTGTAGCACGCTTTTCTAGAAGGAACCTTTACAGCTGTTCATTCAAAGACACTTTTTAAAAAAAAGTGCCTAATCTTACGAGTATATATAAAATTTCCATGTCATAATGTTAGTTACCGTCCTCCTCCGAATCTCCTAAATCCTCCGATCTTTAGATTTTTATTTATGTAGACTTTCTACATTCATGACTCGCGTCAATTATTATCTTCTTCATGTATATAAAAATTCCATGTCACAATGTTAGTTACCGTACTCCTCCGAAACGGCTTGACCGATTTTTACCAAATTTTATATGCGTATTCAGTAGGTCTGAGACTCGGATATTATTTATTTTTCACAGCTAATATTTTCAATAAGTTATCAATCTAAGTACGTAGCTACGAGTGTTAGTTTGATATTTAATATTAATATTTTTCTTAAACTAGGATATGGCACAACCCAGGTTATATATATATATCACAGTTATAATATAAGTCAATAGAGTCAGTAGCTCAGCTAAGTAAGGTGATCTGAAGCGATCATTGACGTTAAGCAACGGTCGATGTTTTGCATGCGTGACCATGCGCAAGACTGTCTTTTTAAAAGTTTGTTTTTTCATTGGGTGCTACTGTGGGTCTGATGACACGTTAAATTGTAGGTTCCGGCTAGCAGACAAAAGAAGTCAGAGGCCTTCGGGCGGCTAGAAAACTCGACGCCAGAGCTTGGCCACTTATTATATTATTGGCTCATACGAAGAAGAAGCAGTATGACAGATAAAGGTATCAAGCTAATTTAAAAACTAGTGAATTTATGTGTCATTTTCATATCTGCAACAACTAGACAGGCGTCAAAAAAACCGCTTCAAACCGGACGCAAAGTTAATAAAATGTCATTCACTCTTTTCAATATCTATGGGAAAAAATGGCCGCCGCCGAGTCAGCGGAGTGGACGCGTGATAGCCGCTGTGGAAATTGGAAAAATCCATGAAAAGTACTAATATTAGGTATGGAGGTGAATGTGTGTGTGTTTGTTTGCTTTATTGCTCTTTTACGCCTAAATGACTGGAACAATGAAAATATTTTTTTTTATGATTAGAAAGATTTCGGGATTATACATATAGTATTATTTTATACTTTTATAACTATAGTTATAAAACGTAAGTCGTTTACTATAGTAAAGCAAGTAAACCCGCAATATGCAACTAGTATCCTGATTCCTACTTCCTACTAATAAAACTTTCTCCGATTTTTTTTTTGAATTCACTTCCTAGCTCTCTGTTCCCTGAGATGTATGGGGTTTTCAAATCTATAGTTAATAGGTATTTTCATAGACTTAACTCCAGGCAAGCTGTGGTCAAACGCAAACCTATCTATCCTAGTTGTTAAAAATAAAATTTATTATTTATTTATTTTGTACAGTAATAATAAGCATTACAGAATTCCTCCAATTCTTATTCAGACATATTATAAATGTTAAAGTTTAGGTGTGAGAGTGTTTGTTACTCCTTCACGTTCAAACAGATCAACCAATTTATATGAAATTTGGTACTGAGATAGCTTAGGTCCTAGATGAACACAAAGGCTACTTTTATCCTGGATTAGTGCAGGTAAAACTGTGGAGCGCAGCTAGTATGAGAAACGGATTCGCGCGTACGGATGAATGGGCATTTTTAGACGCATCGGGGTTGCAACGACGAATTTTTCGAAGTATTTTTGAATGGAACCTTTATTTGTTTGTGTTCCTTGTTTGTTGATTTTCGAATATTCGGAAACATCTTCGGAATATTCGGAAACAGCTAATAAAAAATGAAACCATGATGAATAATTGGGTAACGACGAGCCAGGTTCGCGCATGAAGGGTTCTGTACCAGTAACAAAATATGGCAAACAGTACGTTTGTTGTATATGGGAACCCCTCATTAAAGATGATTTTAATTTTATAATTTAATTTAAATGATATAGTTAAATATTCAGTTAATGTTTAGGGAGCTTAACAAATGCTTTAAAGATCGAGCTCTGTCATATTTTCAGTTTTGCTTATTTTTAGTATTTGGTGCTAAAAATAGCGGCACGGGAAATACATAACTTCCATAAAATTTCCGCGTTCTAGTTATTACATAAGGATCGAGCTCCTTAATATTGTCCATATTTGCTCATTTTTAGTATTTTACTCTAAAAATAACAAAATGCATAATTTGTGAAAATGACAGCTTTCAAGCTATCACGGTTTATAAGTTACAGACTTGTGACAGACAGACAGACAGCGGAGGCTTAGTAATAGGGTCCTGTTTGTACCTTTTAGGTACGGAACCCTATAGTTAGAATCATGTCTCAGTATAAACTCTTGTGTTGTGCAAAATGAGCTGAAATGGGTTTCCTCGTATTTTCTTAACAAAGATTAGTAATTTTAAGAAGGTTCATATCTTATTATCGTAAGTATTTAGATCATAAATCAAAGTGAACATCACACCACCCATATTTCAATAGGTTCACACACACATACATATATGTACATAGATATTATAAATCACACACACACACACATTAAAACGAGGCCTAATGAGCTAAGAAAGCTCAATCCATAATCCATATCGCTCTTTCCTGGCCATTATGTATTGTTGACAATGACATAGATTACATGCCACTTACTATGATGGCAATAGAATGGTACCAGTGATTTAAGCATCTAGATGACGTAAACTAAGTTCAAAAAAGTCAAGTTAAATTGTATTATTTACCTTAACCTTACTCGCTTTAATCCGGGACATAAATTAGCCTGTGTGTAAATATAGTCTCAACTCTTCTTCTTCCTTGCTTTAACCCACTAGGTGGGGTCGGCACAGCAAATTTTCCTCTTCCACTCTCCTCTATCAGCCGTCGTCTCTACACTCACTCCTTTCACTCTCATGTCCTCATTCACACACTCCATCCATGTCTTCTTCGGTCGGCCTCTTGCCCTTACTATCTCCATATAAAATTTAATCCAAATCTGTTAAGCGGTTTGCCGTAAAGAAGTCACAAATATGTACATACATACTCACACACTAATACGGACAAACATTTGCATTTATTGTATAGTAATGAAGTAATGAAAGACTAATTTTTTATAAAATGTAGTGAAATTCCTGGCACAAATTACTTCCAAATTTCATCCAATTTAGTTCAGTCGTTTGAGCATAAAAAAGTTACAAACATACATACCTCTTTCTAATTAATCCTACTTATATTATGAATGCAAAATTTAGTAAGTAAGGATGTTTGTTAGTTACCTCTTCATGCTCAAATGGCTGAACCAATTTAGATGAAATTGGTGTGAAGATACGAGTAGGTTAGACCTTGGATTACACAAAGGCTACTTTTTATCCCGAAAACAATTGTGGTTCCTATGGGATACGCAAATAACTATAAAATCTATGTAACTCTTGCACGCTCCAACGGCTGGACTGATTTAAATGAGATTTTATATGAAGACAGGTTAGCCCTTGGATAATCGCAAAAGCTACTTTTATCCCGGATTATTTTATTTTAATCCTGAATTAACGCGGGGCGTAGCTAGTTTATTATAAGTAGGGTGATCATAATATTTAATTTCCCAAATATCGAAAACAACAACAAAAACACGAAAACTTCAAACAGTTGCTTTATCTAGTTTTAGAAGTCAGTGGCAAATGTGACACAGTTTAAGTTATAGTTAGTACGCACCATCATGCGTGTGAGTTCGTCTTGAATAGGTATTAAATTAATCTGAGAATCATCGAACTCGTGCGAGGTGTCATTTATAATGCACACCTGAAGAGAAGCGGGTGAAATATTGAGAGTAAGTTTGTTTTCAATATTCAACGACAATATGTCGCCAAATTCGATTAAAAATGGTGGCAATTCAGCGGCACACACGACTAAACTAAATTTAAAGAAGCCCAGTCTCTTTTCAAAACAACTAAAATCACGTCAAATGTAGAAAATATAGGCGACTTTAGAACGCACTCACTTGTATCACCTCTAAAACTGCCTGCACATTCCATATTTGACGTGATTTTAATTGTTATGTCTGTGGTTCAGAACGTGCCGTCTCTTTCTGGCCACCTAAGATGAAAAGAGACGGGGCTTCTTTAAATTTAGTTTAGCCATGTGTGCCGCTGAATTGCCACCAGTGTACTAGATTTAAAGTGATGTCTCTAAAAACGGCAAGGAAAATAAGACCACGAGTAAGAGTGTGGTCTTATTTGAGTTTGAGGAATTTGAGCGTTATTACCGTAGTAATACAGTTAAATTTTCTAACGCTCACTGCGTACGGTCATAAAATTCAACGAGCACTAAAGCTAGAGCAAGAAAGCTTATGAAGGCGAGTGTGGCGCGGTAGTACAAACGTGTGCTTTTCAATCAGACGGCCCTTGGTTCGATCCCAGCCCTACACCAATGACTTGTTTTTCAAGCTATGTGTGGATTTGCACTCGCTTTTCGGTGAAGGAAAACATCGTGAGGAAACCGGCATGTTTGAGGATCACAATATCCGAAGACGTGTGACGTCCGCCAACCCGCACTTGGCCAACGTGCCAAAGTGGTGGATTATGGACTATATCTCTCTCCTCATGAGAGAAGGCCCCGAGTCCCAGCGGCGGGAACGTATAGTGTTACAGCCCACTATACGTTCCCGCCGCTGGGACACAGTTTACAAAGCATTTTATTGTACAACAACAAAACAAAACTAGTAGTAATGATAAAAATATATATAAACATAAGTTAAGAATAATAAAGTGAAAATTATTTACAAAGGATAGTAAGAACGAAAATTTGGTAAGCTTAAAAAAAAAAAAAATTTTTACAAATACATACTTGTTTATCAAGAACCACAATTTTGGTACTGGTTGAGAATAGAAACAAGCCCCGATGAGCTTTGAAGATATTTTTCCTAATGTCATTAGTACGTCGATACGGTGCGTATTAGCGTATCAGTTTACACCTCAATGCGGATTCTTTATCAATGGACGAGGGGAGGAATTATATTCTAATCATCATCATCATCAGCCAGTGCCTGTGTGGAAGAGTGGCAGTGGCTGGTGTTCTTTTTTAGGGTTCCTGACCTTTATTGTTAAGACTGCGAAGCTTTGGAACTCACTACCTGAGTCTCTGTTTCCTGAGAGGTATCATCCGGAGGCCTTCAAAAGTAGAGTTAATAGGTATCTTCTAGGTAAGCGTGCCACACCGTAGACTGCAGTGCAGCTTAACATCAGGCTAGCTGTAGTCAAATGCTATCACGGATAAAAAAAAAAAACTAAAAGGTAAAAACGGGACCCTATTACTAAACCTCCGCTGTCTGTCTGTCTCCAGGCTGTGTCTCAGAAACCGTAATAGCTAGAAAGCTGAAACTTTCACAATATATTATGTATTTTCCGTGCCGCTACAACAACAAATACTAAAATAATAAAAAAATATTACGGTGGGTTTCCCATACATAAACGCGTTTATTCGTATTTTTTTGCTATATATCAATAACGGCAGTAGCTGCTAGACACTTAAAATTTTCACAAAATATACAAAAGTATTAACTATCAAATTAAATTATAAAATTTAAATTAAATCAATAATTGGCTCTCATACAATAATGGTACGGAACCCTTCATGCGCGAGTCCAACTCGCACTTGACCAATTATTTAAATACTAGAAGGGTTTGCACACTTGATCACAATTCACCTGATGGTAAGCATTATTACGATCTAAAGACAATTACGAAGAACGCACTTACCGGGATCAAACCGGTTCACTCGTGCCTTGATAACCGCTAGATTATAGTTTTTGGGGAACAGGGCACTTGGCAAAGAGTTCCACTCCTTGGCAGTACGCACAATGAAGGTGGAGGCAAAACGCTTAGTGCGCATTTTTTATATCTCACAGTAAAACGATGCCGCTTTGGTGTTTCCCTGTTCGCAAGAAGTTCTTGTAGTAGGATGCAAAAATGAACTAATATATTACATAAATAATATATGTACATACTACATATAAAATCATGTAATACTCGTAATTAGGAAAAATATTAACCTTTAGTTTTTTTTTATAATAATAAAAAAGGCGATTCCCACCATAACCGTTATCTTGAAATGTAGTAACAGTTTTATACTTATAACAACAAAAAAAAATGAGTATTTCCTAAAAAACAACATAGTATCGTATAGTACAAATTACAACTTGACAATAAAACCTCGCTTTTTGCAGTTCTTTTATACGAAAATTCACCCGCCGTTTCAAAAACGTATGCCCTGCCGCCTCCCCCAAACAATCTAATTAACCACCCCTACGCCCTCAACCCCCGATATATTCATAACCAAATTAATAATAACACCCCACAATTATTGCCATAATAATGACACCCATAATCAGGGGATTTATTATTTTACTAATAAAAAATTCAAATGTGGCTTACACGGGTAAGCCTAAGCTTAAAATGTTTGAGGTTCTCACCAACCCAATGGTTGAATAAAAATGTAATAAAGATTAGCGGATTTTGCTAAATTATTTTGCGATTCTGTAATATGAGAACGTGTGAGAAATGTCAACAGAAATGTATGGGTTATTTTAGATTTTCATTAGTAATCTTATATCAGCTTTGATATAGGCAGCAGTAAGATTTGGCACCGACGGTAGCCAAGTGTTGATGAACCTATGAAATGTAATACATAATATAATAATAGTAATAAATAATAATTGATTTTGTTAAGATGGGGAAAATAAAGCATGTCACAAATATTTGTAATTGTAGTCCATAAACAGATGTATTGTAATTTAGTCATTGGAAGGAACTAACCTCCATGACACGGGTTTGCAGTCCAGTTTGAGGAACATTAAATTATGTACATACATTCTATAAATAAAAACATTTTGAAATTAGATTTTTTGTAACTATGCCGACGGCGCCTGCTTATTTTTTGAAAAGTTTCTTAAATGATAATTATCCCAAGTAGCACACAAGTTCTGTATATCAGCTGTTAACGAGGCCACATGGAAACTGTTAGCATTTCTCATGTGCTGCATATCAGAGTTATATCCTACTATAGTGCTATTATAATGCTGATTTGGGCACAAATTAAGCAGCAACAAGCTGTATTGTCTGTTTAATAGCAATGTAGTAGCAGTATATTAGCATTATATTTGGTAACCGTGACCTTTTTGCTGCATAATGGCTGAATAGGTGGATACATGTTACCCATTAAGCAGCTAACAAGCTGTATATTGGTACTTGTTGGACCCAATATGCAGCTACAAGTGTACAATGAGTGATGTTGTGACTATTTATACTGCTTATACTCTTAGCTCATTTCGCGCGTGTCATATAATAAATATAATTCAAAATATTGTGAAGTTAAATAACTTTGTGTAGACTTTAATGGTGCCATCAACTATTTTGGATCCTGTTTAATTTAGGTGATTACAAATGTCATATATATTTTTCATACTATGTGGAAATGATAGAACGCCTGCAAATTTATTGTGTAATGATATATGTTTAGCAACGTAAATTTTCATGCGCCCTTCGAATAACATTGATTTACAATATTTTCTTATTAAATTGATATATGGTTAATATAATTAGATGATATGAATATGTTCAAAAATAACGTTTTGTCGTCAAAATAACAAGATTTTGATACACATTCTAGGCCGCTGGAAATCGAATGTTTAAAACTATTGTTAAATTAATATATTGTACTAAACGTATTGGGTAATTATTAATATGAAATTATTTTAAAATCATAAAATGGCGTCATTTACTGTGAACCGTGTAAATCACAAAATGAAGCAGTTTGCATTACAAATGCTCACATGTGAACCATAATAGAACAATTGGCAATATAAACGTGCTTGTGTTCCCTTCGCTGAAGCTTTTACTCTGATATAAGACACAAAGTGACTCTTAGTAAAACCATTTTTATACTATATAATATTATGTAACTTTAGGGATCCGCAATTTTAATATTTTATATATCTACACGTACGCATATTAAATTACTTACATTACATTAAGTATATGGTAGAATTTTTAAAACTTAAAACAAAATATGGTTATGTATACCTAATGAAAGAATGAATATGTTGATAATGATGGTTTTTTATACAAATTGATATCAAATGTTAATTTAATCAATAATTATAATTTATTAGGGATCACATTGTTTCGGGATAAACCGATAGAAATATTTAATTCATAAAAGGAATATTTAATTATGCCAATATTCGCCTCCCTCATCATCTTCTGAGGTGAGATTCTCTTCATCTTTTTTATGTCAATTATTCTGGGTGTTTTCAATATTGTTCTGGGGTCTATAGGTAATGAATCAGATACATATTCGTTTATTATGACTGCTAGGTCTTTCAGAGCTACTTGTGTTATTGATTTGTCAATAGCCCATTTTTTTTAATTTTGTCGGAAAAGATCAACTTTTTCATATAAATTGTCCGAATCAGTTAAACTACTACTTTCGCAAATGGAGTCTTCATCTTCTGAGGTTGTGCAGTCTGCATTGTTGCTTTGTTCGCCATTGTCGTTATTTGTAGTGTTCGTGAATACGGAACCCTCATGTGACACATTCTGACTCAGAAGATAGAAAGTGGCTAGTATTTGTTCATTTGTAGTTTTTTTACCGTAATTTATAATTTGGATATACTCCTTAGCTATTTTTCTTCGTATCCCTCCAGTTCTTTTTTTTTGCTTTCCACATGATTTCAACAAACACTGATAATAGCACAACTATGGTTGCAACGATATATCTTCCATAACACACTTTAGATAGTATTCCTATAGGCCACTATGCAGCTTATAGCAGAATTAAGGGTAACATGTGAACTACATATTAATAAACAATTAGATGCTATCTGTTTGCATAGATTATCACATAATGTTTTCATGTGAACTAAATTAATGCCATTAGGGGAATATGGAATATTAGCTGACTAAAGCTTCACATGTGATGCATTATGCAGCATGTGTAGTTAAAACTTCGTTATATAAGTTCACATAAATGTTGCTTGCTTTATTGTAGTTCGCGTGTTCCTTGTTTTAATGCAATCTTATAATGGTTCACAATTGACCTTTCCTGCAGCCATATGCAGGATATAAGGCCACATAAATTCTGTCTTAGTGCCAATAGTCTTCAATTGATTACAGTAATGCTAAGGGCTCTATAAAGGCATTTGTGTGAAATATAATACAGCTAAGTTACAGCAAAAAGCATTTTATGAGTTCCGACGTTCTATAAAGCAGGTGTTAGCGTTTTAGTGAACCTTTATTAGTAACTTATAATGCTGGAATAACCGATGTGAACCGATATAATTCAGTTTTGTGCTACTTGGGTAAGCTCACGTTTGACCGCAGCTTGCTAGATGTTATTAATCTTCTCAATCGTACTCACAGACCTTAGAGTGCACATATTAAATTAACACTAGTAATGTACCCAATATTAACGATGACATAAATTGCAAAAAAGTTAAGCACAGCAGTTATCAAACGATTGCTAAACTGATTATCTCATCTATCGAATGGTGCTTCGTTATTCAACCCAAAACATCTGCAGGGTGTTACTACGATCTTAACAGTTTGTAATCTGTACTAACTCTATACTACCGAACGAGCAGGGAGACTGCTAGGAGGCATACAGTGGAAATGCCAAAAATGCGTACTAAGCGATTCGCTTCCACGTTTAAAGTACGGACGGCCAAACTGTGGAACTCCTTGCCGGAATCCCTGTTCCCACTGAACTACGAGTACAACCTTACTGTCTTCAAGGCGAGAGTAAACCGGTTTCTTCTAGGCAAGCGCGCTTCATATTAGACTGCAATGTCACTTAACATCAGGTGAGTTGTGGTCAAGCGCAAGCCTATTATGCGAAAAAAAAAACTTTTTCTTGTCTAAATGTATCGAAATTTGCTCAAAATACGGGGTTTCAGGTAACAAACACAAAGTGGCTATTATTACAAACTAGCAACCCGTCCCGACTTCGCACGGGCTCTTAATTAATCTAAGTTTCAAAGACAATATATATCCTATGTTACTCGGGGATAATGTAGCTTCCCAACGGTGAAAGAATTTTTCAAATAGGTCCAATAGTTGCAGGGCATATTTGCGTCAAGCAAACAAACAAACAATCAAACCTTTCCTCTTTATAAAAAGGAAAAGAATTCTAAAAAATATTATAAAAAAGAATGGGTATACAATGTGAAACGTTCAATTAGAAATAAAACTGGTATACAAAATCTAAAATTAAGTTTTTTAAATATTTTTTTTCATTTTGATTAGTCTGATTAGTACCAAAATTATTATAAATATTGAAGTGACTATTTAGGCGGAAGCAACTTTTTCGATTTATTTTTTCCGATTATAATTTTTAGCTAAAACTGTAAAATCAACATTTTGCCTTAATCTTCGCCCTAAATAATAGGGTCCCGTTTTAAACTCTGATGTACGGAGCTCGAAAAAAACTCCATAAGTATTAAATGAAAGTCACTCTGCACGCTTCAAAAATGAAGTTGAAACGGTGGCTATCATTAATAGAGCGTTTTATTCTTTTGACGAATTTTTAACTAATATTAAGTAATTGACTGACTGTATTTTTACCACATTATGTATTTAATTGACATTTTTATTATTTAATAATTGTATTTTTATATAATGAGCTAGGTGTTTAAGATACCTATTGTATTTACATATTTAATAGCTGACCCGGTAATCGTTGTTTTGCCTTATTAATTATTTTTATTCTAGTTTCTAGACAAATTCTAGTATAAACAAAAAGTTACTTACTTACTATAAGTGTGTATGGTATATGCGTGAAATGGGTATGGAGCGCTGTGAACAAACGTTCAGGGAATATAAAAATAACAAACGCCAAATTACCAATAAATGAACTATGAACTAAATAAGTAGAGAATCAGCGTGTATTAGGTGCCATTTTAAGATAAGAGTAGAAACATCGTCTTTCGGGTGGTCAAGCTAACTTTACCGATAACATTAGCACATCAATGTATTTTGTTTGTCTAAAGATAAACGGATGTTATGTGTGAACTTATTGAGGTATTCAGCTTTTGGGCGTAAATTAGTTAAGTGTTTGTATGAGAAAAAAACTTGCCAAGTGCGAGACGGGCTCGTGCATTAAGGGTTCCGTATCATTTATCTTAAAAAAAAACAAAAAGCTCATTTGTTGTATTGGAGCCGCTTTTAGATAAATATTTTATTGCAATTCAATGATTTATTTTGAAAGTTAATATACATTTATATATTCTTTTAAAATGTTAAGCATCTACTTCCTACCTATATTGATATATAGCCAAAAAACACGAAAAAAGCACGTTTTTTGTATGGGAACCTCCGTTATATATTTTTAGTAATTGTTGCTATAGTAATGTTATAGGAAATACCTTACTTGTGAAAATTTAAGCTTTCTAGCTCCCACGGCTTCTTTGATACATCCTGGTGTCAGACAGCGCAGGCTTAGTAATAGGTTCCGTTTTCACCTCGAGGGACGGAATCTTAAAATTGTTTCTAAAGTGTTCAAACAGAAACTGGTTTTTGAACGAGTAACTGCTTGGAATCTGTTGACAACTTTTTGCGTCGTAGTTTTACCCCTCAATGCAAAAACTACGGGTGTTATAAGTTTGACGCTTCTTTGTCATCGTTTGTGGCATTGGCATTATAGGTCCCAAAAGAATGAACTAATTTATTTGTTTTTATTTTCTCCTTATACCTAGACATTTGAGCCGCAAGGCGCGTAACTAAGGACCATGTTAGTGATATTCCGGCTTAAGGTAGAGCCGTGTAAAGAACCACTTTAATAATATTTATACTTATTTTTGTACCAATCAGACTTATCAATATGAAAAAAGTGGTTCAAAAAGCTTATTTTTAATTTTTTGAAGCAGTTTATTTCTAATCCATAAGTCATATTGGTACCAAAATAAGTATAAATATTCTAAGACTGTTTTTTAGACACGCCTTAACCAATTTTTTCTATAGGTGTGTAATAAACTGGTGGCGATTCAGCGGCACATACGCCTAAACTTAATTTAAAGATGCCCCGTCTCTTTTCATCTTAGGTGGACGTAAAGAGACGGCACGTTCTGAACCACAGACAAAACAACTAAAATCACGTCAAATATGGAATGTGCTGGCAGTTTTAGAGGTGATACAAATGAGTGCAGTCTAAAGTCGCCTATATTTTGTACATTTGACGTGATTTTAGTTGGTTTGACTATGATGCACAGCGTGCTGTCTCTTTCTGGCCACCTAATATGAAAAGAGACGGGGCTTCTTTAAATTTAGTTTAGTCGTGTGTGCCGCTGAATTGCCACTGTTGAATCAAAATTAATATTTTTAGATTTTACCCTTATTACATCGCTTTAATTGGTTAAAGATAATCCTACAGCTTTCAATCTCAATCCCGTCTTGATACAGTGCATGCCAGTTAAATGTAAAGTGAGTTAATTACCACATTGATTCATTGCGCGAACACCGCCTTGCCTTTATTACACTGCCGTGCTTGATTAATTGCCGCTCGATTAATTCAATTTTCCTTAAGTTATGAACTTACATGACAGTTTGTTAAGAACTGGATTAGAATATATTATATTATTTAGTTACATGTTTATGTTTGCTTTCTTTAACCTAGTATTTTAGTAGAATTGTAAATGTAAGTCTAGTTTTTTTTATTTTGTTTTTAAATAACATTGTAATAATAAGGTAAATATCCGTATATCTTCTTTTAGACATCAGGCCTCTATGTACTACAAGTAATGGTGAGCAGTCCTGCGGGAGCCTCTGCCGCCCCACAGTTCAGGCAGCTTGACTGACCTAGTGTGTAAGGCGCAGCGCACTATTGGCTACTCTACACGCATTAAGCAAACCTTACATGTCTTATACAAATGTACAAGTAGCTGTAAACCTAAATTTCCTGTACAATAAATCATTTCATTTCATTTTCATTTCATTTCATTTCATTATCCACTTGTATGTTGAAACGCCGGCTCCCGGTATAAACAATATTTTCGCCGCAACTGTTGACATACCGGGAGCTGGTGTGGGTAAAACTAAAACTTGTTTTTTTAACAGATAAGACAAAATGGGCTAATGCCATTCAACACACTAACGGATATACAGAATTGGAGTAAATGTTAAAACTAGATATAGCGTAAACTCTATATAAGGACACTGAAGGGACTGTGCATTTTATGGCGTTATAGATAGTGGTCGTTAAATGGAGATAATGTATCATTGTATGGAATACAAGCTAAACCAACTAATGCCAGTTGATTTTGACGCTTTAGAGAGTTTGTCGTTAAATTGAGTGACGTTACATGGAGTTTATTTACACTGTACTTTTGTACTGTTTGCTGAAGTTTTTGATTTTCTAGATGATTTTGACATAATATAATTAAGAATAGGTAATATTACAAGTAAATGTTTCTTATAATATAATTCTACTGAAAACCGATTAATTGGTCAAGTGCAAGTCGGGCTCGTGCATGAAAGGTTCCCGAACCTTTATATAAGAGAAAGTCAGGAAAATATGGTCTATAGCTGTGTAAAATAGGCGCAACTGAAATACATCAACCACAACACTATCTAACGCCAATTTTACCTGGAAGATGAGAAACTTACCTTAATTTAATTTCTGGTTAATAAAGCTATTATTTCTAATTAATAAAGCTATATAGCTTAAAAATATAATGTTTTAACTTTATCGTTCGTTTCTTTTTATCTTTGAGTTTGCACATAGTAATTTAATTTTATTTCTTAAAGTCTGTTTATTAATTTGACACTTATCTAATAAATTAAAAATACTAATTGATAGATGAAGAATAATAGATCTATTTATGTGTATGTCTTTACACATCTAGTTTAGAATAAATAAATCTTAAAAAAAAAACAAAAATAATGCCAAACGTTCAGTTATTAAAGGCTTTTCTGAGTGCAAAACAAAGATTGTAACTTTAACATAGGATTGGCTACATCGATTTCTACAGAAAACTAGTGATGATCACCGTTTTTATTATTCCTACTACGATGGTTTTTTTTTTAATATCACAGAGGCCTTGACGCACATTACTTGATAATTTAGTCATCAAGTGAAATTATAATAATTATAAAACCTTGGTACGGTATCATGAAACCTTCGATTAATTGTATTAATTTATTCCGATTCGATTACCTTATGTATATTAGTAAATCGGCACCATTTTCGTATCCATTACAGTGAGAATTAAAACGGTTTATCGCGCGATTTAAAATTGTAATGCTCAGATTAGAACTGTAAACCAGAGAATTTAATGACTATCAAATGCATTGGAATACATTAAACCACACATTTTACTACTTTATTATCTCTGCACAGAATAAAACACATAAAAATTAAATTTAAGCTTGAGAATCGTGACTCCATAAATATTTTAACACAAATCATTATCGGTATTCGAAGATTACTTTAAAATAACTTAAAAGTTAACATCCTTATAAATTAAGGTCGGGCAAAGTTATTCGGTTACAACTTAAAAACGACAATTTAAAAATCATTTTTCATCGCTCGGCGCGCCAGATAAGAGCTTCGATCAACAGAAACAATTACTTAATGTCCACGGAAAAGATAATTTAATAATTGTGGCCGATGATATATGAGGGGTCCCCGCCCACCTGGGGTCTCTACGGCCCTCTATATTAAAATAACTGATACTTTACCGAGCTTTATTTATACGAGCGCCTACAAAGTTACATCTTACTCTGTGAGCACTCTTGCATTTTATTTGTTAAAAGAACACGGTAATAGTCGTTCAGGAGATTTCTAATGTCTCAATTTCTTTCCACTACAAAACAATAACCAACCTTAACTTGAAAGAAACAAGTCTCAGATTCCAACGCACTCTCAAATGCACGAAGTTCGAACCCCAAAAACAAAATGGCGTACGTTCGAAACTCTGTACCATTCGGAACAAAACTGTAACTATAGAGCTTGAAATTCGAAATCGAAAGCTGCATCGGGACACGTTTAAATTATGTCTTGTTTAATGAGTCGATCTGGGTTTCATTTGAAAACAATATAAGTACGTTGATACGAAATTGAAAATTGGTCTTTGTGTCCTTGATCGAGCGGTCATATTGGCGTGCATTGTTTGTTGAAGTTAGGGTTGTCCGTAGCAAGGTTTCACAGCGAGATGTTTTCACCAAGAACACTGCCATGTAACTAATGCAGGGAATCTACATATCATTAAGAGATGTAGGCTCTGTCTGTACGTGTGTACTGCTTTGTTCGTTATATTTACGATTGAATATATTGGTATTTATGACATCGATGCGTACATCGCATTCAATGTAATATGGCGAGGCGAAGTCTTGTTTCAGACGCCTATTGTATCGGAATATTATACGCTGGATTTATAGACGTTTCCATTGCATTAGAAATGGTATGTTTTATTAAATGTACGAATGTATAATAAATGACTTTAAAGAAATTTCACTGCATTGTAAACACTTTCTATGAAACAAATACTATTATAGCTTTAAATAAAACTTACTGTGTCAAATATATTAGTATAAGTAACTAAATAAATGTAGCACAGATGACATTCTGTCCCATGACCTCAGAAACAGTTTTTTTTAGCTCTTATTGGTGTTTTAAAATTCAATTGGTTTAGAGTATCTACTTATATCGTGTTTGCAATAATAATATTACTACTAATATCTTTGAAATGTTTTTATTGATAGAAATAAAAATATTTGTTTCTAAAGTAGGTCTAAAGAGTGAAATTACCTGTAAGAACAAATAAGAAACTTAGTTTATGTTACCCCCTATATTAAAATTCCCATTGTCAGCCATTTTGGATATGTCTAAAAAACAAAGCGGAAACAACACACCACTATGTCTATATAAAAAAATACTATGGTCAAGATTTTAAACTGCAAAACCATGAGTATAATTTTTATTTCGAAATATTCCATAGTAAATACTAAAAATCTCAATTAAACTGTAAGTGAACCCTTACTGTAGAAACTCCAGTGCCAGCCAAACAAAAATACCTCTACATCTAAACACTGCAATGCACTTGCGACCACTTGATTGCGCATACCTCAGATAAAATCGCCACCATTATTGTCTTAATTGATTCGTTCTAAGGCCGGCCGATTACAGGGCTTTAACTGGCTAATTCCTAGATTTATGGCCGGCACTGTATCTATTACCCGACATCTAGGATTTCCGTATAATTTATTAGGTTTGGAATTAAGGCTGGTTTAGAATTATACCCATTGAGGTTACGAGTTTTGATTTAAGATAAAGATATTATTTCAAGTTTTACTAGTTGTGTCTTATTAAATTATTAACATAGCTATTTAGTAATTAGATTGAAGTTTCTTTTTTCGATATAGTTCTTTAGTTTTTACACCGATAGACTTAATCTATGGACTTCCGAGAACCAAAATGTTAACCGATATAGGTAATAATTATTATATTTTTAGACCGGGGTAATTAATCTAGAAAAGATTGAAAAAAAAGAAGATCTTGATAATCGAATCTACGGTGCTTAGAATTTCCGGCAAGCATTGCATAAAAGCAGGAAAAAATGTATTTTTTGACAATAATACAGGATTTAAAGCTTAGTAAATAATTTATTCATATATACATAAATATCACAACATAGTCTTAGCTATTTAGGAATATGTTGTAAGGAGGAACATGTTATAAGGCTAAATAACAAAATAAAGCTGTAAGATAAATCGCATAATACCTATCGCGTAAAATAAATTCTTGTCTCGCACATTTATTCCAAAGCTCAGTTAGTTTCGTGGTTCACACATAAACCAACTTCGCATAAATAACTTTAAACTAAAACTACCTAATGAAACACATGGATGTGGCTTGCAACGTTTATTTAGAGTGTGACTAAAAATGTTAGATGTATTAAAATTTCCGCAAGTGCTGTAAAAGTGCTGAAAAAAAATCCAATTGTTAGGAGAAAATTATTTAATATTTAATTAAAATTTAATTAAAATATTTTTAAAGGTTTATACGACATATCAAGTGAAAATTTAAATTTAATATAATTCTTTGTACTTTAACGGCATCATAATTTGATTAGAACATTCTGGACGAGGCTCTATAGTTATTATTTTAATTTCAGGCATTTAATTTCAGGGTGTGTGAACTAAATTTGATTTATGACTCCCTGTGGCCCGCCGTGTAAACCGCGTTAATTCGGCATAAAAAGTAGCCTACGTATTAATCCAAGGTCTGCTCTATCTTTCTAATCTATATTCATAGTAAATCTCATCAAAATTGGTCCAACCGTTGGAGCGTGAAAAGAAGTACAAATAACATAGATTTCGAAGTTACTTATTTGCGTATCCCACGGGAACAACAAATGTTTTCGGGATCAAAAGTAGCCTAATTGTGTAAACCAAGGTCTAAACTATCTTAACACCAAATTTCATCAAAAAATCAGCTTAGCTGTTTCAGCGTAAAAAAGTAACAAACACACCCACACACACACACACACACACACACACACACACACACACACACACACACAAACTTTCGCATTAAATTATATTAGAAGGATGATACTTTTCGATTAGCATGATATTAGCATTATACTTATTCACTGGGTTGCATGCACTTCTAACCACAATTCCAGACGTAGCTTTCGGCCATTTCCATATAATTTACATCTTCCAAATGCTAAACTATTAAACGGCCAGAGATGGCAGCAGCGGCGCATCGAGCGCTGTCATAAATTTGAATATTTCTGTGAAACAAACCTCGCTGGATAAAATACGGGCTTATTGTCAACGAGTTAGCCGACGGAGATGTAATAAAAGCAGAAAAATGGCGGTTTTCGTGTCGGAACTACTACAAGTGTAGAGTAGGGTGCGAACAGTGGGTTAGATTACTTGCGAAGTATGGCATGAATTACCGCGGTGAACACGTAAAATAATACCATATTTCTTGCTTTTTTCTTTTATAGGTAATAATATAAAAATAAATAAAAATTGCAACGACACTTAAAAAAGTCAACAAAATAGTCTTATTTTTGGCTAAGTTGTGAGCATCTCACCTGATTTAAGTGATAAAACAAATAATAGGACACATTTCACACACGGCTGGTTAACCCCATACTGAACCATTTCTAGTTTGTATCGATATTAAGTATTTATGCATGTTTAGTATATCAGTTGTGTTAGCTACCATAACACAAGCTAGAAATGGTTCAGTATGGGGTTAACCAGCCGTGTGTGAAATGTGTCCTATTATTTATTTTATTATATTTAACACCCAAACTGTCAACAAATTTAGTTAGAACCCGGTACCCTCTGGTTGGCAATTCCTCATGATAACCATTATGCCAACGAGGTCGTCATATTGCGTTGCGGTCTAGGATGGAGCGCGTTGGTTAGCCGAAAGCCTGGTTGGTCGTTTTTAGGTCTGGTTTCAATCGGGTTGTTCAAACTTCCTTGTATAAACAAGTCACCCTACCTTAGTATAATTGAGATATCCCACGCATGTAGCCGATTGGCTGTGGAGGAATGTAAATGCTAGTCGCCGCGACGTGGCTAACCTAGCGATATGCCAACTATTTATCTGATGCAGAGGACTTTGATTGTTTGTGTAACTGGTATAAAACGTAAAAAGTATGTTTGTTTTTAGGGTTCCGTACCTAAAAGGTAAAAACGGGACCCTATTACTAAGACTCCACTGTCTGTCTGTCTGTCTCCAGGCTGTATCTCAGAAACCGTTACAGCTAGAAAGCTGAAACTATCACAAGATATGTATTTCGCGTGCCGCTATAACAACAAATACTAAAAAAAAAAAGATATTAAAGGGGGTCCCCATACATCAATGGTACGGAACCCTTTATGCGCGAGTCCCAATTGGCCAATATTTTTTTTTATCATAATCTTGTTTGAAACAAAATATGAGCTAAATAAGCTAAGAGATAGTAAGATTGACTGTAAGCATTAAGAAATTGTAAACTAAGTAGGTGTCATGAAAATAACTTATCAGACAGGCATTTGACCAGATGGGCACGTTAATAGAGAAATCAGTAAGTGACACTTTGCCTAAGGTGGAGCATACTTAGTCTGGAATAGCTGGTTCTCTAGAAATCTGGAACACACTACGTATCAGATGCTTGGTGACAGATTTTTTTAACTTAATTTGATTGCTAGCCAGGCGAGCACTATAAAATGCTCTTCCTCCATACTATGGTTTTCTCGCGATATTCTTCTATTTTATTTTATTTTTTACGGTGAAGGAAAATAGAAGCTCATTGGCAGGGATCGAATCCACGCATGCCGGATTCAGCTTTGAAAAAAATAAACAATTATTACTGATGCGTTCAAGTTGTTTAGAAAATAAGTGTGGTATTATAAGACCTAAAACTTGACTATTCAAAATGGTAAATGGTGGTTTAAAATTACTATCACGAGGTTCCTAGAAAGCTTCCTTAAATCGATAAAGTGTTGTTTAACAATATAAAGTTTACAATACGCACAAATCACTACAATCGCTATCACAAATCAAATCAAAAAGCAAACAAAAGAACATAAACGATCAATTACAGCACAAATCACAATACATCACTTCCAGCCAATTTAGCTAACCCTTGATCAAAGTTTGATCAACGATCAAAACGGACAAAGCGCCCTACGATTTGACGACATTTAATCACAGATCAACTACACGTGTTTAATTTAAACCTTCAATGCTTACCTAGTCATTTCCATTCGAAAATGAACCTTATTATCATTCACATTCTTAGTTCTTAATGCTTAGAATCGTCTGTCACAAATATGAACTTCATTTGTTTAATGATAGAGTTTATAATCATTTCAAATTACGCTAAGGAAAGAGGTTGGTTAAAGATGCTTATAGAGGTGAAATTCGATCCGGATCTTTTTGGCAGTTGAGTTGTTCTGTGATTGGGAGTGGAGGGTAGTTTTAATACATAATCGGGGTATTAGCATCACAAAACGTTCATTCATCAAGCACATCCAACCCGTGATTGTAGATGTGATAAGAAACTGAGCGGTTTGATGGTCTGGGATGCTTAGAGAGCTGGTGAAACAACAAAAAAATTAAAGTTTATTCTGTGTACTATTTTAACGCTCACGACGCTTATTGGTTCACGTTTAAAAAAATATAATTATAACTGTCTAAGAAAAAATATTAAAAAATCTAGTCATGAATTTACTATATGTACTTTTTTTGCAATAATGTGAGTGTTGTTTATAAACTACAATGCGCAAAATTAAAAAAATTAACAAATAAATGAAGGTCAATTTTATCTGTGATTTTTAGTATTTGTTTAAAAACAACATTGTCCTATTAAGGGTTAAATATTATATTTTGTCTTGTGTAGATTAAGTTGTCACAATAAATAATTTTATTTCTTTCTTCTTTCCTACAAAAAAGTTTTTAATATAATAAATTTGTTTATTATAACAGGAAAAAGATATACAATGAGTTCAATTTATCGCTTATAACTAACAATAATGCCTATATAAAGTCTATCAAGTTAGGCAAGCGAATAATTAAAACTTGCTTAATTTTAAAAATATTGCTCTTCTTTTAATGAAATGTATATCGAAAAAATCTAAAGGCATATACCTTTTACTGAATAATCTCGAAATCGGTTCGTAAATGACGGATAACTAACATAAAATTTATATCCAAATTTGAGAACCTACTTCATTCATTGAAATCAGTTATAAATTTTTTATTATTTACTTTTGTTTTTAGTGTAGGTACAACTACACTAAAATTGTGAATATTTGTTATAGTATAGGTACTCTCACTCGTGCTTGTTTAAAACTGATAACTTATCCGAGTTCTAAATTAAATTCAGATGGTTTTAACAACTCTTTAGATCTATTTCATACATTTATTGCACACAGTCAGATCTGAGATACGGGACAAACTAATTATACTAAACTAGCTCCCGATACTTGTGACCCTTCATTTGGTATTTATGTAATTAACAATAGGTTCTAGCTGATATTATTGATTTTGAATTTATCTTATTACCACAGTACATCGAGTAGCGAGTGTGGCTCTGTGGAAAAACGTATGATTTCGATCTGACGGCCCCTGGTTCAATTCAAACCACTTTTGAGTTAGTTAGAAATAATCATTACAAACAAACAGTCGTTAAGCCAAGTCAGAGGCTTACGAGCGGCTTGAAAACTCTCGACACCTGACCAGAGTTTGGCCACTTAGCTCATATGAAAAAGAAGAAGAAGAAAAAGCGGACTGATTACAACATAAATCTGACGAACCACTCTTGAGTTACTTAGAAATAATCATTACAAACAAACAGTCATTAAGCCAAGACAGGCCTTTGGGCGGCTTGAAAACTCTCGACACCAGAGATTGGCCACTTAGCTCGTACGAAGAAGACAAAGAAGAAACTGACTACATCCAACATAAATCCTACAAACCACTCTTGAGTTAGTTAGAAATAATCATTACAAACAAACAGTCATTAAGCCAAGGCACTAGTTATTATTCTGTGCCAAGGCAGATATGCCTCAGGGCGGCTTGAAAACTCTCGACACCAGAGCTTGACCAATTAGCTCACACGAAGAAAAAGAAACTGATTTCATCTAACATACTTCGATGACCCATCTTATCTTAATATATATAAATCTCGTGTCATAATGTTTGTCCTCAATGGACTCCTAAACCACTTAACCGATTATAATAAAATTCGCACACCATGTGCAGTTCGATCCAACTTGAGAGATAGAATAGTTTAAATCTCAAATTATAGACGCAATTTTAATTTATTGCTAATTATTGTTTGTTATTATTTGACAGTCACAATTATCTGTTAATTCCAAATGATTCTTACAGATACCTTTCGACTGGGTTGAGTAAGTAATCAATAGATGGCGCTGCTATGGTAAATCTACGAACGTGTCATATACGCTACACTATCTATTTTTCATACCCCTAAGTGAGGCAAAACAACGTTTGCCGGGTCAGCTAGTTATTAAGTAAGTTAAAAACAATCATCACAAACAAACATCTACAACTGTCAACTAACAATCATGAAAGACGTTACGTTTTCGTTAAAATTTAAACCTGAAATAATTGTGAAATAAACACAACACAGCTGCCTGAAAAAGGCAGTGGAATTAAACAGGTTATTAGTGTAAAATTACCCGAGCGCCGGGGTCTAATGTCGCCGGTAATAAAGCCTGCGCATTTCAGAGACAAGGAGGCAGAAATACTACTGGAAGTGATAATATTTTTATTTCATTCATTTATTCAATTAAATAGTTATAACAGTTTTTACACCAAACGCTAACTATTTTAGACTTATAAACTACACTCCTGAATGCACACACAAAGCAAATGACGGCACAACAGAAGACATCGATTTATTTTTTACTCGTACTAGCTTAATAATTATTTGTTTTCTTGAGTTTCACTTGTTTCTCATTCTTGGACTACAGTTGCATCACCTTAAGCGATGAATATTGAGATACTGTTAGTTTTTTTAGCCAGATAAATTTTTGCTGATGTTTTGCAATGATGCGATGCTAACTCTTGCCTAGAAGGACGAGTTCTCTCGTGCTTTGAAAACCATGACCATGTTCTTGTCATAGTTATGTACTACTAGCTGCGCTCCGCTCTCTTACCCGCGTTTATCCGGGATAAAAGTAACCTATGTGCTAATCCAGAGTTACACCTATCTCCGTACCAAATTTTACCGAAATCGGTTCAGCTGTCGGAGCGTGATGTAGTAACAAATACACACTTAAAACTTTGACTTTGACTTTGATAAAGAAATAAAATAATAAAGAAATAAATAATGATATTCTATTTTTATGTCACGTCCGTTAATTCTCTATATCCGCGCGCGTCGCTCGAACGTGGGGTGTTTGTGGGGGGCTAAACCCAGCCCCCAGTGGGGATCGGAAAAGGGGGCTTGGAGGTAGTAGGGGGGCGTCCTTAATTACCGGTGCTTTTATAGTTTTAATGAGTTCATTTTGGACCGGGGCTAACAAGCGGCGTAAATACCTATTTAAACCAATTTTGAAATTAATATTGAAAGTGATGGGACATATTTCGTTTGTCGATATTATTGGACGTTGTCTGTGACGTAAGATTCTTTATAATTAGTTCTGTTTAAATTATGGTGTGTAGTGAACTGTATTTTAACTGACATAAAGTCTTGCAAATAAATACAGTTAATTTAGATTTAGTATGGACTGAAGAAATAAAAGCTATTGATTATTTCAAGCAAGATTACGTCTAAGTAGATTTGTAGCAAACAAAAAATCTGGGATTGTTAGGATCCGTTTTCATTACATTTTGTTACTTCAAGGGCTCAATTACCCCATCATTAACACTGACATATTTTTTCAAGCTAAGCAAATGATTAAAATTCAACTTATTTTTTGAATAAGATTTTTAAATGTTTAAATAAAAATTGGGTATATAAATTAATATGAAATATACCCAATACATAAAAGTATCATAGAAAAAGGTCTTAGGGTCAAAGTATATAAATACGAAATAATTTATTCAATATCTTTTTTTTTACATTCTGAGAGCATTGTTTATAGAGAACGATAATCTATCGATACTTTAAGCACAACCCTAGAACCTTTATCAGCTTACCGACGTTCCCGCCGACTATTTTGTCGATATTAATTAAAAAGGGGTCCGCGTACAAGTTAATATTAAAGAAAATTAAGCAATCTACCCGCCGCAGAAGTTGCTAATGAATTTTCACAATACACCAACTTTGCTTGTTAGGTATTATAAGGAGAAAGCTCTGCGGTTACCGTACAGTTAGAAATAAGTTTGTTTGGCTTAATGTACATAATTATATATACGAGTACATATAGGTCTATAGTTTAATTCTGGGGTTTTAATTCGTTGGAGGTTAAGCTTAAAATTTGCTTCTAGGTGTTGATAGGCACTATTCACTCGCCATACCTGCATAATCAGCTTCGTAATTTTATGCGGCATAACCGAGATCGTAGGCGTGCGTACTGCTGGGACTCAGGGCCTTCTCTCATGAGGAGAGACATAAAGGTCATCCACCGCGCTATCCAAGTCAGAGTTGGCCGATGACACACGTCTTCAGATATTGTGATCCTCAAACATGTCAATTTCCTCACGGTGTTTTCCTTCACCGTAAAGCGAATGCGAATCCACACATGACTTGAAAAACAAGTCATTGGTGTAGGGCCGGGATCGAACCATGGGCCGTCTGATGGAAAAGCAGACGCTATTGCCACCGAGACACACTCGCTTCATGATAATTGTATAAAGAGAGATTAATAATACTTCAGTCCATATTGATCATATTGATGAAAGTTATGATTATGTAAATATAATGTAATAATTATGTATCAATATGATAATAAATAAATTCTATTGTATTTTCTTCTTAAATACAGACAGTAATACAACAGACAATGATAATAGATACCTATGACATCAAATTTAATCCGGATTCCCCGATCCCCGACTCAAGTATTTAAGACCACACCTACCTTCATCCGCTACTGTCCCCTTGCCCCCCTGGGGGCGAACTCCCGGGGGATGAAGAAGGGGGAGCGGTGGGGGTAATAGCCCCGCAATTATCGCCCTATTAAGTAGTAGGGACGCAATAGGAAGACCGCTGCGACGCGGCGGAATGGTTTATGGTTTGGACGTAGATTGTAAGTATGTATATACATTTTATACATATCTACAATCTATGTATGTATATGTATAAAGTTACTATGGATGTAGTATGTTTTTATAAGTTGGATTTGTATTTTTATATGGAGTACATAAAATAACGGCTCTGTATAATTCTATAAAGCTATATATTTATATAATACTAGCTGACCCGGCAAACGTTGTTTTACCTTAATAAAAAAAAAATCTAAATATACAGTAGCCGATTCTCAGACCTACTGAATACGCATATAAAATTTGGAAAAAATCGGTCAAGCCGTTTCGGAGGAGTACGGTAACAAACACTGTGACACGGAAATTTTATATATAAGATAAGATAATAAGTTTCACACACGGCTGGTTAGCCCCATACTTAACCACAAGCCGTTTGGGCTCTGCGTTGCGTATAGATGAGTGAATGAACGAGTCAGGACAAAGAGTCTTATAGTACAGATTTCTAGTTTGTATTATGGTTGCTAACACAACTAATATACTAGATACATATGCGTACATAAATATTTTATATCCTTACATTTTTAATACTCATACCAAGAGTCAACAAATTTCGTTCATCACAAAGATGTTGGCCGTGCCAGGAATCGAACCCGAGGCCCTCCGATTACCAATCCAGCATTGTATTACGCCAACGAGGTCGTCAATAAATCAATGTAGACGCTCAAAATCAATCAAACGCCATCTAAATATTCCAAAGACTAACCAACCACCCACACGTACAAATTCAATATCACCTAATAAGCAGCTCAAAGATACACCGACATTGAGAATCATTTGTACGCTAAATACACTATAGCAGGCAGTATGAGTCACCATCGATTTTATTATAGATCGAGAATCGGATCAAATGAAGTATTCTTTGATGGTTAAGATGATTGTACATTGGAATATCAGAGAAGGTTTCAAATATATTGCTCATCCTTTTTAAAGTTTTGTAGTTGCGTGGTACAAACTTTCGTATGGTTTTTAGTTAGCTATGCCTATTAGTACAAGAACTATGAACCATATTAACAACAACAACACATATTATATTAGAGGAAAGACACCCAACTTATTTAACATGACAGTTATATTAAGACGTTAACGTAACGTTCCCAATGCTGGGACTCAGGGCCTTCTCACACAAGGAGAGAGATATAGGCCATAATCCACCACGCTGGCCAAGTGCGGGTTGGTGGATGACACGTCTTCGGATGTTGTGGTCCTCAAACATGTCGGTTTCCTTACGATGTTTTCCTTCACCGTAAAGCGAGTGCAAATCTACATATTACTTGAAATGGCTGGGTCGAACCAGGGGCCGTCTGATTGAATAGCAGACGTTTTTACCACCGAGCCACACTCGCTTTTTAGTATAATATACATAATATAAAATATGTATGTACGTATGCAATATAATGTAGGATATCAGTGGTATTAGCAACCATAATACAAACTAGAAATGTTGCAGTATGGAGTTAACCAGCCGTGTGTGAAATGTGTAAAAAAAAAACAAGGAAAAGAAAGGCCTAGAAGGTCAAAGATCAAATTAAGGAGAAGGCGAAAGTCAAGTCGCATAGGGAGGTCACGGATTTGGGATATCGATATCTCCCTATCCCAAATCCGTATCCTCCCTATATGTATCGATATATAGGGAGGATATCGATAAATAATAAATTAAGAAACACACGCAAGCTAGCCATACGATATCCTGCGATGGACTTTCTTTTACCCAACGAGTCATAGTCATTGGATAAGCTCAGAAGTTCTTAGGTAGAAAAATTCCGGTTGTGTACGCACAGCCTTAGCATAGGTGTTGTAATTTTTTTCTAAAGCTTGCCAGTGTTGACAGAGACGTAATCAATAAATCACTCGGCGCAACAAAGACCTGAATGTGTGTTGATTGTACATCGCGAGAATGCTTTTAGTAGGTGTTAGTGATGGCTGGAAACTAATATCGATGTATATTTTATCGATATCGACCTTTAGCTTTAATATAGGCAATGTCTATGGTATAATAATATTAATTAGTGTTACTTTAGAAATAACTAGTTTACAATAGTATTGTTTATTTTATTAAATCAGTTTGCTAAGATTTTAAAAACAGTTTTTGTAGAGATTTTTATAATTGCGTTTTGTTTTGCTTGGTATCTTATTTCGTATTTGCACTCGCTTTACGGTGAAGGAACAATATTGTGAGAAAACCGGCATATTTGAGGACTACAATATCCGAAGACGTGTGTCATCCGCCAACCCGCACTAAGCCCGCCCGCTTATCTCTCTCTCCGTGAGAGAAGGCCCCGAGTCCCAGCAGTGGGAATGTATAGTGGGCTGCTTATGCGTATGTCTGCTTCGTAAGAAGTGACTTTTCATAGTTTTTCACAGATGAGTTTGCTGAATACAGGGTGTTTGTTTGTTGATATATATTATTATTATTATTTTCTAACTTATTAAATATTTTCCTCCTTTTGATCCTATCGTATATTATTTTTTGCACTCCAATAAAGACAAAAAGTAATGATGACTGTTGCGCTTTTAAATAATAAATTTGAACTCAATCAATTTCTCCAGTGCACGACGTACTATCCCAATTAACAATCTAGGATCTACAATTTGGGAGGTCCGATAAAAATTATCGATATCGATAAATACATCAAATTGTCTCAATCAAAGAGGCTTGGTGGTCCGGCGAGGCTTTGATCAAATCTGCCGAATCACGGCACGCGATTCAAATATGACGATGATATGACTCTTGTGTCATTCGCCAGATCTATCGACAACTAATCATGTTTACATCCCATCTCTATTCCTAAGGAAATAAGGATGATATTTGGCTGTATTTTGGTATGGCTATTGCAAGTATATTTGTGTAATAAATGAGATAAATCGGTGTCTATTAAACTGTTATTATACGTCTATTGAATGCAAGTTAATAAAATATTGTTAGGTAGTTACTGGCAGGCAATGTGTGGTGATTTCATTACTAAGCGATTTGGGGAACAGTTAAATTGCTTTGTTGTGTTAGAAACTTATAAGAATGGGGTCAAATTGATTGGTGAACTTCTTGATTGAATTTTTTGAAGCACTGTTTTGGACTTTCGCGGAGATTTGACACGTATGAAAATAATTTATTTAATTTAATGACATGTATTTCTTTTTTAAAAATAATATAATCATGTCCTTGTTCTAGTCCTTGACATAATCGTACTTTGTGAAATATATAAAAAATAGGACTAATTACATCTAAACCTGATAATGTAGAGTCACCTTAACTATCTTGTTGTCTATGAACTGTCAATATGTCGACTGTCAAATGAATTTGTTGTTGTTTGTGATACTTTGTATTTTGCAATGATGTTACGAGTATATGTACCTCAATGGTATTTTGTGTCAGATGAATGTAATTATTTTTATAATTTTATAAGTAACTTTGTGAGTATCTTTATATACTTATAATCATTTTAGATGTTGTTTTGTGTGATTTGGCGCCGATATACCATGCCTATCCATCAGACAGGCATATCGGTAGTATAGTATAATCGACTAGTAGATACTAGGCGATTCTTACTTAAGACTAGACTTACTGAAGTAGGTCTGAGAATCGGCTATAATCTACTTTCTTTTACTTTCCATACCCCTAAGTGATAGGTAAGGGTTTTTCACCCTTAAATTTATTTCCTAAATCTATTGTCGAAATTTTTTGAATTCATTTTTAATAACGTAATGTGGCATAAAAAATACATACAACCCCGAATTTTGACTTTTTACCTCTATTTTTTATGGCCATTTTAGTAATTTAATAATTTTTGATCCCTGTCGATAACTGATGAATTATAGTGTTTTTAACTGTACTTAAGGCAAAATAACGTTTGCCGGGTCAGCTTGTAATTTATATAAAGCTCAAAATGTATAAAGCATTATAATATGATGAGCAAAAAGTACAGCACTCAAGAAAAACCCAACCACATTATCGCTCAATTTTTCCTCACTCACCAATTTAGTGGTACACACTCACTTAGCCTAAGTTAACCGCTTATAAATGCCCTCTCCCATAATGGTTAGCTTACATTAGTCCGGTCGGCGCCCCGTTGAGGCGAAATTGCGCTAAAATTGGACCCCCGCGGTCCAAAATCACTAACACATTAAGTTTATTGCTTTGATATTGAGTGCCGTAATTTGCAAGGGTACGTTTGTTTTGCTTAATGATGTATGCACGTTGAAGAAAGCCTCTTTTAATTTGGACGACCTCGTTGGCGTCATGGTTACTATGCTGGACTGCCAATCAGAAGGTTCCGGGTTCGATTCCCGTCACAACATCTTTGTGCTGAACTAAATTTGTTGGCTGTCGGTCTGGGTGTTAAATATGTATCTATATAAAATATGTATGTATTGTATGTATATGTAGTATATCAGTTGTGTTAAAAACCGTTATACCAACTAGAAATGGTTCAGTATGGGGTTAACCAGCCGTGTGTGAAATGTGTCCTAATATTAAAAAAAAATAGCAGGGTTGGGCGCTGACGCACTGAGTCCGCTGAACTCAAGGGGGGTGGGAGTTGTGTTAGGGTGCAAGACTGCTTCAGACTTCGTCTCAAGCACTCCTGGGTCCGATATGGCTCCGTAGGCTAATCTTAGATTTGTGGATCTTCTGAGGGCCTCAGTTTCTCTTGTTGCCACTTAGTCCCTCTTCACCAGAGTCAGTTTGGAGGAGTTCTTTTCTTTAAACTAATATGACATTACTAAAAAAAGACGTTAGAAAACAAAAAAATCTCTTGCTAACCTGTGATCATTGCACTAGTGAACTTTAAACATTGACATTGAACAATGGACATTATGTGAACTGTTAAAAAAAAAAATTCAACTCAGTGTGATATAGGCACATCAGCATAATGCTGCTTGCCTATAAATCAAATAAATAAAAAAAATAAAGGCTTCGATTAGAATTATTTATTTAATTAGATTAAAAGCCTTGTCAGTTTGCCAGACCTACCTAAGGACATGAAATAATTCAAAACAAACCATTTTCACTATACATACGAGTATCATTTCACAAAATATTTCTATGAACGACCATAAATTATCACACAAAATATTCCGAAGCGATAAATCGTAGAGATTCCCAGCGTTCTTACTTACGGACCACTTTGAATCAATATTACAAAACGAAACCGATCGTCGAGCAAATGAAGTCGTAACAATGGACCTTTTTTATTTTCAAAAGAGCACATAACTTAGAAAAGAAACAGTCTATTATATAGCTTAATGCTTGCTTATAGAATTCAATTTACAATGAAAGACAAACAGGCTTTGACAATCAGGTTCCTGGCAACAATTTGCATATTTGCATCCCTTTTACTCTTGTACTGAGGTCAGTAAATAGTTGGGATAGTTTAGAAACGAAGCGTTTTGCTAGTCTTGTGAGTCTTCGATCTTGTTTGCATCTTTGTTGGTAGAATTATCTTTTTAAGGCAACAACAAAAAACGCCTGTAGCTCGGCTAGCTAAGGTGTTCTGACGCGATCATCAAAGCTAAGGAACGGTTGATGCGGACGGTGTTTGGATGGGTGACCATGCACAAGCCTGACGTTTTTCAAGTGCCGCAATTTTCTGTTTGGTGCTACCGTGGGTCGGATGACACGTTAAACTGTAGGTCGCAGCTGTTAGGCTTAGTACAAGCAGTCGTTAAGCCTAGTAAGAGGCCTTCGGATGTCATGAAAACTTTTGACACCAGAGCTCACTTAGCATTTCATTTTTATTTTATTCTTATATTGGCACCCCTATACAGTCCCTGTTAGTATTATTATTATTTAATTAATTTAGTTTCATATGATTTATTTTGTGCCTGAAATAAAAAACTTTTATTTTTTATTATTAGCTCGTACGAAGAAGAAGGGCAAAATCTTGAATTTACAGTTTTTAAATAATAATAATAAATAAAACGTTTATTTGTCCAAACAAAGTGGTGGACAATAATGTAGTAGAATATTTTTACAAGTAGTCTTTTTAGTCTTAGCTTCGATGATCGCGTCAGATCACCTTAGCTAGCCGAGCTACAGGCGCTACATTCATATAAGATGCTATCATTACAAAGACTAGCATTATTGACACATAACGGTCAGTTTCATTTTTCACCTTGAAGTATTTTAATGAGCTTATAAAGGTATATTTTTTACTCAATTATAAGCCTACTTTGTTAACTGTACTCTTTAAAGGCTGGTACATACACATATTACACACAGTTTAAACTGCACATTTTTCGTAGTGTAACAATACTGAATTGACGACCTCGTTGGCGCAACGGTCACCATGCCGGACTGCTAACCAGAAGGTTCCGGGTTCGATTCCTGGCCCGGCTGACATCTTTGTGCTTAACTAAATTTGTTGGTTGTGGGTCTGGGTGTTAAATATCTATCTATATAAAATATATATGTATGTATATGTAGTATATCAGTTGTGTTAGCGACGAACGAACGAAAAGGTTCAGTATGGACACATTTCACACACGGCTGGTTAACACCAGCCGTGTGTGAAATGTGTCCTAATATTTAAATTTATATTTATTTTATATTAAAAAATGTTGATCTGTTTTTTTTATTTATTAGACTCGTTTTACGCTCGACCACATTTCACTTGATGGTAAGCAACATTGCATCTAAGGTGGAACGCGTTTACTCAGAAGTAGCCAGTTTATTCGTGCCTTAAAAATCAACTGCAGTACCGTCCAATCGTGACGATTTTTCGTACGGTATGTAGCAGCCATAATTATGTATGAACTAGTTTTTTTAACAAAAATTAAAAACATCACTAGCACGCACGCCTGTATTATACATCTTAACAAAAATAATACGACAAACATATTATTTTATTATTATTCTTACACATTTCACACACGGCTGGTTAACCCCATACTGAACCATTTCTACTTCGTATTATGGTTGCTAACACAACTGGTATACTACATATACATACAAATATATTGTATAAAGGTACATATTTTACACCCAGACCCGCATCCGACAAATTTAGTTCAGCACAAAGATGTTGACCGGCCGGGAATCGAACCCGAAACCATCTGATTGGCAGTCCGGCATGGTAACCTTTACGCCAACGAGATCGTCAAGTAAAATAACTTAGTAACTGATGATATTTATTACAGACCATATTTGCACACGGAATTCTAACAAACAATAAAAAATATGTTGTATATATTTTGTTTCACCCACTTTTTGGATGTGTCCGTTTTAACAAACACACACATCCACCAACACGCATATGGCTGTGTCACAACAGCCGACGGTTTAATTACTAATTAACGATATCGCGAATACCGGTGCCACTGGATATGTCGACCTGTCACAGTTAACCCGACGGCGGCTTTGCTCAGTTTTGCGCAGGTAAAATTTATTGGGGGTCTAAAAGACCAAAGTAAAAAAAAAAAAAAGATGTAGGATAGGTTTTGTTTTATGTGAGCTTTGTGTTAGTAAAACATTTGAAAACCTGTGTAGAAATTTTCAAATATTTTTTATAAAAATTTATAGGTTTGCATTTGACCACATCTATTCCTGGTTTTAAGTAACTATTTGATGGCGTACTTAGAAAATGTTATGTACTTTTTGGAAAAGAGACCCAGAAAAAGAATGCCAAAGTTTTGCAGTTCTCACAAGGAAGGTTTACATAATTATATTTTATTTTAAACATTGTTACCTATGTAAAACATTAATATAAAATCATTTTTTTTCGCATGCAGTCATCACTTATAAAGAATAGTTATTTACAATTAGACTAAGTTATTTACGTAGTTAAAATAGTATTTTATAATTGGTGGTGCAAAATGTGTTTATTGCCTGTTAAATAAATGAATAGTTTTAATAAATTTTTATTTGAACCAAACGATGAAACCAATCTACTCACTATTTGACATTATTTGCATAATACAAATTAGCAAATGTAACAAACCCGGTAAATAAAGTTCACCCAAGTGAACGCACTCCGTAAAAGCAGTTACACGAAAATCATGTTTTTTGATCAAACATAAACACTCATTAAGGGGTTAAAAGCACTACCATAACGAGCCGTCGCTACAGGCATGAACAACTTTTTTACAACTGTCTCTTTCACACGTGTGTAGAAAGGTATCGTTGTCTCGCTCGCACTTGGCAATTAATGCAGTACGGTAGCAATGGAAGAAATTAGTTAAAGATACTTAGCCCGGTTTGTGGCTTGTGTCAACAGACAAGTAGCGGGCCGCTTTTTGTCCGTTTTAAATTTCGAACCTTTTTGTTTTTTTTTTGTTCGGATGTTTCTTTCGTGCCAGTGGTAGTGGTCAGTGGAAGGTCAAGTACGACCTGTACGACCTTCAGTCTTAAATAGTTACAAAAATATAATTATACATCATTTAAAAATTAGAAGCAGATTATAACAAACGGCAGACAATTTTGTTTACATAAAGAAACAGTTAATTTTTTTACTCATTCCACTTAATATGTTATCGTACAGGCTGAAAATGGTGTGTGTGTGCGAATGTGTGTATGCGATTTGTTGCTTTTTTACAGTCTAATGGCTGAAATTTTGGTGTAAAGTAAAAGTAAAAGTAAAAAAGCCATTTATTCAATTACAAATTATAAGGTTCTGTTTCAAATTCACAATCACAATGTCACTATTTATAAAAAAATAAATTTAAATTTTGAAATTTTGGTGTAACATGTGTGTAATTAGTGGTGTAATTATTGACTTGAAAAAATGCGGGTAAAACCGCGAAGTGCAGCTAGTAATTTTACTAACCAAAAGTTTCATAATTTAAATCCAATATTTATTCGCTTCTACTATAAAATTGAGTTAGAGGAATATCAAATTGGTATTTTAAGCTATATAAACTGCATACAAAAACAATGCAAATATAAAAACCATGAAAAACTAAGAAATTCAAAGCACTCCAGTAAATAAAATGCAATTGCTTTCCATTTCTTGTTCAAGTTACTGGATCATGTCAACTACAGACTCATTAGCGTTTGCGTTATTACATTTAAGGGTTAAATTATTGCTTGACGTATATTTTATTTACAAAGACCGCGGCGACGTGTGAAGATGAATTATTATTAAATTATAATATAAATTATGTGTTCTTTGTTTACAAAATAACGTACCGGAAAATATAAGAATTCGACTGAATTAATTTTCATGGAGTGTTAATTATGATAATAAGAAAAAAGGGGATTTTTAAGTTTGAATTATACCTACCATATTCTGTGAGAGAACGTTTTGAAATCTTATATATAAAATTTCCGTGTCACAGTGTTTGTTACCGTACTCCTCCGAAACGGCTTGACCGATTTTTACCAAATTTTATATGCGTATTCAGTAGGTCTGAGAATCGGCTACTGCATATCTATTTTTAAGGCAAAACAACGTTTGCCGGGTCAGCTAGTATTATCTAAAAAACATAAACATTCTAATAATAATAAATAAATTTAGTAGCTTTTTATGTCATTTAAGTTGGTAGATATAATTTGAGAAGATGATGTTTATAAAAATAATTTTAAATAATGTTGAGTTGTATTTGTATAATTATTATCAATTGTATTTTTGTTGGTAAATTGGGTAAGATTTTTATAAGTAATTTATTTAACACAATAAGCTTCATAGTTGCTCAATATACTCACTCTTTCTTAAGCTAAGTTAATTAAACAAATTAAACAAGGACTAACACATTAAAATAACAAAAAAACTTAAAAACACACAAACGTACACACTATCTTATTTGTTCACTATTTAGCCGCTCACGCTGTAAAAAAGGGTATGTTTTGATCGCTTTACTATTCGGAATTTATTGTTTTTTTTACTAAGCTAATTATTTTTATTTATGTTTATCAGAAACTATGATAATTCAGATTTATTTTGTATACAAAAGTTGACTGTTTAGTTTTGCATATTTTTTTGTACAAAAGCTTCAACACTTAATTATACTTCATTCATTCTATATTTAAGAGCTGGGCTCTTCTTGTCTGTGAAGTTTTTTTCAGGTAATTCTGTCTTCGGCCAAATCCTTGAGCTCCCTATACGACATGACTTTCGCCTTCTCCTTAATTTGGTCTAAATATGATCTTCTAGGTCTTCCTCTTCCTCTCCTGGCTTCTATCAACAAAAAACCAAAAAACTTGAAGGCTTAATTATACTACACAATGGTATTACAAGTACTACTACGTACGCTATAATTACAAATGTTTTTTAATTAATCAAAGATTTTTAATGTGTGCTATTTGTGAACTGATAATATAAATAAAACATCACCTTTTTATATAAGAAATAGTCAGTGATCTTTCCCATAAAGCAACGCTTACTAACAAACACAAAACAAAACAAAAACTGCTAAAATAACCTGATGTTAAGCAGCGATATGGCCAACGTTGTTACACGCTTACCTAGGCACCTTTTTACTCTTGATTCCAAGACCTAAATTCAAAATTTCAAAAAATTACAAAAAAAAAATACCGTCATTGAAGCCCGAGCCCCCCTCAAATATTTAATTTAATTATAATTTTTAAAATTTATATTAACTACATATTCTGTAAATATTAAGAGGGTCTACCAAATGTCGTTTTAATTAAAGATCCTGTAAAAACTGCTTGAAAATTACGTTTCTTGTATGGCATAATTTTTACTTTATTTTTATTTAATTATTTATTTTGAAAAGTAATATACAACTAAATTCAAATATTCCGTTACATTATAACACATCGTCTCTCTTTCTATGTGTACGTTCTAGGAATTGGTTGCCTGGAAGAGATCGCTTTTAGCGATAAGGTCGCCAATTAAGGCACTAGTTTTTAAATACCTTTTTTGTTTCTGTAATTATTTTTAGTATGTGTTTTAATAAAGTGTTAATCTATCTATCTAAAGTGTTAAAGTATCTATCTTTTTCTTATTAATATTGAGTAAAAAATACGATAATAACAGGAATATTGTTTGGGGACCCCCCTTGATATCTTTTAATTTAGTATTTGTTGTTACGGAGGATATGTTAGTAGCCACGTAATTACATAATTTGTAAAAAAAAACAGTTGTCTAACTATCGCTTATATGAGATACAGCCTGTTGATGGAAAGACAGGTATACAGGAAGCCAGACAGAAAGGCCAATTAGTAGGGTCCAATTTTTACCATTTAGGTAAGAAACCCTACTAATATGACTTCGAAAATATAATTGAGACTCTCAAACTTGGATTATTTTATTTTTGAATGATACCTACATATTTTTGTGTTTAATATTTTATGTAATTTATAATTTTTAACCAACCTCTCAAATTCAATAAATATTGATAAACACGAGTAGAATATTGTCATAGCAATTCTCTATGATATTGTTCTCTGACTGACATAAATATCAAAAGGCTCATTTCCAATACAATGTTTAGTTTCCACTCCATCGCCTCAGTTAAATGCTATTGCAATATTAATTGGTAAATAACAATATAATTGGCATTTATAACTGCTAATAACGATCGTAGCAAGTAGTTGGGAGGAGAGACGTCGCACAAGGTCCGGCCAATCCGGCAAAACGCCGGATTTACTATTTGTTTTATTTCTCCAACATTTTATAATCAGTTTTTATTAAAATTTGATTATAATTATAGTGAGTTTGCCTACATATAAAAAAAACATACACATGGTGGTCACATTGTTAAAAAAAAAACCCAAAGTTTTCTCGTCATATCGGGTCAGACTTAAACAACCCGCCTCTAATCGTACCTGGTGCAAAATTGCCCATAATGTTGGTTGCATCACCGCGCTGGATAACTGGCTATCCGTGGCCACAAGTCCAACTCAGAGCGGGAGTATTTACGTTATAGAATAATTATTATAATAAATAATAATTATTAACTAACTAATAATAAATTTAAAATAAGACCACATAACTAATTCAGAAGACCGCTCCGGACAGAACTTGACGGAAAAGTACCAAATAATTATGTAGTGATGCGATAAAAATAATCTTTGTATTATCATAACGCGATTTAATAGAAAACCTATTAAATGACATCCAAAATGACCTTTGACACTATTTTGGCATTTGAAGTATTGAATGTCAAAAGTGACATCAGAATCGGATTCTTCATTTCTTCTAACCTATTAAACGACACCCAATTTGCCTGTGACACTGTTTTGACATAGCCGGTGACAAAATTGACACCGGAATCTGGTTCCTGACCCTTGACAACCTATTAAATGGGCACGATAAAATTATCGATATTTTTTTAAATGTAAAAGTATCAACTTTGACTGTAGTGGGTGGGTGCCACTGGTGGGAGATTGGTGGGTGACGGGTCATGCCCCTTATATTTCAATCTGAATCCATCTAAAATCCGAATCAAATAACATCAAACACATCCGGCAAAAATATTACGTACCATCCCTACTGATAATGCTCAAACAGTACGAAATACATTCACAATTATCAATTAAACTGTTGGAATAAGGTAAAAAAAAATCACTCAGACAGTCATTACTGTCTGTAAAGAATTGTTTAGTGGTTTTAATTACTATTTATTACCGTTTGGAAATGTTCAGGGTACCTTAAAACACTAGTAGTTTAACAAAATGTTGGTTGCCATATTATTTTTCGTTTGTTTTTTAACATGAGCAGTTCACTATACGTTCCCACTGCTGGGACTCGGGGCCTTTTCTCACGAGGAGAGCAAGAGGTCATTGCGGCGGAGAGCTTTTCTACGCCGCAATGGTTAACATGCTGCCATGAGACGGTTCCGGGCTCGATTCCCGGCACGGACAAAATTTTTGTGCTTAACTAAATTTGCTGGCTGTGGGTTTGGGTGTTAAATATACATCTATATAAAATATATATGTATGTATATGTAGTATATCTGTTGTGTTAGCTACCACAATACTAGAATTAGAAACTAGAAATGGTTCAGTATAGGGTTAACCAGCCTTGTGTGAAATGGGTCTTAATATTTATTTATTTTATTTTATTAGATTATAATAATAATAATAACTTTATTTAATTCGGGTTACCAGGACCCATATTAATTATAATAAATACAAGATTATGCAAGAGAAAGGACATTAACTTTTAATGGTTTTCTTTATTGATACGAAGATGTGTTCTAACCCTGTAGAATGATATAACGAATGGGAATTGCAAAGTGAAATAAATGGTTTACAAAGAAAAAGAATGCGAACTAGTGAAAAGGTAGTGAAAGTAGGACGATTTATTGTTTTACTTTACATTATTTGCTAGTTAGTTATAAAATATTTTACCAGTATTTCTTATCAACGTAAATTTATAAGTTATGTAGGTACTCGTAACTTAAGCGGTAGGAAAATGAATGCTTATCAATCTAACGGCCCTTGGTTCAATTCTGACCCTACACCAGTGACTTGTTTTTCGATATTATTAGTAGATTTGCACTCGATTTATGGAAAACGGAAAGCATCGCGAGGGAACCGAAATGTTTGAGAGCCACACTGCCCGAAGACGTGTGTCATCCGCCAAACTGCACCTTCCTGGCCAGCGTTGTAGATTATGACATATATCTGTCTCCTCGTGAGAGAAGGCTCCGAGTCTCAGAAGTGGGAACGTATATTGGGATGCTTATACTTGAATGCATGCATGTAGTTCCTTTTAAGTTAGGGGTTTTTATAGACGGCATTAAATGTACACTAAATTAAATAAATGAAAATACTTTATTCAAGGTTGTGTTTTCTTTTATTTGATCTGCAGGGTGATGTTATGGCATTCGTGAAAGTTATATAAAGTCATCTAAAATATTATTTTCGTAAGCTTGTAAGTCATTAAGTATTTCTTTTATCTTAGAACCTTCACTGAACAAGTATTTAAAGGAATCATTATTAAAAACTCCTGTTAAAAGAACAGTGGTAAGAATCTTAGATTCTTCTAAAATTTCTGAAGACCAATAAAATAGTACGATATATTCAAAACTATCAAAGAAATTTAAAAATTGTGTTTTGATGTCTATTGTTTTCCCCTTTTCCCATTTATTGATGCCATTTTTAATATTTTCAAATTGAAATTCCGCGTAATGATCTTCCATTAGTGCGTATATTTTGTCTACCGTATCGATAAGAATTCTTAATGCTATCGATCTATTATTCAAAGATCCGTCGTTGTTTTTAAATATTTTCCATTTCTTTGTAAGAATTTCGCTGAAAACTGTATATAAGTTACGAGTTTCTGATACATTTTGAGTCAGTGATTCCAAGTGCGTTGATATCAAGTCAATTGTACTCTTATCCATTACAGATTCGAAGAATGTTTTCTTTGTTTTAACTACTTGTTTTAATCTATCTGTAATATTAAGAAGTTTCGGGTCAGATAGTTTAAGGATTTTACTTAGCACATCAGCCAAGCGATCCGAAAACCCTGGAAATGGTTTACAAATTTTTAACCATTTGCATATATAAATGAAGTGCTTTTTCTTTGCACTGAATATTACATTTTCTGCTTTTATCGAAAATTGTTTACTCCAACGCTGGCGGTCAGTCTCATTCATATGGTTTATATAATTGTTGACTAAAAATTTGTATTGAGTTCCAAATAATCTGTTTACGGTTTCAAGGACGTCTAGAATATAAAATTCTTCTTCAATATTCGATGTAATTCTTTGTTTTGATAACGAGTCAAATACCTCTTCTACTGCATTTGAATAGATTTCAGTAACATTGTTTAGTGGTTCTTTTGTATCTATTGTCGCATTTGTATGGTTATTGATTACGTTGGCTAAGGTAAATAATTTATAATTACCGACTTCAATCATATGCTTTTTGAGTTTAATGTAAACTATTCTGTCATAAGTAAAATTGCTCCACGGTATTTTAGAGTCAGGAATTAAGTTTATTTCAGCTGACGCTTTGACTTGTTTAGGATTTAGTACAGTTCCTTCATATTTCGTCAGAATAAAACTTGATTTTTTAGTTTCTGTATTGTTTTGATCATTTTCTGTTGAATAGATAAATGTCACTGCAGTGTTTTCGTTTTCTGAACCATGTACTATTATTAAGCCTGGAATATTGAAGTAACAACCGTTATTTAACTTGTTTTTCTTAAGATTGGGTTCTTTTTTTACTAAAAAAACTAAACAATTAAATAAAAAAATAAGGTCAATATTGATAAATAAAATAAGCATTATTAGATGGAAAATAATGGGAAGGTCGGGGAAAGTGGTAATCCTGCTGGCAAACGAATGTGGGTCTTTGCACTGACTGATTTTAACCATTGCTACGTAGAGTCAATAAACAAAACATTTAAAATATTATTTGCTCTTCCCTACACTCATTTACCTACTTATGTAAACATGAACTTTCAAAGGTTTACTTTACTCAATCTAGTTATATTATATATCGGAATCATTATGTGAGGAGGGTAATGGAAAGCGTAGAAAAGCACAAGATTAGGTGAAGTGGTCTGCCTTTAGAGAGGCCTATGTCAAGTAGTAGCGTAAAATGATGATGGACATTTTATTATTATTATTACAGTATCTCACATGATATCACGAGGAATCCGAATACTGTCAAATATATTTTTATCATATTTGTAATAATACAAATACAGATGTTGACAAAACTTTCTTCAGCATTTCAGTAGGTAGTTTTGATGTGAACACTAAAATAGTATTTGGTATAAAAGGTAATAACGATTAATTATTTGTTACGCCTATTTACTCCAACTAATAAAAACATGTTGAACAGGCCTAATTTATTATAGCTGTATATATATTAATACTTTTATAAGTATACGGCTACTTTTAATACACCACCATAAAATTAGCACATGCAATTGTATATACAGCCTTCCTTTACAAAGAGAAATATAGTCTATAATAGACCACACTGTTCAAGCGCAGTTTGGTGAATAACATGTTATCAGATCGTGTGGTCTTCGGAATATGTAGGTTTCCTCACGAAGTTTTCCTTCATCGTACGACAACTTATGAATTTTACATAAGAATAAGCCTTTAAATATAAATGTCTCTCTAATAAATTTTCATGTATGTGCAATAATATATATAAGTAGTCAACCTTAGAACCGACATAAGTAATGCCACATCGAATAAAATACACACTTAGTGCACCCATTAATATCAATTTCATATCAATTTATTTGAAAAATTCAACGTTAACATGATTAGAACCCTTAGTAAGTAAGTCTTTGTTAACTGACAGTATATTACTTGAAGAACCTTTTACTATCAAATCAAGCAAAGTTTTAACTTCTGCTCTCACATCCAAAAGTTGCAAAAACGGCGTAACAACAATTTCAAATTCATTAATAAAATCGATTAATATTTTCTCTATGTCTACATTGTCATTTTCTTTCCATGACTTGAGGCCATCTATGACCTCTTTTACTTCTAATTTAATAGCATCTTCAGAGATAGATGCAAATGGTTTATCCAACAAATCAATTAATATCCTTAAAGCTTTTCTTGAAATTGATATCTCTTTTTCATTTTCTCTGTGGGCTTCGTGTCTGTGAAATAGGATTATTCTTAGAGTGCCAATAACATGCCGTAATTTAGACATATCTTTGTCCAAATACTTGAAATTTGACTTTAAATATGCAGCTACTTCTTTACTCAAAATTAATTTGAGGACTCCAAAGTCGACGATATTTTCAAATTTGTTCTTTAAAATGTTTGCTAAAATATTGAACTTTGTGTCTGGCAATTTCAAAATTTCACCAATTATTTTATTAATATGATCAGAAAATGCTGGATAGCGCCTACAAATTCTTGCTTTTTTACAAACAAGAAGAAACCCACGTATTTTTTCTTTCGATATCATCTCATTGGCATCGGTTTCAATATTTTTCCAGACATCGTCACTAATGGGAACGTTCGTTTTCTTGGCTTTTGATTTCATTTCCATTATCATCACGTCTAATTGGAATTCAAATATTCTGTTTGAGCTATCAACAAGATCTATTATGTATAATTGAGTATCAAGAAGATTTTTTTCTTTTACAACTTTTTTATACAAAGGCCGAAAATTCTCATTCATAAAGTAGAAGTAATCTTCACATATAAAATGAAATATGTCAGTGTCATTGCTATCTTTTTCTAGACGAGTTTTGATTTGTTTGCCAAAATTTGTTAATTGTTTATTTCCCCATGTTGATATGGAATTAAAAATATGAAAAATATTTAAATTATCTGCCATTTTAATAGCTTCTTCCATTCCACGTTTAGTTTCTTCGCTTATTTCGTGTACATCATTTCCGACGTCTGTTTTTCGAAGGTTTTCGGTTTGTTTAATTCCGCTTAGTTCTTCTTTCCAATCCATATCATCGATTTCACTTCTGATATTTTTTAGATTATCTATCTCGCCTGATTCTTCTTGTTGGTTCTCTCTCTTGATTACTGGATTGGTTTGAGCTGCTTCAGTAACAATATGTTTAGAATATTCTTCGACAAAACGTACAGCATTATTGCACATAGATGACGACATATCTACAATAATTAAAAAAATGTTACTTTTAAAATTGGTTAAAACGTAAGGCAGACTCGCAAGATATTTCAGAAAAAGGTAAAAGAAATAAGATAAAGCTAATTCACTGGAAAACAAAAACCATCATTAATAAAATATTTTAAAAAAAAATCTAGATTGTATATAAACTGACATGTCGTTATAAGATAAAAAAATAAAATAATATTATTTTCCATGATGTCAAAAACAAAACTAAAATCTATAGTTGAAATCACGAATAAAACGTTTTATTTACAGTTATTAAAATGTAATCACTATTACTAAGGCTCGTTTCAATGTAATTAAAATGATACGACTACATTAATTACGAGCTTAAACCGCTTTATTTTTATTTGAATTTCTCGTCTTAAAATTTTTGTTTTAAAAATCACTTCATCTATTGTCACATTGATAATGTAAGTTTTTATTTATAATAAGAAATATCTTACACCATTATAATATTTGAGGATTAACACCTACGAAATAAAACTCTCAAAAGATTAGACGGGATTACCACACTACTCTCAAAACAAACTATTGAAATCGCATTTTGAAACCATTGTGCTGATAATTGACTTACAACGGGATTAGTTACTCAGCAGGCGTGCCAATAACATTTTTGACAGATACTTGACGTTTCGCATTGATTTGTAAAGCTAAGGACACATGGCGACACTCAAACTTAACAGTAATGTCGACACTAACTAAAATTATATTTAAAAAATCTGATTATTGGGTAATTGAAAAAAAAATTTGACACAAGTTTTAATTTAAAAAAAAAAAAACCAGACGGAATTTTGTAAAGGGTGGCCGCCTTGATTATTAAATTTATCATAATATACGTTTTCTACGACCTTTCATTTGATACCGATTTTGGGGCAGTTGTAATATAAATATGTCATCCGCCATTTTGTAGAGGCTACCATCTTGGTCCGCCTAATAAAACTTACAAACAAAAAATTCGAGATCGTAATAGGGCCCATCCGTTTCGGACACGTGAAACTTATGACCCCGTTTTTCGCCAGGGGTTAAAAAGAGAAACAAAGACAAAAGTACTAGTATTTAATAATATTGATGATAAACTGTGTTTAGCTAAGCAAAGTCTCCGTTGACCTAAATACGAAGACTTCCAACAGAACATACACAAAAAGTGATGTCGACACTACACCTACTTCAAAGCTGGTACTTGATCATTGCTGAAAGAAATCGCTGGAAGAAATAGGGAGCGCTCAGGAACCGTCATTGATCCGGGTTAGTTAGGTTGTGGGTCGTTGATGTACTGAATAAGACCACCATGATATTAATTGTGCGAGTTTGCAATCCAGAATGGTACACCATTGCTGCAGGATGAAGATAAAGAAGTGTTTTGGTGTATTCATGATGAGATCCCAGAACTCTCCTTTTTAGGAGAGTTCTATCCCTTGTGGTTTTGCACATGGGATAGCAATTGAGGGGGTGTTAGTGGGTATAAATCCCACATACCCCGGCTGCACCCCCATGCAGCTGGGGAGCTAAGAAGATATCCCTCTCGTAAAAAAAAACGCTGGTACTTGATGTAGAGTCGACTCGACACTAAAGTGTCTGGTGTCAGTGTATCCCTTGCTTGACTCACAGCCTATTATTGTAAACGCCATCTGAATGGGATGTATTATGTTTGTTTTTATTGAAATATTAATGCTTTGGTGGGCTTGAGGACAATGAATTCATGCATTGAGCGTTCCTGGAAGGATTTCCTGTCATATACATTTCTATTATTGAGGGAAATTAAAAGACGTCATAGTAAAATATAAACTAATTTAGCGATTTTAAACTTTACAAGTAGTAAGTCTGTGACATTAGAGTTATCTTAGGTATAGATTTACTAAGTAAATTTTTAAATTAGTACAGTTTATCAAGCAAGTAGCTTCTTTTTCTTGGTATGGGCAGGCCTGTGTCACTCCGCGTGTAGGTGTTAAAAACATACCTACGGGCGGCGGCCACTCCGGAGTGGCCAATCTAGTAGGCTGCCACAAGCGAACGAAAACACACGCGTGCGCGCTATATGTTCGACCACGTTCAACTTAATTATTTGCGAAGTACCTTCTAGTTATTATTCTGTGTTATTTGACTGATTCATTATATAATTGCAAGATGGACTCAAAACGAAAAAAAGCAAAAAAATATTGTGCAGTATTTAATTGTTTAAATACGGATCGTGATCGAAATTTAACTTTTTTTTTGTTACCTAAAGACGCTGACAGGTATGGGTAAAATCTATTTTGACTGGATTACATTATGAAATTAATTCAAACTACAAACCGTTTCTCCCCGTACTATTCCAATATCCTAAAAGTACAATAAAAAAGATATTTTAGTCGTTTCATTCGAGTTGCATTTCATTTGTCGTACATTTACGAACTTAGACTAAGAGCCCAACGCAAAATATTTTCAGTGATACTATAGATGATACCTATGGAATTTTATTCGCGCTAGATGGCATATGAAGTAGTTTCTCGAAGTAAGCAACCATAGTCCGTGGCTCTTTCAATACCACAGAATAATAACTAGTACTACGTATAACCATGTACAACGTATTATGACCCGTAGCATAGTGAATTAAGGCCCATATTCCTTTGAAAAGAAATTGGTAGGCAACGAAATGATCACGTGATTGACTGGACCGCGAGCTAAATTAAATCATATTGTTTATTACATTGAGTTCATATTTCTTTGAAAACCATTGCGAAGTGAAGCTTCTGTACGAAGTACAAGTTATTATTCTGTGGTATGGGCTAAGTAGCGAAGCTCTGGAGTCAAAAGTTTTCAAGCCATCCGGTCTTTGACTGGACTAGTAAGTAGCATGTAATTTAATTAATCTTATCAACTATACCTAGGTACACGCATAAGCTTAAGCAGCCCACTATACGTTCCCACTGTTGGGACTCGTTGCTTTCTCTAACGGGGAGGGAGATATAGATAGATCATAATCCACCAGGATGGCCAAGTGCGGGTTGGCGGATGACCTATATATCTATATGAATTTACTTAAATATTAATCGCAGTACATAAATAACAGCAACTGAGTCTGTTTCGTGAGAAGTATCATCCGGGGGTCATCAAAAGCAGAGTAAATAGGTATTTTCTAAACAAGCGTGCCTCGTTGTAGACTACAGCGTAGTTTAACATTAGGCAAGCTACTCGTATCAAGGGTAAAAAAAAAACTGATATAATTCTCAAATCCAATTTTTCGTCATCAAATCATTTGCCAATCGTACTGACCATTCCAAATTTGAAAGCTCGTAAAAATCCAATCATCAAATTACATACACATTGCCAAACGCTCACTTGACATTTCGATGTTATGTCAGTTTGACAGCTGATTATTGTGTCGTGATTGGCTCATTGTCGACCACCCGACCGCTGTCAAGCTCGACGCGGGTTTTTCTTGTAAACAAAGGGATTTTCGAGTATTGTTGGATTTGGACTTGTGGGCAAGTGGTTAAGTCGATATTTGAATATTTCTGGTTTGCTCAGTTAAAAATAATTCCTTGTCATTCAATATTAAATACTAATTAATAATAAAAAATAAATAATAAATTTATTGACAAAAATATTTATGCTATTTTCATTATCAATAACATTGTGCTATTTTCATTTTCATTATACAATAAACTTTTTTATCTTAAATCTTTAAATGAGCATATATATAATTGGAATCTCGGAATCGGCTCCAACGATTTTCATGAAATTTAGTATATGTTTAAAATAAATTGTTGGCACTGTTGATGCGTTTTCCATATATAGTGTAAACTCCATGTAACGTCACTCGATTTAACGACAAACTCTATAAAGCGTCGAAATCAATTGGCTTTAGTTGGTTTAGCTTGTATTCCATACAATGATATACGCTAAACCAATCCATTTAACGACTACTCTCTATAATGCCATAAAATGAACTGTCCCTTCAGTGTCGAGATATAGAGTTTACACTGTATTTTATTTCCTAACTTCTATGAACCAAAGGGTTAAATTTGACTAAGGGCAAAAAATCAAGATCACATGAATAAGAAGTTCCTATAGGATATAGTTTTTTTTAATAGTTGCTCTAATTAATGTAATGTTCTTTCTAAATAAGACAAAACATTACAAAATTTATTATAAAGCATTTTTTTTAAATGTATAAAAATCTCACTTATGCCGCTTTCACAGCAACCCCACCGCTAAATGAAATTAACTGATAAAATTGGATTTTACTCGGTTTCATACACTCGACTTCTTCACAATGCAGTCAATCGTTTTCACATTATGACACAGCCTACACAAAAGGAACCCAACTGTTTTTAAAGTTGTGTTTTTGGAAGATGGCTTAAGTTGTGAAGTTGTGAATCTCTTGTTAAAAATGTTTACAAATTAAAAAAGCAAGTGTGGCTCGGTGGTAATAATGGTTATAATCTGCTTTTCAATCAGACGGCCCCTGGTTCGATCCCGGCCCTACACCAATGACTTGTTTTTCAAGTTATGTTTGGATTTGCACTCGCTTTACGGTGAAGGAAAACATCGTGAGGAAACCGGCATGTTTGAGGACCACAATCCGAAGACGTGTGTCATCCGCCAACCCGCACTTGGCCAGCGTGGTGGATTACGGCCTATATCTCTTTCCTAGTGAGAGAAGGCCCCGAGTCCCAGCAGTGGGAACATATAGTGGGCTGCTTATGCTTATGCTACACATAAAGAGATACGTTTTTATATTTTAGTTAAGGGCCATATTTATTTTAAAGTTTCAAAATTCTCCAATTGATTGACTACTCAAACGAGATATTTCTAGATTTGAAGACCTACGTACGGTACTTACCGGAAACGCAACAAAATTGCTGAATATTACTTTTATTTAACACTAAAGTTTAAAAACATTTTTCTTTATAATATGTATTTTTTTTACATGATTTAGTATGAGGCTAACCAGCCGTGTGTGAAATGTGTCCTAAATACTTATTTATTAAAATGTATTAAAATTAGGATGAATTTACGCATGTACATTGTGAAGCTCAGAATAGAGATGAGACACAAACTACTTGCTATCACCATTCAAAAATGTATTAAAATTAGGATTGATTTTGGCTACATTATGAAGCCCAGAATAGAGATAAGACAAGTTATTTGCTATCTCCTGAGATACGAGTATAATTCTCTATTCAGCAAAAACATTGCCGCGAGGCAGAGCTAGTCTACCATACAGTTAGCATACCTAGTACTCATATCACTGTAGTAAAAACCCCAATGACCTAAAGATATCATAATGTGCAATAACTTTTAATTATTATTGCAAATATTATTTCCAATTAATGTTTATAGTTCATTAATTTGATAAAGAGCTTGTTTTTTTACTCTTCTCTATCGAGTTTTAAATTCAAGGGCTTATTTATATAAACGTACTTGTATGTCATTTGTTTTTTAATGTGTATTTATTATTATCATTTATTTGTAAGTTATGCGTGGATTTGCACTCGCTTTACGGTGAAGGAAAACATCGTGAGGAAACCGGCATGTTTGATGACCACAACATCCGAAGACGTGTGTCATTCGCCAACCCGTACTTGGTCTGTGTGGTGATGCCTATATCTCTCTCCTCACAAGAGAAGGCTCTGAATCACAGCAGCGGAGACGCATATGATATAGTGGGGTGCTTATGCTATTTTTCTTACTTCGTTTCACCTAATTAGCTGAGCTCTGGTGTTGAGAGTTTTCAAACCGATACAAAGTCAGTATCGACTGCTTTTGAGGAAAACAGTCGACACCTTCAACGAACGTCTCATCCGTCAAACAGAAGTACTAGGATGTAAGAAAAGTTTTTCGGTCACCCATCCAAACACTGTCCGCAACGACCGTTGCTTAGATTTGATGATCGCACATAGATGACGACATATCTACAATAATTAATAAATTAAATTAATTAATTCTTTTTTTTTAATTAATTCTTTTTTTTTAAAGCCTGATCGCATCGACCTCACTTTGATGATCGCGTTAGATCGTCTCAGTCAGCTGACCAACTGGCGTATTATGTAACTAATTAGTAATCTGTGGTATAACTAACCTTTCATATAAAATTAATGTACCGCCTGTAGCTCGTCTAGCTAAGGTGATCTGATGCGATCATCGAAGCTAAGAAACGGTCGATGCGGACAGTGTTTGGATGGGTGACCATGTAAGACTGCCCTTTTTAAAGTGGCATTTTCACCTGGGCGCTACCGTGGATCAGATGACACGTTAAATTGTAAGTTCCGGCTGTTAGTTTTAGTACAAGCAGTCATTGAGTCAAGTCAGAGGCCTTCGGGCGGCTTGAAAACTCACGACGACAGAGCTTGGCCACTTAGCTTATACGAAGAAAAAGCTAACACGGGCTTATAAAACCTCTAACGTTTTATATAAAATTAATTGCCCGTAAACATACCTGCAATCTGCAATTGTAAATTTGTTCCCACCATACATCAAAATCTCTCAAATTTTACACCTGCTTAGTTTTTTTCAAGGCATTCTGAAGATTTTGGACAAAAAATGCGACGAATCCATCATTTTCGGATTAACCTTTTGTGTTGTGGATCAAAGGGACTCATGGTAACATTTTTGCTGGCTGTGGTTAAAATAAAGCGAGTGTGGCTCGGTGGCAAATCGTCTGCTTTTCAATCAGACGGCCGCTGGTTCGATTCCGGCCTTATAAATACAAATACAAATCATTTATTGAAAACACCAAAGTTACAAGTCAAATAATATGATATCATTACAAAAGTATATGATATGTATCCATGTCAATTTCAATTATATTCTAGTACTATAATATCATTACAATAGTATATGATATTAATCATAATGTCAATTTTCACTACTACTTCTAGTATCTAATGTAATATCAATACAAAAGTATCAAAAGTATATGACACTTACACCGATGAATTGTTTTTCAAGTTATATGTGGATTTGCACTCGCTTTACGGTGAAGGAAAACATCGTGAGGAAACCGACATGTTTGACGACCACAACATCTGAAGACGTGTGTCATTCGTCAATCCGTACTTGGCCAGCGTGGTGGATTATGGCCTATATCTCACTCATTCTCTTCTCTCTTCTTCTCACTCATGAGAGAAGAAGATTTATTAATATATAACGACTACACTAAAATAAAAAATTACATGAAAAACTACACAATAATCAAAAATTAAAAAAACTTGCAAAAAGTAAATTAAATCTAAGTCAGTGTCCGCGGGTAAGGTGCCTAAATTACTGGCGGCATTACCTCGCTGGATCGCCAAACTTATAAGTTGGCCGAGGTAAGGGTCTCTTGGGTCATTTGTTCTATTGGTCTAAGATTCGAGCCTCAAACCTTCACCGACTTGATAATTGAATAAAATTAATTTCATAATAAATTCAGTACATTATAAAATATATTGAAAATGAGTTGTCTAAAAAATCCTGAACAGAATATTTAAAAAAAAAAATTGAAAATTATTTTGTATAAAATTTTGCAACATCAAGATAATAAAAAAATATATATCCTGAGATGAAATATAGGCCACCAGCCGTTAAGAAAGTAAAAAAAAAAAACAATATTTTATCCGAAGGATTATTGATAGTGAAAGGTAAAATCAGAAAACAAAAAATGAAGCACGTTAAAAAAAACTGTGGCGTATTAAAGTAGTTACATTAAAATCATAAAATCAAGTGTTTACATCAACATAAAAATAATTATGTTCTTGCAAAATCTCGACTTTTTGCTCGTAAACTCAGATAATTACATGAAAATTAAAAGTTTTAATTACTGTTCAGCCATAAAAGTTTGGAAACAGATGTATTATAAACTCATTAATATTTTATGACCTACTTTTGACTGATTAAATTATGACGCCGAATATTATGTAACAAATAAAAATTATGACATTTCGATATCAGTTGAACTTGTGTAGAGTTTATCAGTCTTATGGACTGTGTTGGTTGAAATTTAAAAAGTTACTTTGTTTTAGTTAAAAAATAACTCAAACTTTGAAATGGTTTTTATGCTATGGAGGCTATTTATTTATTTTTTAGCTTTTGTGTTATTTAAAAGGCGGTGTAGTTTGTTATCTTAAGACTAGCTATGCTTGCGGTGTTATGCGTTAATCCGGGATAAAAGTTGTATATGTGTTAATCCAGAGTCTAAACTACCTCCATACCAAATTTAATTGAAATCGGTTCGGTCGTTTGAGCTTGAAAAAGTAATAAAATATTCACACTCTTAGAGAATCTTTCGTATTATTTTATAATATTAATAGGAAGTATGGTAGGATAGGATTAAATAATAAACAAAATAAATAATAAACATTGGGACACATTTCACACACGGTTGGTTAGCCCCATACTGAACCATTTCTAGTTTGTATTATGATTGCTAACACAACTGATATACTACGAGTACATATACATACAAAAATACTTTATATCGATACATAATAAATGCTTTATATTAACAGATACATATTTTACACCCATACCGACAGCCAACAAATTTAGTTCATCACAAAGATGTTGGCCGTGCCGGGAATCGATTCCGGAACCTTCCGGTTTGCAGTCCGGCATGGTAAGCATAACGCCAACTAGGTCCTCAAAAATGAGAAAGGGGGAGGGAGGCTAAGAGGGTTTCGGTATATTTCCACCCACCAAAGAATTCTGAGTATACAATAGTACGAGTACTTCTTCAGGCATTGACGATTGGAATTGAAGAAAGTTTAGTAAGTAAAAACAAAAATAGGTAAACTCCACTTGACCGTATATTTTGCTTGAGATTTCATCCTTATTACAAAATAGATGCAACCGTATATTTTGTTTGGGATTGTTCCCTCGGAACAAAACTATGCAAGAATGGGTGAACAAATAGTCGAGTAATATGATTTTTTTTACAAAACGTTTTTTTTCTAAGTATAGGTTTTGAAACTGCCTTAACATCGGATGCATGTGACATTGATAACCTCTTTGTGAACTGTGTGTAGAGTTTACAACTGATAGATTGGACAAGGAATTAGATAATTATTATTATTTAAATTACATAAGCGCATAAGCAGCACACTATTTGTTCCCACTGCTGGAAGTTCTAGCAACAACTTTGTTCTATAACCTTTGTATAATAGTCAAAATTAATAGTGAATTTGTAATAGATAAGTCAAATATATCGTTTTTAATGTATCTTCAAAATTCATCTCAATTGATATAGGTTTTATAGGCATAGAAAAATATAGATTAACAAAAGCTCTAGTAAACCCTTACAAATAATTTAAGTAGTATCTACATGTGCTTTGTAAACTGCTATCATAAAGTAAATTATATGCCTATTTACACTAACAAACGGTCACACTTACTTTAAAGAACGTTGGATATACGTCCAATGGGTTTCGACGCATTACGTTCGTGCCACTATAAAATACTAGCTAACCTGGCAAACTTTGTTTTGCGTCACTTAGGGGTATGAAAAATGGATAGTAGCCGATTCTCAGACCTACTGAATACGCATATAAAATAGGTAAAAATCAGTCAAGCCATTTCGGAGGAGTAGGTACAGTAACTAACATTGTGACATGGAAATTTTATATTTAAGATAATTCTCACGTAATGATTATCTATTACTGATTTATTTATCAAAAATATTTTTAAAACGAAAATAAAAACCTGATTTTATCTACATGTTCCTTACTCTACAACTAAAGAACAAACTTCGTGGAATTTTGATCCGTTGTTTTCGTCACTAACTACCAACATGGCTCAATTATACCGATAATTGTGTTGATAATTAAATTATTTATTACTATAATGTTATCAACGAACGACCAAACAAATGACGGTTGCTGTTATTATTTTACAATTTTCATTCACTGCGTAGTTGTGAAGTGGAATTTGAATGAACTGTAGAAGATAAAGCGCTAATATAAACGGGTGTGGAATAGATGTATTTCTTAGCAGTATAATAATATTTAACTCGTGTCAATAAAGAAAACGAAGAAAACAAAAAAGAGGGCGAGTGTGGCTTGGTGGTTATAACGTCTGCTTTTCAATCGGACGGCCCCTGGTTCGATACCGGCCCTACACCAATGACTTGTTTTTCAAGTTTTGTGTGATTTGCACTCGCTTTACGGTGAAGGAAAACATCGTGTGGAAACCAGCATGTTTGAGGACCACAAAATCCGAAGACGTGTGTCATCCGCGAAGACGCACTTGGCCAGCGTGTTGGATTATGGCCTATATCTTTCTCCTCGTGAGAGAAAGCCCCGAGTCTTAGCATTGGGAACGTATAGTGAGCTGATTATGCTTATGTCAATGAAGAAAAACATTATTTTTCTCCTTCTTTTTTGTATGACCTTAGTGCCCAAACTGTAGCGCCTGTAGCTCGGCTAGCTAAAGTGATCTGGCACGATCATAAAAGTTAAGCAACGGTCGATACGGACAGTGTTTGGATGGGTGACCATTCACAAGACTGTCGTTTTTCAATTGGGTGGGTCGGATGACACGTTAAATTGTGGATCCCTGTTGTTAGTCTTAGTACAAACAGTCGTTAAGCCAAGTCAGAGGCCTTCGGTTGGCTTGAAAACTCTCGACACCGGAGCTTGGCCACTTAGCTCATACGAAGTGCCTAAAATCTAGTGTCGAGAGTTTTCAAGTCGCCCGAAGGACGTATATCACATAATTATGTTTATATACATATTGAACACCCAGACCGACAGCCAACAAATTTAGTTAATCACAAAGATGTTGGCCGTGCCGGGAATCGAGCTAATGCTCAATGGTAACCATTACGCCAACGAGGTCGTCCTTAAAACCAGTTTTTGGATGGGTCACCAGCTGTAGGACTCAGTTTTTACACTTTTTTTTTTATTGATGAATACGGCTCACGTTTGACCGCAGCTTGCCTAATGTTAAGCTTAACTGTGGTCTAAGATGTAACACGCTTGCCTAGAAGGAACCTTTACTCTAGATTTGAAAACCCCCAAATTGTACTTCTCGGGAAAAAGAGACTCAGGAAGAGAGTTCCAGAGCTTCGCAGTTCTCACAATGAAGGTCGAAGCAAAACGCTTTGTGCGAACCTTTGGAACTTCGACAGTGAAACGACACTTGGGCAAAAAATAAAGAATTTCTTTTATGGACCCGTTAAGTGAAATTTAATATTTTCCCACACCATTATCGCGCACTTAAAAATCAGTAACAGTTAAGGCAATAATAAAAAGTACCTAGGTATTTTAGCGGCATTAAAATCGCATACAAGTTACGAAGCAACTTGTTTAATTAATTAGCAATTACTTGCCAGATTTGGTAAAACCGACATCAATACACATTACGTAGCGTAATACACTTTAATTGGTTAAAAATTACAAGAAATCGGAGTGTGGTCGAGGAGCTAGAGGTTGAATTATTGCAAAGCGCTTAAGGATTAACATATTAGTATAATTTAAGCAATTGCGTTGAATAAAATGTATTTTTGATTTAATGGTTAGGTATTAAATAAAGTTAAGTTTATTATCTTAATATATATAAATCTCGTGTCACAATGTTTGTCCTCAATGGACCCCTAAACCACTTAACTGATTATAATAAAATTCGCACACCATGTGCAGTTCAATCCAACTTGAGAGATAGATTAGTTTAAATATCAAATTATACTCGCAATTTTAATTTATTGCTAATTATTGTCTGTTATTATTTGACAGTCACAATTATCTGTTAACTCCAAATGATTCTAACAGATGTCGATACCTTTCGACTGGGTTGAGTAAGTAATCAATAGATGGCGCTGCTATGGCAAATCTACGAACGTGTCATATAAGCTACACTATCTATTTTTCATACCCCTAAGTGAGGCAAAACCACGTTTGCCGGGTCAGCTAGTTAGGTATAAAATAAAGTTTATTATAAGTACATACACTACATACATACTTAACTACCTATTGATTTCTTAGAAACTTATTAACGTTTAAAAACGGCAGAGATAATAGTATTTATTTATGCTACAGAACTAGCATAACAAACATTTCGCTTTTATTTATTTTGAGATCTTTCATTTGTTTATATCATTGTATTTTGTAAAATGTAGTGTAACATGTTTTTATCTTTGGTACAATAAAGCATTTTTTTATTGATTAATAGGCTTACGTTTGACTGCAGCTTTCCTGATATTAAGGTAATAATTATATGCCATTAAAAAATAAAACTAAAAACAAGACAGAAAAGCGTGGAGATCATTATGGGAGACCTGTGCCCAACAGTCGGACAATATAGGTTAGTTTAAAAAAAAATCGTTTCACTAAAGAAAACATTCGAAAGCCGCTTCCCCTACTCTCACTGATTAATTTATGAAAATCAGTCGACATCAACTGTTATGTTTTTTATTTGACTTGACTCAAACCCCTAAAAAAAATTCGATACTTTGGAATATTACACTAAATTAATATGAATATAAAATATTTGCAGTACTTATCAGACAAAAATGTCCCGACAGCTCTTGGACTACAAACATATGGAGGAAGTGTTTTAATGAACAGTCTCACTGACAAGCACTTAACCGTTAATTATAGTTACGGTTAACTCGCTTTGCAGCTCGATATACTTTTATATGTATATACCCACGGTATATAGGTACTTACCTAGTGGAAGTAGAGGACGACCTAAGAAGATGTGGATGAATTGTATGAAAGAGGATATGAAAGAGAAAGGAGTTAATGTAGATATGACGGCTGACAGAAGAGTGTGGAAGCAAAAAACGGGCTGTGCCGACCCCACATAGTGGGAAAAGGCGAAGGCAAAGAAGAAGAAGATATAGGTACTTACCTATATATCGTGGTTGTTCTTCTGCGATACTTATAAATAAAAACAATACACTTGTTTTCTGTTTAGTCTAGTCAAACCTGGATTAGTGGAAATTAAGAGAACCTAAATTGCACTCATGCTAAAATAAGTTTCCTAGTCTCCTTCTTCGTGGCTAAGCTCTGGTGTCGGGAATTTTCAGGCCGCACGAAAGCACCTGAGTCGGCTTAACGACTTAGTACCAAGATTAACAGCCAGGCCCTACAATTTACTGACAAAGCTAATTTTTAAACAACAGTCTTGTACGTGGTCACCGATCGAAAGACTGTCTGCATCGACCGTTTCTCATTTTTATTTTATTTTTTGACATTTTATAATTGTATTGACAATATAGGTATATTATATAGACATTACAGGTATATTGTTTTTTGCATGTATGAGTCTTTGTTACATGAAAATAAAGATGATTAAAAAAAAATTCTTAACCTCGTTGATTGCGTCCAATCACTTTAATTAGTCAAGCTACAGGCGCTATGACGTTAAGAAATCCAGGCATGAAATAATAGCGCTTACCTCAATGAAATACATACGTACCTATACCTTGGAATTTAAGGCTATTCAAACCTAATTTCACGATTTCCGCTATTTTATCACTCGCAAAATTCTGATACGAGTAAATAAATGACGCTGACTTTCTAACTATTATAATCAGGTTATTTATTTCGTGCAAATTACTTATCCATAGTACCGTAATTTGAATTAACTATAAATGAAATCTTGGATACTAATATAAATATCATAACTGAAAAAATATCACTAACAAAAGTTTCCCACTAATTCAGGGTCGACTGTATTGCCTTCCCAGCACCAAAATCGCATTTTCGTTCATTAGTATCGACAAACATTGTAAATTTAATGATTACACGTAAGCTGGCAGCTGTCTGAAAACCGGACACGTGAACCAGCCCTAATTGTTTAGTATTAGTGAATCCTTGCCTTTATCTAATTACGATTTACACATTTATTATTACACACTTACTATTACTATTACACTCTTGGATCTCACTTTTCATACACACACATACACACACACAGTCGAAGTTCCGAGGATTCGCACAAAACGTTCTGCTTCGACCATCATTGTAAGAACTGCGGTGCTTTGGAACTCTCTTCCTGAGTCTCTGTTTCGTTTTTTTTGTTTTTGTTTTTTTCGAGAAGCCATTTGGGGGATTTTAATCTAGAGTACAGCGAGTGTGGCTCGGTGAGAAAACGTCTGTTTTTTAATCTGACCAGCCCTGGCTCGATCCTCTATACCAATGACTTGTTTTTCAAGTTATGTGTGGATTTGCACTCGCTTTACTGTGAAGGGAAACATCGTGAGAAAACCGACACGTTTGAGGACCATATCCTAAAACGTGTGTCATACGTCAACTCGCACTTGGCTGCGTCGTGGATAAAGGAGAGAAGGTTCTCACCTTAGAAAGCCTCCTCTCGAAGGCCATGAGTCCCAGCAGCGGGAATGAATAGTGGGCTACTTATGTTACGCAAATCTAGAGTAAATAGGTTTCTCCTAGGCAAGCGTGTTTCACCTTAAACTAACAGTAAAGCTTAACATTAGACGAGCTGCGGTCAAAAGTGAGTCTATTCGACTTTGAAAAAAAAAATACAACGCTTACTCACAATTAAGCCCGATGATTCTTAGCCCACGGATAAAGCAAGATAAAAATTAAGTAAAATCTCTTAATTAATCCGCGCCGGCGCACCAAAGCCGCCGTCACCGCTGACCGGTTATAAAAACACTGATAAATAAACATAAATACTCCGCTACTGCCTTCTTGAATTTCGCTTACAAATTGTACCCAGTTTTGGGGATTTGGTTTCGTACAGAGAAGTATGAGTATTGCAACTCGAAACGTTTTGTTTATTAATATTAATAGCTGGCTTTTTATAATATTTAATTTTGTCATCTATTTACAATGGATTTCCGCAAAGTAACGCCTGAGTCAATAAGTTAGCTGGCTTTTATTTCGGTCACAAACAACTCATTGCCATTCAACGTGCCAATGCTGCCATTTTGAGCACCTCTACCACTGGCTTTTTTTAGGTTTAGTTATACTCGTAGTCAAGTTTTAGTTAGTAATGTTTTATATATTTTTATGTTTATAGTAAATATTCTCAGTAGTACGAGTAATTGTGTCCTGTTCTGAGTTGAAAAAACTTATCCGATGGCATTTTGAGTTTGTCACTTTTAACCAAAAAAATGGTAAACGTACCTATTTTTAGTATGGTATAATTATATTGGTATGGTGGCCAATAAGCTGGCAGCATTACCTCACTGGATCGCCAAACTTAAAAGTTAGCCGAGGTAAGCGTCAGCTCTTGGGTAATTGGGTGTGTCTAAATATATATGCTAAAAAGACATTATGTGCATAATTATTTCAAAAGTATATATGCTGAAAATTGCTTTAAATTACTAATTATATAAAATGTGTAGCCCATACTATGTTGAGCGTAATTTGAAAATATTTTACTTGTATTCAGTTGTTGAACCTAGCAAAAACCATACAGGGATTAAAAACTTATTAAAAATAGCTGAAAAAATCTAATTTATTTTTTGATATTATAGTTTAATTGTTCATATGTTATTTATCTTGGTTTTTGTAATCTTCTTCGTCGTATGAGCTAAGAGGCAAACCTCCAGTGTCGAGAGATTTCAAGCCGCCCGGAGGCCTTTGACTTGGCTTAACGACTGTTTGTACTAAGACTTTAACTTGTTTGTAATCAAATATGAAGATGAAAAAGAAGTAACGTGTAATAAAATATGAAGGTGCGCTACTGTCTCAAACTTTACTGCGTTAATGGCTCATAAAACTAATGCGAGATAACCAAGTGAATTTATAATTACCATTAATGGCATTAAACTATTAACAGCTACCGGAAAATACTAAGAATAAAGACATAAAAATAAATATATGTGTAGATTGTTTGATAAAAACTTTTTAAAATTATATAAAACTTCGGGACTCTTTGGTTTGTTTGATACCGCGTTTTGGAAGCTTGGAGGTTATTAGAAATGGTAGATACATCTGTCCAATTAAAGATTTTTGTCGCATCAGCGTTCATTTTAATAACAAGAACGATTGTAAATATACCTAATTGGATATAGAATGTACTTTTCAAGATAATATTGTAATTATTTTCATAAGACAAGTTACTTTTTTTTACATTCTATTTTTTCCCCTTTTCCTACTAGGTGGAGTCAATTTAGTCAAAACAAAAATGTTTTTCTTTCACTCTCCTTCATCAGCCGTTCTATCTTCCAACTAGTAACAAATGCTCTTCTTCCTTGTCTAAATCCACTAGGTGGGGTCAGCACAGCAAATTTTCCTCTTCCACTCTCCTCTATCAGCCGTCGTCTCTACACTCACTCCTTTCTCTCTCATGTCCTCATTCACACACTCCATCCATGTCTTCTTTGGTCGACAGCAAATGCTCTATAACATAAAAATTAAGTCATTAGTAGGTAGTACTTTAAATTAATAGAGCAAGTATTAAATTCATTTAATTCAGAAATTATAGCGCATGTTCTGGATTTATGATTATGATAATTACGACAAAATTATCACATAAATTCGTCATAAAAACAGTAGCCTAAGCTACCGGGTCTCTAGACTATCACTCTATCACCTCGAAGGGTCAACTTCAAAGACAGCCGAAATTCCCATAGCTCACAGGAATCGTAAAAGTTTAGTGCGTTTTTATGTTTGTTTGTACGATATCGGGCATCGGGCAGACTCCGGCTCTGATTACTGGGCATTCGCGAGGCTTGGGTACAGTGCAAGTGGTCTTACAAACATAAATATATATACTTTTAAACATATTTGTAGCTTTATTCAGCCAAAAATATTAAAAAATATTAAAAATTGTCAAGGGGTGGGAAAGCAGCTATAAGTAAACATTTAAACATTGAATAGATTATCGGCTGATAATAATATATACCTAATAAATTTTACTGTTATTTAATAGAGTTTTTTTTTATACTATACGGTTTGCGCTTGATCAGAATTCACCTGATGGTAAGCGATATTGTGATCTAAGGTGGAACGCGCTTACCCAGAAGAAACCGGTTCACTCGTGCTTTGAAAACCGCAAGATTATAGTTATCGGGGAACAGAGCATTTGGCAAAGAGTTCCACGCCTTGGCAGTACGTACAATGAAGGTGGAGGCAAAACGCTGTTACTGAATACTTACAGGCATTAAATATACACAGCTAAAAAAAAATTAAGTCTAAATTTAATTCCACCCCTACTGAGTATTTTTGTAACTAAAGAAAAAAACATGAAGAATTGGTGTAGGCTATAAGTAATCGTCTGTAAATTCTATTATAATAAAGTTGTAAGTATATTTATATAACTGTTTTGAAAATGGCTTGAATGTTGTCACATGGATTTCAAGTCAATTACCAAAATTTATTCAAACTGCTTTAATCAATAACCAGGCTCTTTTTACTTCCTTAATAAAGAACCTTTTTCAAACTAAATAAGTAAATCGCTATCAATGCGACCAAACGCCACCAAAACTCTTTCCTTACATCCCTCAAAGCAACCGCTCTTTTAGAACGTGTCGAGCTTTTTAAATGTGAAACATAAAATTTAATGACCAAAATGTTTCTTTAATACACTCGAGATCGAAGCGCTGTAAATGCAAACATATTTTTATTTAAACGAGAAATGTGATAGCCCATTAAAATTGTATCATCTTAGCATTTGAGAGTGAATCTGTTATTTTTTTACAAATAACATATTAATACTAGCAGTCGAGTGTGGCGCGGTAGTAATAACGTCTGATTTTCAATCAGACAGGCCCTGGTTCGATCTTAGCCCTACATTAATTACTTGTTTTTCAAGTTATGTGTGGATTTTCACTCGCTTTACGGTGAAGGAAAACATTGTGAGGAAACCGACATGTTTGAGGACCACAATATCCGAAGACGTGTGGCTTCTACCAACCCGCACTTGGACAGCGTGGTGGATTATGGTCTATATCTCTCTCCTCGTGAGAGAAGGCCCCGAATCCCAGCAGCGGGAACGTTTAGTGGGCTGCTTATGCTACTAGCAGTCGGCGATAAAATATAAGTATTAGAATACGTTTACATTTGTTTAAATGTTTGAAGCGATGCTTGAAGTGACGCTCCTAATTATAATAATTATGTAATCAACCTGTGTAAGTTGCATTGAAGTCTTTTTAGTAGTTTCGAAGATATAACGTACCAGACAGACAGACAAACAGACAAAAATTCCTTACTCTTTTTTAATTGCCCCTATCAGTTTTTGGAAGGAAGTTCTTTATCGTGCTAAACGGAAAAAAAAGTCTTGCGAAAAGTTGTCACGACACTTTTTGCTATAGTAAGCTATTGTAAGCTGTGCGGCTTGCGCATGTTTCTCTGTCTGTCTCTCTCTCTCTCTCTCTCTCTCTCTCTCTTATAGCAAGTCAGATATTTTTATATCTATTTCGCATTGAGTAGTGTGGTGTCGCGACGATTATTTTTGTTTGTAAATAATAAATAATAAAAAATGATAAAAGGAACTTCGTTCCATCCGATTCGATCCCTTGATACCTCTCAAGTTTTTTTTTAAATATTCAATGTACATACACTCGATTTTTACTGTCTTATTACGTATGTATTGAATGACAGATTGTTTGTTCAGTTAAGAATGGACAAGACATACCTACCCAAATACCGCGCTCTGTTCAGACACTCACATTCATAGTTCGCAATTAAGCGTTGCCAGTGTATTGGCCAATCATTCATTCATTCATTCATTCACGGGTCGAAATAGCTCGATATCTCGTCACTCATTGCGGAGGAAGTCATAAAACACTCATGTGGCGAATCTATCACTCATTCGGCGCGTCTCGGGTTTTGTTTGCGCGTGCGCATTGCAGTAAGACAACTTTGAATGTTTGTGAGACACAGTAACACAACTCTTGTTAATGGCTTTAAAGAAATAAGGAACTGTTGTAGACTTTTGGATCAAAGTGGCTAATTAAAAAAAATGTTTTTTTGTGCAAAATAATGTAAAGAGGATTCGTAAACCTCGCATCAGTAAAGAAATCATTTAAAAGTTTTCACTTGCTCTCGCTTGTTTATAAGTACATAACAATTATAATAGTGTGATCAACCAGTAACTAACTTTCGAACATTTCCCTATATTTTTTGAAGATCCGAAGCAGAAACGGCGGGGCGTTATTAGTTTGACTTGTCTCTCTCTGTTTGTGTGTGTGTGTGAATGTCTGTGACTACAGCATATTGGCTCTCAAACAGATGAACCAATTTCCATTTATTTTATTTAGTTTAATAGTTATGTTATTCGGGAGTGTTTTTAGATCTGTAGGTAACGAAAATCTGTTCAAGATGGCTGCCGCAGCAAAATGCGGATTATTATTCTCACACGCTCATTGCAAGTATCTAATGAAAGCACTTGACTAGTGGAATACATACACTATGGTACATTTCAAATTTAAAAAGGCTGCCACTACAAAAGTTTTAATCATAAGTTAAAATTTTCAGGATCAGCGTGGAAACGCAGCCAGCGTTATGGGCACCTTTGCGCCGGGTACGGTCGATGGCGGGGTGTCTTGACTTTTTTGTTTGTGACACATAAAAAAACATAACAAATTAAAATCATAGGTTTACCAAATTTTTTATTTCTGGTTAGATTTATATTATTAGCTAAACATAAATAATCCTTTATCGCATGTTTGTAGTTATGCTGACTTAGGTTTTTATAACTTTTAAAATATTTTATTTTAGTACCTACCCATAATTTTGCTCATTTAGGTTTTTATAACTTTTAAAATATTATATTTTATATATTTTAGTACCCATAATTTTAATATCATTATTCTGTCTAATGCTTCATTTTCATCAAGTAAATTTATTGACCAGTAAAATGACATAATAGGTACATAGAATAGGAAACATGTAAATGACAGTCGCTATCTCTGCATCTCTAATAACGGAACAATAATTGTAACATTATAATTATTATTATAGGAACAATAAATTATTACATCCGTCACTAATTAACTTACTGATTGAGAAACGCGTCTGGTGATTATTTCCTTTAGTACTTACATTAGTTGCGTTTATTACTAGTGATATATTATAAAATAAATATATGTTATCAGTGGGAAAACGCTGCCAGTAAAATGAGGACATTTAGTTCTCCGCGTTTTTCATGGTTTATTAGGGTTCCGTACCGTAAAGATAAAAACGAGACCCATTTACTAAAACTCCGCTGTCTGTCTATGCGACTCTGAAGGCGAAGAGGACAGCGGCAAAGACAAATGAGGCCCGTCATACTACAAGCCATGATGGCAACCGGATCTGACACTGACACCCCTGGTTGAGTCCCGGAGAAGGCCGCCGAGTGTTCCCGCTCGCCCGCTCTGGTGAGACTCTCGGGGTGCAGCACTTTCCCCAGGGTCAATGTGCCCTGGAGCCCAGCCTCCACGAAGAGGAGTTCCTCGAGGTGGAATCCCTACCTCCCGAAAATGAGGCGAGGAAGAACCAAAACTGAACTGCTGTCTGTCTGTCTGTCTCCAGGCTGTATCTCAGAAACCGTAATAGACCGTAAACTTTCACAATTTATGTACTATTTTCCCTGTCTTTATAACAACAAATACTAAAAAAATAAGAAATGAATAAAGGGGGTACCCATACAATAAACGTGTTTTTTAGTATTTTTTATAACACACTCTAGTAGAAGCTAAAAATTTTCACAAAATACATTAAAGTATACTGGCTATCAAATTAAATAATAAAATTGAAATAAAATAAAATTTTAAGGGGTGCTCCCATACAACAATGGTACGGAACCCTTCATGTACGAGCCCAACTCGCATTTGCCCAGTTTTAATAATCTACGCGGACTACATTGTTGTTATTTAAATATTATTAATTATTTTACAATTTACTTTACGATATATTTGTTAGAAACACTTATTTATTAACTTCATAGAAAAAACAATATACATATTTGTTTATACAAACTAACTAAAACCACCTTTCAAATTAAATAAGTTTAAATGAGATGAATGAATCTTGCAGGTATGATAAGATAAAAAATTAAATAAAAATACAATAAAGGAAGTGTACTTTTCATGATAGTTGAGCTAGGAAACTTTATAGATTGGAAACTGTACCGTATTTAATTGAAGAAGGATTTTACATATTTCTTAATAAACAGAAATTAGAGAGAAGAAAATTCTTTATTGGTCACAAAAATTGAAATTTATTGTGCCACAATTGGCGGCTTTCTCGCTTAAAGCGATCTCATATAGACAACCTTTGATAGAATTTATAATCAATTAAACATGGAGTGGTGTACAATAAAAAATGAAAAAAAGAAATTAAATACATACATAATTATAGTAATATAATAAGATATATCCTAATCCATAAATAAAATTTATATTTAATATACATAACGTACTAAGAAAAAATAAAAACATACATAATTATAGTAATACTAGCTGACCCGGCAAACGTTGTTTTGCCTTAATAATTATTTCTAAATATACAGTAGCCGATTCTCAGACCTACTGAATACGCATGTAAAATTTGGAAAAAATCGGTCAAGCCGTTTCGGAGGAGTACGGTAACAAACACTGTGACACGGAAATTTTATATATAAGATAATAAGATCCTAATCTATAAATAAAATTTATACATAATATACTAATACATAACGTACCAATTTATGATATTACATGAGTAAAAAAATATTACGAATAAACGATATGTAATGAATGAAGATAGTAAATAGTCTCATGGACGCAAAGATAAGTATGATAATACCACCCACAATTCAATTTCCCGATATGTATGGCAGTACAAGTATCTTTATTTAAAGTTTAACACAGTTTACAATAAATTTAAAGTGCCGAGAATAGTCTTGCTTCAATCGGCAAGGTGGCGTGAGATTGAATTGTTCGCGCATCGCTCTGGCTAGTTCTAATAGGCGTGCCGACGCGGGCGACATTCTGAGCTTCTAGGGATAGGCAGTGGTCCCACCAACGGCGAGTAAACGGTCATCATTTCATTTATCATCAGCCTATGCTCGTCCACTGCTGGACATAGGCCTCTCCCAAGGCACGCCACTTGGCCCTATCCTGTGCTTCTCTTCGCCATCCACTACCAGCTACCTTCTTCAGATCATCGCTCCACCTGGTTGTAGGGCGTCCTACACTACGTTTGCCAAGACGCGGTCTCCTCTCTAGAACTCGTCTACCACATACGGTCATCAGACAGGTTCTTCGGCAGATATGTCCGGCCCATTGCCACTTTACCTTGCTTATGCGTTGAGCTATGTCGGTAACTTTGGTTCTCTGCCGAATTACTTCGTTCCGGATACGATCCCGCAGAGAAACACCGAGCATAGCTCTTTCCATAGCTCGCTGAGCGACTTTGAATCTTCGAACCAAACCTGCCGTAAGTGTCCACGTCTCGGCTCCGTAAGTCATGACTGGTAGGACGCACTGGTTGTAAACTCGTGTCTTCAGGCTTTGCGGAATGGACGACGTGAGTAAACGGTCAACTATCGACTATTTTCTCGCTCAAGAAACTTTCAATAGATATAACATTCCGTGTAAATAAAAGAGATGCACAAACAAATAGTTGATCGCTGACTGTTCACACTGCCGGCGATAACTCTCTTTACTAGTTTTATCGCTTAAGCGACGAGCTTTCAAAAATAAACTCGCTCAGCAATACTCGTTCAGCGATACTCGCCCGCTTCATCATTTCTATACAGTGCGGCATTGAATGGCGTACGAGGCGAGTGGCACGAGTAATCGCTCGTCGCACTTACACACTCGCTTGTAGCCCGGCGACAAAACTATCGAAACTACACTCGCTTCCCGCTGATCGCCAACTCGTTTATAGTTTATAGTTCTACTCGTTTCTCGTTCATCGTCGCCGGTGGGACCACTGCCATAAGCTCACGTTTGCCGGCGAGACTGTTGAGTACAAGTTGATTCCGGCCTCCCAGCTTGTGAAGGGAATACCAGGGGGTTTTAGTCGGTAGTGGTCGCCACTCTGGCACCGAGACCAACATACCCCACCGCCTCCCCCGAGGATTGGCGGGCATGCGTAAATGCATTTTCTCCATGTCAAAAAGAAGAGAAATTCATGTTATTTTTTTTTGTATGAGCTTGTTATATTGTTTTATATGTACCTGCATATATATAAAACTATAAAACAATACATTGCGGAAATTCATATATCATCTTTTTCAGGTCTAATATAGGTTTGAAATAAAATCAAAGTGCCAAGAATAGTCTTGCTTCAATCAGAGAGAGATTGAATTGTTCGCGCATCGCTCCGACTTGAAAAAATAACACTTTATAACCCTTAAAACAAAACTTTAGTCAAATATTTATTATATTTTACTACCCACCTACTTAGCTCTTACGAAAAGGAACCAAAAAGTTGTTTTGTCTGTGGTTCAGAACGTGCCGTCTCTTTCTGGCCACCTAAGATAAAAAGAGACGGGGCTTCTTTAAATTTTGGTTTAGACGTGTGTGCCGCTGAATCGCCACCAGTATGGAGGGAGCAAACTTAGGCCTACCATCTGTGAGTATGTCTCATCCCTAGCGCTCAGCCACTAGTCTGTTTCGAGTCACGGTCCATTTAAGTGATTAATTCACGCAATTACGCAGTAAGGAGCCGGCGCGTATTACATCTAAATGAATTACTTATTTTTAATTAGCCGCTGATCACCAGTTTCGTTGCCAGATTAATTTGCATCAAATGATGCGGCAAGCCATGTGTGAGCGACTGGTTTCACTTGAGACAGAAATGGTATTGTGAGTCAACGGTTGCTGTGTACATCAATACGTATAATAAGTTTAACGTCGGGAGTTTACAAGTACTAGGTATTATTATATTTGGGATGCCTTTGGATGCCTATTTGGGATGCTAAATATAGCATCACAGAAAAAGTAGTTACGTCGGTCGACTCAACAAATAACACTTGTCAGCGCCCCATATTCCCATAAGTGCTCCGGACGCCCAATGCTGACTCAATAAACATAGAGATAAGGACACCGCTGCACTGTGGCCTGTTAATTAAGGTTCTAGAATTAAGTTAGTCTTAGACATACTCTTGTAGATTAAACATCTTAAAATTCATAATTTTGTATTTTTAAAACATCCTTCGGCTCCTGCACAACTTAACTGGCGCAGCCGGTAGGATTTCCGCGTCGCGAAAACCTTAAAGTCAGTGCCGCGCGACGTACGTTTTCACACGTTTTACGGAAATCCACGAACCAAATAAATTTGTTGAGTGCACACGAACTGTGGGTGCAAGTGCTGCGTTTCGAAGGACAACGTCTAAGACTCAACGAGGGACATGGACAGTCTGTGAGTAGACCCAAATCGCTATTCCTAGTCTTATTCCATTCCTATTCACTATTTTAGCTATATGTGTCTAGAAATCAGATAGCTATTTCCAAAAATCGAAGTGCGTTCTGTGATTTCTTTTAAATGAGTTTAGTGTATTACAAAATATTAAAAGATAAGTTTTAAGTGTGTTAAATATATACCTAAATAAATATAGATAAAATAAGATAAATTAATTAAGTAATCGGTAATATTAAGAAATAAATATGGAAGGCATAGTGCCAGTACCCCGCGATTTTGCTAACGTCATCCCCAAATTTGACGGTGACGAAAAACTACTTAGTTTATTTATTAGAAAGAGCGAGTATTTAATAAACTGCTGTAGAATAGAAGGAAATGCGCAACAAGACTTGTACGTTTTCCATCTTATAACATCGAGATTGTCAGGTAGAGCAGCCGCTCTTATTAGCGAACGGCAAGATTTAGACACTTGGCCTGAATTGAGAAAGGCATTTGAACAACATTTCGGTGATCCTCGTTCAGAAGACTGTATAGCAATTGAATTAGAGACATTAAAAATTAATAATGGCGAGTCATATCTGGACTTCTGCAATAGAATTCAACACGTAAAAAGCACATTGATTGCCAAAGTAAATTTGATCAAAGACGTAAATTTACGTCGTAGCAAAATTACAATATATGACAACATGTCAATGAATGTGTTTTTATACAACCTGCCAGAGGAATTGCTTCGTATTGTGCGCCTTAAGGGCTCTAGTTCATTGGAGGGTGCCTTAAGCATAGTACTCGAAGAGGTAAACTTCATGTACCAATATAATTCAAAAAATAAAATGCTTAGATCGCAAAATCAATTACAACCCAAGGCTCAAACCACATACCAGAATCCATTCATAGATAAATTTGGCATGAAACCTTTCTTCACTTCAAACCAACAACCTCAGCAAAACTTTAAATTTGGAATCCCCCAAAACAGCCCCGGTACTTCAAATCAACCCCAACCTCAAGGGAATTTTAAATTTGGTATACCACCCGCGAAACAAATAAACTTACCAGTTACACAACCCCAAGCAGGATATAGGCCGCAATTAGGTTATCGACCACCATTTAACCAAGGGCAACAGCAATTTGGTTATAAGCCTACGTTTAACCAAAGTTCACCCCAATTTGGCTACCGCCCTCAGCTTAACCAAAATCCACCTCAGTTTGGCTATCGACCCCAATTCAACCAAGGCCAACAGCAGTTCGGTTATCGCCCGCCCTTTGCTCAGGCCCAGCAATTCGGCTACCGTCCCCCACAAAGATTAGCTCCCCAGCTATCTACTGATGTCAGCATGCGTACCGCTCCCGCGATGAAACCCCAAGGGTTTAAAATGAATGAACTATACAACCTGAACGAACCTGAAAATGATGACCTTACTTATATGTATGAAAACCCTGAAATGAACAATTACGATGACTATAACGACCTTGACCCTACTAACAACGCTGACATTCATGAAGCTAACGTTGGACATGATGACCAAGACCCAGTTATCCACAGCATTGAAAATTTTCACATCAGTGCCTCCAAAAACCTCCTGAAATAATACAGCTTAATTTTAACACACTGAAATTGCCACACGTAATAATACCTGAAATAAATTCCAAATTCATGATAGACACGGGAAGCTCAAGGTCATTCATCTCGCCCGAGAAAGCTAACGAATATTTTAACGATTTCAAACACTACGAACCGTTTGAAGTTATAAGCACCCACGCATCCAGCCGACATGATGAAGTAATAGTGATCCCGTTATTCCCAACATTTAATAGTACTGAAACGCATAAGTTCTACATATACGATGTGGATGGTTGTTATGACGGCCTTATTGGCAGCGATCTACTAAAACAGTTGAACGCCAAAATTGACATGGAAAACCAAATTCTTTACACCCAATGGTCAGCCATTCCAATTATATACAACCCCAATAATGAGATAAAGATTGCCCCACGCTGTGAACAAAGAGTAAAATTACCGACTGACCTTCAAAACGGCGAGGCTATATTAAACTACAAATTATTTTGCGAAGGTGTTAGAATGCCAACTGCCTTAGTTACATGCAAGGACGGTTACGCGACAACGATTATACAAAATACCTTGGACACTGAAATGACCCTGACAGTGACGCGACCTTTTATAGCGACTAAATATAAAGGCGAAAAATGCGATTTATACAACTTGCATGACCGAAATAATATTGAGATTGACCAGATTTTAAAAGAAAATCTTAATAGCCTGCGTTTAGACCACATGAACTCTGAAGAAAAAGACGCTATAAAAAAACTTTGCCATGAGTACAGAGACATCTTTTACACGGACAAACTACCCCTAACTTTCACTAACGATGTTAAGCATCACATCCGCACACGAAACGAAGACCCGATATTTATCAGACCCTATAGACAACCTCAAGTAGTAAATGACGAAATCAATAAACAAGTTAATAAAATGCTGGAAAATAACATTGTACAAGAATCACACTCTCCCTGGAGTGCCCCTGTGCACTTAGTGCCAAAGAAATTAGACGCTAGTAACGAAAGAAAATACCGACTTGTGATTGACTACCGCAAATTGAATGAAATTACCATAGATGACAAATACCCACTACCAAACATTACGGAACTCTTTGACAAACTAGGACGCAGCAGCTATTTCACAACCCTTGACCTAGCCAGCGGCTATCATCAGATAGAAGTTGCTGAAGAAGACAGACAGAAAACTGCCTTCAGTACAAACACAGGACATTACGAATTTTCACGTATGCCGTTTGGGCTGAAGACAGCACCCGCTACTTTCCAAAGAACAATTGATAATGTGCTTCGCGGCTTGCAGGGGATACACTGCCTGGTTTACCTGGACGATATAATTATTTATTCGCCCAGCTTGCAAGAACACCTAGCCAAATTACGAGCCGTTTTTGACAGACTACGACAGACCAATTTGAAAATCCAACTAGATAAGTCCGAATTTCTTAGAAAGGAGGTCTTATACTTAGGTCACACGATAACCAGCGAAGGTTTGAAACCCAACAGCGACAAAATCAAGGCCATACTTGAATACCCTTTACCCCGCAGTACGACTGAAATTAAAAGCTTCTTAGGCCTCATCGGATACTACCGAAAATTCATTAAGGACTTTGCAAAAATAACTCAACCAATGACAGCACGGTTAAAACAAAAGCGCTCAATGCCTATCGACGACGCTAAATATAAAGCGGCCTTCGAAAAATGCAAAGAGCTTTTAATAAATGCCCCTATATTGCAGTATCCTGACCCTGACAAACCCTATATTCTAACCACAGACGCTTCAGAATTCGCTCTTGGAGCAGTCCTCTCACAAGGCCCCATTGGAAATGACAAACCGGTTGCATACGCCAGCCGAACGCTAAACGATGCGGAAACGCGTTACAGCGTTACGGAAAAGGAACTGCTCGCGATAGTCTGGGCGGTTAAACATTTTCGCCCTTACCTCTATGGGAAGAAATTTACCATAGTAACTGACCATAAGCCGCTAGCCTGGCTAAACTCTCTGAAAGATACCAACAGTAGGTTAACACGCTGGAGATTAAGACTATCCGAATATGACTTTGACATAATATACAAAAAGGGTTCCCTAAATGCCAACGCGGACGCGTTATCGCGTATCCGAATTAACGCATTAGAGGAGGATAACGATAAAATGTCCACACAAGTAAACGTTGACCAAGATGAAATTAGGATCAGAGAAATAAGAAAAATAACACAAGAAATAAAAGAATTAGATGAATTACAAAAGCGTACTCTAGCACGACCAGATAACATAATAGACCTAGTTTCTAATGATGAGGAGGAAATAGTAATCTCAGATTCAGAAAACTCAGTTAAGCCCCGTTCACCCTACTCAATACCATGCCCTTCAAGTTCAACTTTAACAGCATCAGAAAAAACATCTAGTACAGAAACTGCTCATTCAGGACAAGACACCGAATCGAAAGGTATCCCGATTCTTCAGGAAGCCATAGACACAAAACCCAACCAAATTTTAGTTCACCCTTGGTCCATTGACAAATTAGTCGTTAAAAATATATCCCGGGACAAACAGAAAATTCTTGAAGTACATTTACCCTTGAACCGAACTGACCTTGTTAAACAATTTCTTAAGGAGTATATAAGAAATAATACCAAATACTTCATTTACTTTGAAGAAGACGAGCATAGACGACAATTCGCACAAATGGTTATATATCTATTTAAAAGAGAATCAGTACAATTTTTCGAGTGTACCAAAAGGGTAGTATATGTGGAAGACGAATTAGAACAAAGGGAAATTGTTTCTAAATATCACACCGGCAAAACATGCCACCGCGGCATTAAAGAAACCCTACTTCACATAAAACGCACATACTTTTGGCGAAACATGGAACAAACCATTTCCAGCTTTATAAATTCATGCGAAACATGCAAACGTATGAAATACGATCGCAAACCGATCAAACCAAAATTAGAGCTAACACACACACAATCGAAACCACTAGAAGAAATTTTCATTGACCTCTTTACTATTGAAGGACGCTATTATTTGACAGTCATTGACGCATTTTCCAAACTTGGCCAAGCTCTTGAAATCCCAAATAGATCGACACCCGAAGTCGTGAGAGCCCTGATTAAATATTTCTCCCTATATGGCGTCCCCCGCAAAATAAGCTCAGATGCAGGTTCCGAATTTAATAATGCCCTCTTAAAGGAACTTTTAGCCCTTTACAAAGTAGACATTCACATAGCGACTCCTAACAACCCTAACTCTATGGGTCTCATAGAAAGATTTCATTCTTCCCTTATTGAAATCTACAGATTGGCTAAGTACGAACATAAACACACCGATGCCGCCACCGTAATGACATACTCGATCATGGCATATAATCACTCTATACACTCTACCACAGGTTTTACTCCATTCGAAGTTTTGCTAGGGCACACAGATTCCAGAAATGTATTTAATTTAGATTTCGAAAAACAGTACATGCAGCAACTAATCAAAGAACATGCAAAAAGAACAAAGTCTCTATACGACCACTTGGCAAAGCAAGCCATTGAACAAAAACAGAAGATAATAGACAAAAGAGGCGGAGAAACAGAAGTTGACGTAAAACCTGGTGATGTAGTATTTACTAAGGAAGTTAATAAAAGGAGTAGCAAGGACAAACCACGTTTCCAAAAAGCCATAGTTACTGATGAGATTAGTAGAAATGTAGTTCCAATTCAAGTTAAAAATCGTAACACTAAAGTTCCATTAAAGAATGTGAAACGCCCTTCACAGGCACCTCCACATCCTCCTGGCAGTAGCCATGGTGACGCAACTGCAGGCCCTTCAACTTCAGGTACTTGACGGAAACCCTGGAATCCTGTTTATGAAAACTGGTACTGCTGTACTTAGTAGCGACAAATGGACAATCGCGAGAGTATTGGACATAGAACCCCTTGAAAAGGATTTAGAAGTTAACGTTAAGCGACTCTCTGATTTAGATAAGTTAATTAAGTTTAATAATTTTAATAAGAATTTTACAGATAAGTTTATAGATGTTAGAAGCCAAGTAGAGTATGTTAAAAATATAACCTTGAATAAATTTACCCAAATCTTCCCAAATATTCGGGTCAAACGAGGTCTCATCGACCCACTAGGTTCACTTATAAAAATGATAACCGGAAATTTGGATAATGACGATGCCATAAAATATGATAAATTAATAAACGATATAAAAACTAAACAAAATCAAAATAATAAAAAACTGACCTTGATTACCGAAATGGTGCAACTTTTGACCAACTCTACAGTTATATTAGATAAAAACCTCGATCAAATTAATAATAAAATAGTAATGATTGCTAAAGATCTCGAAGAGTTAGAATATTTAGGGATACAGTTCATAAACACATATAATTTACTAATTCATAATTTTCAAGTTATCTACACATATTTGGATGAGATAGAGACTAGTTTATCGTTCAGTAGATTAGGAGTTTTACATCAATCTATAATAGAGTCAAGTAAATTGTTACAACTGCTCGAAAGCATTAATAGTATAGAAAAAATAGTTTTCACGCCTAGCTTAGAAAACTTAGTTAAGATAGAGCAGGTTATAACGCTAAAAGCTTATTTGAAGAAACATCAAGTCACTTACCTTTTGGAAATACCGCTGATAGAAAAGGACACATACATCTATTATAAATTGATCCCTATACCTGTACTATCCTGTAACTCCACCGTCGTCATAATACCCAAGTACCCTTACCTATTAGCGAAAGGGTTGAAGACCAGACTGTTCACTCATCCATGCCAAGAAGTCGACGAGTCCAGCTTCCTCTGCAGTGATGATGGCATGCTCCAGTACAGTCACGACCCATGCATTACTGACCTGATGACGTACGCCGAAAACGTAACCTCATGCATCCAGATTCCCGTAACTGTCGAGAAGACCAGACTCCAGCTTTTACAGCCAAATAGATGGATCCTGTATAGCAGAGACGAAGAGTTGCTCACAAGAACATGTGATGGTGAACTCTTCCACCATAAGATTAAAGGCACCTATATAATGACCTTAGACGATCCCTGCGAAGTGAAAATTCAAGACATCATACTGAAAAAGCGGCAAATGTATTTAGAAAATATAACATATCCTCAACTACCAATTCTGAATTTGCCTACACTCTCCTCGCCTGGCGAAAGGAAACCACCTGTAAATCTGGAAGGCGTGGACCTGGAAGACCTGAAACTGCTGTCGTTGGCGTTAAAGAAAACCGATACCGAAATCAGTGAAAGTGAAAAGCGTTTTATTGAAGTGCATAGAATAAGTGTTTGGACTCTTGGACTGTATTTTCTGATAATTGCAGTGCTCTGTTATCTGACCTATAAATATCATCCAGAATTATTGTCAAAAATGTGTCCTCGAGGTTCTCCCAAAAAGGAAAACCTCGAACTTGAGGAGGGAGGAGTTACGTCGGTCGACTCAACAAATAACACTTGTCAGCGCCCCATATTCCCATAAGTGCTCCGGACGCCCAATGCTGACTCAATAAACATAGAGATAAGGACACCGCTGCACTGTGGCCTGTTAATTAAGGTTCTAGAATTAAGTTAGTCTTAGACATACTCTTGTAGATTAAACATCTTAAAATTCATAATTTTGTATTTTTAAAACATCCTTCGGCTCCTGCACAACTTAACTAAGTAACCCCTGTTTTGGGATGTTATTTATTTATTATCAAACATAGCTAAGAATAATCTTGCAATGACATGCAAAAACAAAACAAACACGTTTTTGCAAATGGGGTTAAAAGCCTATGCTTGCTTTAACTATTTATCTAGTCAGACATGTAAAAATCCTAGTTAAATTATTAACAATTTATAACAAAAATATGATGAAACTAATATTCTGTATACGAAACTATCCTAATTGTATATTTTATTAACAAGGCATGATTTAAATAATCTTCTGAAACTCTTGAATATGATAATAACTAAAAATAAGATTATATTTTTTTTTAGGCTTAAACCTAAAGAAATAGCTTTCTTTATAGATTGTTTTTATTTTTATAGAGGCAGGTTGTTATAAATTCTATTATTATCCAATTCAGAAAATGCTACTAGAAAATGATTGTTTTCTTGATTTGATAGGTTAGCCTTTGTGATATTAATGTTTATAATTAGGGTTTTGCTTAACTTTGTGTCTAGAGATTTTTGTGCGCATCATATTCGTCAAGCACAGTCAAAATCGTTATCAAAAGTATAAAGTTACAATTATATAAGCGTTCATAAATTAAAATTATACGTCAAAATATATGAAGCGGATGTACCAGTAAATATATTTATGAAAAAACCTTATCAAGTCACGCCAACGACTTTGTGTATATATATTTTGTAATAAAATCTACTGACAGACGTAATTCTTAACAAATAATAAGGTAATTAAGATAAAGTATTCGGTAACTGTAGTGAAATAGGTCAAGCATCGATGTAGGTAAATGGTTACTCATAAAAATTAATGTTGTTGATAAAAATCGTTGACGAAAACAACGAGACACTGTGTTGACTATCAGATTTCGTATACAGGATGTCCGTAAATTATTTCTACGTCTCTTTGAAAGCTAGTAATTCCAGACTAGCCAGCGCAGCCTTCAGCCAGTGTCGTTAACTCGTGAGATAGACGTGCCCTGTTGGTGAAATGTTAATTTAATAATGAAACTTTTTTTTTAATATTTATTTTCTTCATCAAACCTTTTCTTGTGAATAGGAGATTTTTTATGACTAGGAGAAGTATGAATATTATGATTGTACATGGTAGTGGAAGTTGACGACGACTGAAGAAGATGTGGATGAATTGTGTGAAAGAGGATATGAAAGAGAAAGGGGTGAATGTGATGATATGACGGCTGACAGAAGAGTGTGGAAGCAAAAAACGGGCTGTGCCGACCCCACATAGTGGGAAATGGTGAAGGCAAAGAAGAAGAGAAGGAACCTATTCTACCTACTCTGGATTTGAAGCTTCCCAGGAAACAGATCCTCAGGAAGTGTCCCAAAGTATCGCAGTCTTACCATACCATTTGAGACCAAGTGTTGGTATGTAAGAATCCTTGAAATTTCCACATCGGATATTTGTCACCAAAATCTCTGAGACTATGAACTAGTTGAAAAAAACTTTTAATCTAGAATCTTAAAACTTTTTATCTTTTAATCGTGTAGCTGAGTCCCGTGTTAAATTGGGATAAGAAGTAACCTTAGTATTAATAAAAAAATGAGTAAGTAATACATTTTACGGTACTTGTCTGCTTTTCAATCTGACGGTCCCTGGTTCAATCCCAGCCCTACAATGACTTGATTTTTGAGTTATGTATGGATTTGAACTTACTTTACGATGAAGAAAAACATCGCGAGGTAACCGACATGTTTGAGGAACACAATATCAGAATATGTATGTCACGTGCTTGCCCGCACTTTGCCAGTGTGGTGGATTATAGCGTGTAGCTCTCTCCTCATGACAAAAGCGTGTAATGGGCTGGTTAAGCTTAAGCTTGTATTATTTCGAGATTTGAACTCCATACCAATATTAGTACTGCGGTTTGAGCATGGAGATCTAATAAACACACTAGACCCAAACACAAACTGTCACCGAACAAACATTCTAGCTGCCAATACAGCTAACTTTAGAACCTAAACTGTTATAAAGGTAATATAGATGCTGGCATTACCGCTTATGGCTTCAAACGAATGTTTAAAATGAAAGCCGCAGCTATTTCAGCAATAATCATAAAACCTATTCAAAATCAAACGTCCTAACACTAATTTTACTTATCAACACATACATATCAGTTTGACCCGACCCCGCCCGTTATCTGACAATTAACTTTAATGGATAATATTTAAATTAGTTCTCTTCACTCAATTGACAACATGGAGTTATCAGTTAGGTATATATCGCTAACAAAGTCGCACAAAATACGTCCCTATATATAATAGTATAACGATCATAATTGAAAGTAGAAACTAATCTGATCACATTGAAAGGTTAATTAAGTAACTGTAATACTGAAAATAAGAATGAATTAATCTGTTCTGACCTTAGAGTTGTATTCTAGAATATATTTTCTGCCTTGATAAAATATACTGTCGTTTTTACTTATTATGTAATGTATTTATGTTGTATGATATATGTTAGCCTTAAGTAGTTCTAAGAAGGGAAGGCACCCTGGATCTCGCGACACAGGCTTGTCTAGAGTGAGGTACAGCGGCAATACAACCTACCCTTAGTATTCATTATTTCATTTGTGTCCAACCTAAACTAACTTACCCTAACCTTTTTTTTATATATACATAAAAAAAGGTTAGGTTAGGTTACCTAACAACTAAAATAGACAAGTACGTAATACAATTGTTCTGGGTTTTCATTAAATATTTAATGGTTACGGCATTTCCACGATATGGTCAAACGTAGGTGACCAAATCGTCAAACGTTTATCGTTTAATGATTTGGTCATCATTAGTTGGCCACTTCATGAAACGTGAACACTTCACGAAATAATCAACCATTTCATGAAATGATCAATTCTACGATGCGGCCACGACATTTAGCCTTAAGTTTACAGAACAATAAAAATACATTTTAATTTGAATTTTTTGTATGTAATTTTTTGTCTAAGGATAATAATAAAATAATTATACTTTGCAACTTTTGTCTGCTTACTAAATATGTATAACTTAACTTACCGAAATAAACTTACCTATCGAAGATTTTCTGCCTTTCTTCAAAGTTTGTTCTCTTAAACGCTTTTGTTTTATCCTCTTAATAATTATACATTATTTGCCCTTTTTCACTAATGGTAAACAGAACATCATACGATAACATACTGCGTTTTAATGACCTGAATAGATAAGGAACCAATAAAATACTTGCTTCACCATAAAAGAAATATATTTTCAATTCAATTCAACTACAGTAGTAGGTAATATTATAGAAATCAATATAAGTCTTATTTTATGTACAATTTTACAAATAATAAGAATTCAAACAAAATAAGTAATAAAATAACATTTATAATAGGAAGTCGCTTAAAACTAATTTGGTGAATAGGTAAACTCAATACAGTAAGTAGAAATTCTATAAATTTACTTAAATATTTCAAAATACTTAATTTACATTAATTTATTCTAAAAATAATTATTATATTTACAAAATAATTTACATTACTTTCGACAGACAAAGCAACATACAAACAGATTATGATAATGTTTTTCGAAAAGATTTTATGGCAAGGAAAATGTTTCCTAAGTTGAATCTACTTACAAAAGTTAATATTAAAAATTGAACTGTAAAGGAATTGGAATTTACAAAATTATCTTTCACTCATTCTTAATACATTTTCACACAAAAAAAAAAAATACAGTTCTCATAATCGATTGTTCGTTTGAAATTCGAATAAGTGGTTTCATCATTTAAATTATTCGATTCTCAAAATTCACTGTCCGTGGCTAGATTGAGCGTTAGGCGATGGTGAACTTCCGGCCACAGGCGGCTGTACCATGCCAAGATGAGACGGGTGTATTCCCATTGGACCTAACGGCCGGCCCCCCATTAAGTGGTGGGGATGAAAGTACTGCTGCAGCGCCGGGTGGGGGTACAAATGGTGGGGGTGACGAGAAAACTGTGCCATTTTCAACTTTTCTATCTCTGCTTCTTGAACGCGTTTCGCTTTCGCTCGACGATTTTGAAACCAGATCTTGACCTGCGGACAAAAGAGAGGAAGAGTTATTTTAGATATAATTAGATTTGGAATGATATTAAAAATGATTAAAGTGGTGATTTAAATTTTTATGATCCGATTATTATAAAATTAGTCGATTAATTTAATTAGCTGAGTATATTGGAAGTGTTGTCGAAGCTGTTAGGTGTGAACAAAATATACGACTTCTGTTTTTTTTATGTTGAAAATAATTTTAGAGTTCTGTTTGAGTTATTTTCACACAATTAATTTGTTTCAGCATTCGTGTATAATTATTTTAAAGTTTTGCTATATTTGTAGTATATAGGGTTCATAATGATATCTGCTGTCCATAGATCGCTTTAAGTGATAAGGCCGCCAATTGTGGCACACTAATCTATACCAATATAAAGAGGATAAGTTTCATTATTTGTTTGACGAATAAGCTCCAAAACTACTGGACCGATATGAAACATTTTTTTACACATTTCACACACGGCTGGTTAACCCCATACTGAACCATTTCTAGTTCATATTAAGGTTGCTAACACAACTGATATACTACATATACAAACATATTACCTATATATAAATACATATTTAAAACCCAGGCCCACAGCAAACAAATTTAGTTAAGCACAAAGATGTTGACCGGGCGGGGAATCGAACCCGGAACCTTCTGATTAGTAGTCCGGCATGGTAACCTTAACGCCAACGAGGTCATCAAGACCCTATCTATAGATAGAGTCTTATTTCATGCGTGCGTTTGTATGAAAGATTTAGTTTTAAAAAAATCTCACCTGAGTTTCAGACAGGCCCAAGCTAGAAGAGAACTCAGCTCGCTCAGCTATGCTCAAGTACTGTTTCTCGACGAACTTGCTCTCCAACGCCCGTAGCTGTTGCGCAGTGAAAGGAGTCCTCGGTTTTCTATTCGGCTTGTGTTTGCGGAGATTGCATTTCAACTTTGGAGGTTCGCCGTTTGCATCTGTAGAAGAAAGAGAGAGATGGTTATATTTTTGAGTCTTACTAATATTATTTACGATGACATGCTCAGGATAGGGTCGCGTGGCGTGACTTGGGAGAGACCTATGTCCAGCAGTGGACGGGACGGGCTGATGATGATGGTGATGAATATTATAAATGCGAAAGTTTGTGTCTAAGCGTGTTTGTTACTTCTTCACGCTCAAGTGGTTAAACCGATATTGATGAAAATTTTCACTATAATAAGTTTAACCTTTTATTCCTAAAACAATTTTAATTTGAATTAACACCTTGGCTATTTTTTATCCTGGATTAATTTATTTTTGTCCCCGATTAACGTGGGTTAACACCACGGGGCGCAGCTAGCAAAGAAAAAAATCAAGTTAATATGTTTAATTATTGAGAACTTGTCTACTTGATTATCTCCTAGTGGGGATAAAAATGGAGATATTGATAACTCTTATGTTTGCTAACGAAAAAAAATATGTTCGATATTATTATTATAAATAAAATATTTTTTCTTTGTTAATTAACTTTTTAATTTTAATTTTCACTGTACTTGATAAGATTGTGTAAGATTTATTTTGGAGTAAACCAGCTTTCGGTCTGATTCAAATGAGAATACTAGTGATTTCAACTAGTGAATATCCCAAATAAATCAGATTCTACAAATTGTGATAAGTAACATTCCTCCACCTACAGAAAGGTAATTATCTAAATTTACGGCCATCCGATAACTTTGTGCCGAAGCCGGCCAAAGAAGCTTCCAGATTATCTAAATCAAAACTCACTTTTTGAGATTTTTATTGTAATTTTATTCTGCCCTAAATTTTAGTTTAGTGATAGGAGACAACTTTGAAAGTAAGGGCCTGCAAATATATTATGTACTCGTAAATATAGTTAAAGTTGAGAAGAGAATAAAATTAAGCAAGTGAAATAATTATAACCTTTTAACGCAAATTTTAGATAAAGAGAGTCTAGATAGGTATTGCGAAAAGATGTAATAGTTAACTGATTCTTTAGTTAGAATACCAAATAAGTTTCTCGTAAGCAATCAAAAAGAAAAAAAAATGTGATTAAAAAATCATTGATCACAAAACTTTACAGTTAAGTCTCAATAACACAAAAGGGTACCGACTAACGTCCGGAATGGAGCGATACCTGAGTGGGTTTCAAAAAACGAAAAAAAAAACAAACATTACAAAAACCCAAAATAAAGGGCCACGCAAGAAAACCACTGCAACCCGATAAGATCTCCAGCAATTTTTATCTTATTAGCGACCAAATTAAAATGCGAGCCGTCATTTTATAGCTACCGGATAGACTATTCCAATAAAAAAATACACCTACACGTAAATAGAAAGATTACTGATAAAGTCAGTTTCACATATCAGATCTATAAAGAACACTGTTTCCTGTACAGTTTCAATGAACTACCTAATTAAGCTTTACGATGCTAATATGAACGATATAATTCATCCAGACATTGTTTTATTTAACACTAATTTATATTTTACAACTGAGATCCGCCAATCAAAATGGCGTAATAGTAGTTTAAAAAAAACGAGCTGTTAATGAGCTTTATTAGTAGTCACAAAATTTAATTTACAATTCGAGTTAATTGAATCGCATTAATGGGTTCTAACCTAAATAATTATCTCGCAACTAATTGGTATTTAAGTACTAATGAACGTTGAATGCTGATTGATAGATGAACACGTGCTTCAAGTGTTGAAATGTACCCAGATAACTTTCACCGTTCCCGATTTTAAGTACCATTAATTATGTTTTGACAAGCATCGAGATTTACGAATGATCTTAAACGAGTATACGTTTTAACGTCTATTTGTAAATGTTATTTCGAGATGAAAAATCAACTCGTCATAATCAGTTGTCAAATAAAAATACAACTCCATTAAACGGGAGCAATAGCGTCGCTTTGAATTAGAAATATGGAAGCGTGGCGCTTAAAATGTCGACGTATTAATCCCGGGCTCACGGTTGCCGCTTAATGGTCCACAAAAAAAGGTGGAAAAAAGTAATGTATGTGACAGTTAAGAAAAAAAAGTCGAAATGTTTAATGCCGTGTTTAGCGGACGTCAAAGCACCGACACAAACGGAAACGTAGGGAGCTGATACACTAAAGAGACGTTTTTTGTCGCCGTAGAAAAAAAATGCTCACATACCGTTGAAAAGTAAACAACACTTAGACACCCTTTTAAACGCTGCTGATATATCATGTTGAGGTTAAAATGGAAATAAAATGTTATCGATAAAAAGCTTAAAACGTTGTTATTTAAAACATTCGGTCGCACGTGTGAGCTCGCTTAAATTATCCGGTAGCTAAATTACCTCTTTATAAATACACTTATATGGGACTGTCTTCTTCCATTCTCTTCTTAATTGCACTAAGAGATATCGGCTGCAGATGTCGCCCTAAATAATGTGCATGTTGTGAGCAGTGAGAGAAATACGACGCGTTTTAAACGACCGAAGCTTTTCCATTGTCGAACGTCATAATTTTCCTTTTTTAGAACGCGCGTCTAACGAATGAATTATGAAAAGTGGGGCGCGTTTTTGTGAATGTTTTAAATATGGAACTGGGAGTTTCTGCCGACGGTACCTAACGTTGCTAAAAGACACTTGATATATTAATGAGCGTGTTTGCTTTTTGTGTGAGCAGTACCATTAATCGTCCGAAGCACGGTATGTCATTCATTCCAATATTTTAAACAGGCTGTGAGCTTGACGTTTTTGTTTTCTGTACTGCAGGGCGAGCATGAGACGAGGACATATAGTCTTTCCACCATTATTTCCACCTCTCAGTAGAAATCCACCTTATTACCATGGCAACAAGGAACAATTTTGATTAAATAAATAAATAATTCCACTAGACGTTAATCGTGGACATTTTGTCTACGCTGTTTCTAAGTAAAATGACGGGTAATTACTCTTCAATTGACATATTCCAGGGACAGAGTATCGTATAATTTTAAGGCGGGGAAAGAAGGAATGCACGTAATATTTTTTATAATAACATGAAAAATATTATTAATGTTGCGAAGATTTTGAAGAATTTTACAATAATAACTTCAAACCCAGCAAAAAATCAAAGTACAAAAGTTACAAATACAAAAATTACAGATATTGCTTTTCCCGATGGAGAAATTGTCCACAACGCGTGCTTGCCCCGCAGAAGAGGCGGACATTCTCGCCGTCCTAAAAGATATTTTACATATTTTCAGTCAGCATTTACACGATTTCATTATCGGTTGCGACAATTTGAAACGTACGACTGCTAAATTGTCGTAACATTAAGCGTCTTTAAATTGTTTAGCGTCAACCAAATTTATGTTCGAATAAACTTTCGCTAAATATTTAAACAACACAAATTTACTTTTTTAAACAGAATAATTTGAGCAGAATTTTTATTAAAATATTGTTTAACGACAATAAAATACGGCATCCGAAAACCCATTTGCCTATTCGCACCGCAGCTAATTTTGTAAACAAAAATATTCAACGACCAGAAAATTTAATAGACTACGAAACTTGAAAGAGTTATAGACAGACAAGACGCGATTTGGTATTAACAACCTCATTTCGCGTCCATAAATTAAGTTGTACACAAAGAGTCGGTTGTCAAAGAATAGTGAGCTATTAACAGAAGTTCCCGGATTCTCCCGGCCCACAATATTTATCCCGGGATCAAACGAGATGCCTACAAGAGCCATTCATCAGGGAAGCTCGATAGACCGCTCATAAACGTAGGCCATTGAATACGCGAGAGAGTTTCATTAGGAAGTTAGTTAGTTTAAGTAAATGCTGGAATGTAAATAGTTTTTTTTTAAGTTAGTCATTGGACATTAAATAGAAACCTAATGGTTTCTATTCGGAAAAGTTAGTTGTTTTTCTTTCAGCGTCTATTCAAATTAGAAAGAATATTTGGTTTTCTAGTAATAAATAAAGTTTACTATGCTTATTTTAGAGTAGGTACCTAAAAGGTAAAAACCTCATTACTAAGACCAGAGGCAAGATAAAAGAGTTAATGGTACTGGAACTCCATGCGAGATGTCCAGCATTCATGTCTAACTCACAATTGGCATTTTTTATAACATCAGATACATTTTTTTATTTAAGTAATGGATCAAAGAACTGTTTTAAGATGTTCACATGAACAAAAACAATGGATAAAAAATAACAAAAACTAAAATTTTCGCGGTTGCAGTTCTTAGATTGAGTTTAGGGCTTAGCTACTGACGCTGGTCAGCTTTTAGTAATCGATCGATCCAATCGATGAATCACGAAGATGATTATCAAAATATATGTACTTAATAGCTGTTGTCTGCAGCTCTGCCCGCGTGTAGGTCGATTTTTTTGCGAATCAAATTTTCCCTGATTTTTGTTTGCTACAACCCTCACGGAACCTAAGACCTTTCCAACGAATGCACAACCGTGGAAATCGGTTCGTGCATTCTGGAGTTTTAGCGTCAGGAAGGAAAATCCGACTTATTTTTATATTACAGATTTCAAAATCTGTTCTCCCGCTGATTCCCTGCCCCTATCCAAATGATGTATTAGGAACGCGCTAAGCGGTACAGGCGTTGTTCAATGGGACATTATTATTTTGGCATCGAGCCAGCGCGAGCGTTTGACTGCTTGTTAAATACAAAACGGGATTTAAACGGGGATTAAGTGACGGCCCGATAATGAATATGTGTTTTTGTCATTAGTGTTGATGTACAAACTTTTTATGGGAGATGAAAATTGTGTTCTTTTTTTTTCGTTTGGCATCACACTCTGTGTATTTACCAGACAATCTGTCAAAATTCGAGTTTCGAATTGAGCTTTCTACATAGAAGCTCATGTTTAAAAATAGTTAAATAAGTTACTCGTAAGAAATTAGATTCATAGTTATTTTATTTTTTTTATTTATCCTTGATAAGTTAAATTAGTATAGTTAATTTAGTATGTGTTGTCTTGTTTATAAGATAAGTGTCATTGATAACTGGAGAAGGTTGCTTCGATACAAGCCAACCACCTAGTGAAGCATCTACTAGATATACTCGTAGGTACAATAGTGTTAGGTGTATGTTTTTTTGTAAATAAATATTTTTAATCTGAATTTTTTTTCGATGCAATTCTTTATATCAATGGTTTGCTTTTAACTTTTATGTAGAGGATATCTATTTTTTTACTCATTGCAGCTAGGCATTGTTTTTTTTATCCTTGATAGGTTAGCGTTTGACTACAGCTAGCCTGATGTTAAGCTGCACTGCAGTCTACGGTGTGGCACGCTTACCTAGGAAATACCTATTAACTCTACTTTTGAAGGCCCCCGGATGATACCTCTCAGGAAACAGAGAATCAGGTAGTGAGTTCCAAAGCTTCGCAGTCCTCACAATAGAAGTCGACGCAAAGCGTTTTGTACGAAAGTTCGGAACTTCAACTCTGTATCGGTGTCTCTTCTTGGTCCAGCAGGACGCGTAACATACGAGCGACACTGGCCTAAGCTGTAGCATGCCTAGTTTGGCAATACTGGCTCTCAAGAAGGCAGCCGGAAAACACTGTTAGGTACCTGGTGACAGATTTCAGCTTGAGGGTTGTTAGCCAGGCGAGCACTAGATAATGCCCTACCACCACGCACTTTTAAGGGCTCCATACCTAAGAGGTAAAAACGGGACTATAGTCCGCTGTTTCTTTTCTGTCACTAGGCTGTATCTCAGAAACCGTGATAGCTAGAAAGCTAAAATTTTCACAAGTTACGTATGTATTTCCTGTGCTGCTATAAGAACAATAATTGTTTTTGTATTTACTTTGTATTTTTCAGGTGGAGGGGGTTATAAAATCGCACGTGTCATATGTTTTTGGAATGATAAGTTATTTTTAAGATGTTTCTCAAGCAAAACTTTCCAAGATGCCAGTTGCAAAAATTGGAAACAGATAATATTATCATAATAAAAGTTTTCGTTGTCACTAGTTGTCTAGTCTATTGTTAAATAATTATGAAACGGCATTTTAATAGCCAATTATTAGTCAATAAGATATAATGGCAGAAAAAAATCTACATTACTGCAAATTATGATAATTAAAAATGTGAATTATTGTTATTATTAATATGAATTATTAATTTCTTATCAAACAATGGCTACTACGATGGCAAAAAAAACAGTGGCTATATAAAGGAACTATAGGAGGCTATATAAATTAATATATAGCCTTGGTGAAAAAGTGATTTAAAAATTATATAGATATGTTATAAGAAATTATCATACTAAGTTAAACTAGTTTTCTTAATATTTAATATATGCTGGTACTTTTTCTTCTTCGTATGAGCTAAGTGGCCCAGCTCTGGTGTTGAGACTTTTCAAGATGCCCAAAGGCCCATAATAAAAAATAATAATATTAAAAATTATTATTATCTATATTATTTTGCAAAAAGTTTTGAATAATTCACGAATGATGAGTGCAAGAAATTAAAAATCTATACTTTTTTCATAGTTACAACAGCTAAAATAATATCGCTTGTTTTGCTGTCTGTACACAAAATAGAGTGGTCGCGACAGTCTTGTTGCGCATACCCGGTAATTGATTGGGAATGCTTCTATAATTAGGAGCGTGACTCGGTTGCTGACTCTACCAGAGTTTATTTATATATGTATTATTATTACTAAAACTACCAACACCATAGTTTAGCCACTTAGTTCGTATAAACATACGAATTTCGTTACCTAAATTGATAAATGTATTCATATTGGTATACTTTATAAATATACTAGCTGACCCGGCAAACGTTGTTTTGCCATAAGTACAGTTAAAAACACTTTAATTGATTAGCTATCGAGCGGGATAAAAAATGATTAAATCACTAAAGTGACCATAAAAAATAGGGGTTGGTGATAAAAAAAGAAAAAAAATTGGGGTGAATGTATTTTTAATGCCAAATTATAAAAAAAAATAATAACATAAAATTTCGTTAAAAAAAATAAGAGTTAACAACCCATATCATGGGGTATGAAAAATAGATAGTAGCCGATTCTCAGACCTACTGAATACGCTTATAAAATTTGGAAAAAATCGTTTCAGAGGAGCACGGTAACTAACATTGTGACAAGGAAATTTTACATATTAGAGATATGCCAAAGATTTGTTTCACAAATAATAGGTATGTACTGCATTTATTTGATCATAACTTATTTGAAAGTTAATAAATATACACCAATCTATCTATCCAGGCTAATTTTCTTCAAATTCTATCAAAGAATCGGGCCGAAGTACAATTTATGGATTTCAAATTAAAATTTTAATCTCTATTAATTATGATAATTAGGAATTTATTATTCATTTAAAAAATTATGAGCCTATCAGTTTCACGTTCCGTTTGGATACGATTCGTATCAATTTATAAGAAGTTTAAAAAAACTAAGTTCCACAAATGATTTGTGATCGTTCTTTATGAACGCCCATACATTCCAATTATGTCTTTTTAGTATTATGTTAATTTGGTCGTAATTTGGTGCAACAAAATAATAAAATTTAATTTGAATATTATTTTATTATTTTGCAAGTTATTGTGTGGTAGGACCGGTTCATTAGGTGTTAAATTATTAGTCTGTTGTCTTGTTATACTAGCATTAATAATATGATAATTTATTTTGGCTTCATTAGCAGGCTCCAGGGCAGACTTAATAATAATGAAGAAAGTACAACCTAACTGTCTCAACTACAATCTAACTGTCTTCAAGGCGAGAGTGAAGTGGTTTCTACTAGGCAAGCGCGCTTCATCTTAGACTGCAATATGACTTAACATCAGGTGAGTTGTGGTCAAGCGTAAGCCTATTATGTGTAAAAAAGGAAAAAAGATTAGAAATTTGTTGTTATATATAAAAATAAGTCGGGTTTTCCTTCCTGACGCTATAACTCCAGAACACTAAAACCATTTCCACGCTTTCGCATTCGTTGGAAAGGTCTCGGGCTCCGTGAGGTTTGCAGCAAAAAAAAATCAGCGAAAATTTTGTGGCGAAACAGAGTTCACCGGGTTTGCTATTTAAGTATAGATTAAACAATCTAAACCTTGCTTACGTTCTAAACCAAACGGTATCTAACCTTACGTAGAATCAGCACTAACCTATTTCCATTAAGGCTTATGGCATCACTAATTAATTAAAAGTAAATATATTCATAGTAATCGCTACTGGTATTGCATTGCATCGCACCCTTGACAGGTGGGCAAGTATTAATTACTGTACACAGTAGCTAGCTTTGTACCTAGAACATATACTCGTAGTTATAGAACTTATAGTTAGTTTACTTAGTTATACATCGTTAGACTTATAACTAAAAAGCTAGTGTGACTCGGTGGTAATAACGTCTGTTTTTCAATCAGACAGCCCCTGGTTCGATCCCGGCTCTACACCAATGACTTGTTTTTCAAGTTATGTGTGGATTTGCACTCGTTTTACGGTGAAGGAAAACATCGTGAGGAAACCGGCATGTTTGAGGAGCACAATATCCGAAGACGAGTGTCATTCGCCAACCCACACTTGGCCAGCGTGGTGGATTATGGCCTCTATCTCTTCTACTGAGAGAAGGCCCCGAGTCCCAGCAGTGGGAACTTATAGTGGGCTGCTAATGATATACTTATAACTACATTTATACCCTAACAATATTGACAAAAGTAACTTATTATTGCAAATGCGAGATTATGCAACCTACGACACTAACAATTTCAAGAATTTCTAAATGACGATGTTTTTTGTTAGACAACTTTGAGAAATTATTAAAAAAGCATTTACTCCAAGAGTCCTTTCAAATATTTTCATTAGTATCTAGACCACCATGTAAATATACTCACCTATGTGTTTATTAAATTAAAATTAAAATACATTCCCATTTTATTCAACGTCTACAATTTTTGAGCGTTTTAAAAATACTTATACTATTAGTTCTTTATCAATACGTAGTAAAACTAAAGCCGGTCTACAACGGTGCAAAAACAATTTTATAAAGAGAGGTTTTTACAATGTGTACCAACCCTAAGAATTTAAGTGGAGGTTGCACTCATGTTGTCGTCTATTAGAAGCCTTAATTATTTCGTTGAGTTCGTAATGCCCACGGTCGTAGCGGGGCGTCTGTACCGGCCCTTATACGAGTATAATGAATGAACGTATTATAGAACAGGTACTTTAACTACTTATTCTGATTAAATATAATTTAATTATTTTAATGGGATTATTTTTTTACTGATCTTACTTAAAGGGAAATCTAAAACCAAGATTTGCTATATATATTATTTTAGTTATTTAAATCAATGCCAGATGCTGATTTTTTTACTTTATCTTTGACTTCGACAGTATTTACTGTCAAAGTCAAGTTAAAATTCTTTATTCATAAAATTTAAATTTACATGTTTAAGATATACCTGAGATAAATATAATATTTTAATAATAAAATTAGTTTATTTAAAAGTTTTTTTAAGCGACTTTAAGCTTTTTGTTTAAACAAACAGGCATTAGTTAAGCATAGGTGTAATGGTTATAGAACTAATTCAAATATATTATGTACATTTAACCAATTAGTTATAAATAATATTTTTATTTTTTTACGGTATTTAGCTCGTAAGTAAAGAAAGAAGCTATTATTTAACTAAAACGAAAAACTAGTAAATTTAAAAACAACTCAAAAATATTCCAAAATACAAAGTCGATACTTTGGAATTTGGAAATACTTTTTTTTTCAATAACACAATCACAATCTGCTAGCAATGAAAAAAAAATATAATTCTCATAACTGTTCATCATCATCAGCATATGTTCGTCCACTGCTGGACATAGGCCTCTCCCAAGGCACGCCACTTGGCCCTATCCTCATAACTGAATAACAATTAATTAATTGACTAAAAATATTAACAGTCCTTCCACTACAGGACCAGTAGGAGGTCAGCTTTATATCATCCATTCCTTGTGGAGATTCCAAAAATCCGTACGCAACGATTTGACTCCACATTCATCATGCGTACTGCTAAGGAATGGAATGGATTGCCTCCTACTGTGTTTCCTGAAAAATATAACTTGGATCTTTTCAAGGCGAGAGTGAACAGATTTCTTCTAGATCAACGTGCTTCATCTTCGGCCACAGCTTCGCTTACCATCAGGTGAGTTGGTGGCCAAGCGTAGATCTATTCTATATAAAAAAAAATGTCTATTTATCAGAATAATCCTCTCTAATAAAGAGATTCATCTCTCCGCCATCATTATTAATATAAATGTTCCGTCCGCAAGTCTGTCCGCGGGGTGCCGACCGTACCGTGGAGTATTTATTAGTTAAATGGTCGCCCACGCAGTCTGTGCGGGACTAAGATGGACATATTGCAATTAATTGATTTTGATTTTTATTATTTTGATTTTTATTGTTTTGATTTTGATTTATATGATTTTCATTATAATTATGTAATATGGACTATGTCTGAAATAAATGATTTGAATTTGAATTAAACCTAATAAATGAATAAATATTCAGAATTCAATGGTAATTAAGTGACCGATTAAATTAAATGTATAAAGCATAAGCAGCCCACTACACGTTCCCACGGCTGGGACTCGGGGCCTTCTCTCAAGAGAAGAGAGATATAGGCCATAATCCACCACGCTGGCCAAGTGCGGGTTGGCGGACGAAACACGTCTTCGGATATTGTGATCCTCAAAGGTGCCGGTTTCCTCACGATGTTTTTTTTCACCGTAAAGCGAGTTCAAATCCACTCATAACTTGAAAAACAAGTCATTAGTGTAGGGCCGGGATAGAACCAGGGGCCGTCTGATTGATAAGCAGACGTTATCTATTACCACCGAGCCACAAAATATAAATTGCAAAGTAGCCATCTTAGAGTTACTGATGGCACAATTAAAATTATAGCGTAATACTTAGAAATGCTCTTTATTCAACTTGTTGGTAATTAATGTTCCTTTTAAGTACATATTTATTTGTGCCAAGTACTTACATTATAAAACATACTATACTGAAAATAATGGTATTTTGCACTATTTAGTTATTTTATTAGTTAAAAGTACAAGAACATAATTTTTAATATATAAAAAATCCATGTCACAATGTTAGTTACCGTGCTCCTCCGAAACGGCTTGACCGATTTTTACCAAATTTTATATGTTTATTCAGTAGGTCTGGGAACCGGCTACTATTTATTTTTAATATCCCTAGGTGATAAAGATAAAATATTCATCCTTAATTTTTTATTAACTTTTTGACGAAATTTTTTGTGCTTATTTTTTTATAATGTGGCATTAAAAGTATATACAACCCTAATGTTTTACTCTTTTAACACTAACCCCAATTTTTTATGGGCATTTTAGTAATTTAATCATTTTTCATCCCGCTCGATAAATGATCAATTATAGTGTGTTTACTTAAAGCCAAACAACGTTTGCCGGGTCAGCTTGTATAAATAAAATATCTACCTATAAGCTTCCTACCTGTTATACCATTATATAAAAGTGTAAATATTAGCACTAAGTTACCTCAAAATCATTAAAGGATCAAAACTCTTTACAAAAATACCTACTTATTGAAAACAAAACGTTTTTAGTTCCAAGAAAGTCCGGCGATAATTTATGTGATTTAACAATAAGAGAACGAACGTTCGGCTTCGATGACAAATTATACGTTCCGCCACGGTTTATTATTTTAATTAACTATGAATGTTCTAAGTTATGATTAATTTAGATACAAAAAACTCGTTCGATATTCAAAATGGGATTTTAAAAATATTACCTGCAATTTATTAGCTTTAAAAACATCGACGGTAACAAATAGGTTTTGGTTTTTGATTTTCTGTTAACCACAATGTCAACAAGATCAAAATGGCTACTTTGTATTTAATTAAGACATTTGTTTAAGAAAAATGATAATAGCCATCCAGCAGCTTCTGTATTAATCCGTTGCAAGATAAAAAAATAATTACAAAACTCCTATCATTATCCGTTTTATCTTTCAAATTATTAGTTTCATAGTCACCGACGGTATTCAAAAAGTTTATAAAGAGTATAAAACAGTTATCCACCGGACACTCATTGATTTTATTTAAATTAACATTTTATTGCTTTTAAAATATCGAAGAACAGCTAATGATGTATTTTAAATTTTAAATTCGGAATGTCATTAGCGTTCCATTTTTAAAAGCGCTACCGGTGGTTGTTCCATTTGCAAATTGACGTCTCAAATCGCACGGCTTGTTTTCGTGAAAGAATGTCGCCGAAAAAGAGCGGGGTTTGCCGAACATTTTAATGGGTGTTTCTAATTGGTCAACGCGCGGGTCGAGGCCACATCGGCCCGCTTACAAATGCAGCCAAAAAAGGTACACACGAAACGAAAGCTGCATTTCAATTGTTCGAACTTCGAATGTCGTTTCGAGGGAACGTCAATAGTGAAATAGGACGTAACTCCGCAATACTGCTCTTTGAGTAACTGTACGTTAACTAGGCACTTAAACTGTTCAGTTCTGTTCATTGTCTGATGTCGTTCAGGCAACGGCGTTAACTTTTAGCGTGTACACTTCTGCGAAGCACTAAAAATATACGCGTTCTACAGAACCGTATTACTTGCCATTTTAAGATTAAACGCAAACCGATTTTCAACTTTATCGATGGAATAATAAGGTTTGTTACGCGTTGGCTCGGCCCGGAGCAGTTCGCGAGCGTTTAACTAATTTGCTCGTGCAGGAAACACGGATGGCGTGATGGAGACTCAGTACCGTATAATCTTCGCCTCTGATGTTATCTGCAAGATTTATTATTTACTGTCATCGGCCGAGAGATGGCAGTACGCGTCACTGGCTACCGCACTTATCTTTTTGATTTTACACAATTTACAACCTTCCTACAATGGCTGGAGCGCTCACCATTACATCTCAAAGACCTCCCATTGCGCCAGGTTATGATTGATCGTCATTCGTCTACCTATTTTAATTGCAAATGCAGCCTTAAACGGATGCGTTGCGAAACAAGCAAAACAATAAAACTGTACTAATGAAAATAATTGTTCGAAAATCGAATTAACGATCGATTTATTCGGGCAGCGATCGAGCGAGTCGCACGCAAACGAATCGATTAACCGCTTCGTTACACCGGTCGGCCGCGAGGGGGAGCTACGCGTCAATAAAATACTTGTAAAACTATCGCGAAATGAATTAAAACAGATGGCGAACCAATTAGGAGAGGCAATCGTGCGAGTACAGGACGAAAAAAGACATTGACACGTTCGCCGTTCGAAAATCGACTCAATGCTAGTTGGAATAGAGTTCGATTCGAATGACTCTGTTAGGCAGTAATGGGGTCTCAGTTTACACTGGCCTAACGAGAGCTTTGGAAGCGATAAGCCTTTCCAGTTATACTGATAGACAAATACGGATATATTTATCATTAAGTTTGCGCCAGAGTACGCGTTATGTCATTATGCGATACTAATTATGTAAAGGTGGAAGACAAATTCGCTACCGGTTTTGGAATGACTTATTGGAGCTGTTTTGTAGTAATTTGAAATAGGAATAGTAATCGATTCGTTTTCTTATCAATTCATTTCTCGTTTAAATAGAATATCAACCAAGTGTCAAAGTAGGTTCATATCTATTTACGCAGGTGGAAATTGTTTGTATTGTTTTATGTTTGATTATATTATATTATTCGATTGTTTCACAGCAGCGTTATATATTTTAAATGGAATTTCTATTGTATTTGTGTGAATTGCATTGTGTGTGACATACATTATAATATCTATATATTTTTTCTGGATTTCGTAAGACAATATTATCGAAATATAACTAAGTTCTTAAAAGTATTAAAATAGACATTTACATCAACCGATTCAGTGCCGTTTTCCCTTATTATAGTATTATATATTTATGGAAAAATCAATAATCATAAAGCATTACAAATACCTATTTACCAAGATATTTTCACAAAACAATTGCAAGTATGTAGTTACATAATCCGCTAATAGGACCATTATAATTACCAATTACAAAGACGCAATAAAAAGCCACTTAATCACTAAAGTACAATTGAAATCAATTTACAAAATTGATGTTATGATAAAATCTAGAAATCATTTTAGCAATCTGCAAATGTAAACAGTGTTTTACAATCAAAATGATTAAGAACACGATAGCGATACCAATAATAAAATGTAATTTACAATCTCAACCTTTGTAATTTACAGTTAATGTAAGTTAATTTACTATAATCTTTCTAATTTACGGTTTGCAGGCGTTTCTGTAAAGCGATCTAGGGTTTATGGTGTTGAAAGGCAATAGGTGTGAAATTAAGTTTGTTGTTTGTAGACCTAGTATTGCAATCTTTCTCTTAGCCCTTTGAACGGCAGGTACTGCTGGCGATTCTGGCGTACACACGACTAAACTAAATTTAAAGCAGCCTTGTCTCTTTCCATCGTTAGTAAATAGAAAGAAACAGCACGATCGCAAAGCATAGACAAAACAAGTAAAGTCACATCAAAAATGGAAAATGCTTGTAGTTTTAGAGCTGATGTAGTTAGGTGCGTTCTAAAAAGTCCACATTTTATATATGTATTTGACGCGACTTTAGTTGTTTTGTGTATCACTCAGATTGTGTCGTCTTTTTCTAGTCACTGATGATGAAAAAAGCCAGGGCTACTTTGGTTTAGCCGTGTGAATGCCAGAATCGCCACCAATCTTAACTCTCGTGCCCCCTTCTAGCATAGAGGTTACTAAAACATAGTACCTATCTACCTATGTCATAGTAAAAATGGTCCTTTTTAGTATATATTACTTAAAAAAAAAGGATTGAAATCTACTTCTGATCTGGCACATGGGCCAAGAAAAAATGCTTTTATTTTATTATAGACAATTTTAAAATCTTTCGTGAATTCATAATACTAATAGAGAAACCCTTTCATTTGACATCCATATTGAGGGTAGTTGTGAAAAACAACCGTAACATGTCATCGGCCATTTTGTGTCGGTAGCCATCTTGGACTGGCTTTCATCAAACATAGCCCAAGAACACACCTCACTAAAACCTTTTTTCAAACAAAAAAAACTGATCAAAATCGTTTCCCCCATTCGAGAGTTACGCCACAGACAAACAAACAGACACACACATATATAGGTCATACTCATATCACCCATCGATTTTGTTTTGGGGGTTAAAATAGTCCGCAAAAAGGCTTTAAGTGATTTCAAAGCGTTCATAACAAACCTTATCAGTCTACAATCTCTGAGCAAAGCCTGCATTGAGCCACTGAAAATAAAAAGGAACAGGAACTTGTTTTCTTATCCGATTCGGGTGACCACGATTACCGCTGTACAGGGGTAAACTACCGTTTTCAGCCAGGTATTATAAAATGGCGACAATCTTTCTTCCTTTTTTTATTTTTGTTAAAACGGTTACCGATATATGTTACTAGCTGACCTAGCAAACGTTGTTTTGCGTCACTTACGAGTGAAAAATAGATAGCAGCCGATTCTCAGACGTAGGTCTGAGCTGCTATCTACGCAATACGCATATAAAATTTGGCAAAAATCGGTCAAGCCGTTTCGGAGGAGTACGGTTACTAACGAACGTTGTGACATGGAAATTTTATGTATAAGATTTTAAGATAACGATTAAGCTTTTTATTTATTGAGAGCATGTTTTGTTACTTTTTCACGTTCAAACGGTTGAACTGATTATGATGTATTTTAGTATGGAGATAATTTCCGGCCTGGATTAATACATGTGCTTATTTTTATCTAGGACTAACGTGGGTAATACTCCGGGGCAAATTATTTAAATAAATAATTATTTAATTAAAAATAAAGGTTTATTCATTGTACATATTTTGTACATAAGTAGGTATGTATGACATTATGTACACAAATTTATGGTCACATTGGCACGGCCGCAGTATAACCTAGGTATAAAAATCTCCTATTTCCCCCAGTAATACGCAATATAGCATTTCCTCATTTGTTTACGAGCACCAATAATGGACTATTAAGCACGTCGATTGTGCTTTAAACCCTACAAACTTCTACTTAATCTATGACTTAACGCCTCGACTTCCGTACTAACTAGCACTCAAGCTGTGACATAAATTCTCAATTTTCTTAGTAACTACGGTCCAATCTGTGACTTCTCACATAGTTAATTCAGTGCTGATTACTTTAGTAATTGACTCCTTTTGCCAGGTGAAGCGGTTCAATTGAAACAGGCTGATTTGAAAATGGAATAGAAAACAAATGCGTTTTAAATTGAAATGCGGGAAAAATATCGCAGTTCATTGTAAACGATTTTCTATTGTTTTGCGTTTAATATTTTTTTTATTCTATAATAGAAACAATTCAATATTTTTTTAAACTATGAAATTTATACGCTTATTGATATGTTATGAGGAACAATTAGACAGTACATTGAATAAATTTCTGATGCTGAAAAAACCAAAGAGTTTTATTACACAAAATATTCAACCTTATCGGAAAAACTGTTTGAATTTTTAAACGTGTAATTTTGCACTCGCTTTACAGCGAAGAAAAACATCGTGCGGAAACCAACATGTTTGAGGACCACAATATCCAAAGACGTGTGTCATCCGCCTACTCGCATTTGGCTAGCATGGTAGATAATTATGTCTCTCATCACGAAACCCAGCCAGTGGGAAGGTATAGTGGGCTGCTTATGCATGATGCTGTTTTCTAAGTCCAAGCAGTCGTTAAGGTATGTTGAAAACTCTCGACATATAATTCATAAGAAGAAGAAAGCTATGCTTACTCATGTTTAGGTATCTTATTCTTACGATGGAGCGATCAGACCTGCACTGACAACCCGCAGGAGGCGTATTGTGCATTTCCCCCTACCAGCCTACCCAAGCCATCCAAGCTCCTTAAAGTAGCGGAGCACGGTCTTGGGTCGCTGGCATACCTGTTCCACTGTCATTCGTCATGTTTAGGTATTATTATAATTTTAAATTAACGTATGAAAATTACGTATAATCGAGGCAAAAAGTGCATTTCATACATTCGTGATGGTCGGTCATTATTAGCCCTGATTGCATGACCGCTAGCACTTTTCATTACTGTGCTCTTTGCAAATTATTTAATCGGCTGTGCATTTTTATTTAACCTACATTACTGGAAACGTTGACTTGTTCATTTATTTTTACGTGACTGAAAGTATAATTTATTTGAAACTTATTTTTTGCTTTTTATGGATCGCCAAGACACAAGCTTTCGCCTAGGTTGGGGTCCATGGAGTAATCTTAGCGGCCTTACTCAAATCTTAATATTTATACAGACAAAAATGTAAATTCAATAGATTAGGTAAAGGTACAATATTTATATGCTATAGGACGATTTACTGTATAGTAGTTACGTAGGTATATCCTTGTAAATGTCCCTAAATATATATTTTTTTATGTTGATTTTATATTTTAATTTCCTTCTTTATAACAATGATGTTCTATGCTAGGACACGTTAATCACTAGTTTGCGCACGAGTTGTCATTAAGCTATTTCTAGGATTCTGTCGGCAACTATTCTCCAATAGGTCAAGAGTAGTAGCTAATTCGTGTAGTCACGCGGTCAAATGTCTTTTTGTTGACGAGGGGGAAATCTTCAACAAGATACCTGGCTACGATGGGGCGCAGCCAGGTTATGTGGGATTTGTACCCACTGAAACCCCCCCGGTGACCTGTCTCTGTGCTTAACGGAGGTCTCCGGGTTCTTGCGGTTGAATGCCTAGCGTATTGTGTAAAAAAATTAAGTAAGACTTTAAACGGATTGAAAACCTTTGACACCAGATCTTGACTTTTTAGTTCAAACTTAGAACAACAAAAAAACTTACAAAATAAAGTTTATATTCGTTTAGAAGATAATTTAATTTTGCATTCGAAAACCTACATACATATATGCAGGCTTCCCATATTATCATTTAGACATTACAGGATTAAAAGAATAAAGCCATAAATTGATATAACGGTTTTAGCCTTTAATTATGATGACGGTAATAACTATTGTACTTTGTAAACTGTTATCGTAAGACATATTATTATTTAAAAAGAGATTAAGATTTTTTTTTATTTATTTTTTTTTTTTTATTTATTTATTCCAGATTAACCCGAGTACCACCTACGAAGTGCAAACAGCTTATTAATAATATATTCCTCATTGCATACAAACATATGCCATGTTTGTGTACATGTTATAGTAAATTAAATTAATTTCATTTGCGTGCCTGCAAGGCACTGTAGCAAATAATAGGCTATATGAATTCTCAGGCTTTTTTCTTGCTAGCGTGTGTTGATGTTGGAGAAATATTAACTTTCTGTTTGTTTGTCATTCTTTGCGATTTATGTAACTGTTAGCGGTATTAAGTTTGTTGTGAATTAGGTTCATAGATTTCTTATTGAGTAGGTTAGTATATTTGTGTATTTGTTTTTGATTGTATTTTGATATATGTGTAGCGATTCAGCGAGGAAATGCTGTTATACTAATGGGTACGTTTGGGCGAGGAACTTTGACGTCGTTTAGACTTAATTTTATTTTATTAATTTTGACATGTGAAATAATATGAAATTACTGATATATTCGTATTGTGTATTGTATGGGGTATTTGTTAATAGTTAGGGTTTTGTACTGCATAGGTTTGTAAATGCCTAATGATTTCATTTAGCTTGTTTTTTTAATATTATATAATTTTTATCATAATTTTATTTTCGCCCCTATACAGCGCCTATGTTTAATTTTAATGTTATTTTTTGACAAATTGTATCAAAGTACACATTTACGCGCTTGCAGTACCTAAGTAAGCGCCACCATGTTGTTATTTTTTTGTTTCAATAAATCTATCTATCTATCTAAATATTTATTATAATTATTTCTACACCGTTTCAACCTTTTCCAGACAATATCTTGTAAATAGTAAAATCATATATTAAAAGAAGTTAAACATAACAAAATACATCGTTTTATAGTGTGTTGTATATAACATGCAAGAAAATGCTTTGCTATCTCCCAACCGTGTTAAGAAACTGGTAAGTAAATAGTCCACTTAAAATACCAAACTCCTTTTCACATATGTGTTAAAATAAGCGTCTACTTCGTGTGACGCATAGTTAGGTAATAAATAATGTATTAGGATGTTGTCATATCTATAAATTTTACTTATGCATTGCATGATATTTTTGAATGATGAAATAACTCTGTATGTAATAAAGTACGTATATGTTTATTTGACTTTATTAAAATATATATAACTATAAATAGCTTTTATGTACAATTATCTTAGCGGAAAAACAAATAAACTTTATGATTTTAGTAATTTCTATTTTCAGCTTTTACCTACTAAAATCCCTTACCATTCATATGGGTTTAATATTATAAGTTACCGTTGGTTATCGTGTGACTATGCCTTGTAAATAAAAGGTGCGTATTTATATTAAGTTATCAAGAACCTCATCACTTACCATCAGGTGAATTGTGGTCAAGCGCTGACCTATGTAGAGTTGTAGAAACCATCCATTGTTGTTTGATGTTTGAGAAGCTTGGAAAGTAAATATACCTTTATTGTGTACCTATTCTATGTGATGTTGTATCGACTTAGTATGAGTACAATTTTTTATTGTAAGATATACCGCAACGCAACTGATGTTAAGTTATGTTGCGGTGTGAGATGGATGGTGCTTACCTAAATGAATCTGTTTCACCCTTGCCTTGAAGGCTATGACGCTAAAGATACACTATTTAATGTCGTCCATACTATAAATGATACATATAATTATTATACATATACAAAATCCACTCAAGATTTTGCCTTGCGTTTGAACCTTTTTTCTTAGTTCTTAATTGTAATTAGGTAAATGGGGTTCAAATTGAACAAAACATCTTAAAATAAAAATAATATTAAAATAATCTGATAAAAACGTAGCCGACAATGTTTTTTTCCACTTCAGTTTTTACAAAACTGCTCCCTTAATTACGTGCTAATGATTATTATTATTTAAATAGCTGTCCATTTTATTGAGATAATGAAGTAAAATTTATTTTTATTTGCTTTTAAAGTGTATTTACAGTACATTTAAAATGTTATAAAAGGAAGCTTATTGTGAGGTAACAATAAAAGACAATGCTGTCGCGAAATTTTTTATAGTTAGTGATGTATCCTGAAAAATTGGTTCAAAACATCATTTTGTTTTATCATTAATAGTTTTCGCAGCGGACGCGATTGAAGGAAGATTTTTGTTTCTTTTTTTTACACCTTGGGTTCGATTATTAAAGTTTTATGAAGCAACCCTAATTATTTTGAAAATGAAACATAGCCTATGACACTCGGAAATAGTGTAACTTTGCAATGGTGAAAGAATTTTTTAAATCGGTCCAGTAATTTCAAAAAAACAGGCAAAAAAATCAAACTTTCCTCTTTATATAATGTTAAATAAAATGTTAAAAGAAACTTGTCGAAAGCTTTGGACTCATTAATTTCAACAAAGAATCGAATAAGCCCATAAAAGGTCACCACGGTACTTTTATATCAAATTGAAAGTCAAGTAGATACCTAATTGAATAAGCTTGTACTTGTCTACGCTAATCATACGCATATCGGGAATTAAATGTCATTGCAACACGCGAATTTTGTTTATTTCCTTAAGTGTTACTATAAGTTATAAGTAAAAAGCGAGTGGTGGCTCCGTGGTAATAACGTCTGCTTTTCAAACAAACGGCTACTGGTTCGAACCCGGCCCTACACTAATGAATTTTTCAAGTTATGTGTGGATTTGCACTCTCTTTACGGTGAAGGAAAATATCGTGAGGAAACCGACACGTTTGAGGACTACAATATCCGAAGACGTGTGTCATCCGCCAACCCGCACTAGGCCAGCGGTGGATTATGTTATTGTGGCCTATATCACTCTCCTAGTAAGAGAAGGCCCCTAGTCACAACAGTGGGAACGTATACTGGGCTACTTTTGCTACCATAAGTTGATGTACTGCATTTTGCTCGTAATAAATAAAGATTTACAATGCAAATTGCTGTTGTATTCATTTGCGGAATTTTTAATTAAAAAAAAATATGTTTGATATATTAAAATTCAATTAAAACCTCTTCAGTTAAATACGTAATAAAATGGAAGCAATATTAACATAACAAATTAAAATGTTTATACTGAAAGGGCTTACGCTTGATCGCAACTCACCTGATGGTAAGCAATATTGTGATCTAAGATAGAGCTGTTTATATTTTTCACAATACTCACATATTTTACCTACAATGAACAAAAATAAATAAAAATACAGCAGGAATTAAGGTTCGAAGAGTAATGAAGTAATTCTTGGACTTGGATTATTTTGGTGTTGCTTTTGAACTGCAACCGCAGAGACTGCTCTATTTTAGTAGAGGACTAAAAATATTTCGCACAAAACTAATGAGGCCACAACACGATTTTCAAAGTCATGTGGTGCGCATACCTAATTTTTTTATAACGAATTCCAAGAAAATCTAGCCCAAACTGACTACAGCATCCATAAATTATTAGGTACCTATCTATACTTCTCACAACACAACCATAGAAGGCTGAGTCCTGGACAGAAGAGGATCAAGGATAGGTGGTTAGGGGGCTTAAGGCCTTCAAAGTAAAGACAATTTCAAAACAAAGTAAAAAAATAATTTTGTATTTGAATTATAAATATAAATGTTCTTGATGCTGAATTTATGGCGAACTTAAAATATGACGAAAATTATATTACTTAATTGAGTTAATGATCAAATTTAAAAATAATTTTGAACCTTTAAAATAAACCAAGATTTTAATTTTTATTGTAAGATATTTTAGTAATGATAAAAAAAGTAAAGTATTACCTAGTATTTTTCTTTTTCTATCTGATGTAGTATTTATAATTATTAATTATTTTGTTAATAAATTTATCTAAAAGACATTTTCACATTACGTGTAGATATTAAATATGAATTTAATAATGTTCAACATTTATATCTCCACATAATCTAGAGTCATAAACAGAACTTTATGCAATAACTGCAAATTAAAATAAGGTGTTTCTCTAAATGAATGTATACTTATTTAACTATGACTTATCTGAAAACTACAAAGTTATAGATAGAATTTATTTTCTCTCTGACTAACTCCCGCCCACACGAATTCCCTGCATCCGACCCTGGCAAGCATCGTGAACATTACAAGGCTTCCAAGAAACCTTATTCGAAACCAATAAATTATACATCTGGTGACATTTTGAGGATAATCAGCCAATTACGGCTGCAATCTTGTAGCTATTAGTATCGGTTAATCACATATTATAATGTCTACAAACTTATTGAGAATAAATCACCAAGTCACTAGGTGACGGATTGAGTGAATGATTTATAATTTTATTCATCTTGCTTTATTATGATTAAGGATTTACTATAACTACTATAACCTAGATCACGATAACGACAAAAAATCTGAGAAAATAAAAGCCAACTGCATTTGTTTTTTTATAAAGTAAAATAGGAAAACTATAAATGCAGCAATAAAAAAATTTTTGAAATTTTGTTTTTTTTTGTTCGCACTAGTATGTTAGCCAAATAGCATGAACTATTAATTGTTTTCTTTACTGATGCAAATGTAACTAAAGAGTAGTAAAGAGATAGTATTAAAGAAAGCTCTATATTCAAAGGAAAGTTTAAGAAAGTAATATCCAGAAAAAAGTTGACGCAGCGTACATTGTTTTGCCATATAAAATAACAATTTATAAATAAAGTATCCTATGTCAGTCTTATGGTTCTAAACTAATTTCCCACCAAATCTGTTCAAAAGTTCTTGAGTTATTATTATTGTATTAACTAACATGACTTTTTTTATTATATAAATATGTAGTTTTAGAATATAGATGCATTAACATTACGAAAATTAAAAAAAAAATATTACAATCAATCAGCTTCTACTAAAATGATAATAATTTATTATTTATTGTTAATTGTTATGTTCACTGTTGTATTCGTAAACTCTTACAATAATATAAAGTAATTACTACAAGAGGTAAGCAATTTGGATTCGCTTTAGATAAATAGCTGAAGCTAGTCCAAAAAATGTATGGACAATTCTAATATGTAAGTATTTTATGATATCAGACATAAATGTACATACTTCCTAAGGTCAAAGTCACAGTTCCCTATCTTCGCCGTTCGCCGTGAAAGTTATACAAAATGCAAAATCCTCCATTTTGTTTCGACCCAACACCGCCATCTTGCGTACGGTTTAAAGGATATTGTTTACGCATTTCGACAGATCTGCTATTTATGTCTGGCTTATTGTTTCAATCCTTTTGTTCGATGAACAGGGACCGGTTAAGGGGATACGATCCCACAGGGTTTAAGGGCTTGAGAAGTTTAAAGTTGGTATGTTTTTGGATTTGGGTTATGGTATGTATTTGTCATTGATAAGTCTGTAGATTGTTGATTTTAAAGCACTTGGTTGATTTATAAGGTAACGTTTGCATTATATTTCGTTTCCGCGTCAAAAAACGGTCACACTTACTTATTATTAAAAGTTGGAATGAGTCCAACAGTTTCTGTGCTTTCCGAGCACCATCTTCAGGGGCAAGTGTTACACGGACCGTCATATCCGTCGCCGACGAGATCTGCGCGCACTCCACTTAATAAGGTAAGTGTGACCGTTTTCTACGCTGAAATTATTAAGATGCCTTACATGAACACTTGACTAATGTAAAATATTTGTTTGCAAAACGGTTTATAAGCTATTTTTTATACTTAATTAATTAAGTTAATTGGTTATAATGGTTGAAATTTTAATGGAAATATTTTACTTTATAAAATACTGAATACCCATGTTAAATATATATTCATACCTTACCTGTTTAAAGAAGGCTTTAGTATATCTAAACCAAACCTTCTTGTGCTAAGACTTTTGGCAAATAACGAATCAAATATAAAGGATCGAACACCCGCGAAAAAAGTTCCATACAAACTTTTTCAAAAGTTATTTTTATTTTAGTACTTTTTTTAAGTTATTTACCAGAATAATTACCATTCTTATTGCTTTAACACGAGTAAGTAGGTAGCTAATAAGATTTCTCTTAATAGAAAAGTACCTCCTCTTTTTAAACTATAAGTAATGGTAATAAAAAAAAAACCACACTAGACTATACCTACTGCGATTTCTACCAATCTATCGCTGACGTATATGATAACGTATCTTTTTGATCAAATATCTATATAAATCTATAAAAATAGCAAATCATAAAATAAACATTTAGAATTTTTTCATCCTATTTCAGGAGTTTGCTTGGTGTCTTGGCATCTTCAAGTTCTCGCCTGGCTAGCTACCACCCTCAAGTTGAAAAACCTGACACCAAGCATCTAAAGGCAAACTCCAGCAGCCTTCTTGAGAGCTAGAACTTCCAGATATGCTCCACCTTCAACCAAGTCATGTGGTTACGCGTCCTACTGTTTAAATGTGAAAATATGCCCTAGACTTATCATATCGAAACCGGATAAGGCGTAACCCTAGGCCACAGCGCTTTGAAACTAATTATTAATTAACATACATAAGTAAGAAGTAGCGGAATTAAAGGTCGACCAAAGTAGACGTGGATAATTCATCCACGTCTTTCATATTTCATATGTTTCATTCCTTCACACAATTGTGTGAAGGAAGATATGAATGAGAAGGGAGTGAATGTGGAGATGACGGCTGATAGAGTGGCGTGGAAGCAAAAACAGGCTGTGCCGACACCACCTAGTGAGAAAAGGTAAAGAAGAAGAAGACATACATAAGTAAAAATTGTGTGATAATTAATCATCAAAATTGGAACAAATACAAATACAAATCATTTATTGTTAACACCAAAGTTACAAGTCAAAACGATCGAACAATAGCATAATATAAAGTTTATATTGTTTTAAAAGATTTTGTCGTAAATATATTTGTATGTATGATGTATATTTGTAGGTAACACCTATGTATACTTATATAGTATGGTACCTAAATTAACATAATTACGCCATACATTACACACCATATCTACTATTATTATAATATATAATCAACAGTCAACGAATAACATTGTTAAACGTATATTATTTTAATTATAATCCAGCAAGTAACAGGAAATTAGCGATAAAGTTAAAATAAAGTACTGAAAAATAATAACTAATTAAATAATTATTAGGATAGTTATCCTGGTGATGTAAATAAATATGGGTATTTCCAAATATTGTTTATTGGAATCACTATCCCAATATGGTATTGCTGTATTTAGTAATGTTTAAATTAGGTATTGCACTAATTAATTTGTTATAGGGATATTAATATTGAGGGTTTTACCCAATAATGTTTAGGGTAAATTTTATTTAGTTTTATCGAACTACCTAAGTTTTTAAACTAGGTATATAATTTTTTTTTTATTTGATTTTTTTATTTAAATTTTTTTATTTGAATATATTTATAATAAGAATTTATGTAGTTAGGATACAACTAGTAGCTAAACATAAAGCTTAATAACATAAGCTATTGGTTGCCTGGAAGAGATCGCTTTTAGTGATAAGCTCGCCCTGTTTAGCAATTGTTGCTTTTTTATCTGTTATTGTATTGTACTTTATCTGTGATACAATAAAGAGTACATCTATCATAACGATATTAAATAAATACCCCATGATAAAAATAAAGGGCATCAGCAACTATGTAACTTAAATAGTTACATCATATAACGCTTTAATTAATATGGGAGAAGTTTATTTTTAATCTAACCGTTTACAAAGTTACTGGTAACTAATACTAAACCTTCTAAAAACGGCTTTAATAGGTCTAGACAAACCACTTTTGGATATTCACGAAATAAAAATTCGCTTCTACATATATTTTGCCGTGCGTCGGCTTTTACTTTTACCGCATACCTAAAAACATACAGACAGGCGTAAGCAAATTTGACTAGTTAGCGCACATACTTCGCTCACTCATACACACTCACTCACTCATGCACATACTTTCCTCGCTCGGCTCAATTAATACTCGATCCCCGATATAATAGGCCTAATCCTGTTTTCTGTAGATTATTATCTAGTTTCTTTTGTTTAATTAACCGCTGCCCTCTATGTTTTAATTAAATACTTGTAAATAATGCATCAAGTCAAATTAGTAGTAACTGTATGCAAATATACATTTGAATACTACAAAGTCATCGGCCATTTGATAGCCCTTTTAAAGAGAACACAGAGGTTAGTATTTTTTAACAAAAAGTAATTCAATTATCAAGTCGTGTGGAAAAAGAAAAAAAAAGAAATATACAAAAAACTTTTCGGAAAAATAAGGAAGAATCAGAAAATTCGGAAAAATTATAATAAAAATATTTGTTATTTTTTTAGTAACTTCTTAAAAAAGAGCAGGTTCCCAATTATATTTTTGACTAATTGTATGTTGTGTTTACAATTCATAAAAAAAGGTATATCCTAGATATTCAATATCAGATATTTTTGAGGTGCAACATTGATAATTAATATTAAAATGTAGGTATTCCATAAACATAAAAAATAAGTGTGTTTATTATACCTATTGTTATATAATTTTCTACTCATGCATCTTACTGTTAGGTACCTATATCTAATAGAACCTTGAGTTTATATCATCAACACAAGAATATTCTATATAATTTTATTAGCGTCTAAACTACAACAATAACGTGTATTGCAACTACTAGTACTATATGCTATGTTGGTAATAATCATTATCTAATCTACCATCTTCTAATTTTCACTATTTTTCACCAACCCCTATTTTTAATGGCCATTTTAGTAATATAATATTTTTTCATCCCGCTCGATAACTGATCAATTATGTTGTACTAAGGCAAAACAACGGTTGCTGGGTCAGCTAGTAATAATATAAGTGTTGCGGTTAAAGTATATAGGTATAGTTTACCTGTCAGATGTCCAGGGAAATGTGAAGTGAAGAGCGATCCAAAGGAAGGCACGACGGGCGGCGGTCCCGGCCAGCCGAGCCCGTGGTAGGCCGCCGCGGCCGCAGCCAGAGCAGTGAACGGCGTCGGCTTCACCAGCCTCCCTCGATCCGAGGGCCTCTCCTCGTCCTCGCTCTGCACGCCCATCCGCAGATCCTCCACATCGACTATCGAGTCTTCCTGGTTCACCGACTCCTCATACTCGTCTTCAGAGGACGTCGCCGCCACTGACGTATTCAAATTCGACGGAGATTCATGAGACTGAGGCCGCGGAGACACAGACTTCCCCCCCGGCAACTCGGGCTGAGCGGACGGGGACTGGCGCAAAGGGGACTCCGGTATCGTTCTGTGGTGCCTGATGATCTCCGCCGTCTCGTCGGTGCTCGCTTTCGTATCGGCCAGTATCGAGGCGACGCTGAAGGTGATGCGGTTCGCTTTAGGCGGCTCTGTGGCCTCCGCGGGGCTGTTCGGGTATCTGGGGACGCTTTGTATCGCCATGTTCACTTCGGCCTCGTTGATTTGATTCTTTAACATTGAGTGCTATGTTCCATGTGCACAGGTCCCGGGCGCGAGGGTTCGCTCGTGTACGCATGCGGGCGCGGTCGGAGGCTGACTGGCGGCGGAGTGGATGGGGGGACCCTGGTGCGAGGAGGGCGTGGCGGCACCGCCTCGAGCGGCGTCCCGCTCCGCCAATCGACCGATGTGATCCGCGCGCGGCGAGGGGGGACACGATTTAGCACGCTCTTATCTCGTTAGTCTCCTTTGTGATACTCGATTTTTTTTTTTGTAAGAATCAAAACATAATTACCTTTTGTAGGGGTTCGCGCGTTTTGATCGCGCTCTTTACGTCCGAGTATAAAAATATAATGAACGCTTGTTAAATCCTTTTGAGGGAATCTTGCCTTTGTAGGATTAGTAGGGCCCTGAGAGGAGTTCGGCGTTTGTATCCGTTCCGAATTACTGTCCGTGATTTACTGTTGTTTTGTGTTTTCGTTTGTTTTGTAGAATTATTGGCGGCTCATCATGTTGCCCATTATATTCGACTTAGGGTTTTTGCTTTCCCATACTTTTATTGTATTTTTTTTGGTAAGATTTTAATAGAGACTATATTAATCTAACTTTAGTATATATATCAGTAATATAGAAAATAGTTACCTATATGGTAATTATACATTATTTTGAGACATCATACTGTTTTAGTGATTTGGTACAATTTACAAACAAATACACTAAAATATGATATTTTCATGTTAGAATTTTTTCTTTATATTATTTTCATTACATAGGTCATACGAAACATAAATAAAATGTAAAAATAAATATTAGGCCACATTTCACACACGGTTGGTTAGCGCCATACTTAACCATTTCTGGTTTGTATCATGGTTACTAACATAATTAATACATATACATGCATTAATACTTTATATCGAAACATATTTAACACCCAGACCGACAGTCAACAAATTTAGTTCATCACAAAGATGTTGGCCGTGCTTTTTTAACAAAAGTTATATATCAACATATATGTTATCAAATTTTATCACACTATTAGTGACGTGGCAGCCAAGTCACATAGCATTTGAACAGCGTTCGGTACTAAGACTACCACAAATTTGACCACACAAACCGGTCCAAGTCGCATAGCATTTGGACAACTAAGACTAACAGCCTCAGTCGATTCACAAGCGCTACAATTTATTCTAATGTAACCGAACAAAATGCGTCTTTAATAACCATCAGTGTCACCGCTCCCCACCGATTTATTTTTTACCAACCACTTATCCATTTAGATATATTTAATAGACCCTTTTAACCATGTTTAACTGCAATAGTCACAAACATCCCTATCGCTTCACACCGAGGGGACATAAGGCAATATTTGACATGTCCATACCGTCTTAGCTTCTCTACAGCCGTGAAAACTAGGGGCGATATCTATTACCCCTAAATTCTCCACCCCTTTCTCTGTCTCACAAACACAGATCGTCTATTTCTGTCTCTGTCAAACGATAGTTGGTACTAAATAGGTGTTTAGTATTCGAAAGGGAGACAGTTAATTACGTAGGGTGCGAAGAAAAATGGTGTATGTCGATTTAGACGCATTTGCGGTGTGTGTGAATCTTGTGTGGTTGTTAATAAGGTTTGTTGTTGCGTGTTTTTGTGTGTCTAGTGTTTGTTTTTGGTTATCCTTATTAGATGAATGACGAAGACGCGATATTAATACGATTCTATTATGGAAACGACGGGTGTGTATTGATTTTGGATAAACATCTGGTCGCTGTTGTGTGGTGATCTTTAGCCGCTTAACTTTCTAAGTGTTGGGTTGGGGTTGGGTAAGTTGATCTTTTGATTTGGTCACAACACATTTAAAAATATTTTGTCTCATTTGGATTATTTGTTCGTTTGATTTGATTTTTGAGGCAAGCTTTCGCACTTGATACGATGATGTTTAGGTTGCTTTCGGGTACGGTGACTTTTTGCCAATTCATTTATGTCTGGTGTAAGCTAGCTAGGTTTAGAAGTAAATGTTTGGAAACAAGCGTAATTTATGTTTTTGTTTGGTTTTATATATATATCATTTTGATCAGTAGATCATTTTTATAGGTATAGATACATATATTAATAATCGTCATAATATACCATCAACAAATGTTTTTTTATTAATTTTAAACTGTTTTAGAGGTAGGTGGGTATGTCTTGTAGGTATTCCTTTCTAATATGAATAAATAAATATTAGGACACATTCACACACGGCTGGTTAGCCCCATACTAAACCATTTCTAGCTCGTATTATGGTTGCTAACACAACTGATATATTACATCTACATACATACATGTATTTGATTTAAAACAAATTTTGATGAAATTTGGTAAGGAGATAGGTAAGACTCTGGGCTTATATATCCCGAATTATCGCAGGTAACACCGCTAGGCGCAACTAGTATATAATAATAAAATCACCATAATATCTTATATATAACGTTTTGTCATAATTTTTCTAATACTGATAAAGAGGTAGGTACGTCTTATAGGTAATCTTAGTTTAAACTTTTCTTAAGCTGTTCTTGTTATTGTTGTTTACTAAAGAAATATTGCCCACCACTGTTTTCTTTCCATTAGTCCCGGATAAAAATAATAAATGTACTTTATGTTATTAATTAAGTAGTGAAATGTTAGATAAGCGATTTGAAGGAATCCGTTTGACTTAATATTCATTCATCCGATATTTAAGAGCTTGACTCTTGTCTGTGGAGTAGTTCTATCTTCGACCAAATCCTTGACCTCCCTATTTGACATGACTTTCGTCTTATCCTTAATTTGGTCCAAAAATGATCTTCTAGGTCTTCCTCTTCCTCTCCTGGCTTCTATCTTCCGTTCGAAGATATTTTTAATGAAATTGTCATGTTGTATAAGGTGGCCTACCATCTTTCCTTTTCTATTGTCTATTGTATTTAATATGGTTCTTGGTTCTTGTACTAGGAACAGTACCTCTTCATTCGTTGTATTTTCTTTCCACCTAATCCTTTCCATTCTTCTCCAACACCACATTTCAAATGCCTCTATCCTCTGTCTATCTCTTTGGGTCATGGTCCAAGGCTCTCTCACTCTCATAAAAGGCGACTTAATATAAGTGTACGGAAATAAATAATTAGTAGGTAATAAATGTGGATATTTTTATCCTTCATAGAATAAACTTGCGGTTCTCATATCCGCTAAAGTTCACAAAACTCAACTAATTAGTCGTGTTTTTTTCTGCAACCACGTAATTATGGCGTCAAATTCAGTCACGTGTTCAACCATTAGTTTGGAATTCCCATATTTATACAAATGTTATGGAATTCCAGATACTGATCCAAATATACGGTTGCCGGATCCAAAAATATGTGAGGAATTTCAAAATATGATTTACGAAGCGAAAAAACTTTGAGAGACATTCTCTTCCTTATGCAACTAAGTCTATCCAACTTTTAAAGTAGGAATTAGAAGACTATGATTACTCTTCTGCCGAGTAAAAATAAAAAAGAACTAAATACATTATAACGCGGCGGCCATTTTGAATTTGAAATTTAGCATAGCTTAATTTTTTCTACTCCAGTACTTCCATTTAATACACATTTCAGGGAGTTGTGATAAAATATCTATAGATAATAAATAAGAGATAAGAGAATGGTCGATGTACAGAATGTATCATTGTTTGGAATACAAGCTAATAAACCAACTAAAGCCAATTGATTTCGACGCATTAGAGAATTTGTTGTTAAATCGAGTGACGTTATATGGAATTTACACTGTACCTTTGTTTAAATTTGACGTAACTTTATACGGATGGTTTTACGCGGCTTTAACTTACCCAATGTTATAATGTTATTTAGAAACGGAACTAAACGACTTACAGGTTTAAGTGATACCTAAACTTTACCTACAGGTAAAAACACATTTATTTTACATATAGATAGATAAACAGGAAATATGAAGTAATAAAAACAAATTTATTTAGATTAATTTCACACTTAATAATGATTAAATTTTTAAATGAATTCGTAAAATTCCCCTGACAAAGTGTTAAAATGCGACTATATTTAGATTACATATATTATAACATGAATTTGTTAATCGTACCTATGTCTAGTAAATTACAAGTCCCTAAATGGGTTTAAGGAATGCATTAGTAGACAATTTTATACAATATTTTTTTTTAGACACATTCACACACGGCTGGTTAGCCCCATACTGAACCATTTTTAGCTCGTATTATGGTTGCTAACACAGCTGATATACTACATAGATATACATACATACATATTATATATAAATACATATTTAACACCCAGACCCACAGTCAACAAATTTAGTTAAGCACAAAGATGTTAACCGGGCTGGGAATCGAACCCGGAACCTTCTGATTAGCAGACCGGCATGGTAACCTTTACGCCAACGAGGTCGTCAAAGGTATGGAGTCAAAATTAAGCGCCACGCTCAAACGTGTCCATTTAACTAGCCGCAATTATTAACTAACTTTAATATTAGCTTAAATTTGATGATTGTTGTTTCTTAAAATATCAAACAGAATGTTATGAATGAAACCCTCACATAATTAGCAGATATCCCATTTATGCACCGATGAGATCACTTCTGAAACTTTACTGACACAGTGCGGCTTTGCAGTAGGAACAATATTAAATTAACCATTTTTAATAGGTATCCGTGCTCCATCATAGACTTCAATATTGTTTGCCATCATGTGAATTGTGGTCAAGAGCAAACATATAAAGAAGAAAAAAATAGATGTGCTAGTCAAAGATGGACAGTGTCATAGGTAATACCCAAGAATAGAAGCCCTGTCTAAAATAATAATCAATTATAAAATTAGTATACATTATTTTATGATACTATTTCTTTCAATTTTGTTAATTATTGTAGAAGTTTAAGCTTTGAGAATAAAGTATATGTGCGCGAGACGGACGGACAGAGCCAAGCTATGAGGGTTCTTTGTTTCTACAAGGAACCCTCAAAGTTTAAGTACCTACTTAAACTTTGAGGATACAACATTATTAAGGTTCTGTAGTTCTCTACAGAACCTAATACCTATTAGGTTCTGTAGAGAACTACAGAACCTTAATAATTTATAATAATATATAACATACAGGTATTTATTAAAGTTTTAATTATATTATGGAATAATTATAAGAATATAATAATGAAATAAAGTAAAATTTTATACATAAATGTACTCGTATATAAATATGTTTTCATAACTAATTTTAAACTCATTTAGTTTCTTAATGAGTTGTAACGATGTGTTATTAATAAATAAACTAAACGACACTAAAAAGTGAACCTACTGCACTACCTCTCCGCTGTGTCCACACTAATGTAACCAGGAACTCGTCAATTAACACAAAGTTTGCCGTTACTTGTTTTTTTGCCGCAAAAAAAATATGATTTATGAACGAACTCTTAATTTTTTTACAACTCGTGTAACGTGAGACCAGTTATGATGTTACAAATTGTCTATCGCATTTGGTTATGATTAGCTAGGGATGGGACAGAATGTTGCCAGCAAGTATGAATATCTTCTTATATATAAAACTAGCTGACCCGGCAAACGTTGTTTTGCCTTAATAATTATTTCTTCAGAAACCGTTTCGGAGGAGTACGGTAACAAACACTGTGACACGGTAATTTTATATATAAGATTTCCGTGTCACAGTGTTTGTTACCGTACTCCTCCGAAACGGCTTCACTGATTTTATCCAAATTTTATATGCATATTCAGTAGGTCTGAGAATCGGCTACTGTATATTTAGAAATAATTATTAAGGCAAAACAAAGTTTTCCGGGTCAGCTAATATTACATATAATATACTATAAAATGAATTAATTACTAAATTTTCGTTAATATACCCTTTAAAAATATTTCAAATTTCACGTTATTATTCTAAAGTGCTATATTAATTTATTTAAAGCATTTGATTTTAAGTTGTAAATCTTCTTAATATATATAAATCTCGTGTCACAATGTGTGTTCTCAATGGACTCCTAAACCACTTAACCGATTATAATAAAATTCGCACACCATGTGCAGTTCGATCCAACTTGAGAGATAGCATAGTTTAAATCTCAAATTATAATCGTAATTACAGTCACAATTATCACAACAGATGTCGATACTTTTGGACTGGGTTGAGTAAGTAATCAATAGATGGCGCTGTACCCCTAAGTGAGGCAAAACAACGTTTGCCGGGTCAGCTAGTATGTATATAAATACTGCTTTGTTATTATTTTAAAGGTGAAACATGATTAAATGTTATCTGAATATTTCAAGTGTCAATTAAAATGTATATACCTATATGAATAGTCAAAAAGAATTTGCAATATTCAGTAAGAAATTGTATTACTAATTTTAAAGAATACCTCCCTACATTTATTTCAAAGCGTACCACGACCAAATTGAGCCCCACCCCGTCTAAACGTACCCAAAGCCAAACAAGTTTTGTAGTCAAAACAGGGTAGAAATAACATTTATCAAAAAATATTAAGAAAAAAAATATTTTTTTAAACAAAACGTTTAAAATTAGAGTCGAATTAATTTTTATTTAATTACGAAAATACTATTATTGGCCGCAGATTAAAAGAAAAATCAGGCGAATACCGCTCCGGATCGTACCTAGCGCAAAGGCTATCCATAGCCATACAACGCGGCAAACCCACAAGCGTTATGGGTACCTTTCCGTCAGGTTCTATCCGGAGTGGCCTATTAAATTAATTTAATGAGTGGTTTTTTTTTCTTTTACTAGTTTTTAATCTTATTATCTTCTAACTATAACTTACTATTTTGTTAGATTAAATATTATTTTAGAATCTCTATTACGAAATACAATCAGATAATATTATTAGATTAATATTTTAAATATTTTCCAGTGGCAGCTAAGTGAAAGGTCTACAAAACTTTAGACGTCGGTAACACTATACCCCTAATGATGTATGTACCTATTTAGTTAATTTGCTCCGTCGGAAGTATTTATGAGTTAAGATTCTATTTTGACATTCGTGTTAATCGTACGCAGGTGTGTAGATGTTATATGCTCTTAATTATTAACTAGATATGACATGTTGGTATAAAACTTTATTATTTATTCTAAATTTTTTGTACACTAACTGTCAAAAACAATAATTGTACCTAACCAGGGAGTGCAACTGTATGCTGTAACACAGGCTAGGCTTTGCTGTATGCAAAGCCTAGTTCGGCAACACCTGGCCCTCAAATAAATCAGATCTAACAAGATCCATTATTATACAAATACAAATATTACAGTAAGTACGAAAGTTAGTAAGAACAGCTGTAAATTAAGTTGAATAAATATTTTATTTATTTATTTTTTATTTTTAATAGTAAACATAAAATATTCGACAAATTTTTTCATGGTCATTTTAGTTATTTAATCATTTTTCTTCCCGCTCGATAACTGATCAATTAGAGTGTTTTTAACTGTAGGTACTTAAATTATGTTTTTATTAATATTAGATTAAAAATCTAAAATTGTTGTTTACACTAGATTTTATCTAGAAACTAGAAATAATTTATAATGCAAAACAACGTTTGCCGGGTTAGTTTTAGATAAAAGAGATGAAAGTGGCATTTCCAGTAATTTTTTGTATCCTTTTTCGAGCATATCTTGCAAGGAATGTTTTCTATGTTATTTTTGTTTGATAGAGCGTAGAGTTTAAATAACAAACATTTGTCATTTTTATGTCCAAATTATATTTAGACTTATAAATTATTGAAGTTCTTCCTGGCTATCCAGAGAGAGAACGCTGCCAGCATATTTGGGACTTTCGGTATATCGCGGGGGACATAGGGAGATTGATTTGTATGTAGACATTTTTTGATGCATGCGTAATTTTATTTGTGTATAAGAAAAAAAGTGTTAAAGTTATATTTTTCTCACGGTAAATTATGAAATATTTTTATTTATATACAGTATTACTTTATCCGAGAGCGACTGCGGCTCGGTAGTAATAACATCTGCTTTTCAATCAGACGGCCCCTGGTTCGATTCCGGCCTTACACCAATGACTTGTTTTTCAAGTTATTTGTGGATTTGCACTCGCTTTACGATGAAGGAAAACATCGTGAGGAAACCGGCATGTTAGAGGACCACAATATCCGAAGACGTGTGTCATCCGCCAACCCGTTCTTGGCCATTGTGGTGGATTATGGCCTATATCTCTCTCCTCGTGAGGGAAAGCCCCGAGTTCCAGCAGTGGAAACGTATAGTGATTTGCTTATGCTATGTTTATTACTTTATCTCACTAGTTGTGGTTGGTAGGAAAACTTTCCTCTTCCACTCTCTTCTAATAGCCTTCATCTCTACACTCACTCTGAAAAACATTAATTCTTATGTTAAAATACGCCACTAAATGTAGGTATAATTATAGAAACTTGAATACAATAGCTTGAACAATGCATTTATTTAGCTTGAGCGTCCCGCCATTTTAAATTCTGACATTGACATTACAAAAGGTGTCGCGCTACTGCGCAGGCGTGGTCCTGCAAAAAGACTTAGGTCGCGGTGGAAAACAGTACCTATGCCATTGAATTATTGTAGCGCCTGTAGCTCGGCTAGCTAAGGTGATCTGACGCGATCATCTAAGCTAAGCTAATGGTTGGTGCGGACAGTGTTTGGATTGGTGACCATGCACAAGACTGTCGTTTTTCAAGTGGCATTTTTATCTGGGCGCTTCTATGAGTCGGATGACATATTGTAGGTCCCGGCTGTTAGTTAGTCTTATTGTATTGTAGGCCTTGTACTGCTTGTACTACACAACCAGTCGGAGGCCTTCAAGCGGCTTAAAACTCTTGACACTAGAACTTGGCTCCTTAGCTCATACGAAGAATAAGAAGAATGGAATTAGGTAATTGTTCTTAATTCGATTTTTTCTTCTTCTTTGTATGCGCTGATTAACATGTTACTTATATATTTTCAGTTCAATAAATTTATATTTGATTTGAGTTGAGTAAAAAAAAATTCTTCTGAAAGATTTCTTTATTGGCTCGAATAATGACACCGTCGTTTTTGCACCGGGAGTCAAAAACTTGACAACAAAAAACCAAAGCTCAATCACTGTTTGCAAGTTATACAAACTCATTTGTTCGATTTTCGAACGGCATTTTAATCGGTGCCAGATAAAAGTTTTTGCGCGGCCAAAATATTCAGGGTGCGGTGCTTATCGGCCAATTAACATTGGGAGCGCAAAATGGCTACTTCTCTCCGCCATTTTGTGATCACGACGCTTTTAGTACACCTTAGAGATACGCGACTGCGAATAATCTGAGCAGTCGAATTATTTACAACTACTAATATACACGTTCGACTTGAATATTTGTAATATACTAATGTTAATAATCGAATGATGACTACTAATTAGTTACAAATGGCGTTTTGACTCGATTGTTAGCGAATCTTGTCAATGTCACTTGTTAGTTTCAAATGAATGAAATATGAATGAATCGTTGGAGTGGAGTCGGCTCAAGTAGTAACTAATGTAGTGTTCATTCAGTCCGGTTAGTTTTGAGTGGGTATCATGTTAGTTACTAATTTTCGGAGATCATTCGAATGAGTCGAATGATTTATAAAGTCGAATAATTCGACTGGAATCATTCACAGTCGCGCATCGCTAGTACCTACACCTATACGCATTCGCATGCGGCAGCGAAATAACTGTAGATAAGTTGTATGGCAACGTTTCGTACCTAAAAGGTACAAACGGGACCCTATTACTAAGACTTAAGTCCTTAAGTCTGTCTGTCTCCAGGCTATATCTCAAAAACCGTAATAGCTATAAAGCTGACTCTTTCACAAGAAATGTATTTTCCGTGCCGCTATGACAACAAATACTTAAAATAAAAAAATGAAAATATTAAAGGGGGTTCCCATACAATACACGTGTATTTCTTAATATTTGCTATACCTATGTAAATAAAATAAATAAATAAATAAATATAAGGACACATTTCACACACGGCTGGTTAACCCCCTACTGAACCATATCTAGTTCGTATTGTTATCGTTCGCTAACACAACTGATATACTACATATACATACATACATACATATTTTATATAGATACATATATAGCACCCAGACCACCAGCCAACAAATTTAGTTCAGCAAAAAGTAGCTAGCCGTGCCGGGAATCGAACCCGGAACCTTCTGATTGGCAGTCCGGCACTTGGCCAATTTTTAATAATATCTCTACATTCTTTTTCCTAATAGCTTTCAAGTAAACTTCAAAAGTACGTATTGGATCCATCTTCAAAGTATTCTTTTCGATTTTGTCACCATCTGCCTCTTGACTCAATTACTACGGTAAATTAAAACCCAGTTTCTTACTGTTCAAGACACGCTAACAAAAGAAGATCGGAGAGGCGTGGAGGGTGTTCTATTAGAAACAAATTCAGTCTTTTGTGTTTCTAGTTACGGTTGTTCTGAACGCCGCTGTGTCTCGATGACCAGTCTTGTGATAGTATATGTGAAAATTTGAACCAAATCATTTATTTCTGTTAAAATTCTTTTATTACAAATTTACAATACAATAATCTTTACAAATTTCATTAAATACATTATTATTTCTTGATTCATTATTATTTGACATTATTTCTTGTAAAATGTACCTAATTTGCTGTGGTGTTATTACAATAAGTTGCAAAATGCAAGTAATATTACATTTAGCATGCAAAATTACGAAAGTCAGTATTTTAATTAAATTCTTAATGTAGTAAATAGTCAGTATTTAATTAAATGTACGAAAATCTCATAGGTAAGTGGTTTTTGTTATTACGTAACCGTGGAAATTGTGTTGGTGTCTCTATTAAAAGCATCTATTTTTATTTTCGCTACAAATATGTATGCTTGTGGTTTAGTTGTAAATTATGATTTCCATATTACTATATTTTAATCTCAATCCTTTTAATACGAGTAATAAATAGGAAATCTGATACATTGGTACTATGCTATTTAGAAAACTATGAAAACACTTATTGTTTTGCAACTGATAGGTTTGCGTTTGACTAGTTGCCACTTGCTATGGTTTACGATATTACACGTTTGCCTAGAAAATAACTATTAACTCTAGATTTAAAGACTCCCGGATAGTATTTATGAGGAAGCTGAGACTCAGGAAGAGAATTCCAAAGTTTTGCAGTCTTGACAAAAAAGGTGGAAGCGAATCGGCTTGTGAAGTACTTTGGGATTTCGACTCTATACCTATGTTTTCTCGCCTATTTTCTGCTCGTTCTGTAACAATACAATACAATATAACTTTATTGCGCACCAAATACAAACCAATATTACCTACATTAAAAGAAAAACAAACAAAGGAAAGAAATTGTTTTAGGCGATAAGGGCGACTAATGTGTACTAACATTAGTCGCCCTTATCGCCTAAAGCAATTTCTGCCTGGTAACACAAACTCATACTTATACAAAAAATAGGTCTTCTCAGAAGTAAAAAAACTCTTATTTGCTAACGTGCAACTTTTGAGTTGTCAGTGATGTTTTATCTAAAGACGTTGCTTATACTATCTAATCGATGGCGGTCAATCAAAGCTCAAGCCCACCACATGGCGCCAACTTCACGCTAAATGTTTGAATTATGACAGAAAATCATCGTATTTCACGCCCATAGACTGTCTTTGGAACATTAATGATGCTTTTGGCCCAACTACTGTTCCACCTTTTCGTAGTAAAGTTTCACATTCTTTAAATTTTATTGTTTGCCTTTGTCGTGTTATTCAAATTCAAATCATTTATTGCAGAATGGGTAAGGTTAGGTTATTACATGTTAACATTTTATGTCCCTCGCACTCTTCGTCCTTAGGCATGCAATATTAGCAAAATATATATATACAAAAATGTCATCTAAAATTAATGAATACTGACCTAAATTCTTACCATCATTGTAACTTGCGTTGGTTACCAATGACATTGTGCATTTGTTTTTGAGAAATAAGATCACTTTTGACAGCAACTTGCCTCACCTTAGCTAGGAACCCTCAGGACACTAAATCTAAAATAATGAAACTGGTAAAATCGTAGTTTTTTCGTTTATGCCACTTATTCTTTTTGTAACAACAAAAGCCGAAAGAATTCGGTAAATATCTTTGTTATTAAACAGAAAAGCCTTTAAAACCTTAAATAATTGCTTAACCACTTGACAAAAATTATTATAATCTTTTAGTGCCTCTTAGAAATAAATAACTACCCACCTTTATAATATTAAGGCCAGTTAAAATTTAATAACGACTACCCATAACAGCTAACGGTCGGATTGGTGAACTTACTATCAGTAACAAAAATATTCATAAGACATATTGAATAGCTTTTTATATGAATAGCTATAATTTATACTTAAGTACTATTGAAATGTAATTTATGTCCTTTCTGAATTGGTTTTCTGACCACAATAGCTGATATTTTGGTTCAACGTCGAGGTGGTCTTTGTTGAATGTAATAGTTTTTGAAACGACAAAGGTTTTGCGCAATAGAAAACGAATTAGCCATCTTTGTTTGTGACAAAGCAGGTGTGTTCAAGATGGTGTCTGAAACTGGGGTTGTAAAGATTGAAAGCCTCTTTGCTCCGGGAATACTTCGGCTACAGAAATATGCAACATAAAGTTTTTTTTTTCAAATTCAAATTCAATTGCCATTTATTTCGACTATTTTTTCCAATCATAAAAATTGAAAGCAGATAAATAATAATAAAGAGAAAGAAAAATAATATCACAAAATAAATTAATTAGCAATATTTTTACTTCAAGTTGCCTATCAGTACTGTGTCAGATATTTTGTAAACACAAAAAAAATCAAAAGTGTAGAATCCCTGGCAATATATATTTTGTGTAGGCCATCTTCGCATTCATAAGAAACATAATATGAAAAATAAACATATTTATTTGTATAAAAAGTCAAAATGTTACAATTACAAGTCAGTTGTTATGAAATGTATAATTAAATATTTATTTCTACTAAAGAAACACTTTCATTTGCTACTCATATTACGAATTTTGCTTCGGTGTTAAACATTTGAACCTTAATAATAGTATGAGAGCATAGTATGTAAGTTTGTTACCTTCTCACGCTTCAACGGCTGAATCAATTGTGATTCAATTGGGCACGAATTACTATAAGTATAGTATAGTATAAGCAGCCCACTATACGTTCCCACTGCTGGGACTCGGGGCCTTCTCTCTCTAGGACATAGTTTTTAGGCCATAATCCACCACGATGGCCAAGTTCGGGTTGGTGGATGACACACGTCTTCGGATATTGCAGTCCTCAAACGTGCCGGTTTCCTCACGATGTTTTCCTTCACCGTAAAGCGAGTACAGATCCACACATAACTTGAAAAACAAGTCATTGGTGTAGGGCTGGGATCGAACCAGGGACCGTCTGATTGAAAAGCAAACGTTTTTACCACTGCGCCACCCTCGCTTGCATAAGTATGATTATCCCGGATTAACGCAAGAATCGCACCTGGTACTAAATCGCGAAAATGTTTTAAGCGAAATTCACATAGAGTTCTCTTAGAGAAAAGGTTGAGCATCTCTGTCACAAAAGTAAAGGTGGTCAAGGCACGAGACATCTATTCCTTTTTTGTTACCACATTAATGATCATACTTTCAAAGACATTTCTTAGAACTAACTCCTCAAATAACTTACCAAATTGATGAAAATTGGCGACAGATGGTTGCATTCTATTGGTCGGTAAAACATAACGAACGTGAGTTAGAATTATTAACGAACCAATTAAGTTGTTTAGTTACTATTTGAAACAAGAAGTTAAAGGAACTCTTTGGTGATTTTAAACGCTTCAAAGAAAAAAATAGAAATAATTATAACGATTTAAAAAACTACTACATTCCCTTTAACAGTCTAATCTTTGGTACCAAATGACTTAGTTACGAGTATCTACTCTTTGTTGAATAAGAAAAAAAAATAAAGCATTATAAAGATTAAAAAACTACTCCATTCGCTTTTACATTTTTGCTACCAAATTACTTTGTTACCTATACGTTAATGACTTAGTTAACGTATAGGTATGCCATTGGTTGATAATAATAAAAATAACTTGACGACCTCGTTGGCGTAAGAGATACCATACTGGACTGTCAACCGGAGTGGCCTTGTTTCGATTCCCGGCACGGGCAACATCTTTGTGATGAACTTAATTTGTTGGCTGTCGGTCTAAGTGTTAAATATGTAGCGATATAATTTATGTCTGTATATGTATATATGTTAGCAACCATTATACAAACTATAATTCTTTATATATTTAACACCCAGACTGACAGCCAACAAATTTAGTTTATCACAAAGATGTTAGGCGTGCCGAGAATCGAACTCAAGACCCTCTGGTTGGCAATCCGACATGGTAACCTTCACGACAACGAGATCGTCGGCAATGCATCTAAGAGCCTAGAGCTTTAGAGTCGAAAGCTCTCAAGCTCAAGTAGCATAACAAGCTTAAACAAAGAGAGGCTAATTCGTCTGGTCGGTGCATCTCAAAGCAGCTTGTGTTTGTCTGCAGGTCTGTTTGTTTGACGGCGCCCGCGCACTCCGCTTCTGTGACACACCTAGCGATGTTTGCTTTGAGTTTGGTATTTGACAAACACTATTTCTGATGGATTTATTGGATGCCACGTAAATATCACATGAGATTCAATATCCAAGAACCAAGAACCATAACAACCAAGAACCATAATAAATACAATAGACAACAGAAGAGGAAAGATGGTTGGCCACCTTATACGACATGACAATTTCATTAAAAATATCGTAGAAGGAAAGATAGAAGCCAGGAGAGGAAGAAGAAGACCTAGAAGATCATATTTAGACCAAATTAAGGAGAAGGCGAAAGTCATGTCGTATAGGGAGGTCAAGGATTTGGCCGAAGACAGAACTACCTGGAAAAAACTCCAAAGACAAGAGCCCAGCTCTTAAATATTGAATGAATGAATGAATTCAATATCACGAGACGACCGCGTTGGCTTTAAGGTTACCATGCCGGACTGCCAACTAACTGGTTCCGGGTTTCGTTTCCCGGTACGGCCAACATCTTTGTGAAGAACTAAATTTGTTGGCTGTCGGTCTGGATGCTGAATATGTATTGATATTCCGACAGCCTGTTTAAGATCTAGTTAGTCCGGACTAGGCATGCTGCGCCAGCGTCGCTAATTCGTAAGTTTTCTGACCCTGTTGGTCAAATGTCTGTAATGAGTAAGAAATGAAAAAAAAAACTCTTTCCTTTTTTCCAATGGAAGTAACAATAGAAATTACATACTTCAAATCAATCATCCGTTAAATGACTTCAGAGACTATAATAGATATTACGCTATGAATTATAGTGTTCACTCTATATAACGACACTGAAGGGACTGTGCATTTTATGGCATTACAGAGAGTGGTCGTTGAATGGAGAGAATGTATCATTGTATGGAACACAAGCTAAACCAATTAAAGCCAATTGATTTCGACGCTTTAGAGAGTATGTCGTTAAATCGAGTGACGTTACATGGAGTTTACACTTAATTTTTATTTTTTAGCTTCCACATTTACAGTATGAATGGAAAAACTGTGGCACTTCTTGCTGGAATCCAATGCTGGAACTACAACCTTACTGTTTCTTCTGAGAGTCTTCGATCAAATATTTACAAGATTCAGTGTTGCATACAAGCACAGCACAAAAAATGGCATGAGTTTACTATTTACAAAATATAACCACGTTACAAAAATATTTCAATTCAAGTCAACCTCTGTATCTTAAGGTTGTTTTAATCTACTAGTGTTGTAATAAACATAACAGCTCGAAAAATTTTAAGACCGTACGCAGTGAACGTTAGAAAATTCAATTGTATTACTATATTAATAACGATTAATTTTCTCAAACTCAAATAAGACCACACTCTTACTTGTGGTCTTATTTTCTTGGCCGTTTTTAGAGACATCACCTTATATCTAGTACATTTTTGATCGAAGGTGAGAGTGAACCAGTTTCTTCCAGGCAAGCGCGCTCCATCCTAGACCGCAATGTCACTTAACATCAGGTGAGTTGTGGTCAAGCACAAAGCCTATCCATACATTAAAAGAACTTCAAATTTCACAATCTTTGCAAACTAACTTGCAGTATGCATGCTGTCTTACGCAATTTAATGTAATATCTTTTTTCTTCTTCTTCACCTTATCCCATTTAGGTGGGGTCGGCACAGCAAATCTTCTTCTTCCACTCTCCTCTATCAGACGTCATCTCCACACTCAATCCTTTCTCTCTCATGTCTTCATTCACACACTCCATCCATGTCTTTTTCGGGCGGCCTCTTGCTCTTCTTCCTTGCACTACCATTTCCATACATCTTCTAGTGACATGCTTCTCCTCTCTACGCATCACATGTCCATACCACGTCTAACCTTCTACTCCTTATTTTCATTTTCTCCCTCACTGGGGCTTTTGTCACACTTCCTCTGATGTACTCATTCCTTATTTTGTCCATTCTTGTCACTCCACACATCTATCTCAACATTCGCATCTCTGCCGCATGCACTCCTCTTTCATATCCTACCTTGGTTGCCCAACACTCTGATCATATCATATCATACATGAATATGATGTAATATCTATTAATGTTAATTACATAAGCCAGCAACTTCTGTCAGTTAGTCATACACCCACTTTTCCAAGCGAGTTCCGTCATTATAACCCCAAAGTCGGCATTTTAGGGTTCCAAATCTAAATGGTAAAAACGGGACCCTATTACTAAACCTCCGCTATCTGTCTGTCTGTCACCAGGCTGTATCTCAGAAACCACGATAGCTAGAAAGCTGAAACTTTCTTGTTGAAAAAATTATGAAAATATTAAGAGGTGTCCTCATACAATAAACGTGTTTTTTTTGTTCTATATCTATAAAAATGGTAACAAAAATAGACGTTTAGTTGTATGTTATCTCTCAAAATAATTATTTCCATACAACAAACGTAATTATTAAGCGTTTTGTACTCAATTCTTATAACAAGCATTCATAAAATATTTAATTGAGTATTAACTTTAAAAATAAATTATTTAATTCCTATTTAAGGGAAACTCCCATACAACAAACGTATTTTTAAGCAATAACTCGATCTTTATAACAATAATTGGTTGACACGTTCGCAGAATATTAAAATAAAATAAAATTTACCGCATTCAACTATTTCGTCTCATAGCTAGCTAGCCCGGAAAACGTTGTTTTGCCTCACTTAGGGGTCTGGAAAATAGATAGTAGCCGTTTCTCAGGCCTACTGAATACGCATATAAAATTTGGTAAAAATCGGTCAAGCAGTTTTGGAGGAGTACGGTAACTAACCTTGTGACATAGAAATTTTATATATTAGATAACTAACGTCAGTTTTTGCCATCTAGTTAAGATAATGGTACGGAACCCTCCATGCGCGATCCTGACTCGCACTTGCCCAATTATGACCGCATGTTGACGCAACTCAGCAAAGCCGTGGCGCCTCTTTTAAAAGGGTTTGTTCTAATAATGGCCTCCAACCGGACGTGGCCGATAATTGCCTAATTGATCGCAAACTGTCATTAACCGAGAACGCATCATTAGAAAGCTGGGTAGAGTGGGGACTTGGGACAAATTTAGTCAGTAGCTTTTTGCTGACTTACCGACTCAGTTAAGTATCAATAATTCTATACTTCCATAGACATAATTATGTGTAAACTCCATGTAACGTCACTCGATTTAAGAACACACTCTAAAGTGTCGAAATCAATTAGTTTTAGTTGGTTTAGCTTGTATTCCATACAATGATACATTCTTTGTATTTAATGACCACTTCATATGCACAGTCTCTTCAGTGTCGTTATATAGAGTTTACACTGATATATTTGGAGAAATAATGTTAGTGTAACTTACAATCCTTACATATTACATCATATAAATAAAACTTTCCGACTGAGCAGTTAACTACTACAACCAACCACTACAATTTCTAAATAAACAAAAAATCGTCAAAGTATAATCATTTTATAGAACCTTTTAATAACGGCTATGCGTAAATTATCTATCTGTATCTGTATGTATGTATTTAAATTTCTAGTAGGCAAACTTGTGACTCCAAATTGTGACAAAACAATTTAAAACAATGTGCCTAAATCTTCGTGTAATTCGTTCGAAAAACATGTAGTTTTATGTACAAAAACACGCGCTTTTCTTAACTAAATTATTTACCTCGTAGATAAAACCATGTGCATCATGATGATGCTGATGGCATATAATTCTGTTTTTCGTGTGTATTTAATTTCATTTATTCACAATTTTTGTTATTATCATGATGACCAACATTTTATATGCTTTTGGAACGAAAGTTCCTTATCACGCGTTGTGAAAGGGGGCTAGACGGAAAAAAATCTTACGAAAAGTTGTCACGACACTTTTTGCTATTGTAAGCTTTTGTAAGCTGTGCGGCGTGCGCATGTTTCTCTGTATGTCTCTGTCTCTCTCTCTTATAGAAAGCAAGCCAGATATTTTCATTTCTATTTCGCAACGGTGTCGCAACGATTATTTTTGTTGAGTGTATACAAGTTTCTTGTAAATAAGAAATAATAATAATAACGAATCCTGACAGTAAAGGAACTTCGTTCCATCTGGGTGTCCATTGACGCTTCTCAAGTTTTTTTATCATTTTCTGTATGGACTTAGTCTACAATAAACGGTGATTTGATTTGATTTGATTTGATATACCTTCTTTTTTTTTGTCCCTACTACCTATCCATCTGGGTGTCCCTTGACTCTTCTCAAGTTCTTTTATCATTTTCTGTATGGACTTAGTCTACAATAAACGGTGATTTGATTTGATTTGATTTGATATACCTTCTTTTTTTTGTCCCTACTCCCTATCCATCTGGGTGTCCCTTGACACTTCTCAAGTTTTTTTATTATTATCTGCATGGACTTAGTCTACAATAAACGGTGATTTGATTTGATATACCTTCTAGTTTTTTGTCCCCACTCCCTAGTCTCCAAAATCCAGTGGCCATCCAACCGTAACGGTGGCTGCGGCGCGGGCGCTCATTGCTCTCAACTAATTGCCGTGTCCATATCAATATTTGACATCAATTAAATACCACACGCGGTTATTTTAGTTTTTTCAATTATACACAACCGGCGCCGGCGGTCTTGAGGTCACGGGTCGTGTATAATCCGTAGGTCATGTTGACTAATAATAATAGTAGTTTAAAAATACTAAAAAACACGCTTAGCTGGCCGTTTTAAGTGGGTCATAATCGCGCCCAAAGAAGTCGGTTACAAACAAACATACAAACAAAAATACAAAAAAATGTAATAATTTTATCAAATTAGTGTATTGTCATCGGTCCTCAATAAATCTACAAAGTTTCAACGAAATCTAGCCGTTTAAAGTGGGTCAAAATCGCGCCCAAAGAAGTCGGTTACAAACAAACAAACATACAAACATACAGGTGAAGCTGATATAAAGCGTATAAAAAGGAGAAAATTTTCCGTGTTGGGTTTTGACGTATTTCCTGTAGTTATAGATAGATAGATAAACTCTTTATTGGGCAAATTAAGGTACAAGGCAAAATAAAAAGTAATAATACAAATGTATGCCACAAATAGATAGTAATAGATTAGTTATTACTCTGAATAGGCCAGCGCTTGACCACAATTCACCTGATGGTAAGTGATTTTGAGGTTCACTCTCACCATGAAAATCGCTAGATTGTAGTCATTGGGGAACAGGGACGTCGGCAAGGAATTCCAAAGTTAGTAAGTAAGTTTTTCTTCAAATGAACTAAATGTGCTGCACTTAATTGTGTAAAAAAATAGATGGTATACATAATGTAAACTCTATGTAACGTCACTCGATTTAACGGCAAACTCTCTAAAGCGTCGAAATCAATTGGTTTAAGCTGGTTAAGTTTGTATTCCATACAATGATACGTCATTCTCTCCATCTAACGACCACTTTCTATAACGCCATAAAATGCACAGTCCCTTCAGTGTCGTTATATAGAGTTTAAACTGTGTACCTATATAGAACAATGCAGTTAATTATATTGTTTCAAAGCACCTAACTAACAGCCGACCAAACTTAATTATTTAAGGTGGCATTTAAAGCCAGTTTTTGTATTAGCGAGATAAGGACGGACTGAACAAATGTATTAACCATTTAATTAAGTCGAAATGCAAAACAGATGACCCCGGGCCAAGGGTAGCCGGGTTTGAATCTTGGATTTACGATCGCGGGAATGATTTGGCCAATTATTTGGGTTTATTCGACTAGCTTAGTTTTGGTTAAAAGCTTTTATTTGTGGTAGAGCATCTTCTGTCGCTTTCCTGTCTAGCTAAATCAGTGAATATTTAGATACAATTGACACACGGCTGGTTAGCCCCATACTAAACCATTTCTATAGTTTGTATTATGGTTGCTAACACAGCGGATATATAACATACTTATACATACATAAACGCTTTGTATCGATATATATTTAACACTCAGACCGACAGCCAAAATTAGCCAAATTTAGTTCATCACAAAGATGTTGGCCGTGCCGGGAATTGATCCCGCATTCCTCTGGTTGTCAGTGCGGCTTGGTAACCATTACGCCAACGAGGTTGTCAAATTAATTTTAATGTCGACATAAATAATGTAAATGTAGATAAATTATACAATGTAACTACTTTATTTTTTAATTGGCAGTCGTAACGGTTGTTTTAATTGTCACCTATGTTATAATCTAACCTACAATTATAATTGTTTAACAATAATAAAAATACAAATGTAAAAAATATTTAGTAACGTAAAGGTATACAATATTAATAAAGAAGCTTCTAGTCTCGTGCTAGTCGTAAGATTGTGTTACGAGATTAGATTCCTCTCACAAAGTTGAAATAAATTTATTATGCCTCGATTTACAAGTCGTATGTACATATCTAATTTATTGTAAGTTACAAGGTTATTAGAATAATATTATATGTATTTTATTACTGAAATTGGGCGTAGAATAAGAGAGAAATCAGGCGAATACCGCTCCGGATCGTACCTGGCGCAAAGGCTATCCATAGCTATACAACGCGGCAATGCCACGAGCGTTATGGGTACCTTTCCGTCAGGTTCTGTCCGGAGTGGCCTATTAAATTAATTTTATTAGTTTTCATTTTATAATTGACTTGTAATTATCATTATTATAAGTTGTATAATAAACACTTTTATGTAATGCCAAAAGAAAACTGATAATATCCAAACACAATAACACTATTGAAATGCATACGTTAGTAAAAACTTTTTCTAATCTACCCCCTTTCGAATTGGCTTTAGTTGTAAACAAACGTTTAAATAACACATTTTACATAAACACAATGTAAAAGTTAAAAATGTAGTTAAACTACGCAAGGCGCAAGTCGTGATAATGGCTTAATAAGACGAGGCAGACGTAATTACAAATTAGAAGCGCAGACGCGGATTGCGATAGCACGCAGATAGCAGGGACCAGCGAGGCAACTTCGCTGGCGGGGACCTATTCTGATATAACTCGATTCTATAAAGAAAATATTTAAAAGTTCGTTCCTTTCCGCTTGCAATCATTTAGTTACAAATACAAATACAAATCATTTATTGATAACACCAAAGTTACAAGTCAAATAAAATGATATCATTACAAAAGTATATGATATGTATCCATATCAATTTTCAATTATATTCTAGTACTATAATATCATTACAATAGTATATGATATTAATCATAATGTCAATTTTCACTACTAATTCTAGTATCTAGTAAGAAGTTACGTAAGGACACAAGGAATAAGAAGTTAATCCGAGATAAGGAGTAGCATATGTCCCCCTCGTGGGGCCCCGCATTGTCGAGGCGGGGGGGCTCAGTAACCGTGGCCTGGTCACCCACGGTGAAGCGAAGAGGGTCCCTGAGGCGGGCCATTTCCTAGACTTGTACTCCCCCATGCAAGTTCTAGATGGAGTGGCACCGGTAGGTTGCGGAACCTCGTTCTGGAGGGGGTTTCGAAACTAAGCCTGGCTTGCGGTGTGGTTAGGGAGGCACCGCAGACGAAAATGCATTTCAATAAAAAAAGGTGTAGCATATGTGTTTATTCAAGGTCTAACCTATTTTCACACCAAAATTCATCATAATCGATTCAGTCGTTGAAGCATGAAGAAGTTACAAACATTCTCACTTACATAAAAAACTTACACATTAATAATTATACTAGGCTTGGTAAGATTATTTAGTTTTATTTCTTTCCAGAATTGGCTCCGGGGTCTTAACCCTAGAACGCGCCAGATCATCAGAAACCCTTAATGGGCGTAAGTGGTCGAGGTGTCTCGGCGTAATTTTACCTGTTAGTCTGATAATTTTACCATAGAATAGAGTTTAGAAACAGAAAGAAAAGAAAAACTTCGCAGATATGCTTTGGATATAAAATTTAGTATGTAAATTATTATAATAATGAAAAAAAATATTATAATAATAATTATTATTAATATTTATTATTTTTTCAAAACAGAATCCATATAATTGAAATATTCACCTAAACGGGTATAAACAATCTGCCTTACGGTCTGCTTTTCAATCAAACGGACTCTGGTTTGATCCCGGCCCTACACCAATGGCTTGTTTTTCAAGTTATGTGTGGATTTTACGGTGAAGGAAAACATCGTGAGGAAACCAGCATGTTTGAGGACTACAATATTCGAAGACGTGTATCATCCGCCAACCCACATTTGGCCTGCGTGGCCACCATGGCCTATTTCTCTGTCCTCGTGATAGAAAACCCCGAGTCCCAGCAGTGGAACGTATAAATTAATAAATACAAATGAATAGGTAAATATTAGGACTCATTTCACACACGGCTGGTTAACCCCATACTGAACCATTTCTAGTTCGTGTTATGGTAGCTAACACAACTGATATACTACATATACATACTTATATATGTTTTATATAGATACATATTTAACACCCAGACCCACAAATAACAACGTTAGTTAAGCACAAAGATGTCGGCCGGGCCGGGAATCAAACCCGGAACCTTTTGGTTAGCAGTCCGGTATGGTAACCGTTGCGCCAACGTGGTCGTATAGTGGGCTACTCATGCATAGGTATAATTATAGGTATATTATGGCAACTAATGAACTATCTAAACTCTGTAACTTCTTTGTCTTTATCGAGTTTATTAAGTGCTTTATCTTAGCTTTTAGGGTTGTCTTTTAGAGCCTTAACGAAGGCTTTTATAATGATTAGTGTGTTTTGTGATTCTCTTGATAATTTTGTAATTGATTGTTAAAGGAAAGGCTAACAGCAAATGAGGTACGTTCAAACTTTGCTAAATTTAAGGTGTGGTAGAATGTCATTTGTTTTGGTTACGAAGGTACTAGCCGTTTGGGCTCTGCGTTGTCTATAGATGAATGAATGAATGAGTCAGGACAAAGAGTCTTATAGTATAGATTGAGGCAGTTGTGAAAACATATACGATCCACCATTTTGTAGCGACGGCCATAGTGGTCCGATTTTCATCAAACGTAGCAAAGAACACTTTTGTCAAATTACCTTTCAAACGAAATAAAACAGAACTGAGATTGGTCCATGGGAGCTATGATACCACTATGAAGGTTTTATAGAAAAAAATATGAAAATTAAACAAAATACCAACTGCAAAATTGTTATTACAAGTATATATTAGAGCGATTCGAGCATTAATTAATGTTTTGTTAAAAAAAGCATTACTAAATATATATTTTTTTTAAGTTATTTTAAAGCATTTATTCAAGTTTTATACAACCATACGTGACTAGGTTTTATGTAAAATATGTACTAAATACATAGGAATAGTATGACTTTTCTAATTCGATCAAGATGCTTATCGATTTACTCAATTTTTTTCTTTATATGAATTACCTTTCATTATTGTTCGAAAAAAATTAAGAGGGGACCATATTATTTATTACTAGCATCACGTCTCGGCTTCGCACGGTCTCTAAAATATCTAAGTTGCAAAGAAAAACAAACTATAGCCTATATTACTCGGGGAAAATATATCTTTCGTAAAATATATTTCGGATACATTTTGGAGAGTGTGCTATGGAGCTGCACAATTTAATTCCCGCTTCTCCATTCCACTACAGAACGAGCAGGGGTACAGCGAAGAGACATCGATTCGACACCTTCATTGTGAGAACTGCGATGCTTTGGAACTCTCTTCCTGAGTCTCTTTTTCCCGAGAAGTACAATTTGGGGGTCTCCAAATCTAGAGTAAATAGGTTCCTTCTGGGCAAGCGTGATACATCTTAGACCACAGTCAAGCTTAACATCAGGCTAGCTGCGGTCAAACGTAAGCCCATTTTATCTTTAAAAAAAAATACTTTCTCTTTATAATATTGTTAGAGATATTATAACACAAGCTTATTTATTTACGAAATAAAATTCTAAAGTCACATTTTGTAGCTAAATATCTAGAATCAATTCCCCAGAATCGTAAAGGTGTGGTCACACCGCGCGGGTCTGGTCGGTCGCCGCTCGTGACCGGATGGTTGACGCGCCCTAATGAAGTCGTCGCGAGACTGCCGAGTGAGTGCGAGACAGTACAATAGCGTGGAGATGGCTTTTATTTATATCTCGCACTTTTGTTTGTGTCGAAAAACTTATTCAAATTCAAATTGTTTATTACAGCAAAAATATTACAGATAATTACAAAATATATTAAAGAAAACAAATATTATGATATATAAAAATGAACATTAATAATGGTTTGATATGGCGACCAGCACTTACACTGAGAACTAGTCTCGTGCCGTAAGTGCTGTTTTCTTCAGGGTACCTTCATATACATAATATAGTTTCGTAAACTACTTCCATTTTGCATTATTTAATTTCACAGTATTCAATTTCAGTAATAAAAATAGGATTTAGAATAGTTTATTCATAATAATAAAATTATAAATGCTTACTTATTAAGTCAATTAAAAAAAAATTAGGCAGTCCACTATTCGTTTCCACTGCTTGGGCTCGGAATCTTCTCTATCATTATCCACCTCTGGCCAAGTGCGGATTGGCAGATGACACACGTCTTCGTATTTTGTGGTCCAAACTGACATGTCGGTTTCGTCAACAATGTTTTCCTTCACCGCAAAGCGATTGGAAATCCACACTAACTAGGAAAATAAGTCACAGGTATAGGGATAAGGATCGAACGTGGAGCCGCCTGATTGAAGGATAGGGATCGAACCTGGAGCCACCTGATTGAAAAGCAAACGATTTTTCCTACACTCGCCTTTTAAGTATTAACTAAGTCACTGACCCCAAAATAGGCACTTGCATCTGACAGGCAAGGCAAATTATGACCCTAAGAATTTAAAATTCTACGTCTCAATTTGTATCAATCGTATAATACCGTATTTAAGCTTATAGAATGTACCAGTATACTGCTTGACTGCTACTCCCATTTTAAGTACCTATTACAATATGTTTAACCACTGACGCAATATCGACGCAGTTCTATTATTTTGACGTGTCTGTGTGAGTCTGTCTTTCAGCGGCATTGTAGTTCCCGCACAGAAGAGCATTTTTTTTTCAAATCAATCAAGTCCTTACTATTTGATACCCATATTGTATGTATTGTGAAAATATGTCATGGGCCATTTTGTGGCATCGGCCATCTTGGACTGATTATTTTTTATCAAATATAGCTAAATACATTTTAATAATAATGTAGTTAATGCACTTTGTTCAAAATCAAAATCGGACCTTCTGTTCGGGAACTACAATGCCGCTGTAAGACAGACAACCTCTTTACAATAGCTATCTATCGCAAGCCATTTCCACACTAACCTTGCTTGTCACTGCATCTCGCTGGGTGGTAGTTATTATAACTCATTAGAGAGAAGACTGGTCGTACGACCCGCCGATGTAACCTCACCTTTATAGGTACTTTAAGGTGCTACTTTAATAATAATATTTGTCTAGTCAACTATTCTTAGGCAAGTAAGTGTACTCTAGGATTAAGCCCAATATTGGTGGCGATTCAGCGGCACACACGACTAAACTAAATTTAAAGAAACCTCGTCTCTTTTCATCTTAGGTGGCTAGAAAGAGACGGTACGTTCTGAACCACATACAAAACAACTAAAATCACGTCAAATATGAAAAATATAAGCGATTTTAGAGCGCACCCAATTGTATCAGCTCTAAATCTGACGTGTTTGACGTGCTTTTAGATGTTTTGTCTATGGTTTAGATCGTACCATCTCTTTTTGGTCATCTATGACGAAAAGAGACAGAGCTACTTTAAATTTAGTTTAGTCGTGTGTGCCGCTGAATCGCCACCATTTTTTTTCAAACCAAAAATTCTTATTATTTAGCTTAAAATTTAACAGCAGACTGATTTTAGTTGCGTTTTATCTCCAGTCAAAATACACATTGTGTGAGTTCAATAGCTATGCTTTGATGTTATAACTTTCCAAACTGCTTTATCGCTAAAAGCGAACTCGTCCAGGCAGCCACAGGAAGGACAGTGACATTAAGATATGAGAGGGATGTACATGAAATAATAATATAAATTAATATATTTACTAATATCATACATATTATAATATGCACGCTACACTGCATATTATAATATATACTTAACATATTATGTTATATAGGTATAGCTACATAAAAATTCTTAAATATAGTAAATCAATCAAGCAGTACTCCATACAGTTAAACCTTAGATGGGAGTCTATAAACCGGCATCTTTTATATAAATTTTGTTATTACTCATTTTTTCCAAAAATTAAGTGTTCATTCAGAACAGAATAAAATAATTGGCCAAATACGAGTTGGGCTCGCGCATGAATGGTTCCGTACCAATAAATATTATTTTTACTAAATTTTATATATTGATTTGATAGCTAATGTACATTCATATATTTTGTGGAAAATTAAAGTATCTATCTTATCTTATTTCAACTACCGTTATTGATATATAGCAAAAAAATACGCAAAAAACACGTTTATTGTATATGCTACTATTCCAATATTTTTTATTTTTAGTACTTATTTGTTGTTATAGCGGCACGGGAAATACATATCTTGTGTGTGAAAGTTTCAGTTTTCTAGCTATTACGGTTTCTGAGATACAGCCTGGAGACAGACCGACAGCGGAGTCTTAGAACCAGGGTCCCATTTTACCTTTTGGGTACTAAACCCTAAAAAATAACATTTCCACACTTTTTTCCTCAAATAAGTGATAATTTCTACCGAGTAAATTACTTAATGAAAGTTCCCAGTCAAAACGAATAGAAAATTAACCAGTACATTTTGCTGTGTGTACTTTTCAAATCAGGTCTCCTGGTACCAGAGACCCATGAGTGTTGGGGAACCGTCTTCATTTCCCATGCCTATTTCTCACAGTTGTTAGCTGAATGATTTGCTAATGTAATTTACTTGGCGGTAGAACCCGTGGTTTGGTGGAAAACAGTACATCAACTCTTTCGTTAGTAAGTTTTATACTAATCTGAGTTTTTTTTTCTAATATAATCTAACCTATATTGTCCCACTGTTGGGCAAAGGTCTATGATGAAGATCCCCACGCTTTTCTGTCTTGGGCCATTTCCTTCCAGTAGGTGTGGAAGTCCACCAACTCCTTGCGCCATCGAGTTGGCGTTTAAATAAGATAATTGTAGCGCCTGTAGCTCGGCTCAATGGTCGATGCGGAGGGTCTTTGGATGGGTGACCATGTACAAAGCGGTCTTATAAAAGTGGTAAAGTGCTACCGTGGCTCGGATGACATGTTAAAATATGAGCCCCGGCTTAACTAACGTCGTAGTACAGCAATCGAAATTTCTCGACACCGGAGCTTGGCCACTTAGCTCATACGAAGAAGAAGAACATGAATGAAGAAGAAACTGCTAACAGAATAACAGCCCGTACCTACAATTTAACGGCTCATATGACCGACGGTAGTGCCTAAATGAAAATGTTACTTTTCAAAAGACAGTTTTATACATGGTCACCCCATTCAAAGACTGTCTGGATTGCAAACGTTACCTAACCTCTATGATCGCGGCAGATTACCTTAGTAAGCCGAGCTACAGGCTTCAATTTATTTTTATATGCTTTTATTCAATCAAAATACACATAATAATATAATTAAAGATTTTATTTTGATTTTAATACCATATTTTGGTAAATCGACGATGGGTTTTTAATGACACGTTATTGTTACGTAAACCTATATACGTTGTAAACTCTATATAACTACACTGAAGGGACTGTGCATTTTAAGGCGTTATAGAGAATGTTCGTTAAATGGAGAGAATGTATCATTGTATGGAATACAAGCTAAACCAACTAAAATCAACTGATTTCGGCGCTTTAGAGAGTTTGTTGTTAAATCGAGTGACGTTACATGGAGTTTTCACTGTATTATTAATTCCGAAGTTAAGGTACTGGAAATATTGCTCACACGCATAGATTTCAGCCCACGGTTTGCCGACCAATAGAAACAATGTATCGGCTCCCATATAGGAAATTTGCTTTAAACCAGCCGCGTTGTAGGAAACTTAGTAATATCCTGCTGTCTTTCGCATGGGAAACCTAGGTTTTAAACAAAGAGTCCTAGTACAGAACGCACGTAACAATTAACTGCTATAGATTTAAGTTTTCTTGAGAAACCCCGCAGTTTGCAATGGTAGGGCATTTTCTAGAGTTCTCCTTCAAGCTTAATAATTGGTCAAGAGCGAGTCGGAATCGCGCATTAAAGGTTCCGTACCATTATCTTTAAAGAAAGGCAAAAGATCACGTGTTTTTTCGTATGGGAGTTACCCTTATATATAAATATTATTTAAGTTTTATAATGAATAATTTTGACATGTATTTAAAAAACTACTTCCTACTACTATTATAAAGGCGAAAGTTTGTAAGTATGGATGTATGGATGTATGTTTGTTACTCTTTCACGTAAAAACTACTGAATGGATTCGAATGAAACTTTACCACAATATAGCTTATACATCAGAATAACACATAGGCTATAGCTTATACATCAGAATAACACATAGGCTACAATTTTTGAGGTTTTTAATGTGAGGTCGTAAAAAAAAACACATTTTTTGCGCTTACATTGCAAACGCTGACTGAATCCTACAAGATAGATCAAAACAATTTACTACAGTATTGTACAACTTAAAAAGGCCTACAAAAAAGTCCGTGATGGTATATGTTTATCTCTTAGGAATAACCTACAATAACCATTTTTTATCCTTTACTTTGTACGAGTAATAATGGCTTATTTACGAAGCGATTTTAAGCAATACACTATTAATCCTTATCAAAATAAATTATTTCATCAATAAGTACAGTTTGTGTTGATAATATTTGGTCTTTGAATGATTAAAATTGGACGTTTGGTTTTGAAGTTATGGTGAAATTAAAATATTACGATTTCTGCTGCACGGCCCGTTGAGAAGAGGGCGTGTGCGGGGGAGGGGTGTTTAGATCTATGAGTAAGGTCGAAGTACAAGTTTTTATTCTGAGGTATAAACGCGCGGCTCAGTCGCGAGGTTGGCTCCCATTGCAGCAGCCGTGCGCGAAGTCTAATAATTTGCGGGGTTTTTTTTTTTGATTTTGTTCTTTTAACTACACATACGCAAAAGTTCTTCTCAGAGCTAAACTGTTGTCTAATATATAATACTAGCTGACCCGGCAAACTAGGTTTTGCCTCACTTAAGGGTATGAAAAATAGATAGTGTAGCTTATACCTATGACACGTTCGTAGATTTACCATAGCAGTGCCAACTATTGATTACTTACTCAACCCAGTCGAAAGGTATCAACATCTGTTAGAATCATTTGGAGTTAACAGATAATTGTGACTGTCAAATAATAACAGACAATAATTAGCAGTAAATTAAAATTGCGACTATAATTTGAGATTTATACAATCCTATCTCTCAAGTTGGATCGAACTGCACATGGTGTGCGAATTTTATTATAATCGGTTAAGTGGTTTAGGAGTCCATTGAGGACAAACATAGTGACACGAGATTTATATAAATTAAGATAAGATTATTAATGTTATATGTATGTTTTTTATTATTCTTTATTGTACACTACGTCCTTCTTTAGTCGTTTATAAATTCCTTTCCGTCCAAAGGTTGCCTGGATGAGATCGCTTTAAGCGATAAGGCCGCCAATTGTGGCACAATTGGCGGTTTTTTTTAAGTTAATTGTTTTTTACTGTGCCTTTTTTATTTATGTGTCCAATAAAGAATTATAAAATTTCCATGACACAATGTTAGTTACCGTACTCCTCCGAAACGGCTTGACCGATTTTTACCAAATTTCATATGCGTATTTAGTAGGTCTGAGAATCAGCTACTATATATTTTTAAGGCAAAACAACGTTTGCCGGGTCAGCTAGTATACAATATTTTTAAAATATTATATTATTTTTTAAACCATTTTAACTGTACATCCAGTTAATTTTAACTGTACACCTTTTCTATAAGAATAAAGGGTAATTATTTATATTAGATTTATAATTTATTTTTGAAGTTAATAGATAATTAAATATTCTGTGAATGTTTAGAGGGTCTATCAAAATTAAATGTCGCTATAAAGATCGAATAAAACCTTGCTTAAAAAATATTTTCTTGTGTAAAAGCCCCAAATATACATTATTTTTTAATTAATTATTTATTTGGAAATAAATGTCTACAAGTTGTATCGTATAAAAAAATAAAGAAATTTATAACTACTTGATTTGTAACTGTTAATATATATGTTGAAACTGACATGACTTTGAAACTAATATTCTAAAAGAAAACATAACTTAAAAATTACCAATGCTGAAAAATTTTAAACTTAAAAAAATGCTGAATACAATATTTATCTAGCCTTTTATGAAATCTACCAAACTAACAAATAATACATACACTTAGTTCCTTAACACTGTTTATCACATCTCCAATTGATATGAAATCCAAACAAAGACAATATTCCCATACAAAGCTTCTAACTAACGATAAACGCATTAAAGATGCACCTGCTTAAATCTCACACATACTAAAAACTATTTTGAACCATATTTTAAAAATATTAAAATTCAATCTCGCATATCAATTCAATTGGTCAAAGATGGTAAAATAACACAAGCTATAACAATTCTAAAGCTTAAAAAAATAAGGTTGAAAATAGCGTATTAAGTTATTCGTCCAGTTCAAGGTGTCTCTCTCGTATTAACAGTGGTTAGTGAAATTAGATCTGGTTCAAGTTCTTTGTTCTCAAGTGTTCAAACAAAGCTGGGAAAGTCCTAATGAAGTATCAACTTGTTAACTGCACAGGGTAAAATAAACTTTTTGATTCTACTACAGTAGAAACTCGATTATCCGGCCCTCAGTTATACGGAATCGCGATTATCCGGACTACAGACTAATTGTCCTGTCATATTATTGCAAGTATAAACTAGGACGGAACTGGCATCAACCCCCGGCCCTCCCCTTCCGGTTTCTCATCCGAAAAAATAAAAAAGCCGATTTTCTTCATACTTTCTATTATCAGAATACCTAACAACAACAATTAGTTCGGTTAATCGAGTTTCTATTGTATTTCTAATAATGAAGCATAATGCATAAGAAGCCTCCTTACATTTATTTCCACTTCCGTTCTCTATTCTTGATATTTGTCTTTATAACGGCAACAGAAATACATCATAATTATATTAAAAAATAATAATTTGTTAAGACGCCACTGTGACTCCCCCAGGTCGTTCTTGGTGCAGAGCTTTGATTATTTAGACAAGTAAATAATCAAAGGTGCAGAGGCTATTCAGCGTGGTAATGCAGCATTGACTTTTTAATATTTTGACGTTTTCATTTTGATATAATCTGAATATTGTAATAATAAACTGTAATTAATGAGATATTTTTTTCCAGAAACTATGGATACATGTTACGCACACACGCTGTTTTCCTTAGTCCTTACATTATTAAAATTATGACTGGTTCAGTATTAAAAAAAATTATAATAAAATATTAACCTTAAACCACAGAATAATAACTTGTACTTACTTAAACCAGCGAGCCACTGGCTACGTGCTTCGTTGCTCGCTAGTTTTAGTATAAAATATACTTCGTTTACCATGTAAATGACTACTTGGCATAAAACGATACATTAATTCGTAAACAGTCTGTTTGTTATGTTCATTAATAACATTCAATTCAAACAGTTACTACATACATACAAATGTGTGTTTTTGATTCGATCATCAATGGTTTTCAATCAATCTACCTAGCTAACCCATTTTCAACCTTATCCTAATTGCAATAAAGTTCAAAATTGAGATAGCAATGTGTTATTTACCATTAAATTGTTCTTGCATTGTTAATTGTTCGTAATTATCGTGGTTTTGTAAAAAAAAAAGTGTGTGTAGTTCTCAGAAATTGAAGAATGACGAAATGTGTTTGCTAAATGTAGGTACCTATATTCATTAATTGTTTTTGGGGTCTTCAGTTGTACAGCTACGCTTGACAGTTTTCCCTATATGGGTCATATAGGCACTGAAAATAAAGTTCAGGTTTTAATTAAATATTATTTATTCTAAATAAGAACTGGTTAGGTTTGGTATTTGTTCTAATTTAGTGATGCGTAACATTTACATATTTATTTCTTGTTTTAAATTCATTGATAAATAGATAGATAGGTAAATTATTTATTTCCCACTAACAACATTAAATTATACACAAAAGAAACTTATAACTAGTGCCAAAAATGGCGGCCTTAACGCTAAAAGCGATCATCATCATTGGTGTTGGAGAACAATGGAATTGATTAGTTGGACAGAAAAGAACACGAATGAAGAGGTACTATGCCTAGTACAAGAACAAATAACCAGAAGAAGAAAAATGGTAGGTCACCTTTTACGACTTGACAATTTTATTAAAAATATCATAGAAAGAAAGATAGAAGCCAAGAGAGGAAGAGGAAGACCTAGAAGATCATTTTAGACCAAATTAAGGAGAAGGCGAAATTCATATCGTATAGTCATCGGTCAAGGATTTGGCCGAAGATAGAACTACCTGGAAAAAACTCCACGGACAAGAGCCCAGCTCTTAAATATTGAATGAATTGTTTTAATTTAATGATAATTGATTTGATCATGTTAATACATAAACCGTTTGAAAAGTTATGTTCCAGACTCTGTATTTAGAGTGCCAAAGTGTAATGTAGTTCTAAGAAAGTTGTAAAAATAAACAAATATTAAGACACATTTCACACACGGCTGATTAACCCCATACTGAACCATTTCTAGTTCGTATTATGGTTGCTAACACAACTGATATACTACATATACATACATACATACATATTTTGTATACAAACATATTTAACACCCAGACCGACAGCCAACAAATTTAGTTAAGCACAAAGATGTTGGCCGTGTCGGGAATCGGACCCGCAACCTTCTGATTGGCAGTCCGGCATGGTAACCATTACGCCAACGAGGTCGAGGATAATAACATCATTAGCTAATGTTTCTTTTTTTTAAACGCACAGTTACGTAAAAACAAATTGGTGTTAAAACTTTCTAGAATGTAACAGATATTTGCTATGATATCTAAGAGTATGAATGGTCGTTGTAAAATTAATGTATGATGTTCAAAATAAATTATTACATCCAACGTGGCAATGCTGCCAGTATTTTGGGCACCTTTTCCTCTACCCCTGGACTTTTTTAGGTTAAGTTTTAGTTACGAATGTTTTATATTTGACAACCTCGTTGGCGCAATGGTTACTATGCCAGACCGCCAATCAGAAAGTTTCGGGTTCGATTCCCGGCACGGCCAACATCTTTGTGCTCAATTAAATTTGTTGACAGTGGGTCTGGGTATCAAATATATAATATTTGTATGTATTTGTGGTATATCAGTTGTGTTAGCTACTATAACACAAACTAGAAATGGTTCAGTATGGAGTTAACCAGCCGTGTGTGAAATGTGTCCTAATATTTATTTATTTATGTGTGTGTCCTAATATGAGGATTATGTTGATTGTAAATAAAGATTTATGTGATTATTATTACAACAAAGCATGTAATATATTAAATGTGTTTTATGTAGTTTTAATGGGCGATACTTAAAAAAACACTGAGTGAACAACGAACGTGAATAAAAATGTGCTCAAAAAAAGCTCAAAAAGCTCAAGTAAAAGCTCAAGTGCTAAAAGCTATCTAACAATGTGCCCACGATTGTCATCATGTCATCATGAGCTTTGTTTCACCTGGCATGGCTTTACAATTAGCAACGACTTAACTGAGGGTTCATGTTTACTCACTTTAAACATCGATTACCACCTAGTAGATACAGTACTTAGTCAGGTCATAAGATCTGTCACACAATAAAAACTTTTGAATTTGTAATGCTTATTGACTCAGGCGTTACTTAGCGGTAATCCATTGTAAATAGAAGACAAAATTAAATATTTAGTGTACTTCCGCTGTGATCCGAAATCCAAATTAAGACAAGTAAAGGTTAAGTTAAGAATATCCGAATTGTGATAGGTAACGTTAATCTTAATTTATCTTAGTTAATTTTTCCTTTACTTGTCTTAATTTGGATTTCGGATCACAGCGGAAGTACACTAAATATTTAATTTTGTCTTCTATTCATAATGCTGGCCACAAAAAGGTTTATTGAATTCGAATTTCGAATTTTTCATTTTTAATAAACTTTATTACCATAAGAATTTATGTTTTAAAGTTCATTTTGATATATAAATGGTATCCTAAATATGAAATATGTCTATTACACATCTGACAGAACTTATAACCTAAATAAGTATATAGCATATCTTACATAAAATAAGAAGTTATGTACATTAATAAGCATAGCAGCCTACTATACGTTCCCACTGCTGGGACTGGGCCTGGGGCTATAATCCACCACGCTGGCCAAGTGCGGGTTGGCGGATGACGCATGTTTTCTGATATTATGGTCCTTAAACATGTCGGTTTCCTCATGATGTTTTTTTTCATCGTAAAGCGAGTGCAAATCCACAGATAACTTGAAAAACAAGTAATTTGTGTCAGGCCGGGATCGAACCAGGGACCGTCTAATGGAAAAGCAGATGTTTTTACCACCGAGCCATACTCATTTTCCTACTTTGTATATTAATTATACTGCATAATATAATTAAACTATCTGACCCGGCAAACGTTGTTTTGCCTTAAAAATAGAAATGCAGTAGCCGATTCTCAGACCTACTGAATACGCATATAAAATTTGGTAAAAATCGGTCAAGCCGTTTCGGAGGAGTACGGTAACAAACACTGTGACACGGAAATTTTATATATAAGAAGATTATACTGTATGCTGTATCTGTAGTAGTAAATCCGTGTTTATAAGTTAACCCTTTTCTGTAAGATAAGTGACGTTGTTCAGTAAATGATTAATGGATGTTCTGATAATGATTTCAGTAGATCAGCTGAATTATAACGTTTAAGGAAAGTTATTAGTAGTACAAAATATGCAAATGTTGTCACGGTTTGGAATGACTTAACTAAAGGTTAATGTTATATTTACCTATATCCTTTTAAGCTTGTTTTATTTACATTTGTAACTAAATAAATACTAAGAGGCATTACATTAATAGTAGTGTATGCAACTGTCATATAATGAAGGGTATTAAAAAACGAAGTGTGTTGTTATGTTGAATGAATAAATATCACAACATTAGTGTAGATAAAATTATTTATAATGTACTAGCTGACTGTTTTGCCTCACTTAGGGGTATGAAAAATACATAGGTTATATGACACGTTCGTAGATTTACCATAGCAGCGCCATCTATTGAGGTATCGACATCTGTTTTCTATCATTTGGATAATTTTGACTGTCAAATAAAAATAGAGAATAATAAGCAATAAATTAAAATTACGACTATAATTTGAGATTCAAACTATCCTATCTCTCAAGTTGGATCGAACTGCACATGGTGTGCGAATTTTATTATAATCGGTTAGTGGTTTAGGAGTCCATTGAGGACAAACATTGTGACACAAGATTTATACTATATGAAGATAAAATAGAAAAAACATGCAATCCTAAAAAAAATTACAAAAATTAAGTCCTTCGTCCAAACGCGCCTAACGGGTTCGGTTTGTATTTTTTGGATTCGGAAATAAAAAAAAATACTTTTAAAAATTAGGGCAGGTCCACACCGAGTGTCTCCGCAGCGGATGTGCTTAGCGCCTCGTTAGCGGACATGCTCGCGTTCTGCCTACATCTTAATTAACCGGCCACTCGGCATAGCTGCGAGTAAGTGGGGGAATCGCAATTCGAATGCTACATCATTGCATTCATTTATGCATGTGCAGGCAGACGACTTCGTTGGCGTAAAGGTTACCATGCCGGAATGCTAATCAGAAGGTTCCGGGTTCGATTCCCGGCCCGGTCAACATCTTTGTGCTTAACTAAATTTGTTGGCTGTGGGTCTGGGTGTTAAATAATATGTATTTATATATAATATGTATGTATGTATATGTAGTATTTCAGTTGTGTTAGTAACCATAATACGAACTAGAAATGGTTCAGTGTGGGGCTAACCGGCCGTGTGTGAAATGTGAAAAAAAAAACGAGTCGAATTTGAATGCTACATTATTGCATTTATTTTTTTATGCATGTATAAGTAATCCCTTTTACAATTTAAGCGAATATAAGAATATGATACTTACGGAAACAATCAATCAATTTATCATTTATTTATTTCAAAAACATTTACAAAGCTTACAAAAACTAAGCACATAATATTAAACTATGACTATTTTGTAAATGTATGTACATCGTTGTTATTCACGTGTAAAAAGTGTATACAATGGTAAAACTTCAAGGATAAGATGCCTTGCTCTTAAATATCGATTGTTGCACTTACATATTTACTAGGTATCTATAACGTTGGACACCAAAAACATCAAACTAAACTGTCCTGTTTAAAATAAAGTAAATTCCTAATTTTATTTAGTCTGAAATGGTAATCCGCCCGCACTTGGTCAGCGTGGTGGATTAAGGCCTATATATCTCTCCTTGTGAGAGAAGGCCCCGAGTCCCTGCAGTGGGAACGTATGATGGGCTGCTTATGCTAGGCTTGCGCCACCTTAGACCAAAACGTCTCTAACTAATGTGGTTACGCACCCTGCTAGTCAAGTGACTAGCTGAAAGGAGAAAAAAAATAACAATATAAAATCAATTCAAAACATTCTTCCTTCAATCTTTCTCAATTCAACCTCACTTTATTAAATAACTTATTTAACTTCTCTCGACTTGTCGTTCGAAGAGTCAGAATCTCCTGATAATGCCTTATGGTTAGGCGAAACACGTGTAGAGTTAAGACTTTCCGAATTGTGATAGGTAACGTTAATCTTAATTAATCTTAGTTTTTTCTTTACTTGTCTTAATTTGGATTTCGGATCACAGCGGAAGTACACGAAATATTTAATTTTGTCTTCTACTCACTTTATTAAGTTACTCGCAGCCATACCTTCGTTATTAACCCGCATATTGATGCCCAATTAAGAGTGTTGTTGGCAATCGGCGGCGAGCGATATCTGCATTTGTTGTGTCCACAGCCTTATGGTAATGCTCGTACTAATGAAACAGACGGTCGCCTGCTGATGTATTGGGACCCTTCTTAATACTCTATAAAACGACACTGAAGGAACTGTGCATTTTATAACGTTACTAGCTGACCCGGCAAACGTTGTTTTGCTTCACTTAGGGGTATGAAAAATAAATAGTGTAGCTTATATGACACGTTCGTAGATTTACCATAGCAGCGCCATGTATTGTTTACTTACTCAACCCAGTCGATGATGTATTGCTATGCTTCTTTATTACTATCTACTGTTTAGAAACAGTATTTGTTTACCTTCCAATTTTTTTTACCCTTGATAGGTTAGCGTTTGACTACAAATAGCCTGGTGTTACGCTGCGCTGCAGTCTACGATGTGGCACGCTTACCTAGAAGATACCTATTAACTCTACTATTGAAGACCCCCGGATGATACCTCTCAGGAAACAGAGACTCAGGTAGTGAGTTCCAAAGCTTCGCAGTCCTCACAATAGAAGCCGACGCAAAGCGTTTTGTACGAAAGTTTGGAACTTCAACTCTGTATCGGTGACTCTTCACTGTCTCTCTGCTCGTTCTGTAGTAGAACGGATATGGTGGAATCAAATCATGAAGTTCCACACACACTCCTCGAAATGTATACGATAAAAAACCGAAAAACTAGCAACCTTGCATCGGTGCTCTAGGCTTTGAAGCTTCGCCTTCGCAACGCTAAGCATAAGCAGATTACTATACGTTCCCGCTGCTGGGACTCGGGGCCTTCTTTCACGAGGAGAGAGATATAGACCATAATCTACCACGCTAGCTAAGCGCGGGTTGGCGGATGATACACGTCTTCGAATATTGTGGTCCTCAATCGTGCCGGTTTTCTAGCGATGTTTTTCATTCACCGTAAAGCGAGTGCAAATCCACACATAACTTGAATAATAAGTCATTGGTGTAGGGCCGGTATCGAACCAGGGGCTGTCTGATTGAAAAGAAAAAGTTATTACCACCGAGCCACACTCGCTTTTTGTTTGAGCTAAAGCGGCAATATTTTTTTTTTTTACTTTGTACAGCGTGTACGGTATCTTCTAGATATCTCGAGTTTTCGGTGAAGGAAAACATCGTGAGGAAACCATAAGTTGAAAAATCTGTCGCCAACCACCTAAAATTGACTAGACATGCTCTACTTTAGGCTTTAGTACCGCTGGCTCCTGTATCTTTTTTATGAATGATAGGTTCGCGCTTAATCACAATTCACCTGATGTACGATACTCAAATGATATTGCGGTTGACGGTTAAATACCTAGCAGTAGTCAGTAAAAAAAAACAAAACAATAAATTGATCTTGATCTTCATCCCTTACCTCATAAAGTTCCTAATACATATTTCAAATTCCGAACCACACTCAGTCGCAGCAGCGTACCAAAGCCACCGCCGCCGTCCAGCGTTCATTAATACAGCGGCAACAAAAGGTCCCTAATGCGCGGCACACGTCACACGGCAGCTAAAAAAGAAATTATTCTTAATTCAAAATACAGTGAAACCTGGGTAAGTGAGACATCAAGGGACCTGCAATGTCGTTTCACTTATAGAGGTATTCCAGATTGTAAACATGGTAACGGATTGTAAACATGGTAAAGCATTCTTCCCGGTAATTAAAAATAAAGTAACTAACAACCTACTCAAACTTACGAGAACAGACCTACGTTTGATGGTCGGTATCATTACCGGCCACTGCGACCTAAATTATCACCAGCACAAAATTGGTAATACAGATAGCCCCCTGTGTCGGGGATGCATGAAGACAGACGAGACTGTGGAACATGTGCTGTTACACTGTGAATCTACAAACCAAACAAGAGAGAAAACCGAACTAGCAAGGGAATCTCAACAAAACACGACTCGGACGCCTCCTGTTTTAATAGAAGTACCACAACATCTGACGCAATGACAGTGGAACAGGTATGCCAGCGACCCAAGACCGTGCTCCGCTATTTTAAGGAGCTTGGATGGCTTGGGTAGGCTGGTAGGGGGAAATGCACAATATGCCTCTTGCAGGTTGTCAGTGCAGGTCTGATCGCCCCCATCATAGAATTAGAGGTATTCCACTTACCCAGTGTCTCAGATATACAGGTATAAATAAATATCTGTCTCATTTACAGAGAGTTCCATTTCATTCCTTCAGTTTTTCACGTAATGATAACGATTGTAGCTTTCGTTTTGACATTTTTCAAATAAACATCTGTATGATAAAGTAAAGCGAAACTAAAACAGAAGGTAATTGAAGCTCAAAATTTGTACTTACGTACTTGGAATTACGTGTGGAATTTGTGGGTAGAATAAGAATGAGTAAACAAACAAATGTTATCTCAGTTACAGGTTTATACCTATAAAATTTACTCGCTGTCTCAGTTATAGAGGTAACTATGATGATAAATCGAAAGAACAAATCCCAGATATAGAGGTTTACCTCGTCCCGCTAACAGAGGTAATTCAGTACCAAAGTGTTGGGACCTCAGCATGAGATCCAGGTATGGAGGTTTCTCACTTATCCAGGTCCCAATGTTGTATGGAATACAAGCTAAAACAATTAAAGCCAATTGATTTCGACGCTTTAGAGAGTTTGTCGTTAAATCGAGTGAAGTTACGCGGAGTTTACACAGTACTACCACAGTTGCACCTGTAGCTCGGCTAGCTAAGGTGATCTGACGCGATCATCGAAGCTAAGCAACGGTCGATGCGGACAGTCTTTGGATGGAGCATGTACAAGGCTGTCGTTTTCAAGTAGCATTTTCATTTGGGCATTTCCGTGGGTCGGATGACACGTTCAATTGTAGGTCCCGGCTGTAAGTCTTAGTACAGCCGTTAAGCCAAGTCAGAGGCCTTCGGGCGGCTTGTAAACTCTCGACACCCACACTTAGCCACTTAGCTAATACGAAGAAGAATTACTACTGTTTCTAGTATTTGTTTACTGGTTTCTCACTTAACCAAGTTTCACTGTAAATATCCTTTCGATTTCGTAAAAGGAACACCAACGTCAGTCACAAAAGAGCCTTCAGTACGAGCGGTCGTCTTGGAGTCATTTAAAACATATTGAGGCGAACGACAAAAGAGCGATTGTCCGGAGTGGCTATAAAATCCTCCTTTTTCTCCGGTGAATTAGTTGGGATTACCTCCCAATAGGGCGTAATAAATCTCAAGCGGCCAGTGCTTAAGATAGTATAGCTTGCGCTAGATCTGACAGACACCGAATTGAGTAGTAATTGGGTATTTGAACAATTTTTTTTTTAAGTTTTTCGCATTGAATATCAATATTTTTAATAATAAAGTTAGAAATACATAAAAAAAAAATTTTTTTTTTCAAAAACCTAATTATCTAGGTAATTAATAAGGACTGTGTAACTTTGGAAATCTCATCTCCTGAGAAGTATATAAACCTAATGGTTACTATGCCGGACTGCCAACCAGACGGTCACGGGTTCAATTCCCGGCATGGCCAACATCTTTGTAATGAAGTAAATTTGTTAACTCTTGGTCTCGATTTTAATTATGTTTCGATATGTAGTATTTGTATAGATATGTTAATGTATTCGTAGTATATCATTTGTTTTACTTTACATTAATACAAACTAGAAATTGTTTAGAATGAGGCTAACCTTTCGTGTGTGATATGTGTCTTAATAATTTTATTATTTATTTATTAATAAAATCAAAAAGAACCTTAAATCTGTAAAGTTTGTGACCCACTATATGTAACAAAAGCTATGAAAATATAATAACGGACTATCTATCCGTATAACAATTATATTGTGTGTTTAATGTATATAACATATGTCAGATCTAGGCACAAACTTTGGATTTATGTAAGTACAAAAATCAAATCCATTAATTCCAAGTCAGCAAAGTATACTTGTAATTTTCAAGGTTAATCTTCATAAATTACTCGTCAATAAGTCTGCCACTAGAGCCACAAAAGCGTCCATTACTTTCCTCATTCTGACCAACAATCAGTCGTGTCAAGTGATGAACCTAAATTATGACATGTTTTGTGAACATTTCTATAGTTACCGCTGTAGTTTGCTGTATAGTTGAGTATTGCAAAAGGATTTGAGTCGCTTTGAGATGGGTTTGAATTTCAACGTTTACTTGACTTGGTATAAACCAAAGCGTCTTTTATACAAATTCATCATCATCATCATAAGTCTGTATAGCTACTGACTGCTAGTATAGGCCTCCTCTGGGCTGTGGATGTTGCTGCAAGCAAAGCTAGGAGGGCCTCAGTGTGTTTCCACCGAACAACCTGAAGCCCTCCATAAAGCATCGAGGCAGAGCACCGAGGGGGTTTTAGTGGGTAAAAATCCCACAAAACCCAGCTGCACCCCATTGTAGCTGGGTATCTTATGGAAGATTCCCCCCTCGTAAAAAAAGGCCTCCTCTGGGCTTGGAGAGTAGCGGCAATGCGCGAAGCTGTCCTACATCCCTGCCCCTGTAGTGAGATTCCTTTCTCACATCGGGGGCCGACATAGGCTAAAGCCTATGTGTGGTGTCTCTGTCGCACTTCATCGCCCGCTACCAATTAGAGCGCTTGTTCTGAATCGCGCAAACGGTATTTTCAATGCGCGTACGACTGGTCCTAGCTACAATGCATGACCTGTGGACGGCCGTCTCCGGACACAACATCTGTCCGGGGGGATAACCTTATGCTAGGTGGAGGCAGACCGCCGTCGCTCCAAAAACCTTTTCTTTCTCAAATGAAGGATCTAATGGAGGGTTCATTAATATTTTGACTTTCAAATACCAACCTCTTTACTTATACTAAAAATCCGATTCTGTAATTGGACACCAACGGCCCACATTTATCACTTCTCAAATCACGTTTAACCAAAATAAACGCATTAAAATCGATTGTCGGCAAACATCATCTTTCAAAATAATGATCAAAAAGCAATACCTATAACTCACCACGCGCTAAGTTGCTAACTAATACCCAATAACCACAAATACGCTGATAAATTTAATTTATGTAAGTCGGCAAAATGTTTAACCTTTTTAAACTGCAAACTGCATTGTCGGGACCTTTTTGCCACCCGAAACCAGACGGTGGCAACAATATGGCTGTTTTTTTTATTATTTATATGGCAATACTGATTACGCCGCACACATGCGTACGCCGATACGGTTCGTTACTGGATTTGCAGAACTGCTTCCAAATTTGAATTATGGCTTTGGGCATTGTTGGTAAATTTTTAGTCGCGGCATTTTTGTTTGTGAGTATGGCAAACATTTTATTACAGACAACTCAGCTTAAAAGTATTGTAAACTAGCTTATGGCCTCAGGAGCTACTCATAAAGGCAAAAAAAAATTAAAACATCAATTTTGTGGTAGCATCCATCATTTATTTTTAAATCTCAGGACACATTTCACACACGGCTGGTTAGCCCCATACTAAACCATTTCTAGGTTGTATTATGGTTGCTAACACAACTGACAAACTACATATAAATACATAATACAAATACTTATAGCAATAAAAATTTAATAGAAACTAAGTTTGTCATAAGTATAATAATAATATCAACTGTTATATAGTTTATATAGGTTTATATGTATAAACTAGCAACATGTTTAAATAACATACCTAAACAAACGTAAATTCCCATGATTTCATTATTTTGTCAACCGCTTATTTGTGGTTATTTATTTTTAATTAGACTGATGAGGAAAATTAATTTGTTATTATTCATATATTGTTCTACGAATCTCGTAATGATGGCTAAATTAAAATAAATATGTTACAGTTTTTTTTCAAAAAAAAATCGTTAACGGTAAATAATATCGAAAAAAAAAATTGCTTTTTAAAGACCGTCTAAAGATCCATTTTTAGCATATTTATACTTAAAATAAGTATACCAATCAGGCTTATGAATTAGAAATAAAACTGATTCAAAAAATCTAAAATTAAGTTTTATTTTCATATTGATAAATCAGCATCACATTGAGTTATCTAACTATTTTTTTATTTAAAACATAGGAATAAAAATCGTTTCACCATACAGTGAGCCTCGCGGCGATCAACTTTCGAGCTAATTTACAAAAGTTGTTTAACTAGACATATTAAAGTCGACCTGAAATGGTTTCGTCTCGTAGTTACTACAAACTCTGTGAAAAAAAAAACGAAAAATAATGTTACATGACTAATCAAGATAATTTATTTGCACAAAATCATTTATTTACAAAATAAGGCTTTGTAGTATTTATTTATTTATTTATTAACATTGTTTCCAGTAATATTTAACATATAAATTCACCTTAAAAATTTAAATAAATATAATAATAAGAGTATCTAATTCCCCCGGCCCCTTTCCACCGAACGAGCAGGGAGACTGCTAGGAGACACCGTTATACAGTGGAAATGCCGAAAATGCGTACTTAGCGATTCGCTTCTACGTTTATAGTACGGACGGTCAAACCGTGGAACTCCTTGCCGGAATCCCTGTTCCCACTGAACTACAACCTTACTGTCTTCAAGGCGAGAGTGAACCGGTTTCTTCTAGGCAAGCGCGCTCCATCCTAGACTACAATGCCACTTAACATCGTGTGAGTTGTGGTCAAGCGAAACCTACTATGCATAAAAAAGTCTCAAACTAATCAGTCCCTAAAATTGGATTAGAAAACGGATGCAGTAACTGTTTTTTTTTAACCTATGACATTAACCTTCGAACCTTGACGTGGCTCATTTGACGTCGGCGTCGTGAAAATCGCTTTGAAGTGATTAGGAGTCGGGGCGCCATCAATTCGCTTTGAAATCGGTAGGCGTTGGGGCGGCAACTGACCTGTGACCTATGGCGCCAATATTTTTTTGGCGTCTGGCTTTTGGGCTTAACTTGCGGTATATTATAATGAACGTTCGTTTGTTAAATAGGGCTGCCACATCTTTATTTAAATATACTTTTGTTTAGTCATTTCGAATGGGTAATAATAGGATTTTCGCAGTTTATGTATGTTCTTTTGATTTTGAAAGCATCAGCAAATATATACCTACCTCGTACCTGTACGAAAGTAAAATCCTACATAAATAAAGTGTGAACTCTACCTAACGACACTTAAGGTACCGGGACTATAGCGTTGTAGAGAGTTGACGTTAAATAGAGAGAAGAACACTTTGTATTATTTGTTTACATATTACAGCTAGGTATTTGAACACCAGGACGCATAACCACACAAATCAGCTTCAATCCCTAAGGAGGAGCATAGCTAGTTTGGACTTACAGGTTCTCACGTAATTTACGCTTTATCATAGCTTATACTCATCTAATTATTGAAGGAAGCCGTAAGCAAGATTTTTTATTAGGAAAATATTTAGAAAAAAAAATACATCTTGTGCCAGAATATATTCAAAGTTTTATCCTTTGTTTGGTTATTTATTTTCCAAAAATTTTATGCACATATTCAAATAAAACTAAGCTGCAAACTCCAACTTTGTTTCTCAGCATAGATAAACATTTTTTTTCACTCACATTTCGTACAAATGTGTCAAAGTGAACGCCTAATTAGTCGCAAAACACATTTCGGTTATTAGCAGAACGCTTTGTAGATTCCGCTGTTTTTGCTTAAAACCGCTGTCATTTTAGATTTATTAACTGGATAATTATCGAGGTTGTGTGACAAAAACTTTTTTTTTTATAACTTATAGGTTTGCGTTTGACCACAGCTTGCCTGGTGTTAAACAATACTATGGCCAACGATGTTACACGCTTACCTAGAAAATACCTTTTAACTCTAGATTTGAAGACCCCCAGGTGGTAACTTCTCAGGAAACAGAGACTCACGAAGTTGGGAGCTCCAGTGCCACAGACAGACACACACATACACAGACACTTCAAACTTATAACAACCCATTTTTTTCGTAAGGTGTTAAAATTTGATTAACCGGAAAAACTCGATTAACCTAATCTACAGTAAAAACTTGATTAACCGGACTAATTGTTGTTGTTAAGCATTCGGATAATCGAAAATCCGAATATTCTAAAGTATGAAGAAAATTGGGTTTTTATGATTCGTCCGACACATTCATGCTTTCAAAAATACGACTTTGGACAAAAAATTGTCTCCATTATTCGGATTGTTAGTCCAAACAATCGTCAATAGTCCGGATAATCGCGATAACTGAGAGCCGGATAGTCAAGTTTCTACTGTATGTCCAAAATCGTCTAAAAAGTAATATTTAAATTTTGATTTAAAACGGAATGTATTTATTAACTGCCTATACTCGTATCTAATTATGTCCCATAAATGGCTATAACTATTAAAATCACCCACGGCCCCTATAACTAACTCTATAAAACGATAGCTCTTACCAAATAAAAACCTTTGATTATGTAATAAATATGCCTTTTTAGGTATAAAGGGCTAGTCCAGATGGAGACATAATATACATACGTACATATTTTATATAGGTATACATATTTAACACCCAGACTTGCAGCCAACAAATTTAGTTAAGCACAAAGATGTTCGCCGTGCCGGGAATCGAACCCGAAACCTTCCTATTGGCAGTCTGGCATGTTAACCTTTACGCCTTCGAGGTCGTCAATATGGAAGAAAATTCGAAATTATAGTACTTTCTCTGTGATCTGAAACCATATTGAGTAAAGCAAAGAAAACATCAAAATATAAATAATACAATGGATTTCCGCAAAATGACACCTGTATATATGGGCTATTTATTTAGATTGAATTTTATACATGCATTATTAAATCAATCCAAAGACTAAAAGTAAATACCTAACCTAAAAATATTTTACGGGTATACAACTTTAATTTGTTAGGGTTAATATAGGAAAGCAGCTATGTAGCAATGCGTTTATTCTGGCTTAAAGCTACCTTCACGCAAAATTTCGTCCTAATAGGTACAGTCCTGCTAGTCAAAATAAATGTCCAACTGCAAAAAAGGTTTTTTTACAATAAATGGGCTTGCGCTTGATCACAATACTCCTTATGGTAAGCGACATTATGATCTAAGGTGGAGCGCGCTTACCCAGAAAAAACCGGTTCACTCTTGCTTTGAAAACCGCCAGATAGTAGCTCTCAAGGGAACAGGGAGATTGGCAAAGAATTCTACACCTACGCGGTTCGCACTATGAAGGTGGAGGCAAACCGCTTAGTACGCGCCTTTGGAACCTCCACGGTACAACGATGCCGCTTTGGTGCTTCCCTGCTCGTCCGATAGTGGAATGGGGCGGGGGGAATTAAACCATGCAATTCCGTAGCACACTCACCGAAATGTAACCTATAAAAAACTGAAAGGCTGGCCACCAGGCGACGATGCTCAAGACTCTGCAATATAGCCTTGCAAAGAGCATCGCTACGAATGAGCCTCTTTGCTCGCCGCTCAATCGTCTTTGTAAAAGAACCACAATATATAAAGTTTGTGAAAACTTAAACGTAAACTTTTACATACGTAAGATGCAATATAAAATAACCTCATGTACGTAAGAGTTAAATAAAAAAACAAATATAAATCCCAGCGGAATCCCATTAAAAATTACCCAATATATTAAATACGTGAATACACTCTGACTGTGTGGTCGTAAAAACGTTAATCCACTCAAACATGTGGCAGGAACTTTTTAAACCTCATTGTTGACTGCATTCACTGCTTTTATGAGTTATTTGTAATAAATTATGTAATAGTAAAACATCTTCTATGTCCCTTCCCATCCCGTCTCACTTCTATACCAATATTGTAAAAAAGAAAAGTTTGTATGTTTGTTTGACGCAAATAGGCCCTGAAACTACTGGACCGATTTGAAAAATTCGTTCACTGTTAGGCAGCTATATTATACCTGAGTAACATAGGCTATTATAGGTCGCAAGTAGTTGCTTGTAGACTTGTAGTTCATTCATAAACTAGTTTATCAGAGAACGGTAGACTGCAGTTTATCCGTTCACGCCAAAGAAACAGTCTAAGAAAACTGTTCGTTCATTAAACGCTCACCCCTACCTAAAACTATCACATAGGCTATATATGTATATTTAGTTTCTCTTTGCTACTCAGATTATTTAAGAACCCGTGCGAAGCCGGGACGGGATGCTAGTATTATAAATGAAAAAGTTTGTGTTTATGTGTGTGTTTGTTTCTCATTAATGTGTACTCGGCTGAACCGGCTTAGACGAATTTTGGTGTGGAGATAGGTTTGACCCAGGATAAATATTTTTCTACTAATTGTAAATCCCGGATTAAAGCGGGTAATACCACTGAACACCGCTAGTATTAAAATAATAAATAGATATGTACATAATTATTTGGAGATAAAAATATCCGATCCTTGGAAACAAGTAAGATTTTAGTTCACTGGATTTAAACGTAGGTAATCATCATTTTTAACAACTCAGCAACCTATGACCTTCCACTGCTTGGCATAGGCCTCCTTTTTACACACGTTAGAATACAACCATCTATTTAATCTTGCAAATTCAAATAGGTAACAATCAATATTTTCAGTAAAATATCCAATTGTTTTTTAATCATTATAATTCCCGATAATAAACTGTAAAATCCATGTGACAAAAATAAAACAGAAATACACGACCATTTAAATATACATGTATTTTAAAAATAAACGTTTACTACGTAAAAATAATAACAAGCTAGGTCATCGGCAACGACTAGTCAAATAATATGACAATAATAAATAATAAATTACAGAATAATTCGGTAGTAGTTCGAATAAATCCTTAATAAGGTGTCGTTAAAGTTTATTATTTAGTGAGTGACTCCACTTAAACTTATTGTTCGTTTTTTTGTGGCACTATAAACATCTGTTGGGGTCTATTGCAGTATATGTAAGAATTGCAGATACAGCGCTTTATAAAATTAGATATGATTAAAAATGAAAAAAATATTGTTATATTTTACTATTCCAATTCTTTTTTAATAATGATAACTAATTCCGGGGGGATTGTCTGTGTTTTATTCAGTATTAGCATCCCGTCCCGGCTTCGCACGGGCTATATATATAATCTAAAATCGATATAGATTTTTAATTTATTTGATTAAGCTGTTTTTAGTTTTAGTTTAAGCTAGATAACAATACAATATTGTGATCTAGGTACGGTAAAGCATGCTTGGCTAAAATACTAGTTCTCTTTTTGCTTAGCTACAAAGCTAGATAGTTTAAGGTTTTTTGGAATCAGGGAATCTGACAAATAATTACCGTATTACCTTAGCCGTTGCAAGCAAATAGTTCCATGCGCGTCTTTGAAACCACCTATATCTAGCGATGCTGCTTTGGCGTTTCCCTGACACTAATATATTTGGATTTTATTGAGAATTTTTAATTTTTGAAGTGTTGTATCTGTTTTTTTTACGTATACTATAAACAGTGACAATATTTTACAGTTTATGTATCATCGTCTTTTGTGCTACCGTTGAGCATTAGTCCGTTATTATTTGATAGCTTTTGTTATTGTTTGGGTCACAAACTTTACAGATTTGAGGTACATTTTGATTACATTTTTTATAGTTACGTGATACTATTACTATTAATGACTTTAAATTATTAGTGGCGATTCAGCGGCACACACGACTAAACTAAATTTAAAGAAGCCTCATCTCTTTTCATCTAAGGTAGCCAGAAAGAGACGGCACGTTCTGAACCACAGACAAAACAACTAAAATCACGTCAAATATGGAACGTGCAGGCAGATTTAGAGGTGATACAAGAATGCGTTCTAAAGTCGCCTAGTATATTTTTTACATTTGACGTGAATTTAGTTGTTTTGACTATGGTGCAGAACGTGCCGTCTCTCCGTGGCTTATATTTTTTATCAAACTTGAGGGTGGTTGCTAGCCAGGCGTCAATTAGAAAATATCTTACGACTATGCCTATACATTTATTTCAGATGAATTCAGATTTCAAATGATTATGATCTTCTAACGACAGGTACGGCCGCAACCAGTGCACATGTATATAGTGCACTGTCATTGCAGAATAGAGAGTATATATAGCTAGTACATATATAGCTAAAACACAAAAAAATTGGAATGAGTTTACTATACTATCTACGAGTATTACAATATACACAGATATAGAAAATATGTTTAAATTTAAGTCAACCTTACCACTGTATCTTAAGGTTGAGTTTTGACTAGTGCCGTTATAAACATAAGCTATCTTGCTCCGCGATAACAGTAATAAAGTTTTATGATCGTACGCAGTAAGCGTTAGAAAATTCAACTGTATTACTATACAAATAACGCATAAATTCTTCAAACTCTAATAAGACCATACTCTTACTTGTGGTCTTATTTTTCTTGCCGTTTTTAGAGATAATAAAAATGTACTAGTTTTAAGGTGATGTCTCTAAAAACGGCAAGAAAAATCACCTTAAATCTAGTACATTTTTGATCGAAGAGTCGATCGGATCATTCTAGCAGGAACATCCGCATGTTTAACTCTCAATTTAGAGTCTCCTCTTCTTCGTATGAGCTAAGTGAGCTCTGGTGTCAAGAATTTTTGAAGTTGCCCAAAGGCCTCTGACTTGGCTTAAGACAATCTCGTGTATGGTTACCCGTACAATGACTATCGCATCGACCGTTGCTTAACCTCGATGATCGCGTCAGATTGCATTAGTTAGCCAAACTACAGGCGCTACTCGCAGTGAATTTCATAGGTATCAATAGCAAAAATAATTTAAATTATCAACATTTTATATACCGTTTGACAAAAATAATATTATAATCTCAAATTTGACATATATGGTAATGCTGGGAAGACCGTTGCTCCCATTATAATAAATTTAATCTCACTGGTAAAACCTAATGCCGCAACAAACAAAGTTATTGTACTTCCTACTAGCATTCCATATATGCGAAAACTTATGAGTATTAATCTACAATAGGGTTTTTAAATTAGTACCTAACTACATTAATGGTTTTTTTTTTAATATTAGGACACATTCACACACGGCTGGTTAGCCCCATACTGAACCATTTCTAGCTCGTATTATGGTTGCTAACACAACTGATATACTACATATACATACATAAATATTATATATAAATACATATTTAACACCCATACCCACAGCCAACAAATTTAGTTAAGCACAAAGATGTTGACCGGGCCGGGAATCGAACCCAGAACCTTCTGATTAGCAGTCCGGCATGGTAACATTTACACCAACGAGGTCGTCATCGATCGAGGTCGTGTTATGTTCATTTAAAGTAAAATACATAATAATAGTAGATTAAATCTAAGTCAGTGACCGCGGATAAGGTGCCTAAAATGCTGGCGGCATTACCTCGCTGGATCGCCAAACTTATACGTTGGCCGAGGTAAGCGCCAGCTCTTGGGCCATTTGTTCTGTCAGTTTTCGTTTGTTTTTCATAATAATTAAATCATCGGCTATCGGAAGATAGATAAAAAAAGTGGATTTTCAAAGACCTGTATCTTTGTCGTAATTTGATGATAATGTCACGGAAACCTTCATGCGCGAGCCTGACTGGCACTTGACCAATTATGTTTACTCATTACAGCTAGACACTTGTCCAGCAGGGTGCGTAGCCTCACGCTAGTCGAGGGTGGAGCATGCCTAATCTGAAATAACTAGCATTTAAGGAGATCTGTAATTTTTGTTCTACTCTACTACTACTACTATGATGGCTCGCTAACCCCAAAATGGATCCTGGCCTCCGACACCAAGAAACGCCACTTTTCTCTATCCTGTGCTGTCTCCTGCCAGTCTGTGGCATGAAGTGCGCTCAGGTCTTGCTGCACTAGGTCTTCCCAGCGATACTTGGGACGACCAACCGGACGTCGGCCAATTGGTCGTCCTAAGTATGCTCGCCTCACAGCCCGATCCTCTCCCATCCTTTCCACGTGGCCGAACAAACGGAGCCGATGTGCTTTACTTTCGCCCATGATGTTAGGTTCCGCCACAAGGTCTTCTAATTCTTTGTTTTTTCTTACTCTGTAACGCCCATCCTCTCTTCTGGCTAGCCAAAAAAATTCCGGTACACTTTACGCTCGGTAACTAGAAGTTTTCTTTCCTCTAACCTTTATTATTTAATTGCCTTAAACATCTTCCTTGGCGTAATGGTTACCATGCCAGACTGCCAATCGAAGGTTTCGGGTTCGGTTCCCGGCGCTGCCAATCTTTTTGCTTTGTTGTTTGTTTAAGAAAATTTGTTGGCTGTGGGTCTGGGTGTTAAATATGTATCTAAATAAAATTTGTATGTATATGTAGAATATCAGTTGTGTTAGCTACCATAACAGCCGTGTGTAAAATGTGTCCTAATATGTATGTAAGTATGTATTTATTTATTAATTTATATAAAAAAACCTACATCACTGAGCATAAAAGTTAAAGTTAAATAGAGCTATTTGTATTTTTATAAACGAATATTTATAAAAGATCTTCGCAAGATTTGAATAAGAACTAAAAAAAATCTTTCACGTTCAAGAATTCCATTAAAATTTCAAGTGGTTCTATTTGAGTAAACATACAAACTCTAATCTTCAACATCTCTGGCCCGGAACAGTTGTGTGATACTTCTAAACTAATAGTCTTCCAAATCTATTATCGCCAAAATCGACATCATTAATAACATATTATGAATGACTCCTTAAAATTCTAAAGATCTAACGCTCTAACATGTGCTCGGCAGCCATTTCATCGCTCCTACATCATTTATCATTTAATATCATTCATCATTCCAATGAGACTTAAAGAGAGGAAAATGAAGCTACGAGTAAATAGTATTGGATGATACAATTAATGATTAATTACGTTTCCGAACGTCTATGAAAGAGTTGAATCAGTCATTTTCAAACTAACCTAAAACCACCTTTATCTATTTCAGGATAAGGGTTCAATTCAAATTCAATTGATAACTTGCTAAATTTTGGGTGGCGTCGGTCAGTCTATGATCTGTGTGAAATCGGCAAATGATTTTCAAATTTCGAACGTTTTTTTTTATTGAAATTAAAGGCTTCACACTTTGTCGGTTGGGTTTTAAACAGAATAGTGAGTAGGTGATATTTATTGAAAGTTAGGGTTGTTCGTTATGTTGCCTTACCTTATGAATTGTTACCTTACCTTTATTCAAAAGGGTTGTGAATTCATTCATGATTTTACACCGTTTTAATGGTAGTTTACATCGTATTTGAGTATAGCTTCAATGACTTTGTAAAATTGACCACGAAGGCTGATAAATGATGTTTTTTATATCTATTTTACATGAAAACAAGCAGTGTTATAATTGGCTTTAAAAATTAAACACTGATAACTAAAAGTTTTCATTTAGTTACATATATAATTAGCTGTTTATACACAGATAAAGGATAATACAATAACAGAAATAAATACGTATATACATAGGTTGTGCTACATATGGCGACCTTAACACAAAAAGTGACCTCTTCTAGGCACATCGAGATTTAAAGTAAAGCTACAATAAATAGTAAGTCATAACTATTTTTTGGATTTAAATTAAATTTTGTATTAAATGTATATTAGATCAAATAGCAATTATACTTTTTTGAGATTAAGATATATTTATGAGTTATTCTTTATCTTATTACTGAACTTGGTCAATTTTTTTTTTTGTTTATAAATATTGTTCAGTATTAAGTAATAGCGATTAACTTGACATTTCATGACTGAGCCTATCACCAAAAATAAATTGATTAAACTAATATTCAATATCACAATCATACAAAAAATTAAACCTGAATGGTTTTTAAAACATTGGTATTTTTTATTCAATCATAGAAAATAAGGATACTAAAAATGTAACTGTAATTTATACTCGAAATAAAGAAGTCAAATTTCCACCGGAAATTAAAAAAATAACGATAACACGCGCAATAACCGAGTCGGGACAAATGCAGTAATGAATTCAAACTGCCTCCCCTACCTACTCCTCGGCTTTAGGTTAAACCGAACTAAGCCACGGATATACTAACTTGGACGGCGGTATGCAATAACCATAATTTATTATATAATATTTTTTTTTGCATATTTGAGTACATAAAATCTTATTTATTATAGAAAATACCACCGTGAACCTGTATCAAGTTAAAACTTACTAACATTGTTACCAATAACAAAATTAATATTTAAAAAACCATATACAAATAAAAACACACACACACACACCCACAAAAACCTTACAAATAGTAAATTAAATCTTAATTAATTATATATCTTTAGGAAAGGCTTAGTTTTGTCTTTCAAATTTTTATTTTGTTATTATTATTTTTTTTTAGTTAATTAAATTTTTGTTTTTTCTATGCTATGTAAATATTACTCGTAAGTTATGTTTAAATTTAGTTTTATCGTTAAATACTGTAATTAATTTTATTTAGGAATTAATTAAACAAATATTATCCTAAGCATCTATTAAAAGACAAGTGATTGTAAGTGAGAACAATCTGCGGTAGCACAATCTTTAAGATAGTAAAAAATATTATTTGATACGATCCAAAGGCATTATATATTAATAAAATCATCATTGGGTATGGTAGACTCGAAACTAGGATTACAATATTTTTAATATAACTTCACTTTATTATACATAATTATAATTATCGATTTAGATATATAAATAGTTTACTCTTTTAACTAGCAATACGAAGAGTTTTGAAGCTATGACAGCTCAGTCCATCGTGCGGCCGCCTCACATCCTGAGGGTCCTGGGTTCGATCCCCGAAAATGAGCTCGAGCTTTCGGTGAAGGAAAACATCATGAGGAAACCATAGCATGGTGGTAGATAATTTTCTAGTGCCATCCTAAAGATGAGATACTTAACCATGTGTTCAGGCAGGCTCCTTTAAAGCCAATCATTCCAAACTAAACCAGAGACCTAAGACCAGAGTATCACTGACTTGTGTGGTTACGCGACCTGTTGGTCAAATGCCTAGTGGTTGTAAATAAAAAAAAGCATATGACTTGGCTTTAGACTTGGATCTGAGCTCTCCTGTGCAGAAGCATTATCTGAGAGTGATGAGCGAGTAACTCGAGCATCCTTCTGATCACTCAGAATCATCTCAGTGATGCTTTTGTACAGGACAGATTTTGTTTCACATTTTCAATTTTAATTTTTTCACCAGATACTAACATTATTTTTAAGTTGTAATTACTAACCTTTTAATTATTAACCTTTGGATTCTGTAGTCTGAATAAAGAAAATTTTGATTTGATTTGATTTGATTTAGCCAAGACTAACCTAATTTTACAGAAATATTATTTAATTGGGATTTTACAGAATCCCACAACATACCTATGTGTTGAATGAATCCGTGAATCCGTGAATCCCTGAATCCCACACGATGTTCTTCGTGTGGGAGGGATTCAGGGAGCATCTTATTGTGCTTTAGCACATTCTTATACTTTTAAGCCTAGATTATTATATTAGCTGTGTCAATGTACAAAAATTTATATAGATACTGTTGCTCAACAAAGATGTTATTATGTTTAATTTTAACTAACAAATCTCACAAAAAACCTACAGCCAAATAAACTACCAAAAATATTTATTATGGTCAACATTTAAAATAAAAACTTATTTATTACAAAATACGTATAACGCCATCCTAATCTCCCCTAACATAAGCAGTGATATGAAAAATATCACATTAACCACCCGCGGGAATCAAACCCGCGCCCTAAACGGTGCAGTTATTAAAATATGTCTCGCATAGATTTACATTTAGTGGTAACCAACCATGACTGATCGGATTTCTAAAGTCAATAGACCTCTATTTTATGGGGTAATGGGGATGTAGGAAAGTTGAGGGTTCTGTATTAGAAAAGAGATTATTTCGAAACGTTGCCTTGTTCAATTTTGACTTAAGATTTGTCCTTCTAATATAGGAAAGTTTTTGAAGATGAATATATGTATGTATGTATATAAGGATGTTTGTTAATCTTTCACGCACTAATAGCTGAATAGAATATGATAAAAATAGTAATTTATATACGGAATCAACAACAATTACTTATTTCTTTATTAAGGTAATCAAAATACATAGAATATCACATATTAGGTTGGGATTCGATATATAATTACTTATTAAACATTACTAGGTAGGTAGTAGTAAGACATTATTTAATGACATTGTTTAACCATTTTATCAGCACAAAAGTTATTGACCCAGGCGTAACTTTGCGGAAATCCATTGTAGATGGAAGAAAATCTGAAATATTTAGTGTAGTCTCGCTGTGATCTGAAAGACAAGCAAAGAAAACAAATAAATATTTAAATAAAAAAATGGTTGCCTGTAAAGTCGGTTTTACGGGCGAAGATTTTACGTGACAACGTCTGCCGCGTGCTGCGCGCGCGGCAGACCGATCATAGTTGAGTGGGAGAGAGACGCAAGGCATTCGGCGGGCCTCTCTCTCGTTCGGTGACTCATCGTAACGTTACCGGGCGTTACACTTTTTCATAAGTGACTCCCAGCCGCAACCTAATTTAAGACGTTGTCACGTCAAAATGTGCGTGTTTTACACCAAATATATTACTTTAAAAATTTTGATGTTTTCTTTGCTTATCTTAATTTAAAACGTTACTGTGAATCACACCAAAAAAAAAATGTTTTTTTTTTATAATTGGACGTTTTCTTAGCTTATCTTAATTTGGTAGTTTGTTTGTTTTTTCTTCCATCTGCAAAAGTTACTAAAAGGGCAGTTTACAATAAAAGTTTAACAACGTAAAGAAGGTTCTTGATTCGTAAGGTAATTTTTTTTTACATTTTCACATACTGTATGTCGTTTAGGTTTGAGTAAACAAACTGTCAGTTAGTAAATCTATCCACGTCGGATATCAAACCGTATAACAGCTATTACAGGCCACTTTGACTCCCCTAACGTCACCGTCGGAGCCCGGTCCGCACTTTGATAGCCTTTTCATCAGAGGCAGCGATTCTCAAAGTTTTGAGACTGTAGGATTTATACGTCATCTAGGTATCAGCTGGTTTCATACAATATAAAATAAAGTACAATAAAATTGCCATTTATTTTTTTACACATATAAACAATTCAAAGACCAACAAATAATACCACAATTAATTTTAAGGGTTCGCTTTAAGCGATAGATCCGCCAATTGAGGCACTTTATGTTTAGTTTTTGATATAGATTAATTTTGTGTCCAATAAAAAACGATCTATCTATCTAGTTTAACTATAATAAATATAAGATATTATTGACTGTCTTTAATGTGGATTACGTCTGGAATACGAGTAAAAATGGCTTTATTAATTTTATATGTATTATTACAATACTAAATATATTAAATAAGTTTATAATGTCATATTTATATACTGTATAATATAATAGAATTAAGATGATTATTCAATTTTGTAATGTACGTGTTGTCGTATTTTTCTAAATTATATTTCCATTTGATTTGGTGTAAATGTCGCCTCTTTGGGTAAATGTCGTCCCTTTGGCGTTTGACAGATCTAGTTTGACAGTTATAGTGTTGTGACCAAGTGATTATAGTGGACACGATATCGTTTCTGTTTTGTCATTCGTAACTGCGTCATATTACGCAAGGTAAACTTTAGCGTGACATGACGCCGTTACGTTATCTGGTGGTTGACAGCAGTCAAAAAGAAAATAAACGGATCTACTATATAAGGACTAAAATGTGGGAAGACCACGTCAGAATTCCTATTTCATTTTAAATTAACTATAGCGGCCATCTTTGATTTAAAATATATAATAGTGGATTTATTAACTTACTTAATAACTTATTGAAAAAATATGTGATTGTCATCCGACCCACGGTTGAGCCCAGATAAAAATGCCACTTTAAAAAGGTTTTGTTATGTAGGCAGCGTGTATTATAGTTACCAAAGCTTGAGAATCTCAGCCCTTACTAAATAAACTATGGGACAAAACGCTCAGTGAATGATTCGACAATAAATATTGTGCTGTGAATTTATTGAATTAAATTGCTGGGTGTGCTTTCTAATAGTTACAATTGACTGCTCGCTTGTCTATTTGATTATAATACGTGATCTATTAAGTTGATGTACCCACTTAAGGCGCTATTGTATAGAATTCAGTCGCGCCATACATGTTTGAACGAAGATTTAAATGAAATAAATTAATATAAAACCAACAATAAGGAATGTGCATTTTTTAAATATTTTTACAAAACCCGTTGAACTCCGTTTCACCACAAAGTTGATCTCTTCCCTAAATTTTGTTTGCGACAAACCTCACGGAGCCCGAGACCTTTCCAACGAATGCAAAACCGTGGAAATCGGTTCATGTGTTCTGAGTTATAGCGTCAGGAAGGAAACCCCGACTTATTTTTATACTATAGATTGCATAGTTAACATCATTTTAAAATAGTTAAAAAGAACACAAGCCCAAATGTGATTTTATTTATATTAAAATTAAAAATAGTTGGCCGGAGTGGGCATCTGAAACGCCGGCCATAATGACGCACTTTGTGTGATTTCATAGCTGGATCATAGAAACAAACAAGTGGATTGAGGAGAAAAAATGTTTTTAAAATGTTAGTTTCTATTACAATAACCTTCTTCTTCATGTGTGCAACTAAAAAGTGTGGAACAATCGGTAAAACGCAGACTTTGTGACGTAAATCTCGCTTCGAAATTCAAATACTCAAATAAAATGCGATTCCATTGATTAGAGTATTTGAATTTCCCACACTTTATTTGCACTATTTAAAAAAAACATTTCTTGCTCTGAATTCTATTGTTTAAAAATATTTACAGAGAAAGGATTTAAGATTTAACATTAAGTAATTTCACTATTATTTATTTCTAAGAAAAATGTTGCAGAGAAATCATATTGAAGTTGAATAGCTAATAAAAAAAAAAGTTTTAAGTTATATGCTCATACCCTAATAACAATATTGAAGTACTAAGCTCTAACGATTCTAGAAATTAGCAAAAAAGTGAATTTCTTTATTACTTTCTAAAGCACAATAGGGAAATTTAGGTCTCCTATACCACAAATTATATATTTTTTTCCGTGTTTAGATATGCTATTATGCGTGAGGACAACTCGCAGACCAATTTATTTTTAATCGATTATATATATTATTATGTTGAAAAAGTAAAGATGATATTTACATCATTTAGCTCTACCCCTCTAAAATTGGTCCAATTTTAACTAAAACAATCATTATAACGAAAATTCCTACTATCGGTACATGTATGCGTAAAAATATTAATTGCGTGATGCATGAATTTATAAATTGATTAAAACCTTTTTTTACAGCCCTATTATTATTTGTAAATCAACTCAAATGCTCATTACACAATTAAACAACAGGAAATAGTTGGTAATTATTAATTAAAGATTATTATTAATTGTCAATTAGTGTTTAAAAAACAAGTATAATGATTATTGTTATCGGCACCTCTATGTAAACTATATTTCCTTCTACAGATAAGGTCCAATTAAAATTTAAAATTAAAGTTTGTGCTACAGATTACTCAAACTACAAAAACATACGTAATAATTTTATTATAATTACATGATGTGATTTTCTCTGCCCCCTTTCACTATCGGACGAGCAGGGAAACACCAAAGCGGCATCGGTTTACGGTTGAGGTGCCCAAGGCATGCACAAAGCGTTTTGCCTCCACCTTTGTTGTCCGAATTCCTTGCCGAATTCCCTGTTCCCCAATTACTATAATCTAGCGATTATCACGGCGAGAGTGAACAGGTTCCTTCTAGATAAGCGCGCTCTATCGTAGACCTCAATATCACTTACCATCAGGTGAATTGTGGTCAAGCGCTCACCTATTGAGAGTAAAAAAATAGTTCGATATTGTCAGAATAATGCCAAGTCTTTGTCTATGAACAAAGTGACTTAACTAGTAAGTGAAAACTGCGCAGCTTAGAAACTCTCTTCCTGAGTATCTTTTTCCTGAGAAGTATTATTTTAGGGTCTTCAAATCTAGAATAAATAGGTTCCTTATAGACAATCATGTTACATCTTAGTCCACAGTAAAGCTTAACACCAGGCAAGCTGCGGTCAAACGTAAGTTCATCATTAAAATAAAAAAAGACACTTGAGTTTTTTTTTCAGTTGCCAAATTGTTTTTTTTTTACATTTGTCCAATGGGATGCGAAACTACGCGAGACACTTGCTGATAGTGGAGTATGTCTAGTATGGAATAATCGGCTCTCAAACACGAAATATGTTTTTTACGTCTTCATTCTAATCCGCCAACCCGCACTTGATCGGCGTGGTGGGTTATGGCCTATGCCGCTCTCCTTGTGGGTGATAGCCCCGAGTCCCAGCGGTAGGAACGTAGAGTGGGCTGCTTATACTGCATCTTCATTCCTTTTTCTTAAACATTTTTTACGACCTCGTTGAGTTGTGATGGTCACCATGCCGGACTGCCAATCAGAGGTTCCGGGTTCGATTCCCGGCTCGGCCAACATCTTTGTGCTGAACTAAATTTGTTGGCTGTCAGTCTAGGTGTTAAATCCGTATCTATATAAAATATGTATATATATGTAGCATATCAGTTGTGTGAGCAACCATAATACATACTAGAAATGATTCAGTATGGGGGTAACCAGCCGTGTGTGAAATGTGTTCTAATATTTATTTAGTACCTTTCCGTCAGGTTCTATCCGGAGTGGCCTATTAAATTAATTTTATGAGTGGTTTTTTTTTTAATTTTTAATCTTGTTATCTTCTATTTGTTAATTGATTTTTAGCTTGAATAATAATATTATAAAATTTTATTTCTAATATCTAGTATTCTAATATTTATTTTAAGTCAAGTACCTACATAGCAAATAAAATAATATCTCACTATCATTAAAATAGATACAGTCGCTATCTACATATACATATAAGTATAATAAACAATTCCTGCCAAGTCGCTGCAATAGATGTATGATTGCTAAATGTGGCAGAAGTGAGCAAATTCGTTTTTAAACGGCTATCAGGCGATCATTATATGCAGTGTGAATGGCTCACGGCCGCTGGGAGTAGGGTGACCATAATGTGACTATCACCAGTGGATATATTTCAGACTTTAGATTTAGTTCAGTTTATTTTCTATACTTATCTTAATATATATAAATCTCGTGTCACAATGTTTGTCCTCAATGGACTCCTAAACCACTTAACCAATTATAATAAAATTCGCACACCATGTGCAGTTCGATCCAACTTGAGAGATAGTTTAAATCTCAAATTATAGTCGCAATTTTAATTTATTGCTAATTATTGTCCGTTATTATTTGACAGTCACAATTATCTGTTAACTCCAAATGATTCTAACAGATGTCGATACCTTTCGACTGGGTTGAGTAAGTAATCAATAGATGGCGCTGCTATGCTATTGCTACTACGGTACTTGTAATAAAAATTGTGGATACAATTTTGGACGTGCTGCTTTGGGTTGCTACACAAATATCACAAAAAACATTAGAAAACAAATAATCACCAATACTCACGTACGAAATTCTTTGAATAAAACGCATGGCCACCCTTACGAGTAGTATATTAAACATTCCCTATAAACTATAATAGACTAGGGGACAATGGGGTACGTTTGTCATGCGGCACAAAAGGCGAAGTCAGCCGCCTGTTTGGACATCTGGGCCGGTAATGGACCGGTTTGCCCGACTCTCCTCTTTTTTTGCCCAAATCTCCTTTTCGATTGAATCTGCCAGTTTTTACCCGATTTTTGCTACGTCATTTCGCTCCTTGAGAATGTGGTCTGGCTAATTTATCAATTTATTTGTATTTCATTCATAAATTGGTTACGAATGGTTTGAAAAACTTTGGGAATTGGGTAGTTGAGATGACAGACGGACCGACGCCGACGTCACTATTTGATAGTATCATAGATTATATTTTATGGTAGATTTAGAATTATTGTAGACTAGTTGCACCCCACGGTGATACCTGCGTTAATAGCGCGTCCGAGAAAAAAGAAATCAATCCAGGATAAAAAGTAGCCTACGTGTTAATCCAAGGTCTAACATACCTTCATAATAAATCTTATCAAACTCGGTCCAGCCGTTGGAGCGTGAAGGATAAACATAGATTTTTTAGTTTTTTGCGTATCCCACGGGAGCTCCCTATTGTTTTCGAGATAAAAAGTAACCTATGTGTAATCCAAGGTCTAACCTATTTCTACGCTTAGTTTCATCAAAAGCAGTTCAGCCGTTTGAGCGTGAAGTATCAAACATACACACACATACAAACTTTCGCATTTATTATACGAGTATTAGTAGGATTGTCTAAACTCGTACAAAACTAACTTAAAATGTTGTGTATCCAAATTTACTTAAAAAACATAACGTATTATTTATTTATTTATCATGCAATCAATACATTTGCCATCATCATTATCATCAGCCAGTCTGCGTCCACTACTGAACATAGGCCTCTCTTAAGGCAAACCACGTGACCCTGTTCTATATACAAGGTGTTTCACATCGGTGTGACAATACTTATACTACGCATACCTAGACATATTTAGGATTCAGTTCACAAGGTTCAATCATTCTAAGTATCATAGATTTCAAGTAATCGCAAGTTGAACTTCAACGAAAACTTTAAGAGTTTCAACCCTACAGATTATCATTGAACAAAGACCTTGACTCATACAGACTAACTAAGTAATGTCTGGAAGTACCACAATACTACTATTATTTAAATTGTTAAACGTCAGATGATATCTCTCTCTCTCTCTCTCTCTCTCACGAACACACACACACAAATAGACTCTTTAATTCATTTCAACCCTTATCATTAAACAAAGACCTTGACTTACATAGACAAACTAACTAATGTCTGGAAGTACCACAATATTACTAATATTTAAATTGTTAGATGTCAGATGATATATCTCTCTCTCTCTCACACACTCACAAACACACACATACACTCTTTAATTCATTTGTACGACACCCAAATTTCACAAAACAGCAACACCATTAAAATTACAAAATCAAATCCCAATACCAACCTAGTTAAGCATAAAGGGCCATTTACACAACACCCTTCATTTAAGCACAATGAGTTGTCCAATTTCCAAACTTGTTCCGAGATACTGGCATTAAATCTGAACAGGCCAGAAATCATGCGAACACTTTAAATTTAAACCATCCCACCCTAATGATCTTTGACCAATTTAAAATGACCTCTAACAGAGACTTCAGGTCCTGGGAGAGTAACATAATAAAATAAAACAAAACAAAAACAAAATAATCATTATTCACTTAGAGTTTTCTCATGTATCCCCTATACATGAGAAAACCCAAATAGAGTTAGAATTAAAAAATATTTTGCGTACAGAACAATCAAATAATAACTATAATTATAAAGAATCTATTATCTTATTTATAAAATTTCCATTTCACAATGTTAGTTATCGTACTCCTCCGAAACGGCATGACCGATTTTTACCAAATTTTATATGCGTATTCAGTAGGTCTGAGAATCGGCTACTATCTATTTTTTTAAGACAAAACAACGTTTGCCGGGTCAGCTAGTGTACCTATGTATATAATAAGGCAAGTTTAAACTTCAGTTCTCTCAAAAAGTCTTAGATGTAAATAGCAAATAGATAGATGTGTCATTTAATTTCGCATTTAGTGCGTTCATAAACCAACTTACACTGGTCATCCAATTTAAACCCAACCTGAAGAGAGATCTAGTTAAGCTGGTCGAGGGGTAAGCCCCCGTTTTCAGTAGCCTATTAAGTGATGGGTAATTTAGGAATACATAAAGTACATAATAGGGTCCTTAACTCGAGCCTAATGAGGTGAAAACGAGACCGTTTAGCTGGCTACATCGATGTTTAATGTTAAATCGATTTACGAACGAATATGGCGATAGATTTGCACGAAACAAAATGGTCACACTTACTTACGAGATTCATCGCCATATTCAGTTTTTAAGTAAGTGTGACCGTTTGTTTCGTACAAATATATAATATGCCTTATGATAACAGTTTACAAAGAAGAATATGGCGATATTCTCTAGTACTTTGTTGCTTGTTGATGTATGTGTACTATTTCCAATAAAATGAAAGAACAGGGCTTCTAGTAATTAACGCTGTTGCGTTAATTACTAGTAGCCCTGTTCTTTTGTATCTAGGAGGTTGAAACAAACTTTGATTTCGAAATTTTAATAGTCTTTTTCTAAAATCGCCATTCTAAATTGTTAGAGCATAAGCATAACTGTCGTAGTTTCTAAGTCTTTTAAAATCAATAACCATCATTTTAATTTTTTATTATTATAGCATACCACATAAATTGAAAAAACAAGTCATTGGTATAGATCCGGGATCAAACCAGGGGCCGTCCGCTTGAAAAGCAGATGTTATTACCACCGAGCCACACTCGAAATTGTTAGTTACCTTCTAAAAGAGAACTGTAAAGACTGTTCTGACAGAATGATCGCGTAACAAATAAAATATAAAATAAACAGATAGTCTGAAAACCTCCTTTAAGAAATCGGTTAAAAAAACGAATTTTGTCACCTCATAAAAAACGTAACGGCTTAGCATTGAGATTTGCCACTAAAATCTAAATTCGACCCAAACTTCAACCCTTTTCATCCCGATAATAAACCCGAATAAAAAAATGGTACGCTTAAAACTACCAACAAGTTTTTAGCACCTAGCAGATGTCCCACGATAATTTTATTACGATTTAATGCCATAAATAATTTGATTAGTCTCGTATTTATCAACATAAAACCATCTTATGGAAAAACGTCACCCATTCATACTTCTAAAGGTCTTTCAAAGACTCTTCAACCATTGAAACGAACGTTTAAAAGCCACTAATGTTATCTTGATATCTTTAAGAAAAAAATGTAAAGACAATTTTTTTCTTTTTTTGTGGAAATTCACGAGAATTTAGATTCTTCACAAAGGAATAAAAGCAATAAATAGTTCTAACTCTTTTTGTCGCTTTGAATTAAGATGTCGTGTAGAAAATATTAGAAAAAAAAACTTTTGTCATATTCAACTCTATGGCGTTAAAAATAAAGAATTCGAAATTCAATTTTGACGTTTCGCTTGAACATATTTCGCGCCACATTTATAAAGTGCTTGATATCAAAAGGTGCATCGACAAAGGTTACTTTTTGCTAGTATTTGGGAGCACGCGTTTCGAATTGAGATATTTCTTGTATGTTTTTTTGAGATCCACAAAGTTATTTCACTACTACGGATTTTTTCATTTCAGATATTTGAAAAACCATTTGTGTACAAAGATAAAGTTATTAGAATTTACAGAAATGTGCTAATACCTAAGTCGTACTAGTACCTAAGTCATACTACAATTTAGTAATTAAAAAAAAAGTATATAGACAAACGCAATATAAATTAAATTATAAATATAATTAATTAGGAGTTTATTAATTTAATTCTCTTTTTATTTTGATATTGATATGCGTCTTTGTTGCTCAAAAATAAAGAATTTTAATTTAATTTTGAAGTTTAAAACTGCATTGTAAACATAACACCTATCGCCAAAGTTTTTTAAGTCGAAATTATTAAACATTTTCTATAGTATGTTTGAACAAAAAAACATTTTAAAGAAACGTGATAATTATGTGTAACTTTTTCAAACAATCATTATTTTCGCACCACCACAAACATATATTATTGTTTAATTTGACCGCTCACAGTAAAAGCTCACAATAACCGTCAAGACAAAACCGTTTGCCCACAAAAAATTACCCTCCTTTCTAATTACAAAACAAGCTTGCTAACACAAAAACACTCCAAAACAGACCACACACGAAGAAGCCTTAAAAGCGCATACTAAAAGGCGTTAATGCGAAAACACCACAAAGCAACACTTTTAAAAAGAATACAAACACTTAAACGTTCATAATCTCTTCAAAGATGTAGTGGCGCCCTATTTTATTTAAAAATCGAACTTGTTACTTCCCTATTCTATTTTCAAATTCGAATATTGTTACACGCACTTTGGAGAGTCAACCGGATTTTGAGTACACGTACGTCCTTTGTCGAAATATGTTATTCTATGTAAACACATTTAATATAATAGCGTTCTTATTTTGAAAAGGTTCTAAATAGTTCTTTCACTCCGTTAGTTGACTCTACAATATTAGTCTAATGCCCCCAATATCTCTTGAGCTTTAATTTTTTAAAACACCCTAAAATTTGAGAGCTCTTTTAATAATGGTTTTGTTAAGTGATGTGGTTAAGTGGCAACTTGATGTTTGGTTGTTTTAGGACAATGTTTGTTCTCTTCTCTTTAAGCTGGCCTGTAGTACCGTTTACATTGGCAATGCTACATAAATTGTATGTATTCAAATAAAGTTTTAGCGTATGCCATATTATTATTATTGTTATTTTTTACATATGACAAGGAGACCACGTAATCATACTAGTTTGCGACACTGGTCTAAGGTAGAGTATGCCTATTTTGGACGTGAATAAACACAAGCAGACAGACAAAATGTATAGTTTGGTTTCTGTTACTCTTCTTTAATCGCCCCTATTAGTTTTAGTTTTAACATAAATTGACGACCTCGTTGGCGTAAAGGTTACCATGCCGGTCTGCTAATCAAAAGGTTCCGGGTTCGTTTCCCGGCCCGGCCAAAATCTTTGTGCTAAACTAAATTTGTTGGCTGTGGGTCTGGGTGTTAAATATGTATGCATGTATATGTAGTATATCAGCTGTGTTAGCTACCATAACACGAACTAGAAATGGTTCAGTATGGGGTTAACCAGCCGTGTGTGGAATGTGTCCTAATATAACAATATATATTTCCTAATATTTATATTTATATCCTAATATAAATAGACTTGATTTTTACTTCTTCTTATATGTACCTATAGATTGATGAAATGACAGTACTACATTTCTTTTAACACAGGGCGCCCTAACAAGGTTTATTTTTATCCACCAGAAAAAGAAAGGGTACCGATTATGAGACAAGAAAACAATGTGGAAAAGACCTTTTTTTTCAAGTCTGAATAAATATTTTGTTTAGCCAGCTTTTTGAACAAGCTTGTCGATTTTGGACACTTTTACTAAGATTTTAGTATGAACATTGATTGAGTTAATAAATACGGAAATATGGACACATCTCTAGTTCGTATTATAGTTTCTAATACAACTCATTTTAAGTCACAGTCCATCATAGTAACCACTATGCCAACTAGGTCCCTTCGGAGCCTGCCAGAACAAAGACGAGGTACATGATTTTTCTAAATAACCTAAAGTTGAAAATACAGAGAGACTTTGATAACCCTAAGCCGCTTGTCTTGGCACTAGAAAATGAAGAAGAATTTTATTTACAACTTAAAGGTTTGCGTTTGACCACAGCTTGCCTGGTGTTAAGCAACACCATAGTCTACGATGTTTCACGCCTACGTAGGCGTGAAACATCTAATAACTATATTATATTCTAGGTAGAAAATACTTTTTAAATCTAGATTACAATACTCCCAGTTAATCAAAAAACATCATGTTTTTTAGATTAGATAAACTTTTAATTTAATTAATTTTAGATTAGCTTTAACATTAAGTAATATTTATTGAATTTGTAGTAGTTATTTAGTTTTCCCCCGAAGAAAACATCATCACTGAAAAAAAAAACATTTTATTTATTGGCCTTACGGCATAACGCCGTACTGGGCAAGTCAATTTACAAGTAATTTCTTAAATTCATATGCCTATAATACACTCTTATTACATAAATATCTATATTTTTTCATCCACCTGGAATCGTTTGAAAGCTTTATAACTATGAAACTGCTACAAGAATAAGGTAACGTCCAGATGAAAATGACACTTTTTAAAAGGCAGTCTTATGTATGGTCATCCATCCAATGACTGTCCGGATCGACCGCTGCTTGACCTCGATGATCGCGTCAGATCACCTTAGCTCGCCGAGCTACAGGCGCTACATTATAATATTTGCAACTGTAATAGGTAATGTTAAAATTTTCCTCACTAACAGCGCGACTCTGAAAAAGCGTAATAATTTACCCAAATTTAGTCATTAAGCGCAGAGCAATCCCTGGGATATTAAAACCGGGAATGTGTTTACGATGACAGCCACGCTTTTATTGTCGTTGCTTATTGCTAGCGGCTGGGGAGAGTACAGGGTGCTCCATTCACAGACCCTGGAACTGTCAATACTGTCAGTGGAACTGTCATATACCTATAAGTCTTTGTTTTCTAAAAGGAATCGAAACGGCTAATTAGCGAACTGAGACCGTACAGTTAGTGCTGCGACACTTGTCTCCTCATGTACGGATGGCAAAAAGAGATAAGTATTCAATTTTTTTTTCATTCGTAAAGTGCCACATATATATTTTTTTAAGTAGTACTCTTTTCACACACGGGTGGTTCAACCCATACTGAACCATATCTAGTTCGTATTATTGTAGCTATCACAACTGATATACCACATATACATAGATATTTTATATAGATACATATTTTAACACCCAGATCCACAACCAACATATTTAGTTAAGCACAAAGAGCTTGGCCGGGTCGGGAATCGAACCTTTACTCCAACGAGGTTGTCGTTATTAAAAGTAACGTTAATGTTATCCGGAGTTACGAGTATCTCTATACCAAATATAGTCTCAGCCTAATATGATGTGTTAGTGCGTGAATTAATACTTATTAGTAAGATTTAGTTAAAATTAAATCAAATACCTACTGCCATTCGGCAAGAAGAATAATTTTACCTTTATCATTAGCTGAACAATTTTTTTATGAAGACCATGCTCAAACTCTGAGATAGACTTAAAGAAAGTATTCAAAAACATGAACATTATGCGTTTCTGTTAAATTTGAAGGTTGTCCTTTAATTGGGATCCGGATTCTGGGATCCGTTCCGTCAAGGTTAAAAACAAAACGTGATCAAATCATGTAGTGGTACGTTTACACGCTTGCCAAGCCTTGGCAAACTGCAAACAGTCCCAAGCCTCCACAAATCTCCACAAATCGTTTGAAAGGCATTTATACACTTGTGAATACGTCACTCTATAATATACATCCAAGCAAACGCCCTTTGATCTGCGTAAAAAACCGACACTCGACTGGATCGGAAGCAAGCAGGCACAAGCCCACGCAAGCCAAGCCAAACGCCCTATTTACATGCTTGCGATTGTCGATCCTTGCCAAGGCTTGGCAAGCGTGTAAACGTACCACTAGAGTACGTATGCGATCCCGAGAAATTAAAATCATATCAGGATATGATCAGGATATGGTAGGGTATCTTTAGTATTGGCCAGGGCCAATATTAAAACCTTACCAGGTTCTTGAAAAAATTACATTTCATAACCCCCTGTAGAACCGCAAAAAAGGTCGCATGAAACTCATTTCGAGTCGCTTTCCCGTAATGTCCGGCCCCTCTCGAGACCTACCTAGGCCATTATCGCGCCAACTTTTTTAAAAAAAAAAAAACTCTCATCTCTGCTAAATTGTTGGTGACGACTAGGGACGGGCTTGTTTAACAAAACAGATGAAACAATAAGTTTTTATTTTACAAATCTAAAATAAAACTACACCAATATTAAACAGGCTAAAATGTATATTTAACCAAAAGGAAATTCACTTACGGGACATAATCATACAATGAGTCAAATATAAAAATGATACGTAATGAGTTAAATAAAAATAAATATTAAAAAATATGTAAAAAAAAAGGATATACATATTTGGGTGAAGCGCCTAACGCGCGGCAGTTTTTAATAATGAACTAAATCGATCAAATAATTACAAAGAAGATAAAATACATTCGTATAAAACCAACACTTATTGCAGTCATTCGTATAATAGCGGAATTATAAGTTCTAGCGATACTATAAAATACCATTGCCTACAAAAGTAGTGAGATTTGTTTTATTTTCTATTATTTTCAAAACATACCATATTAAAACGGCTGTTTAAGATAAATAGTTAAGACTGTAGAGCGAAAAATTCGCTAACATCATGATAACGTAAAATACGTCATCATGTTTTGGATCACCAAAAATTCTTAATATTGATTATAGATTAAGGAAGACTGAAAAAAATTTAGCCCTATCATTTAGCGTAACTTAACCAAGCAAGCTTTGTTTACCTGTGAGCCTATCCAGTATACCTATACGAGTAGGAAAAGAAAGTAACACGCCATATACACCTATATACCTGCCTGTATATTGTTTCATTTGAGATTATTGTGCTTATTAGTAACAAAGGTTAGAAATATTATTTATACAAGAAAAATACAAATAGAAAACGAGTATCCACATTTTGCTCTAAGCACGCAAATTCGTCTTATTGCTTGTCAAAGATGCTTAAAGAGTTTGCTTAAAGGTACCTAAGACTTAATAACTATCGAAATACATTTGTTTCAAGTTTCAAAATATACCTAAGTGTCCTCTGCCAAATCATACATACGTTACTATGTTTTTATAGAAGACGAGTATTCATAGTTTGCTCTAAGCACGCAAATTCGTCTTATTGTCAAAGATGTTTAAAGAGTTTGCTTAAAGGTACCTAAGACTTAATAACTATCGAAATACATTTGTTTCAAGTTTCAAAATATACCTAAGTGTCCTGTGTCAAATCTATTTTTAATAAAAACACATCGAAATCTTGAAAATAACGGGACTTTTCAATTCTTTTTTTAATTATTCGATACACAAAAGGTATATTATTAAACCGTTGCAAGTTTTAACATATTTTATTCGAATTCTATTTTCCATAATCTAGAGTAAAAGTCGCATCCCTAGCCCTCAAGAATATGAAAGTCATTATTTAAAAAGATTGCCCTTTCTCGTATTATTTCAGTATAAATTTCTGCTAAGCCTCGTTGCTGGGAGAAACGCGATATCTGTGATTCCGACATTTTATTGCTCTTGAGGCTTTTTTCATGCAATTTATATCTTAATAGAGAAAGGTGAGGATTTAATTAAATGGGAATTGAATTGCGGATGGAAGCCATTTTTCTGTTATTACCTCCTTTTTTATAGCACTTTGGAAGTGTCATTTTCTTCGTATTATTTTCTTAGTCGATCACACTTAAGTCTCAATATTGTGTTAAAAACACAATAGCACATAATTATGATGCTTAGGATTTTAGGATCAATTTAAACAAGGAGATTTGGAAATTATGATAGTTTAAAACATTGAGCTGTACATATAACATCATTGGTTTAAAATAACAAGATACATTAGCATGCACTTAAATGTTTCAGCATTATCACACTTCCTAGTAATATTATAAGGGCTAAATTTTGTGTGTGTGTGTAGGTTTGTTATACCTTCACACTCTAACGCCTAGACCAATTTGGATGAAATTTGAAATGGAGAAAGCTCATACTTTGAATTACCACATATGCTGCTTTTTATCCCGAATTAATGCGGATAGTACCGCAAGGCACAGCTAGTCTATACTCATATTATAGGTAAAGAGGAAACGTTTGATTGTTTGTTTGTTTGACACGCGAATAGGCTCCGAAACTACCGGACTGATTTGAAAAAATATTTCACTGTTGGGAAGCTACATTATCCCCGAGTAATATAGGCTATATTTGGTTTCTCTTTACAATTTCGGTTATTTTATAGCCCGTGCGAAGCCAGGACTACAAATACAAATACAAATCATTTATTGATAACACCAAAGTTACAAGTCAAATAATATGATATCATTAGAAAAGTATATGATATGTATCCATGTCAATTTTCAATTATATTCTAATACTATAATATCAATACAATAGTATATAATATTAATCATAATGTCAATTTTTACTACTAATTCTAGTATCTAATATAATATCAATACAAAAGTATATGATATGAATCAAATGTCAATTTGTCAATTTAAATGTCAATTTTCAAATTTAGATAATCATTTATATAGTACAAAGTTTTATCTAATAGCCAAACCCTGAGTCTAGTCTTAAAGCTGGCGGTGGAAGGTGCATCCCGGACAGTCGCAATAATACTACTTCAACATTCATTTTTATCTAACTTTTTATTTGACACAACTCAATAATTACTGAATAACTACGTGGCTACTGTATCTACCCATTAATTTAAATGCTCGCCTTCTATTTCCTACTACATAAAACCGATGTACCATTTAAATCGCTCAATCAGAAATAACAACGTTCGAAATTCAAAATAAATCAAAGGAAAAATAATCCCGTCTCTTTTATTACCACCCTAGGATGGACTCGTCATTACACTCTTTCAATTAAGGCAACGCGTAATCTCTGTTCTGCGATTACTCTGCATTAATTGGCTAGGGGACCGCCTATCTCACAATTAGACCTTATTTCAACGACATAAAAACTATTTTCGACTAACCTTTGCTCTTTGTCAATATTTGCGATTTGACATCGACTTGAGAACTCTATTCGATTTCTAACTTAATAAACGGTAGATAAAGTTGAAATTCGAATAATTAGGGGGGAGAAAATGATTTTTAGATGCACAAAAAGATTGTAGATAACAGTTTAATGCGATTAACTTGGTGTTAAGTGACACGACGCTAATGATTTTGATTTCTTTTTTTTTTGGCTTTTTTTAATGGGATACGTTGGATTAAATTTAATGGCTCGATTTAGGTACTATCTGGATTAAATCGTGTTTTTTGTTCGAACAAATTAGTGAGATGTTGCATCTTTCATCATGATGCCAAAAACAATGTATTTCCAAAAACTCTTCAAAATCTTGCCTTTTCTTTTTTAGAGTAATCATATAATGATAAATTAAATTCAACTTGATAACGCCTATAACATTAACGTTACTTGCTAAATACCTAAGTAAAAAAACTCATGTATGAATCATAAAAAACAGTAATTATTTAAAATGCTTTATGTGCCTGAAAGAGATTGCTTTTAGCGATAAGGCTGCCGTTAGTGGCTCGATGTAAATTATTAAGTATTGTTACTTTTGTGCGATATAAATAATTGAGTTTTGTATATTTATTTGTGCCTATTATCTGCCCAACAAACGGTTTATCAATTAGTTTATTTATTAAACTAGAGTTTGAGATATTTTTATACAAAATCATAGTGTAGACTGTACAAATACAAATAAAAATCATTTATTGATAACACCAAAGTTACAAGTCAAGTGATGGTATGATATTTATTTAAAACGTTATAACAACGCCAATTTCATCACATATCGACAAAGAAGTGAGAGCACAGATCTGTAATACCAAGGCAACAGAAGCGCAACAAACTCGCAAATCGATACCACGTCTAAATTAGCACAAAACGGGCGAACACAACCTCCAGTATCGGCGTGACGCTACAAGCTCCACACCAAACATAGAACGTGTACACTCCAGAGCAAGCAGTTACCCGCCACTTCCGTCCATGGACGTAATAATACCTGTCATAAACAAATCAAACATGGCCGGCCTCCGAGATATTAATGAGACAATGAGACATTAGCTCGCTACAAAATGCCTCCGTATTCGCGAATAATTAAATCGTAAAGTGGCTACGCCGCCTACGGCACAACTCTATTTACTCCTTTTTCATTCAACACAATAGTCGCTGCAATCTGACGCGCTCGCTTCTGTTACGTCACTACGCTGCGAGAATCCGCGAGAGATTCTCGACTCTGTTTCTCGGGAATAGGGATCAAATTGGAGAGTGATCTCGGTTTTCTATAAGGCGTATTCCGTGGAGAGTATTAATTTGAGCGCGACGGACCCCGCCTACCGAGTATCGCGTTTCCACACATGTCGGATGGTGTTGCTGTCTCACTCTCGCCGCGCCGCTTGTTAAAATTCCTCGCTGGGTAGCTGCGTCTCTCTCGCTGCAGAGGAGAGGCGGGCACGGGTCGCGGTTCGCGCCCCAATACTGGTGCGATTTTCACCGCGCTTCCACGCGAATCGCTCCCGGTGATCGCGGCTTTCCGAACGTCTTCGCGAGATTCCGACCGCGCTCGCGGCTCGTGCTGAGATTCTCAAACGTTCATTCTAATTTCGAATTCGATTTGCATTCGAATTTTTCTTCCTATTTAGTGTCATACACTGTGATTGGACTGTGACTGTACTAGTGGTTGTCAATTTGCGTAACGGAAACAATTTTGCCATTGAGACCAATTGTGTTTTTTATCAATCGAAATATTTACATATTGCAAATATTTGTGCATCATACACTACATTTGAACACACATCAGTTTCAATATTCTTCACCGTCGACTTATTTTGCAATTAAGAGCTTTTGACCCTACTATGTCGGATCAGGTCACTAATCAAAAATCGAGTTGAAACCATCAAACCACAACAACCAACACAAACAAAGAAAGAGATCTAAACAAAAAACCGTTATTCAAAATTCAAAAATGGAAACACGAAAACGTACCGTCGGGAGTTCGGTATTCTAAATTTGAAATGAGATCGAGTAAATGAGATGAAGACGACGCTCGAATGCGAGCGCGCCGAAACCGCCGAGGGTGGCGGGAAAGGCCGAATATCGTTTAGCGTGGACTCACTTCTCGGCAGCAAGACTGAGACCCCTACCAAGGAGGTTCTGGACGCGAACAGCAACGATGCAGAGAGTACGGACGCGGCGCCGGAGTCCGACGACAGCGACGTCGACATCGAAGATGTGGAATCGAATGCTGGCGATGATCGCGATGAAAGAGACAATCTCCATGACGGAGAGGAGATGGAAAGCAGAAGTGGCGTTATTGTCCCGCAACCGTTGCTGCCTAGATTGTATCAAGGACCGACGCATCCGCCGTCGTGGCCCTTCGGTGCGTTCCCGTGGATGGCACCCAATCCTATGTTTAGAACGGGATCGCCTAACAGTAAGTTTACATAATAGGTATACTTTTAAACAGAGCTTATACAGCTATTGATTTTCTTTTATACAGATATACTTTTATGCAGAGCTTATACAGCTTACTTTTATACAGCTATTGATAGATAATATAAAAATAAAAATCTTTATTCCACTTAATTTTACAGCAGTTCTTACTAAACATTAATACTTACACTAATAATGATTGTTGTTAAAAGCTGATTTATCTGCGGGTCAGCTGTTGCCGAACTAGGCTTTCCAGCTATAGCTATATAAATAATAAAAATCAGAAGAAATCTAGAAATAAATTACAGAAAACACTAAGGTACTTAAGAACTAGTTCCTTAACTGGCGACCTTATCGCTAAAAAGCGATCTCTTCCAGGTGAATAACGAAAAACTGTTTGTGGCTTTATGCAAACAACTTTTATTCTACGACTCTCGGAAATTCAACAGCAAAAATGAAGCAGCTGTTTGATACAAAAAGTTCGTTGTCTCACCCTGAAATATCAAAAAAAATATGTATTATTTTTTTAGCACATTTTCATAAGTAGTAAAATAAAAGCTGTTTGTTTAGACATATTAACGCCGCTTTTAAAACATATTGTGTTATATATTTCTACTAGCTGACCCGGCAAACGTTGCTTTGCCTTAAAAATAGATATGCAGTAGCCAATTCTCAGACCTAATGAATACGCATATAAAATTTGGTAAAAATCGGTCAAGCTGTTTCGGAGGAGTACGGTAACAAACACTGTGACACGGAAATTTTATATATAAGATATAGACTAAAAGAAGCGTAAATGGAGATGTCAAAAAGAGTCTACTAGATATTATTTAAATAAATATTAGGACACATTTCACACACGGCTGGTTAGCCCCATACTGAACCATTTTTTAGTTCGTATTTAATACATATTTTGTTTATATAGATACATATTTAACATCCAGACCCACAGCCAACAAATTTAGTTAAGCACAAAGATGTTGGCCGTGCCGGGAATCGAACCCGGAGCCTTCTGATTGGCAGTCCGGCATAGTAACATTTATGCCAACGAGGTTGTCAAAATGGATGATAAATGTTATTATTGTTAGTTAAAATCGCGTAATCTCATAAGATCTATATTTGATAAGCTGTTATATGACTTTTTTTACCAACTGTACTTACAAACAAACTACTACAAAAAGTTTTGCAAAAACGAACTCTTCCCTCTACTAAATGTTCTAAACCCTAAAAAAGTTATTTTTTCTACATATGCAGGTTAAATGCATGTTTATCTTTATAAAACTTATAAATATTCAAGTTTAAAACCTGCCTAATTTACAGTTCCTAACTTACTGCAACTTGGACTTAGTGACTAATATAATATATTGGCACTAAATCAATTCCGGTTTACCAACTAGAGATATTTAACGTTTAAAATAAATCTAGAAGTAGTGTACAAAACAATAACTAACGTTTTCGTATTTAACCGTGTTTTAATTCAATGCATTATTGATAATATGTATCTATGTATGTGAAATTCAGTGTTTTTAATCAATTAATTATTTATATTCTATTTAACCTTTGTAAATGCAAATTTATTGCTAACCAGCTAGTAGTAGCTACTACAGTAACACAGCGCCGTGATAGATAAATTTATCCCTTCATAGCTAACTGTTTATAGGATTTTGGAAAATTTAAAAAGAAATCACGATGTTCGAAACGTACGGTTAATAAAAAGCTCCAGTTTTTTTTTACACAATACAGCTGGGTATTTAAAGCCCTCTGTCCTAAGGTGGAGCATGCTTAGTCTGGACTAACTGGTTCTTAAAGAGGCTGCTAAAACACATCGCTAGGTGCGTTACTACAGATTTTGGAACTTGAAGATGGTTAATAGCCAAGCAAACACAAGAAAATGAACTAAATAGAATACTAATAAACAATGGAACAATAATATAATACAAAACCACTATAGAGGGAGAAAATATAACAATTACCTATTAAACCTGTTAATTATCAATGATTTAATAATAAATAAATACTGTTAACAATTATTTAACCTGTAGGAATAATAATACAAACAGACGGCACCGCTATAATTTATAGTGGAGCTTTTTATTTACTTATATTTTAATTGTTAACGAATAAATCTTTTGAAATAAAGACAAAGTTTCCTACATAACATTTCACGACAGACGAAAAAAAATACACGCAACTGCACGCAAAAGCCCCTTAACATCACCAAAATGTACCTCAAATAAAAATACTTGGGTTTTTAATTTGCTAATTTAATATTTTATGTAAGCCAGCAATAATATGTATTCAGTTACATAAAATCAGTAACAATAGGTACATCCGGCATCATTAACTAATTAATTTATTCAATGTCACCCAAAAATAAAACGCATTTTCAGACAATTCAATTGTGTTCAAAACAGCTTATTGAAATCGATAGGTTAAATTAAATTATAATTAGTTAAATTAATCAAATATTTGTTATTAACTCTAGTATAATACGCCAATATTTGCAAACAAGTATAAATTAAACATGTAGAAAACCCCTGACCCGATTTTAGTTTGTCGACCATCTTGGATTTGAAATATACTTACTTATTAGTTATTTTTATATTATATGTGTAGCTATTTTTATTTATTTTTCTTGAATTGATTTTAATTATTTATTTTGTATGACAAGGCCCCTTTACAGCTAAGAAATTTGTATTTATTGTAATGACATTTTTGACGATTCCAATTTGAAGTTCAGTATTATAAGTGAAATGTAATATTGTGACTTATTGGAAAATAAATAACATTCATTCATTCATTCATTCATTCATATTATAGTATATGTTGGTACTTTACTAGGCAAGGCCTTTAATTTGATACCAATATTCAGGGATAAGTCAAAATAATATGTTAGTCGCCATTTTGTAGTGATTTTCATCAAACATAGCTAGTACACTCCCGTATCTATCATGTTTTACATAAAAAATAAAACTTCATTAATTTTATGTCATTCATTCGGTTGCGATGATGCAACTGACAGGCAGACGCACACACAAACACACACACTCACACATACACGGTGCAAGATGGCCACCCTAACAAAATTAAATTGATAAATTTCAAATCCAATAAAACGGTCTCATCTTTATTCAATTTAATTTTTGTTATTTAATTTTATATCATTACTAGCTGACACGGCAAACGTTGTTTTGCCTCATCACTTAAGGGTATGGAAAATAGATAGTAGCCGATTCTCAGACCTACTAAATACACATAATATAAAATTTGGTAAAAATCGGTCATGCCCTTTCGGAGGAGTACGGTAACTAACATTGTGACATTAATTTTATAAGAAAGATAAGATTAATTTTCTTGTGAATATTTGAGGCATCTAGGTACCAATTGTAGAAAAGAAAAATAAATAATAATATCGTTTTAATAGATATATTTTCATTGTTTACAATACAAACGAAAAATATATCAGTATGCAATAAATTTCGATAAACTTCATCCACTATAAAATTAAATAAAATAGCATATTCGCTATTTATTCAATGTTAGTAGGTATACCTACTAATGCGCAATCTAAAATAACTGAAAATAATAAAAAAATATTCACGCATTCAGAGTCTGTAATGAAAACTCTGGCGTATCTAATACAATGATTAAATTAAATTATTAGAAATAATGCACATTTGATATATTCAAATCATGTGATAAAATATAGCTTAATAGGTTCATGGTGGTTAGGCATATTATTTACTAACTTCGGTATGGAAAAATACCAAATACTATTTATTACCTACTAGTAAATCTGAAAAGAGTAGACTTCAGGAATACATTTCTTACAAAATGGTTCGTTTAACCCAAACTCTTCATACTCGTATTTCAACCAAAAAAAATTTAAGCTTTGCCAAAAAATCTGAATATTGACTAGTAAATTGCACTGCTATCTGGTCAAGTGTCTAGCTGTAAAGAGAAAAACAAATCTATAACTGTACTATTTTTAATAATTTTATAGCTGTCAGTTGAAAGCGACTCTCCCTAGGGATGCAATCTATTACTTTCATCCCGCTCCTCAGGCAACTTCAGACCTACTTTCAGAGTATGATTAATGAAAGACTTAATACATCTTACTAGCTAGGCTTTTGACCAGTTGGGCGGGGAGAGAAGCGGCAATGCGCGAAGCGGTCCTGCTTCCCTGCCCCCGTCGTGAGATGGGACACCGTGAGGTTTTAGTCGGTAGTGACGGCCCTCTGGCCCTCGAGTCCGACATACCCCGCTCGCCTCCCCCAGGCTTGTAGCGGGAGATGCGTAAATGCATTTCCTCACGAAAAAAAAAAAGGCTTTTGACCAGTGGGACACGTAACCACGTACGAGTAAGTCAGTGACACTAGCCTAAGGTGCAGCATGCCTAGTCTGAAGTGACTGGCTCTTAGAGAAGCTGTCGGAACAGATCATTAGGTGCTTGGCGACAGATTGTTCAACTAGAAGGTTGCAGGCGAGCACTAGAAAATGCTCAAATCAATGGAATGCTATGGTTTACTCACAATATTTTTTCTTTCACCCAAAGCTCGAATTCATCGAACCCAGGATCTACAGAACGTGACCCGGCCACTCGCCTAACTGAATTCCACTACAGAACGAGCAGGGGCACAGCGAAGTGACATCCATTCACTATCAATTTCCGAGGATTCGCACAAAGCGTTTTGCTTCAACCTTCATTGTGAGAACTGCGAAGCTTTGGAGCTCTCTTCCTGAGTCTCTTTTTCCCGAGAAGCACAATTTGGGGGCCTTCAAATCTAGAGTAAATAGGTTCCTTCTAGGCAAGCGTGTTACATCTTAGACCACAGTTAAGCTTAACATCAGGCAAGCTGCGGTCATACGTAAGCCTATTCAAAAAAAGAACTGAGAAATTCTCAGTAATAATCAACTCCGTTATTCGAGGCCGTTGTGTATTTACGCTAATTATTTGATTGGAAGCAACCAATCAAACAGAAGATCGATATCGGAAATTTAAATTTATCGATTCCCGCGCAGCCGTGGCGGTTTGAATTGATTTGGCTTCGGTACATTACATGGTAATAGTTGCTTATATAGTATGACAATTTCTGTGCTCGCCTGGCTTGCAACCACGATCAAGATGAAAAATCGGTCAAGCACCTAACAGTATGTTCCGACAGACTGTTTGACAGCCAGTTATTCCAGAGAGGCACAAAACATTTAGACCAGAGTTTGTTAGTCGTTTGGTTACGCGCCCAGCTGGTTAAATGCCTAAAGTAAAAAAATAGGTTTGACTCCATCTATGAATTTTCGGGAGAACTATTTGCCACAAGTTTGATATAATTGGTTTTCAAAATGGCGTCTCTACATTGTTTTCGAAAACTATGTAGGTATGGTGATTATTTTTCATGAAAATTAGGTCATACAAACGTTTACATTAATTATGACCGTGCATACTTGAATTTCAATGTATCGTGTTGTAAATTTTCATTCTAATCCGATTTTTCGTCCAGCCGTGATGATCTAACGAACAGACAAGGATATTTAGACAGTTACATATAATTATTTTTTATAATATTGTATTGATAGATGAACACTTATTGCAATGCAAATAAAATGACAATAGAAAACCAGGATGAAAAACTTTGTCGCATGTAGCTTATGAATAATTACGATCACTTCTGAGCAACCGATAAAAAAACCAAAAGTCAAAATAAGGCCTCTTAAGTTAAAATTTGGCAATCGTAAGATATGTGTTATTGAAGCAAAACTTTAGCGCATGAGTTATAAAATATTATAAGTAAATGATTAAATCCAATTTTTTTTTGGTGATAAGAGCGTGTTTTTTTATAGCCAAAAGACGAAAAGTTATAACTTTAACGTGTCCAACCGATTTTGATATTTTTTTGTATGAATAAAAAAATATAAGATAAAATTGAATAAAAAAAACACAACACAAAAAAATTATGTGTTTGTCGGCAGTAAGCAATGTTTGATAATACAAATACAAATACAAATCATTTATTGATAACACCAAAGTTACAAGTCAAATAATATGATATCATTACAAAAGTATATGATATGTATCCATGTCAATTTTCAATTATATTCTAGTACTATAATATCATTACAATAGTATATGATATTAATCATAATGTCAATTTTCACTACTAATTCTAGTATCTAATATAATATCAATACAAAAGTATATGATATGAATCAAATGTCAAATTGTCAATTTAAATGTCAATTTTCAAATATATAGATAAAAATCGATTTACGATGGCCGCCGCTATAAAAAGACGGATTAGGTACATATTTTACCCAATTCTCTCAATAGGAGTATCAAATGAAATAACCTGACTAGGAGAAAACATACATTTCAATTTTAAGATGATCACCTTTTAACACAGTTATCTAAATATTTGATTTAAAGTTGTCATGTGAAAAGTAAGCACTAGCATCAAAAGTGTTTAAATCAATAGACTTCTATGACTTACTCACTTTTAAAGAGCTAAAGACTACATCATTTGCCAGTTTTGTTCTGTTATCTTTTCTCGAAACTCACAGAGCCAGTTCTAAAAAGCTATAGATATTACCTAACAACATGGAATACCTCTGGCAACACCAATTAGAAATCCACCGGTCGCAATTATGGATACCACTCTAACTAGAAACCAATTTCTTGGAATCGTTCCCTTTAAGTTGACAAATATGTTGAGTATTCGGTCGACTGATCCAGTTACAGTGTAGAATAGTTAGTTAGTACTTGATTAGTATTCTGGTCGTGGGAACTGTATCCATGTCATATTAGGACTAGTCTGTGGCTCTGATATGGTGTTGATGTAAAATTGGCTTTAAGAGAAACTAAGTGTCTTACCGAATATGGATGAGTGTTAAAGAAATAGCTGAATGTGTCTATAGAAAATGCTTTATAAGGAATCAAGAAGGCAATTTATTATGTATATGCTTCTTTATGAATGTTATGGGAACTTTTGAAATCATGATTGATTGATGGCATAAAGCAGACTTTAAGTCAGAAAAAATGTCAACAGGGAGAAAATCAAAACCAAAAATTGGATTTGCATAAATATAAGTATTGGATTTGCATTTTAGCTATCAATCATGAGTGTAATGTTTTTTATTTCTGCTAATGTGTCCAAGACAAAATCACTCCATTCAGAAAGAAAGACCTAAAGAAGTATAAATGGACTAAAGTTCGACCCAATTTAGATAACTTAGTCGTATAGTTAGAAAACCTATCGAATTACTTTAAATACGTATCATTTGCCTCATTTCTTTTGAGTTGAGTTCTTACTTGAGTAAGACGTACGTTGACGCCTCAAGTAGCTAAAGATAACAAAAGAACCGTAAAAAAGTAAGTGGCATTCAATAAATTATATCAACTAAAAAACTCGATGAATTAGGAATTCGACGAATCAATGACAACATAACATCTATTAGAAAAATAAATGAAGACTAAAGGAATGACCGAAACCCGCACCCAACAGTATTGTGATGATGATGACGAACAGAAAGCAATAAAATGAGTCACATCAACACGAAGAAAGAACTCGATGACTCCATATCGAGGCATCATAAGAAACCTAGCCACCGAACACCGGAAAAATAAAACAGCCATAATTGAAAATAACGCATCCGCATAAATCAAGTTAACAAGCCAACGAGAGACGTAAGCTGGTATCAACGTCCATCTTACTTATAGGTCAGTCTCTCGGCATGCGGTTGGCTACTCGAGCCCTTACAATTTCACAATTTGTCTTGACGCGGTTTTTGCAATCCTCGGTAATTGGCACGCCGCACTCACCTGCACCGCTGCTCCTCCAAATATGGCAACCCGTCTCGACTCTCCGCTTTTTAGAACCATCTGACAAATGTGTAATTATTTATTTAATATCCACCGTGCTGCAGACGGTTTTGGGCACAATTCGCATTCCGCAGTTAATGCTTTTCGGTCGCCATTACCATTGGTGTTGAGGCCGTTGCTCGATAATAAATACGATAATGTTCTGCCCTATCCGGTAAGTAGGTTTTTGTGGCAATTTATTATATTCGACTGTTATTTTTAATTGAAGGATTCCAGGCCGTTTTTGGTGTTGGAAAGTCGACGTTTCTTGTCTGTCTTCGTCGGGGGGCAAAATGCCATCTTAGAGGGCTGGCAACAATGTATGAACCTTTCTTGTTTATATTACGCTTCTATTTCGTTAAAAGGCGATTTATACTTCTTTTTACAAACCACTACAAATGCAGCAAATTCTTTTATTGTATTCGTTTTACTGGAGGCAGTTACATCAACTCAAGATTTGATTAAGAGAAACGAAACATTTTCTAGATTAAAACGTCTATAAAATCGTCCAGATGGAATTAAAATAATAGAGACATCAACCAAGCAAATTGTCTGAACAACTTCATTAATCCGCAAAACCTCATCAAAGTCAGACACAGCAATCAACTCAATTTCGCCCGAAAACTAAACCTTCAGGCGTATATAGGAAAATAATATATTCGTAATTCCAAGAATATGTTTTATGTCTTAATTATGTTTGCATCGTAAAAACCTGGTGGCTGGCTAGTGATTAACAAACAATAATCTGGTTGTAAATTGTTATTAATATTTTTTGAATGGGCAATTTTATACAGTCGTATATTTACTGTTCCAATCTGGATATTTTATGCACTGTTTTAGGGCTGTAGAATACATTATAAGTATTTATTATATGTATTAAAATCTGTCAAAAATAGTAATTCACCATTCAAATTTTAAACAATCAAAACTAATCGCGATGTTTCGAAAAGGTTCAAAGGTTGTCTCGAATATAGCTATTACAATTCGAATATAAATATTACGTCAATGCAAAAATTTACTTGCAAAGCACCTACCGTCCATAGATTACGTAAAAGTATTGTTAATTGTAGTAAATAATTTACATCATTACTTCCTGTTAGTTCAATTCAGTTCTAATATTGTTTGCTTTGCATATCTTAGCAGAGTCAAATAGTTTTATGTTATCAAGCATAAGCTAAAAGTACTTTTAGAGATATCTTGGAACACAATTAAAAGTATGGCAACCCTATCTTGTCTTCAAAATAATTAGTGGCCAACGCTTCTGCGTCGTCCGCGATACGTTCAATTCGAAATTACTTATGCACATAACAATTATTAACTTTTTATCGTCAAGTTGTTTAATGCTGATTGTAGACTGGAATGAAACGGTCATTCTATATCGTTTTGCTCTTGGCAGCTCTATCTAGTTTTAATTTTGTGGTTAATTGGTAACTGTGACGGAATAAATGTATTTATCGTCGTAATTAAGAATAATTAATGCAAATATATAACATTTTTTGTAAGTGTTAACAACATTTTTTATCATAAACAAGGCATGTAATTGCCAAGTAAATGGATATAAGTGTATTAATCAAAAATATGTACTGTACCATTTGAATTCTTTAACCCTTTATTGATTTTAAAATCCATTAACTACTACAGTAGTTAAGCTATTTTAATAAATTTAAATTTAACTAAGGACAATCGAAAGGTTCTAGCCCGTCAACGAACCCAATATGCTGGCAAATACATTGTCAATTAATAGCAAAGGTCAAGAATGATCACCCTAGTCACTCCAAAACTTAATACGAATTTTAATATACGTCAGTTACGAATCAGACCTGGAACATAATTGATTAAACCATGAACTAAAATGATTGCATGACTTGATCCATGAGGTTCAGATATTTTTTACTCATATATTGACTAAATGAATTAAACGTAGTCTAACGCATTACTAAAATTTAAGCAAAAAATAAGTTTTATCTAACATCCGTACATTAATTCATAATTATATCTTATCCCAAAATCCCAATATGCTGGCAAATACATTGACAATAAATAATAAAGGCCAAGGAAAATCATCCTGGGTCACTCCAGAGCAAAATATGAATTTTAATATAAGTCAATTACGTATCAAACAGATACATAATTAATTATATCATTAAAAACACAAATTAAAAATGTTACATGACTTGATCCATGAGACATCGATAAAGTTTATCGACTATTAATGAAGTAAACGCAGTCAAACGCTTCAGTAAGATCTAAGCAGAAAATAAGTTTTCTCAAACATCCGCACCGTCATTTATAATTATATCTTATCGTACCGAGAATTCCGATCTAATTAGAAAATCAGTACGTACATACTAATTAATCGGATAATAATCTTCCGATCGCAACTGCACTTTCCCAGAAATATTAGGTACTGAGAAAAGCAAGCACAACTCTGTTTCTTTTCTTTGTTGATCTCTGTCTTTAATCTGCCTATTTAATGCTTGCTTTTTGTCAATAATATGAAGGGTCATTCTAAGTCAAATAAAATATTTACCATATACAAATATGAATTGTTTCTTCGTATTGATATACGAAAACATTACATTTCTTCTTACTTTTAGCATTCTGCTTTTTGAGCTTTTTCTGAATAGTTTTTTGTTCCTAATAACATACTAATACCTAATTATTTCTCAACCAATCTAGAAAAATAATGGACGTGTCAATTTTCAATAAGCTTCCTTTGGCTTAATTCAATAATACGTTTAATTTGACTGAAACCGTTCTTTATTTCCTGCAAAACTGACATAATATACTGAGTGTTAAACAATATATTTTTTTAATTACCTGAGTAGTTAGTCGTAGATAAAATACCTAATACGGGTAAGTCGTGCAAGTTTTCGTAAAAGTAAAGAATTCAGAGTGTAAATTATTACTTTTTAGATTATTTTAAATTTCAAACAATTTAAAATAGTCTATATTAGTGACCATTGAAGTATAGCTGTCACGCAAAGTTAAAAAAATACTTATACAACGTGTTTAAGAAAATAGTAACGTAACTAATCTTTTATTTGACGATCTAAACTACATATAATAGTTTATATAACAGAGGCATTATTTTAATAATTAATTTTACTAGACTAAGTAGCTTCACATGTATCGCGTGAGTGATGTATGAAGAAATGCAAATACAAATCATTTATTGATAACACCAAAGTTACAAGTCAAAAACGTTTATGACAGGTGATAAAGGAAAATGAGGATGCGACTAAGTTTTTTTGCGGATCCCTCAGGGTAAATGTGAAGGAAAAGGTTGATGATGATGATGACGACCTTGTTGGCATAATGCTTAGTCCATGCCGGACTACCAATCAGAAGGTTTCTGGTTCAATTCCCGGCACGGTCAACATCTTTGTGTGGAACTAAATTTGTAGACTATGTAGATATACAATATGTATGTATGTTTATAATATAATTATGTAGTATATCAGTTGTGTTAACAACTATAATACAAACTAGAAATCGTTCAGTATGGGAACCAGCTATGAGAAATGTGTCTTAATATTTATTTTATTTATTATTTATTAAAACTTTGAAGAGTCTTATGAATCCGATAACTTAAACGCTACTTAATTTTTTGAGGTACAATTTTCGCACAGCATAAGTCAATGTTGCACTATACTCGTTGCACAGACTCTTTCCTCTCTTTCTGAAACCACGTTGTACAAGCTACCGGAAAATGTTCTGCGATAGCAGTTTCTCGCTAATCACTTGATAATTTTCAATCAGTAATTGGTCGACAGCACGCAGAGCTGAATTCATGATATGAATCTAATTTCAACATCTTCGTGTTTAGAATGAGTTATAGCTGTCAGATTAGACGTCATAGCATCTATTATTTTTACTAAAGTGACATTGGGAAATGAACGCTTAGATTAAACAGCTATTTAAGAAACTACATATAGTATTTGTTTAGAATGATTTTTAGCTGTTAGATTAGACGTCATAACAGCTATTATTTTTATTGAAGTGACGTTGGAAAATGAGCGCTTAGAGTAAACAGCTATTTAAGAAACTACATAATATAGTATTTGTTTAGAATGATTTTTAGCTCTTAGGTTAGACGTCACAACAGCTATTATTTTTAATGACGTGACATTGGGAAATGAGCGCTTAGATTAAACAGCTATTTAAGAAACTACATATAGTATTTGTTTAGGATGATTTTTAGCTGTTAGATTAGACATCATAACAGCTTTTATTTTTATTGAAGTGGCATTGGGAAATGAGCGCTTAGATTAAACAGCTATTTAAAAAACTACATATAGTATTTGTTTAGAATGATTTTAGCTGTTAGGTTAGACGTCATAACAGCTATTATTTTTAGTGACGTGACGTTGGAAAATGGGCGCTTAGATTAAACAGCTATTTAAGAAACTACATAATTATAGTAATTGTTTAGAATGATTTTTAGCTGTTAGGTTAGACGCCATAACAGCTATTATTTTTATTGGTGTGACGTTGGAAAATGAGACTAAACTGCTATTTAATAAACTAAATAATAATATATAATCTACTTTTGGTAATTTATAATCTACGGATCCCCGACGAGCAATGGGCCATAATCACACACGACTTCGGATATTGCAGTCCTCAAACGCAACGTTTCCTCGTATTATTTTTCTTCACCGTAAAGCGAGTGCAAACCACACATAGCTTGAAAAACAAGTTATTAATATGTTTACCTTAAAAATGAAGTATTTATTAACTGGTTCTTACCAATTAATAATAATAATCTGTTTTTCGACAAAAGAGATTATTATTATTATTATTTATTTATTAAGTTAACCATCAAAGCGTCTATTTGTGGTCACCCATCCAAATATAAAACTACATAGAACGAATTTCGGATTACATCAGTCTGCCTGCTCGCGGTATACTAAAACAAAGCTAACGAATCAATAAACTGTATCTGCACCAATAACTGATACAGAATACCAATTAAAATCCGACATTGACAACTAAATCGTATCTGGCTTAATTGGCGGCCATTGCGATGTTTTCATACTCTATGCTCCGGCTTCCTTTGCTCTATAGTCTATGGTCGAAATGGCGCGCGCGGGGAAATAAATATGTTTCTCGCTGGATATTATATCTTCATTAGCGTACAGTGAATGCATTGATATGTCCACAGGTGGGGGCATTGAAATTGTTGTTTTAGCTTTATATCCGCTGAAAGGATACCGCTGGGTTACGAGTAAAATTTAAAAGGAGAAATTTAGTCTTTATATAGAAAGACTTGCCCCGAAATATTGCCAGCGTTGAACTGGGACAATTTTATTATTATTCTTCTTCTTCGTATGAGCTAAGAGGCCAAGCTATGGTGTCGAGAGTTTTATTTGTATCATATATTTTATCAGAACCAATGACCCAAGAGCTAGCTCTTACCTCAGCCAACGTTTAAGTTTGGCAATTCAGCGAGGTAATGCCGCCAGTATATTAGGCAACATGGGTATGTTGCCAACAAAGCAAACACAGACTAAGGTATAGTTTTTAATTTAAATTTATTAAAATATTTGTATCGGGATATACTTGAATTAGTTAAATTAAAATCTGATTAGAGTTTCATTTAGTAATTGTTTTAATGTTAATTCTGAAGTAAATGGTTCTTTAATACTATTGATCATCTTCTTCATCGTATCAGCTAAGTGGTCAAGCTCAGGTGTCGAGAGTATTCAAGCCGCTCGAAGGCCTCTGACTTGGCTTAACGACTGCTTCTACTAAGACTTACAGCCGAGACCTACAATTTAACGTGTCATCCGACCCACGGTAGCGCCCAGAAGAAAATGCCACTTGAAAAAGACAGTCCTGTGCATGGTCACCCATCCAAACACCGTCCGCATCGACCTTTGCTTAGCTTCAATAATCGCGTCGAATCACCTTTGCTAGCCTAGCTAAAGGCGTTACGAATATAATTAAACTTGACATATTATTAAATCTTTATAATTAGTCCTGGCAATTATTTATTATTCCGCTAATTTGTGCGTGGCCTAGCTGTATTGCGTAATTTAAGTTTAATTTGATTTATATGTTTTTTTTTCGCAATTATATGATTCAATGAATAAACTTTGATACATACCTACCACCTGTAAATTAATTAGGCATTCAATGCCCTTCAATTCAAGTCCCAGACTAAAGTTTTAATGTAATAAAATCAATTCACATGCTAAATTTTCGATTTCCTTTCCTTAATAGAATTCTTTGATTAGTTTTGACCTATGGTACCTCAGTTACCTAATTTGGACTTAGTTTGCATATAAACAGATGTATTGCGCATCAACAATGATATAAGGAATTAAGTTTCCTACTTTGAATTATCGATTTAAATAATAATTCGTCAGCAAAACAATTATATTAATAATAAATACTAGGACACATTTCACACACGGCTGATTAGCCCCATACTGAACCATTTCTAGTTCGTATTATGGTTGCTAACACAACTGATATACATACATATACATACATACATATTATATATAAATACATATTTAACACCCAGACCCACAGCCAACAAATTTAGATAAGCACAAAGATGTTGACCGGGCCGGGAATCGAACCCGGAACCTTCTGATTAGCAGGCCGGCATGGTAACCTTTACGCCAACGAGGTCGTCAAATTTAATACATATATAATTTAATTGAGTACCTTAAAAGACGGGGATATGAATGCCTAAGCGATGGATACATATTTTTGCCTTTTGGGGTTGAAACTTTGGATGGAGCCCCAACGCTCGTAACTTCTTTAATGATCTTTCCAATCGGCTGGTGGACAGAACAAATGACCCAAGAGCTGGCGCTTACCTTAGCCAACGTTTAAGTTTGGCAATCCAGCGAGGTAATGCCGCCAGCATTTTAGGCACCTTACCCGCGGACACTGGCTTGGGATTAATTTACTATATGTAAGGGTTTTTATTTTTTTATTATTGTGTACTTCGTTTGTTTTTTCATTTATTTGGCCTAAAATAAACACAATGGTATAATTAAATTTAACATGTCAAAAATATATAAAATATGTAATGTAATGCATATGTAGTATATCAGTTGTGTTAGCAACCATAATACGAACTAGAAATGGTTCAGTATGGGTTTAACCAGCCGTGTGTGTAAAAAATATTAACATAGCATAAGCAGCTCACATAATTATGCTCCCACTGCTGGGTTTGGGGCCTTCTCTCACAAGGAGAGAGATAGGCCATTTCCATCACGCTCGCCAAGTGCGGTTTGGCGGATGACACACGTCTTCGATAATTGCAGTGCTAAAATATATCTGTTTCATCACGATGTTTTCCTTTAGGTACTGCAAAGTCTACAAATAACCTAAAAACAAGTAATTACAAAGTGTAGGGTCGGGATCGAACTTGGGACGCTCAGATTGAAAAGGAGACGTTTTCATCGAAGCCACACTTGCCTTTACTTTAATCAAATCAAAATCAAAACAAAACTTTCTTAATTAGACTACAAAGAGGTCCATGGGTTAATAAATACAACCTCATAACTAATTCCAGTGATAGTATATGGTGAAAAAGAAGAATAGGAATAGAGAAAAAACCTGTCATGAACAAAATCATGACTGAGGTGACTCTGAGTGAACTTTTTTTTTATCCTTGATACCTACTCGTATCACGTTAGCGTTTGACTACAGCTAGCCTGAAGATAAGCTGCGCTGCAGTCTACGGTGTGACACGCTTACCTAGAATATACCAATTAACTCTACTTTTGAAGGCCCCCGGATGATACCTCTCTGGAAACAGAGACTCAGGTAGTGAGTTCCAAAGCTTCGCTGTCCTCACAAAAAGGTCGACGCAAAGCGTTTTGTACGAAAGTTTGGAACTTCAACTCTGTATCGGTGTCTCTTCACTGACTCTCTGTTCGCTCTGTAGTAGAACGGAGATAGTGGAATCAAATTATGAAGTTCCGGAGAACACTCCCCGAAACATCAGAAGGATGGTTTACACAATTTAATGTTGGCATGTAACTTCGTTAGTTCAATCCAGCACATTAACCCATTATTATTTATCCATCTATTATCGCCATTCTGCATCGTCATTAGCCGAATAATGCGGTCCAACGCTCTATCGATTTGAATATTAAAACATCGATTAAACCGGGCGGATAATCGATTTAGTGCCCATTGTTTGACTTCCGGCGACCACCGTATTAAGCCTATAATTAAAGAGTTTTAATTAAAATCCCTTATTTCAATGATAATTTTGTTTAAGGTATGCATTGTTTTGATGACTGTTCTGTTTAATAAATTAAAACTTAAAGTAAATAACAGACTTATAAAGGAGTTCAGAGAGTTATTAATCTGGAAATTCTCGTGCTTATCTTTGTACGTTTTCATAATAAAATATAAAAACTATATCTATCTTTTTCATCTTGATGGATAGACCTTTCTTATATTTTAATGTTTTGACTGTAGTATTGTGTGTGTATATTGTATTATATATTTTGTATTTATTAGATATTATGCAATTATTTTGTTAAAATATATTACTCGTATGTATATATTTTAATTCACATATACACTTATATTATTACATCTCGTCTTTAAGTTCACTCTTCGTGTACTTTCTTGATATCGGTCGCCTGGAAGAGATCGCTTTAAACGATAAGTTTGCCAGTTAAAGGACGAAGTATTTCTGTAATTTGTTCTCTTTAATTAATGTGGGTGTTTTAATAAAGTGTTTATCTATATATATATCTAGTTATCTATCAATTATTTAAATTGAAATTGCTCTAACAAGTCTAGTTTGAACTAGTGTCTAGTTGATACTACCAAAACTAATAACGGAAATGCAAACGTAATAATAATATGCAAAACGTTGTCATGACACTGAATTAAAATTGGGTCACCTTCGTAAACAGACTAATTTAAATGTATTGGAATAAATCGTTTCAAGTTTTAGACATAAATATTTATAATAGCTATCTATTGTTACCGTGCACAATTATCTAACCCATCTTCTTCTTCTTTATATGAGCTAAGTGGTCAAGCTCTGGCGTCGGGAGTTTTCAAACCACCCGAAGATCTCTGACTTGGCTTAACGACTGCTTGTACTAAGACTAACAATCGGGACCTACAATTAAACGTGTCATGCGACCCACGGTAGCACCCAGATAAAAATGCCACTTTTAAAAGCCACAGTCTTGTGCGCTCGGTCTTTCATCCAAACACCGTCCGCATCGACCGTTGCTTAGCTTCGATGATCGCGTCAGATCACCTTATCTAGCCGAGCTACATACGTACTACGGAACCTAACCCATTAAACTTTGTTATAATCAAGAAATCAAAATGCTTGGGATATTCCTAGCTCAACGTTTCAAGATTACCAATCAAGATCAACGTGGTAATGCTGCCAGCTTGTTGGGCATACTGCCCTCTGGTAGTGGGCTTCTGCTTTTGGATTAGTTTTAGTTATTTATCTAAAACTAATCGAAATTGTTTACTTCTTATAGTAAGTTCGTATGTAATAAAGACGTTATAAAAAAGGAATTTTAACTTGAAACAAAAAATATATATTTATGAAAAAAAGTATTTACCTACATCGTAGTAAATACCAAATAAATACAATAAAGAATGTTTAATTTTTATTACAAAATAAGATGTATCTTATAAAGAGTGGATTATCTGACCTTAATCTCATTATTTGCTACCTAGGTAGGTAGGTTTTATACCTAGTTTTTGTTCAATGTAAACCCGTATAATATTAAACACAGCAGATCGTCCCGGCTTCGCTCGGGCTATGTAATATTCTAAGTTGCAAAGAGAAACAAAATATAGTCTATGTTACCCAGGGAAAATGTAGCATCCCAACGGTGAAATAATTTTTCAAATCGGTCCAGTAGTTTCGGAGCCTATTCGCGTCAAACAAACAAACAAAGAAAAAATCAAACTTTTTCTCTTTATAATATTGTATAGAAAGGCATTTTTAATGAAATAACTGCATAATTAAGATTTCGCAAGGAACCTGACTTGCACTGCAAAAAGGAGGGGGCTGCTAGGAAAAAACATTTATCTATTTATCTACATAGATATATAAATATACTTTTAAAATACTCTAGCAATGCTTACGTTTGGTAAACATAATTTGGACCATTAGGAAGTACATTTCTAACTACTTACTAACAAAGCACCGAAGCATTTATGCCCCATAACTAAGGTGAACCAAGATTAAGTAGACGCAGATGCGTGACTGTGAAGAATAAATAGTAAAAGTAAAACTCTACGGAACCATTACCGTCAAATAATAAGCAGCCGTATAGATATATAGCCATATAGATCCGAGATCCGAAAGATATAGGCCATTCTTCACCACGCTGGACAAGTGCGGGTTAGTAGATGACACACGTCTTTGAATTTTGTGTTCCCTAGGTTTCTTCACGATGTTTTTCTTCATGTTATGAGCGAGTGTAAATTTCATACATATTTTGGAAAAAAAATATTGGGGTATAAAAAACAGTTTAGTACATAGCAAGGAAGATAATATTGTTTTATTCCACCAAACTAATATGTATTGGTTTCGATTTTTGGTATCACACGAAAAAGAAGAAAAGCTGCAATCAATAAATGTTGTATGAGCACAGAATCACAGTGTTTCAGAAAATTGTAAAACTTCCGCGTAGAAAACGGTCACACTTACATTATTATTAAAAGTTGGGATGCGCGCGTGGATCTCGTCGGCGACGGTCCGTGTAACACTCGCCCCTGAAGATGGTGCTCGGAAAGCACCGAAATTGTTGGACTCATTCCATCATTTAATAATAAGTAAGTGTGACCGTTTTCAACGCGAAAATATTAACATGCCTTACGTGAACAGTTTACAATATTTAAGTTTAAAACTATTAAATATCATATAAAGAATTACCAGAAAGAGTCTCTGCTCTTTCTTCCTCAGTCGATGAGTTAACCTTAGAATTTCACAGCATTAGTTTCAGTACTCCAAAATAGAACTAAGTGGATAGGGCTAGGTGGTCCCATTTAATGGGCGAACTGGTATTTCAGCCTTGGTTTTGTTACGACTTTGTTTTGAAGCGATGACAGTTCAGTCTGGCGAGCGGCCGCCTCTCGTACCGAAGGTCGGGGGGTTCGATCCCCGCCAAATAACTCGAGCTTTTGTGTTTAGGCATTTTCTAGTGCTCGTCTGGCTAGAAAACACCCTCACGTTGAAAAATCTGTCGCCAAACACCTAGCAGTATGTTCCGGCAATTAATCTCTCTCAATTTACAGTTTTAAGTTATAGTTATCACTTTATATTTATAAATATTTACTAGAAATATATGACGAGAAGGACTTACTGGCTTCGAATAATAAATATAGGACCATTTAAAAAAAACAGGTGTCAGATTAGCCAAAGTACAAAAACAAGAAATGTATAATAAAATAATGATGTTTAATAAACTACCCCGTCAAGTAATTGAATTGCCACACGCCAAATTCAGAACAACACTGAAACATTTTTTTCAAGATCATCCACTGTACTCCTTAAAGGAATTCATGACTATGCACCTAGTGAAATCTTTATTTAAGTTGACTGAATAGATTTTAATTAGTTATATTTAATTTTATTTTAATAGATATAAGTAATAATAATGTATATGTAAGTAATAATGTATATAATGTAATTGTCTATTTTAAATCCAATGTAAATCTGAATATAATGAATGACTTGCCAAATGCGACGAGATGTTGTAAGACCAATAAATTATTTATCTTTATATTTATCTTTTTTTTGTTCTCAGCGGGTCCTCCATCCGGTCCCCCCGTGGTGCGATGCCAGCTGCGGAAACACAAGCCGAACCGCAAGCCCCGGACTCCGTTCACGACACAGCAACTCCTCGCTCTGGAGAAGAAGTTCCGTGACAAGCAGTACTTGAGCATCGCTGAACGGGCAGAGTTCTCATCCAGTTTGAGGCTAACTGAAACACAGGTATAAAAAGCTTTTAACAATATTTGAGTTCTCATCCAGTTTGGACTAACTGAAACACAGGTATAAACGGCTTTAAACAATATTTGACGACCTCGTTGGCGTAATGGTTACCATGCCGGACTGCCAATCAGAAGGTTCGGGGTTCGATTCCCGGCACGGCCAACATCTTTGTGCTGAAATAAATTTGTTGGCTGTCGGTTTGGGTGTTAAATATGTATGTATGTATGTATATTTATTTATTTATGCATTAAGTTTAACCAATATTGATCCAAACTTAAGTCATTGTATATGCAAGTACCTATCTAACATCTAAAAGTTCATACTAATATCACATTGATTTTCTATTAAAATACGCAAACAAGAGTAAATTTGGTTGGTTAATCTTGAGACGCTAATCTTGTCATTTTCTTACACGTGGGTTTGCGCTTAATCACAACCTTGTCTTGAATACCGCTAGATTATATTTTTTAAGAAACAGGACGTTTGGCAATGAATGCCACATCTTAACATTTGATTAATATTTACCTTTTCCATTTCCAGGTGAAAATCTGGTTCCAAAACCGCCGAGCGAAAGCAAAGCGATTACAAGAAGCTGAGATTGAGAAGCTCAGGCTATCAGCTCGACCGCTCTTACCCCCTTCATTTGCCTTATTTGGAGGGGGTGGGGCTCCACCTCTTTTCGCGGCCATGGCAGCCGCAACCAGGCCTCAGTTGAGCTTCCTCGGAGGCCCTCCGAGTCACCAACATGCAATAAACATGAACATACTGAACTCTTTGCAGCCGCATTGACGGTTGGACCACGCGGATACGCGTGAAAGGGAGCCTCCCTCGTAATATCTGTCTATTAAATGGACTGGCAGTGTCTAGTATACAGAGTGAAAAGAAAGAAGAATGAAACTAAAGATTTGAAGTGAGATAGACTTACATGGACAGCTCAGTGTATTACGTAACATTTGTATTTTAAATGGATGGACAGTGTCTAACATTAAGAAGTGTAAAGAAAGATGAAGAATACGTTATAGACAAAATCGTTTAAAGTTTTGATTTGAAATGAACTTATCCGGTTAGCTCTGTGAATTTTATCGCTTTGAAAAGTTTATTCTTTCCCTACGCGTTTTCAATAGGAGCTAGTGAGAAAAAATAAACAGGAACATATAAATAAGGCAATGTGTAGGTACTTAAAAGAATAGAAAACAGAAAGTTAATGAAAAAGACTTCAGCGTAATTTAAACTTACTTTAAACTTTGATTAATTCCTATGATTTGAACTAAGTGACGTAGAAATCAGTAATAATTTCAAGTGTTTCTATATTTTAATATCCAACCATGTGATCATGTAGATGATTGCTAAATATATAGTATATGTAAAGCTTGAGTCAATAAATAAATCTTCGAATGTTCATGTCCTCTCACTTGTATAACCAAAGGTTTGAGAGCAGGTGGAAATGAACCTTTAAATGAGTTCTTTATTGACGCAATATACTTGCGTCAATAATTATCCGATACAAACTGGCAATTGTTTTACATTGTTAACAGTATTTCCAAGACCTCGTGTATTTCAAGTAGATTGATTATATTTTAAAAGCTTTTCTTAAAGTGACACTGAACTTTTGAATATCTGATAATACTTACGACAAATTTAATTATCTAACATGGATTCCTGCTAAAAACCCGTAGATCTATAAATTTAAAACTACTTTTAAATAAAAATAATTGGTAAACTTATTTTGTTTTCGTCACGATAGCTTTGATAGGGTACGGGGTTACTGGTAATAAACATTTAAGGGCGATATTGAAATACCTAGAACAACTTTAAATCTTAAGCTTTACTTCAGACTTAAGAAGAAGAATAAGATAAACTATAAAACATTAGGAAGAAAAAATAACAGGTGTAAAAATTATGCAATCTGTTAAGGATCTATGAAGTTTTTGCTCAAATAATGCTTATTTTTGCGATTTCTTCCGAAGTTACAATACAAAAGTCCTAGTCGAAAGCAAGAAACACCATAATAAAAAACTACCAACAAAGGCTATTTACTGGTAACTCTGTATATTGTAAAAAATATTGAAAGACTTTGTAATATTAATAATTATAATTGTTTAAGACTTTATATAATGTAAATAGTAGTACCTAATTATGTAATTGTAATCGTATCTAAGTTTATTGTCAATTTTCCGGTCTGTAGATTTTTTATAACGAATAAACTGAGTATTTTAACAGATTTCTTTCAAACTTTCTAGCTAAATACTATAAAACTGTATTTCAGGTTTGTAATAGTTCTAAAAATCATCCTTTATTTATCTATTACTAGTATTCCGCCCCGGCTTCGCACGTTATTATGTTACTCGGATATAATGTAGCTATCCAACGGTGAAATATTTTTTCAAACCGGTCCAGTATTTTCGGAGCCTATTCGCGTCAAACAAACTAACAAACAATCAAACTTTTCCTCTTTGTAATAACAATATATGAACAATGATCAATTCATTTATTATTTCTGCTTAAAATAAGTCAAAAACACATAATACTTTATTTATAGCAGTTTCTTTTGTACATATTTAATGGCGCGTCCTAATTGTAATTTATAATTATTATTACTGAAAAACATCCTATTAATTTATAATTTAATTTAAGTATAATAACATATTTCTAGAAATGAAAACTGAATTTCTTTTTTTTAATAATTGTAAATCATAATTAACTGTACAAAAATAGAGATAGTTTAATCATATAAAATATACACATTGATTTATTTGCAAGTTAAAATGATCAGCATTCATTATTAATTATTAATATTCAGCGTTGAATATTAACTACTACTCATATAATAAATTGTAAATTATTAATTAAATTATAAATATTAATAACTCATTTCATTGTTTTATTCCTGAATACATTACCCTAATAAATAAGTAATTAATTTATAAATGGAAAATTAAAAATATATCTTTTTAAATAAAATTTGTTTGTTAATGGAAAAGAAAGTGAGTTTCTTTATTATGTTTGCTTGTAATGAAAAAAAGCGAGTGTGGCTCGGTGGTAATAACGTCCGATTTTCAATCAGACGGCCCCTGGGTCAATCCCGGCCCTACACCAATGACTTGTTTTTCAAGTTATGTGTGGAATTGCACGTGCTTTACGGCGACGGAAAAAATCGTAAGGAAACCGGTATGTTTGAGGACCACCATATCCGGAAACGTGTGTCATCCGCCAACCCGCACTTGGCCAGCGTGGTGGATAGTGGCCTATATCTCTCCTTGTGAGAGAAGGCCCCTAGCCATCAGCATTTTATTAACATGATATAAACAGGATTTTTTAACAATTTGTATCTACAATTATGAAAATCAATTCGTAATTCGATCTTCGTTTTACTATGATACTCATACGTATGTTAATCATACAGGAAAACATCGTGATACACCACCATTGTTTAAAAATTTCCATTACCTATATTTTTTATCCTGGCCAAGCAGTGACACCGCAGATGGCAACCAGCTAAATAAATAAAGTCAGTCAACACCAGTTTTCTCCATCTGCCTCTGTACCATGACCGACTCATTTTTCAGCGACTTTCCTGTCCCTACCTCGCTAATTGGTAGCGTCAGCAAATAAAAACTGGTCATTCCATAATTGATGTTAATACTTTATAATGCACGGATTTGTATGCGGTGCGACAGCTGCAGTTTGTAGTGATGGAAAAAGGTAGGCGTGGATTTACAGTCTTGAATTAGATTTGCTGGTAGTCTCAGTCTTGCTGGCAGAGATACGTAGAAATAGTAATTTCTAACCAGATTTGTTTCACTTTTTGAGTGTTATCAACAGGTGTAGTTAATAACACCCTGGCTGACGTGACTGGTCATATGCCTATTTAATAGTGTAGATATCATCAATGGTTCAAGACTCAACACCATTTTCATTACATCTTGACGTAAAAAAATGGTGTTGATCGCATTTAATACATAAAACAACCTAACGCCAAAAGATTTTTAAACCGCGATAAAGAATAATAAGTTAATATGTAATTTGTTAATAAGGAGCAGCTGAATAGGATTTATTAATAAGATTTATAAGGAAAGGTTTATTGGATACGACTTAAAAAAGGTATGTGTTAAATGAAATAGTCCTCTTCATTAATTTCTGTAGTAATAATTGTGTCTACGGAAAGTCTTGTCAACTTTATAACGCCATTTGTTAGCTGTCGGTCTGGGTTTTAAATATGTATCGATATAAAGAATTTATGTATATGTAATTCAGTTGTGATAGCAACCATAATACAAACTAATCATGGTTTAGTATGGGGCTAACTAGCCGTGTGTGAAATGCGTCCTATTTTTTTATATATATATTTTTCAAGCCCACGAGACTTTTTAGTTAAACCTTTTCCCATCACTAAAGCTACCACGAGCCGCGAGATCGTTAATTACTCATTTATTTATTTACCAAAATGGCCGTTTATTGCTATACGCCACCGGTGATTCATTGTAATTGGTCATTCCATTCGGAACGATGGCGACTTCGCTTACTATTTACAGAATGACCAGCTTAACTTGAGCTCTGTCATACGCCATTGAAAAAAGCTATGAGAAGCTTCCGTATAAAGCCGATTGCACCCTTATCCGAGCGGAGGAAAGAAGCCTTATTATGATGATATCGATATCAAATGATATGCAACAAGACATGTGTCATCCGCCATCCCGCACTTAGCCTGGTGCCAAGTACGAGAGGTAATCAACCACAGCGTGGTGGATTATGGCCAATATTTCTCTCTTTGTGAGAGAAGTCTCCGAGTTCTCCGAGAGAACATTAGTGGACAAGCAGTCCACTATATATTCCCACTGCTTATAAATCAGACCATACGCATAAAGCATTGCTTATTGTAGATCATACGCATAAAGCATTGCTTATGCTTTACGCGAATGGTCTACAATAAAGATGGCAGGGCATTTTTTGACTCAATGTATATTAATTACAGTTGGTACAATAGTTGGTAACTTTTTTCAGTTTTAAACACAAATTTTTAGTATTATTAAGATTATTTTTAGTAGACCTTTTGAATATGTACAGTTTTAAACAGTGATAACTATAGGGTACATTTATAATGTAACTGTTCTTGTATATTTGGTGCAAATAAATGATTTATTTATTTATAAAAAAAAAATCTATACTGCTGAAAAATCTGTCGTCAAATACCGAGCTGTGAGTTCTGGCGCCTCCTTGAGAGCCAGCATTTCCAGACTAAACATGCAAAATGAAGTTACGCACCCTGTAAAATAATATAAAATCAATATGTAGGTGAATTGCGATCAAGCGCAAGCCCATAAAGAGTTAAAAAAAAATTGTCAGGAAAAACACGAAAATATCTCCTTAATTTGATGATTGACGACCTCGTTGGTGTAATGGTTACCATGCCGGAGTGCCAGTCAGAAGGTTCCGGGTTCGATTCCCGGCGCGGCCAACATCTTTGTGCTGAACTAAATTTGTTGGCTGTCGGTCTGGATGTTAAATATGTACGTATATGTAGTATATCAGTTGTGTTAGCAACCATAATACGAACTAGAAATGGCTCAGTATAGGGTTAAATAGCCGTGTGTGAAAAAAAAAATACATATTTCTAACTGAACTATATTACTTACGTAGTAGCATAGATAAATTATTTTTAATTTTATCTATGGTATTAGTAATACCTCAGTGGCTAAATACGCGTTATAACCTCCATGTTTATGTTACATACAAGTGTTTCTACCACACATATTACGCCCCTAAAGGAAAATAAAAATAGTTTATTACTTTGTAAGCCCTTATTAATGTAACGGCGTATTTTTTGTTGTAATGTAGTATCTCATTATGGTTGGAAACCGATGAAAGTCCGAGTTAATTGGTTGCTGACCACCAAGCGTGGATGCCTGCAGTGACAAGACGGGAATTCGTAATTCGGTGACATTATACTTACTGTGGTACGTGGGGAAAGGGGTAAAGTTAACCCTTAAATGGACAATGTCGTTTTTAAGCAACATAAAAATCACACATTAATTTGACCTTCATTATTTTTTTTTTAATTTTGCGCAATGTACTTTATAAACAACACTCACATTATTGCAAAAAATGTATATTAAATTCATGTCTAGATTTTTTTACTATTTTTCCTAGACAGTAATACATGTCTATTACACAAATATATTTTTTTAAAACGTGAAACAATAATCGTCCATTTAAGGGTTAAGTATAAGCAAAAATAAAATAGCCCTTTCTTATAATACGGCTGATTATCCCGATACTAAAACATTTCTAGTTTGTGTTATGGTTGAAATAAAATGAAATGAAATGAAATGAAATGAAATAATTTTATTTGCGTAGCCACAGGTAATATAAAAACATGGAAAATAATATAAAATGTCCCTTGTAGGCTACCGCATATGCGGTGTGCAAAAGGTCAATTAATTAGTTAGGTAATTTATAAGTTAATTGTACTCCACTATTATTTTACAGCTAAGCAATAATATTTAAAAGAAATGTCAAAAGATTATAAGTATACAATATCAAAAAAAAAAAATGTAAATACAATATCTAACAAAAAAAAAAAACTAGCTAACTGGGTTGGCACGTCGACCCGAATCGGATCTTGGCCTCCGATACTAATAGACGCCACTGTTCTCGGTCCTGTGCCTTCTCCTGCCACTGTGTGACCTGAAGATTGCACAGGTCTTCCTCCACTTGGTCTATCCAATGAAATGACTTAATTTATTTGCGTAGCCACAGGTAATATAAAAACATGGAAAATAATATAAAATGTGCCTTGTAGGCTACAGCATATGCAGTGTGCAAAATGTCAATTAATTAGTAAATTTATAAGTTAATTTCCCACTTTGATTTACAGCTAGGCAATAATATTTAAAATAAATGTCAAAAGATTATAACTAACACAATTGATATACTACATAAATGTTCATACAGACATACTTTATATAGATACATATTTACACCCAGACCGTCAACAAATTTAGTTCAGCACAAATATGTTGGCCGTGCCGAGAATCGAACCCGGAACCTTCTGATTGGCAGTCCGGCATGGTAACCATTACTATGGGTATGAATTAATATGGGTCCTAAAAACATGAATAAATAAATTTATTATTATTATTACGCCAACGAGGTCGTCATATTATGCCACTTTACAGTTATTTTTTTTATACATATATAGTACGAGTAGCTTGTTGCTATGGGTATTTTTTCAGTTTGTCAGAAAAGTTTTAATGTTATCAAATTAAAATTATTTCGTTGTTGCAATAATAACAGGGATCAGAATACTAGAGCGGATTGCTGAATCCCATACAATGACTTGATTTTCTTGTTATTTGTGGATTTACACTCGCTTTACGGCAAAGAAAAACATAGTGAGGAAACTAAATCGTTTGAGGACCACAATATCCGAAGACGTCTGTCTTTCGCCTACCCACTTTTAGCCAGCGTGGTGCCTATATCTCTCTTCTCAAGAGAGAAGGCCCCCAAATTCCAAGGGTCCCAGTCCCACAGCTATGGGAACGTATAGTCGGCTGCTTATGCTATGCTTTATTCGCTCGCTTCTTTTTAATTCGCTCTTTTCCTTGGCTCGGCTTAAAATTATTTCTTGAAATTCGTATTTAACTATTAAAGTACATAACAAGAAAGTAGACCGTTGACTATTAAAATTTATTTCCCCATTTTGTTTCGCTAATTATAGCCAAAAACGTGCTCTTTATTTCTATAATTTGTCATAATTATAAAAGAAACTTTACGAGTAATATCACATAATTACTTTTGAATACACGAATTAAACATATTTGGGTTATCTGATGGCGTGCCTGTAGGTAACCCTTTCGCCCGTTTTCGTCCTAATTTAGATTCCTAGCATTTTATTTAGTAGAAATAGTAAGTTTGCAGATGTATAACTAGCATTATTTAGTAGAAAAAAACCTAAACTTATCTAAAAATATATATTATATATGTAATATATATATAATATTTAGATTACCAAAATACCGAAATTTACCGATTTACCAAAATTTAAACGTAAAATCTATTCCCTTTTAAATGATTCTTTTGTTGTAATATAATGTTTAAATTATTGTGCTTGAAAATAAATGTATGTAAACTTAGTTTAGGTACTTACTAATCTTTTGGTATTTTATTAAAATATATATCTTAGATCATGATTTGTACACATTTGATAAGGATATAATCTAGAACGAAACAATGTATAAATGTTTAGGTTGATTTAAGGTTGTATTCTGTTTTCTGTTCCTTATTAAATAAATAAAAGAAACAGTATGCTTGTTTTCTACTACTGAAGCCGTTTCTATAACCGACTTTATATGATACTAGCAGATCGTCCCGGCTTCGCACGGGCTTTAAAATAATCTAAGTTGCAAAGAGAAACAAAATACTACTTATATAGCCTATGCTACTCAGGGATAATGTAGTAGTTTCGGAGCCTGTTCGCGTCAAACAAACAAAGAAAAAAAAACTTTTCCTCTTTACAATATTGGTACCTATAGAAGTATCCCGCTATCCTCACATACTAATAAAACTAGCATTTTGACGTGACAACGTCTTAAATTAGGTTGCGGCTGGGAGTCACTTATGAAAAAGTGTAACGCCCGGTAACGTTACGATGAGTCACCGAACGAGACAGAGGCCCGCCGAATGCCTTGCGTCTCTCTCCCACTCAACTATGATCGGTCTGCCGCTCGCGCAGCACGCGGCAGACGTTGTCACGTAAAATCTTCGCCCGTAAAACCGACTTTACAGGCAACCATTTTTTTTGGTTTATAAACAAATAACTCTGATCTTTTGAAATATGTACCTAATGGTAAGTCCTATAGAAGCCGCTAACGTTAAGTTAACTCATGACTGCTGGTACTGGGACCTACAATGTAACGTGTTCTCCGAGCCAAGGTAGCGCCCAGATGAAAACACCACTTAAAAGCGACAGTCTTTTGCATGGTCACCCATCCGACACCGTCCACATCGACCGTTGCTTAGCTTCGACGATCGCGTCAGATCACCTTAGCTAGCAGAGCTATGAGTAGAGGCGCTACGAAAGAGTAAATCTCTTCTTCAAATCTAGAGTAATTAGGTTGCTTCTAGGCAAGCGTGTAACATCTTAGACCACAGTTAAGCGTAACATAAGGCAAGCTGCGGTCAAACGTAAGCTTAATCAGCAATAAAAAAAAAGTAACAAATACAAGCACAAACTTTCGCCTTTATTATACCAGTATGATATTGTGCCCTCAGGGCTGGGTTGGTCAGTTATGACAAAATATGAAAGACGATCTGTCGGGGCGCGGCCGGCGGCTGATGTTTTAATTAGACCTGAGGCAACGCAGTTAGCTGCTTGCCAATTGGAGGTGTAGGGCTGCCACTTGCAACTATTTTTCAACCACAACTCAACTTAAATAAAAAAAAAATCAAAATAGGTACTTTAATTAAGTAGGTGCTTAAATTTAGTATGAGTAATAAGAAAAAAAAAACAATAAAAAAATATAAAGTTAACAAAAAATTATGTAAGGCTGGCAACTTGCAACAATTTTTCAACCACAACAATTTTTCAAACATATTTATGTGTTAAATTTATAATTTTTTATTCTTTTCTTTTCTTATCACTTATACTAAATTTAAACAATAACTTTTTTTAAATTAAGTAGGTATCTAAAATGATTATAACGCAATTATTGCAGTCAATTCCAATCAAAGATACTCCCCATCTTTGTTATACAAGCTTCCATGCTTAGTTTGGAGATGCATGCTCATTCAATGTAGCTTTTAATACCAAATATGTAAAAAAATATAGGTACATAAGAAACGTTTTGCTACCAATTGTAAGAATACTAACCGTCTAAATAAATGATTTGATTTTTTAAAGGATTTTGTAAAAAGAACTCAGAAAATTTACTTTTGAAATGGACTGGAGAATCTTTTGAGGACAGTTAAAATTATCGCAATCTGTAGTAGATATGTCTTATATATATTATATGTATGTAGTTTTTACATATTTGATATTTGAACTACAGTAGATTCTATTCTATGGACGATTTTTTTAATATCGGAAAAATATATATATGAATCATGTTTGTCGTGACATGTAATTGTTGAATATTATTATTATTTTATTAGGTATTCATATTGACATTATTACATATTGACATTTATTACAAATTAATTGTATTTCATATCGTATTTTTTAAATTTTTGACGTATAATTGGTATAATTCGACGACCTCGTTGGCGTAAAGGTTACCATGCCGGTCTGCTAATCAGAAGGTTCCGGGTTCGATTCCCGGCCCGGTCAACATCTTTGTGCTTAACTAAATTTGTTGGCTGTGGGTCTGGGTGTTAAATATGTATGTATATATAATATGTATGTATGTATATGTAGTATATCAGTTGTGTTAGCAACCATAATACGAGCTAGATATGGTTCAGTATGGGGCTAACCAGCCGTGTGTGAAAGTGTCCTAAAAAATTGAATAATTATCAATAAATGGTTTATCTTGAGGCCAAATTTCCAAACTAAGCATGGAAGTTTGCTAATTTTTTTTTTTGTAAGGCTGCTAGTTTTATTTTAAAAAAAACGTATACAAAAATCATATTGTATACGTTCCTGCCAACCCTACGCATTCCTCGGTTAGTTACTTCTTAGCCAAGTAAATTGTTTCACGCCCATCCAGTGTCCGCGGACCTCTTCATCTGGCGGTCAGATTGAAACCAGCGGAGTGTGTACCGATAGTGACAACTACAAATTAACCACGCAGATTTACTTGTGTTACAAACAGCTTTACAGACACGCCTTAACCTTGTCTGAAGAATTAAATCAATTGGAAAGCTGAATATTAGGATATAAAGCTGAGGTCAGCTTTATATCATCCATTCCTTGTGGAGATTCCAAAATCCGTACGCAACGATTTAACTCCACATTCATCATGCGTACTGCTAAGGAATGGAATGGATTGCCTCCTACTGTGTTTCCTGAAAAATATAACTTGGATCTTTTCAAGGCGAGAACAGATTTCTTCTGGATCAACGTGCTTCATCTTCGGCCACAGCTTCGCTTACCATCAGGTGAGTTGGTGGCCAAGCCAGGCCTGTGTCACTCCGCGTGTAGGTGTTAAAAACATACCTACGGGCGGCGGCCACTGCGCAAAGGGCCAATCTATGTAGCTCTTTCAATACCACAGAATAATAACTAGTACTACGTATAACCATGTACAACGTATTATGAACCGTAGCATAGTGAATTAAGGCCCATATTCCTTTGAAAAGAAATTGGTAGGTAACGAAATGATCACGAGCTCGACTGTACCGCGAGCTAAATTAAATCATATTGTTTATCAGATTGAGTTCATATTTCTTTGAAAACCATTGCGAAGTGAAGCTTCTGTACGAAGTACAAGTTATTATTCTGTGGCCAAGCGTAGATCTATTCCATATAAAAAAAAAAAAATTAATATATAGCTGAATATTATTACTAATTTAGTTTTATCTGTAAATATAATACTCACATGATGATATCGAGAAAGTTTAAAAGCAATATACTCGAACTGTTCTTTGCGGTATCTAGTTAAAAGAAGTAATCTACGTTGAAGTCGTACAAAGTAATGAGTATTCTTTGTTTCTTGTTTAATTATTTTGCTGTAGAGGTGACGTAGAATAGAGGGTTTTGTTTTTTGTACAATATATTTAATTTACTTTCAACACGTTGGTCGTTTAGAAGAGAGATTTTTATCGATTGGAAAGCTGGATAAAATTTAAATGTTAAAGTTTCCTTATAATTTGCGTCAATACAGAGTAAACTCTATATAACGACAATACAAATACAAACCATTTAGTGATAAAACCAAAGTTACAAGTCAAATAATATGATATCATTACAAAAGTATATATCGATGTATCAATGTCAATTTTCAATTCAAATTCTAATAATATAATATCATTACAATAGTACATATAATATGATATTATTTAAATGTGAATATTCACATCACCCGAAACACAAAGTCGAAACAGACACTGGCTTTTGTTAACACTTTTATATCAATCGTGTCAATTCTCAATATGAAAAGTAGCACAAGATCTTGTAGGAAGCTAGCCAGCTGAGCACAAGAAAATGGAAAAAATGTTGTACTATGTGCAAAAAAATTTACATAATTTACAAAATTTCGTTCAGCTGATTGAGAGTGAAGATGAAAAAAACAAACACACAGATTATATCATATTAGAAGTTTGTGCAAACAAAGCTACTGGGAGAATAATAAAATTCTTGAAATGCTTTAGCAGTAGAATAGATTAGAATATTTTTATTCATCAAAAGGTATCATAAGAAAAAACCATATGTTGTAGATAGGGTTTTTTTCTTAAGAAGTCCATACTGTTTCTTGTTATTCATATTAATTGCATTTGTAATAGGATACCTTATGATGAATAAAAATATTCTATTCTATTCCACTGCTAAAGCACTTCGAGAATTTTATTATTCTCTCAGTAGCTTTATTTTCACAAACTTCTAGTAATCTCTAATTATAGTACAGTAGAAAACGCACTACTTAGATCCCTCCTAAGATATCTTATAACATTTTAATTTCCCTTCACTTGAAGTAATTATAAGTAAATCGCAGTAGTAAGTTATCAAGCCCATGTTTCATCCTGCGCAAACCAATTATCGAGGCCGATTACTTCTCGCGATTAATCGATTCGATTCGATTCGATTTTAATAATCGATTCGGACCAGTGCCCGATGAGTTATGCTTATATTTGTTTTAACGATCGGTTTTTTCGATTCTTTCCATTTTTGCATTTGCTGATAATTTTTATAAGGAGTTTTAAAGTTGTCTTGTTCTTATTACAATTTAATTTATTATTTAGACGCTATTGTACCAAGTTTAGACGCACTATACAAATTTGTGCAAATCGCCTACACGTCCAGAAATGGAATTTCCACGAAATAAATTTACATAAAATCATTTAACACAAAAACAAGGGAAAATTGTTCCAAAACGTGGAACGCACTTGTTTGCAAATTATTATACGTTTCATATCTGTAGTATTATTAATCTATGGTTACAACGCGTATGATATGTAGTTGTCACTTTTCGGTCACCTACAAACAACCAGATCGTATCAACCAATGCTTTATATCAGTTAAACACACCGTCTAAGTATGAACAGAGATTCACATTCCCTCACAACTAACCAGCTTTTCTTATTTAATTGTAACAATTCAAAAAAGGCCGACAAAACTTTTACAAGCTTTCTCGCAAATGGCTAATTCTTCGCGAATGCTTACAAAAAGCTCGCTACAATCGTCTCTCCATAATGTACCGAACTTGTTGTATGGCTTTCCACGTACCTTACCACTGTGTCTCCAAGTATACGGACAGCAAACGAAGAGGAAAACTATAGGATAAATATTTTTACGCTCTATCTCATCTTAATATATATAAATCTCGTGTCACAATGTTTGTCCTCAATGGACTCCTAAACCACTTAACCGATTATAATAAAATTCGCACACCATGTGCAGTTCGATCCAACTTGAGAGATAGGATAGTTTAAATCTCAAATTATAGTCGCAATTTTAATTTATTGCTAATTATTATTGTCTGTTATTATTTGACAGTCACAATTATCTGTTAACTCCAAATGATTCTAACAGATGTCGATACCTTTCGACTGGGTTGAGTAAGTAATCAATAGATGGCGCTGCTATGGTAAATCTACGAACGTGTCTTAAGCTACACTATCTATTTTTCATACCCAAAAGTGAGGCAAAACAACGTTAAAAACAAATCCAAAGAGGCAAAGCGGCAAGCCTGATGGGCACGTTTGGGCGGGTGGCTCAATTTTGTCTTTAACATTTTTATTTTGATTTTATTATAATTTTTTTTTAACCGACTTCAAAAAGGAGGAGGTTATATATTCGACGTGTATGTATTTTTTTTTTTTATGTATGTTCACCGATTTCTCAGCCATTTGTGGATCAATTCTCAAAATTCTTTTTTTAATTGAAAGAATATGGTTCTGAATTGGTCCCATTGTCACCAAAACTGGTTCTGATGATGGACTCCTAGGGAAATCGAAGAAAAACCTAAAAAGTTAGGTTATTTTTACGCATGAAGAGAGATTCACGCTCGTTTGGCTGTACTGATATTCATGAAATTTGAGAAGAAAATAGGTAAGACTATGTGTTAACACATACGCTACTTTTTATCCCGAAAATAAATACTATTCCCGTGGGATGCACCAAATAACATATGAATCTTTTTAACTTCTTCACGCTCGAACGGTTGTACTGACATTGATGAAATTTGGAATGAAGGTAGGTTAGGCTATGTGTTTACACATAGGCTACTTTTTATCCCGAAGATAATTATTGTTCCCGTGGGATGCACCAAATAACACATGACACACTGATTTCGCTAAAATTTGATATAGGGGGTAGACTAGACCTTGTATAACACGAAGGTTACTTTTTATCTTAAAAGTCATTGCTATTCCCGTGGGAAGCCCAAATAACTCGTAACCTATTTTACTTCTTCGCGCTCATACGGCAATACAGATTTTGCTCATAAAATTAGCAGCCTGGCTAACAAAAGTAATCTGACGCGAACATCGAGGCTAAGCAACGGCCCATGCGGCCAGTCTTTGGATGGGTAACCATGCACAAGACTTCCATAAAAAAATGTGATATTTTTATCTGGGCATTACTGTGCTTCGGATAACACGTTAATTTGTTGGGCCTGGACCACTACTCTTAGTACAAGCAGGGGTCAAACTAAATCAGGGGCTTGAAAAACTCTCGACGCCAGAGCTTGGCCACTTGGGTCATACTTAGTGGAAGAAGGCACTGTAAAATTTGATATATTAATAGACAAGACCCTCGAACGGATAAGGAAAATATTTACGCGCTCGCTTTGCTAGGAGTTATCCCGCTTCGTTCGAATTTCCCCCAGGATGTTCTGGGCTTATGACACTCCAAATATTATATAATTTGTGCTGCTTTGGACTTCAAACGGTTCGAACAAATACGGTGAAAATTTTCGCGCTCGCTTCGCTCGCGCATAGCTCGCTTCGCTCGCATCCAGCTCGCTTCGCTCGCAATTGATTCTAGTACGTTTTGACACAACAAACATTATATAATTTGTGCTGCTTTGGACTTATTTATGCTCAAACGGTTGGAACAAATACGGTGAAAATTTTCGCGCTCGCTTCGCTCGCGCATAGCTCGTTTCACTCGCATCCACCTCTTTTTGCTCGCACTTGGTTCTAGAGTAAGTTTTGACACAACAAACATTATGTAATTTGTGCTGCTTTGGACTTCTTTATGTTCAAACGGTTCGAACAAATACGGTGATAATTTTTCGCGCTCGCTTCGCTCGCAATTGGTACTAGTACGTTTTGACACAACAAACATTATGAAATTTGTGCTGCTTTGGACTTTTTTATGCTCAAACGGTTGGGACAAATACGGTGAAAATTTTCGCGCTCGCTTCGCTCGCGCATAGCTCGCTTCTCTCGCATTCATCTCTTTTCGCTCGCACTTGGTTCTAGTACGTTTTGACACAACAAACATTATGTAATTTGTGCTGCTTTGGACTTATTTATGCTCAAACGGTTGGAACAAATACGGTGAAAATTTTCACGCTCGCTTCGCTCGCATCCAGCTCGATTTGCTCCCAATTGGTTGCCTGCCTGACACACGCCAAATTTTTTCATCGTGAAGTTTATTTGGCTCTCCATAGCTAAAACTTAAACAAAATATCATTACCAACCATTAAAAATGTAAAAATAAAATTGTTTTAAAAAACAAACAACCGACTTCAAAAACACAACTAAAAAGGGAAAAATAATTTTAAGCCTAAATCAATTCAAGACTATATAAATAGAATAGGAGAGTTTATTTCATGTACTTATAAAAAACTATTTGCAATTTTTAGTAATCCTGTATTCTTGAAGTCGGTGCCATCTAAGGATTAGTAAAAATTGCAAATAGTTTTTTATAAGTACATGAAATAAACTCTCCTATTCTATTTATATAGTCTTGAATTGATTTAGGCTTAAAATTATTTTTCCCTTTTTAGTTGTGTTTTTGAAGTCGGTTGTTTGTTTTTTAAAACAATTTTATTGTTTACTAAATTTTAGTTTTTTCTATTCTTTCTAAATTTTACTCTTAAGTTATGTTTAAATTTAGTTTTATCATTAAATACTGTAATTAAAATTTGTATATTGTATAAAAAAATAAATATTTTTACAACAATTGCTACGATATAGTATTATAGTATTAATTAATTTATTTTATTTAAACATTTAATTTATTTAAGTTGTGAAATTTAAATTGTTTTTTTTTTTTAATTTATTTGAATAAGTATGAAGATACTTATAAAATTATTTAATAAGAAACATGTAAATTGGTTTTACAAAAATAAATGATTATGATTATTATGATTTAAAAAAACATAAATAAGTACCAAATAGTATATACTCTTTTTTCTTTTTACAGCAAGGTACACACCACAGGCCTTGGATGGTATCTATTTATTCCCGGCCTTTCGGGAATAAATGGATTTCAAGAACGCTACCGGAACAAGCTGTTAGGAGATTGGCGTCGGATTTTTCAACTTGATGGTGGTTGCTAGCCACGCGAGCACTAGTAAATGCTCTCCCATTATATGCAAAAATAAACTAAAATTAATATCTAAGTACCTAACTACACCTATATATATTTTTTATTATTCAAATCTTTAATTTTGCCTATTTTAATAGTACATTGTTACTCTAGGGATGAAAGTAACTTATTTAGGACCGAGTCGGTTTGGCGCCCAAATGAGGTGAGGGCGCAAATAGTTCGAGGGACTAAATAAGTCTTTAACCCGAGGTAAACACTATGCTTTTCATTATGAATACAAAAGAAATAAAAAATAAATTTATTTTCTTACTTTTTTAGCGCACCATTTCATAAAATCGTCATACGATTTAAAATATCTTTGTTATATTGCGTTAAAGAAAAGCAGATGAACTCATTTTATAGGTACAAATTTTTGCTACACGTATAAACAAAAGTCTTCAAATCGAAATAAGTTGCAAAGCAATTCTCCCTAGGGATGCAATGTATCACTTTCATCCCGCTCCTCAGGCAACTTCAGACCTACTTTCAGAGTATGAGTAATGAAAAATTACATTAAATTATTCCGACCTATCTTCAACAAAATTAATGTATATAAAAACATGTATGTACTTTTTTACGTCTAATAGATTTGCGTCTCACTCCACCTCGCCTGGAGTTAAGCTACGTTGTTAACGCTTGCCTAGAAAGTTCCCATTTCCTCTAAATTTGAAGTCCGCCTAATAACACCTCAATATGGCACTTAACATATAAAATTTAGTACTTATCTTTATTTGCCAACTGTACATGAGGAGACAAGTGTTGCAGCACTAACTGTACGGTCTCAGTTCGCTAATTAGCCGTTTCGATTCCCGGTAGCGCACGGATCTTTTTGCGCTCTTACTTCTCTCGACAATTTTTAACCAATAAAGATGGCTATCATGCTACAATTACAGAGTTTCCCGACCAATTAGGGATGCCTTTTAAGTTGCTATTGTGTTTTGTGATTTACTCTCAATTGTTTTTTTTTACTTTTTACAGCTAGGCATTAGCCGACCTCGTTGGCGTAGAGGTTACCATGCCGGACTGCCAATCAGAAGGTTCCGGGTTTGATTCCTGGCACGGCCGACATCTTTGTGCTAAACTAAATTTGTAAGGTGTAGGTCTGGGTGTTAAATATGTATGGATATAAAATATGTATGTATTAATATATAAAAAAAATATTGTAATATAATGATATAAAATGTATACAAAAAAATTAAATATATAATTTTTTGACGTGACAACGTCTTAAATTAGGTTGCGGCTGGGAGTCACTTATGAAAAAGTGTAACGCCCGGTAACGTTACGATGAGTCACCGAACGAGAGAGAGGCCCGCCGAATGCCTTGCGTCTCTCTCCCACTCAACTATGATCGGTCTGCCGCGCGCGCAGCACGCGGCAGACGTTGTCACGTAAAATCTTCGCCCGTAAAACCGACTTTACAGGCAACCATTTTTTTTGTATCAGTTTTTTTATATCGATACCAAAGTTAGTATAAATATTCTTAGAGTGGTTCTTTAGACAGTTTTTAAGCTATTTTGTACCGTTTACGATTTACTCGTATAGTGAAAAAGCTGTATAATCAGAATTTCGCTTTAAGCATCCACAGTTTTTTTACATTGCATAATATGTACTGGGTCATGTGATGCGTAGAGAGGAGAAGCATGTCACTAGAAGATGTATGGAAATGGTAGTGCAAGGAAGAATAGCAAGAGGCCGCCCGAAAAAGACATGGATGGAGTGTGTGAATGAGGACATGAGAGAGAAAGGATTGAGTGTGGAGATGACGTCTGATAGAGGAGATTGGAAGAAGAAGATTTGCTGTGCCGACCCCACCTAAATGGGATAAGGTGAAGAAGAAGAAGAATATGTACTGGGTCAAATGGTGATTTTCCAACACGTTCGTTGACGTACTTTTAATAAATCTTAAAAAAAAACGGGTACATTCGTACATAATATAATATGTGATTTCTGACTAGTGACGTGTATTTAGATCATTACAATTTAATACGAAACATTATTTTACAATTTTACTAGCTGACCCGGCAAACGTTGTTTTGTCTTAGTAAAAAAAAAAAAAACTAAATATGCAGTAGCCGATTCTCAGACCTACTGAATACGCATATAAAATTTGGAAAAAATCGGTCAAGCCATTTCGGAGGAGTACGGTAACAAGCACTGTGACACGGAAATTTTATATATATACTAGCTGACCCGGCAAACGTTGTTTTGACTTAATAATTATTTCTAAATATACAGTAGCCTATTCTCAGACCTACTGAATACGCATATAAAATTTGGAAAAAATCGGTCAAGCCGTTTCGGAGGAGTACGGTAACAAACACTGTGACACGGAAATTTTATATATAAGAAGATTATATATATACTAATAGTAATGATAAAAATAAACTTAAACATAACTTAAGAACTTAACTTTTTCAATAGAAGATAGCATTTAATATTGATTAAATCAAAACAAATTATGACTTAAGAAAAAAGTCAAAAATTTCACTTTAATAAAAGTGTTTTTTTTTTGTAAGCTTTGTAAATTTTTTAGAAGTAAATGAATGATTGATTGATATTAAAGTGAAAATTATTTACAAAGGAGTGTAAAAACTAAAATTTTGTATACCAAAAAAATTGTTCGGAAAATCTAAAAAATATATATTTTAGATTTTCCGAACCAGTATTTCTTCTAATTTACAAGTCTGATTGGTACCAAAATAAGTAAAAATATTCTTAGAGTAGTTCAAGCTATTTTCACAATATTTTTTACTGTTTACGATTTATAGCGAAAAAAACTGTAAAATTAGAATTTCGCCTTTTTTTATCTAAAAAAAAAAACAATCAAGAGCTCGACCACTTAGCTTATATGAAAAGAAAAAGAAGCTAAAGTAAACTAAGTCCTCCATTCTACACTTGTTATCTAATCTTAAAAATTGGCCGAACGCGAGTCATGCTGGCGGCATGAAGGGTTCTGTACCAATATTCTAAATGGAAATAAAAAGAGGAAGATAGTTGCCAGAAAGATCGGGAAAAAAAGATTTTTTTTTGTAGGAGCCCCCTTTACCATGCCGGACTTCAAATTAGAAGGTTCCGGGTTCGATTCCCAGCACGGCCAACATCTTTGTGCTGAACTAAAATTTGTTGCCAGTTGGTCTGGGTGTTAAATATATGTATGTATATGTAGTATATCAGTTGAGCTAGCAACCATTATGGTTGCTAACACAATTGATACCTATGGATAACGAACTAGTAATGGTTCAGTTAACCAGCCGTGTGTGAAATGTGTAAAAAAAAAAACAAAATATAATATACATTTGTACATATTCTGTGAAAATTTTAAGAGTCTACCTGTTACCGTAATTGATATATAGGAACAAAATACTAAAATCATTATTATTGTATAGGGACCCCCTTAAAATATTTTTTTATTTAGTATTTTTTGTCATAGCGGCACAGGAAATACATAACTTTCATTTCAGCTTTCAGCAGCAAATACTTCAATTTCAGCTTTCTAGTTATTTCGGGTACTGAGATACAGCCTGGTGACAGACAGACAGCGGAGGTTTAGTAACAGGGTTCCGTTTTTACCTTTTTGTACGGAACCCTAAAAAAGATATCTTACTCTTTAAATCACTACGTCCTTCATTAGGACGACAGACCTAATTTCGCACACCTCTGTCGTGCGCTCTTAAAAAGTCAAAATCAAAAGCGACCGAAACCGCCAGCCTTAATTAACTTCGAATTCTAAGAAGTTAATTTCACAAATTACTTTTAGCTACCGGAGTTCAAGATATGGACTCGAGAATTGGAACTATGTCAAAGTAAATAAATTGTGTATACTTACAAAAAAACAATTCACTGGTTATTGTAAATAATAAATTAATACTAGCTGACCTAACAAACGTTGTTTTGACTTAGTAAAAATTTAAGGGTGAACAACCCTCAACACTTAGGGGTAAAAAAAATAGGTAGTAGCCTATTCTCAGATCTACTGAATACGCATATAAAATTTGGTAAAAATCGGTCAAGCCGTTTCGTAGGAGTACTGTATTATCCTTTCGAATAATGTTTTTCCAGTAACGTTTAAAGTCGTTTAATGAATGAAAGAGCTAATAGAATATAACATATAACAATTTCAGAACCAAACATTATATTATAAATTATCGTAAATTAGTTATTTTTGATATATTAGCTTAATTAAGATAAGGTAACTAAACGGGCGGAACCAGCTTTGGCACTTAACTCATACGAAGAAGAATTGTGATATGGAAATTTTATACGAGTATATTAGAAGATAGATAATATGACACATCAATTCTACTTCGTATGAGCTAAGTGCCAAAGCTGGTTCCGCCCGAAGGCCTCTGAATTGGCTGTATTAAAACGAACAGCTGGGACCTTCAATTTAACGTGTCATCTGACCCTCGGTAGCACCCAGATAAAACAGCCTATTTAAAAAAACATTCTTATGCATAGTTACCAATCCAAAAACTGTCCGTAGCGACCTTAACCTAACCTCAATGATCGCGTCAGATCACCCTCGTGAGCCGAGCTTCAGGCGCTACGGCACATCTTAATTAAGCTAATACCTTTATAAATAATAAATAATTTCTAATATAATGAAATTAACAAAAAAAAAGTTTTTTGGTTTTGAATTTGCCTGTGTTTTATTATATTAACTTTTTCATTCATTAAACGACTTTAAATGTTACCGAATAGTTCCCGAATAGTCTCGAATAGATTTCATCAAATTTGGTTCAGTATTTTTAGATTAAATGCGATTTTCCAGTTGTATTTAATATTACTAGGGTACGGAAAAAAAATTGAGACGATATTGCATCGAGCGCTGCCGTGAGTGAAGCGCATATACTGCGGTAGTTAGTATTTAAATTCAACCTTTACTAACTTTCTCGAAGTTTATTATGAAAAGATTGTTGAAATACAGGTTTAAGAAAAATGTCACCTTTACTTTTAATGTTGTAGGCAGATTAAAATTTTGAAGAAATAAATATAAGTAACATTAGATTTTCTATTTATTTAATTACAAGGATTATGCAAAAGCATTCTCAGTAAAAAGTTAACTTAGCATAATTAATTAAAGAACAGTACATATTTTAATTAGTTGGTAAATTAATTTATTATGAATACTATTGTCGTTTAAGTATTTAACAAATTCAAAAAGATTTACTGACTAAAGCTAACTAGAACCTATCAGTTTTAATGAAAATCTAAAACTTCAAGACAAAAGTCGAGGCTTAGGTGTCCAATATACAAATAAAGGTGTTGAAAAATATTTAAAAAAGTTTAAAATGGTATATATAATTGTATTTACATACATAGTAATTAATAATTTAATTCTTTAGTAAAAATAACATTTGCACAACTTAGAAAATATATCATTTATAAATGGCTATGCGGGCAAAACAATGTCTGAAGAGTTGATATTTACCTTAAATATTTTTTTCGCGTACCTATTACTTAACAACAACTTGCAGCCATTTTGTCAAATCACCTTTATTACAATTCGCCTGCGACTGTTCGTCGTATCAAAAAGAAATATCACTTCAGACCGCTCCCGAATTAAATAATTCGCAAATTCTGTTCTTTAAACATAAACATGGCTGTTGTGCGTTTAAAAATAACTCTTTAATTGCCCAAAGTTATTTAAAATACCATTTATTTTTGGGAAGTGATATCAATAGCATTGGCTAATCGTTGGGTAGGTAAACTATTGACCACAAGTTTTTATGTTTACAAAAAGCGCCTCTGTGAGTCGAATGATAAGGTAATTTCTATGTACATATTGAAATATCTCGATACTAGTACTATACGATACTAGTAAGAAACACGCGAAAAAAATAAAAAAGCTCCTAAAATATTATAAATAGTCATTGAAAAAAATTGGACTAGATCTTAATATATCAGAAAACTTCAATTAAGTAATTGACATACAAAGTTTATGCATACATACATACTAATTGGAACGAGTTTCCTTATCGCGCGTTATGAAAGGGACTAGACGGAAAAAAAATCTTACGAAAAGTTGTCACGACACTTTTTGCGCACGGTATGGCAACGTCGCATCTCCAAAATTTGTTCGGAAGTCAAATACGGCTATCAATGAAAGTATTCACTAATTGGCAACAGCGCCATTTATTTCATACTTAAACTCGGCGTCAAAAAAGAAAACATTTAAAAGTGCATATCCTCTCGCTTGCGTAACTAAATGGATGTGAGCAATAGGGGATGAAATGTCAATTTTTTTCTATACTAAATCGAGTCAATTAAGTACTTTTTTCTTCAATTCTTTTTAAAAGTAAGTGATGTAAGTCTATTGAATGTTTTCTTTCTAAGCAACAGCAAATAGGGGGAAACTCAGAAAAGTGAAAACCATTCCTCAAATACCAATGACAATAAATATTCCAATAAAACTAGTAACAATTCATTTAATTGTTGTTTTGTTAAGCTTTCTACACAATTATAAACAATAAAAGTCTAAACAGTGCGTAATTAGTACCTACTTAATTTACTAATTAGAAAACAACCTAATTACTACCGTGGGAGGTTAGAGGTGAATTCTTTTGGGCACTTATTCATTTGCTCCTCTCTTTTATCTACATATTTTCTATAACAAAATACTTAATCATGTTAATTTTAATTTTTTATTTTATTTTATTACACGCAATGGTTGTCACTACTAATACTAGTATCGTCTCGCCAGAAAAAAATACTCAAAGCATTTACTTCACTCGAAAAATAAAATTAGCTGGACTCTATATTATGGCCTCTATACTGCTGACTCGAGGCGTTCTCTCAAGAAAAAAGTAAAATCTCAACCTCTTGTTGAAAATCGTACTACTTTTATAATTCGATACACGTAGCGCCATCTATTCGTATTTTCTTGACACGACTTAGGTCGGGTCACGCAATCTACTAGCGTTATATCACTATGTGACTGCAGCGCGTTGTGGAATGTGGCGGCAGCTAGGCTCCTCGCTCGATTTGCAGCGCCATCTAGGTTTCATTGGTAATAAATATTGCAAACTTTATTGTATGAGAATCAGCAATCCGCTCTAGTATCAAGTCAGAATCAATCTATTACTGATCCTTGGAACTCTTGTTGGGTTTTTTTGATAACATATTGGTTTACCGTGAGCCTAGCGAGTGCAATACTTACAAATACAATACATAATGTCTTTAATATTTTTGCAGTTTAGTTAACGTATCTAAAAAATCATCACATTATTAAAACCTACCTTTCGTTTCTTAACTTAGTCACATTTATTAATTTACACAAATCCGGGGAAATTCTTGCCATAAATATACAAGCTAATTTTATCAGCAAATTATATCATTACTTAGTTCAGTTCAGTTTATTTTATTCAATATAGGTACAAAAGTACACATATAAATGTTAATTTACAATACTAAAATGTCAATTACAATATTACAATGTCAATTTACAATATTAATATGTCAATTTACAATATCACTTCGTTTTATATGCTTATATTATGGAAGCAAACGACTTTGCAGACAAAAAGAACGCACACGTGATCTTTATATTGTTACAGTTCATTGATACTATTTAATCACTTGCTTTGTCTCAAGTTACTGCCTAAGTAAATGCATATTACAGGTTAATTGAATCAATTGCGGGAATCAATACTAATTACCTCGTGAGTGAGTAAAAAAGAGATAGAAAACGTTTTATAACGACATAAGCATATAGAGAGGTATATAACGTAGACTTAGGCAATTGTAAAATGCCTGCAATTTTAATTTATTGTGAAGACCTTAATATTTCAGCTATCATGTGATTTTTTTCAATGTTAACTGTCACCAAAAGAAATCTCAAACAATTTGTAATTAAATATCCAGAAAACCCCCACAACATTTTTTGTGACGGCATTCTCCTTTTTCGTATGAGCTAAGTGGCCAAACTCTAGTGTCGAGAGTTTTGAAGCCGCCCGAAGGTTTCTGACTTGCTTAACGTCTGCTTGTACTAAGACTAACAGCCGGGACCCGGTGCCCAGATGAAAATGCAAATTAATAGTCCCGCAAGCGATAACTATTTGCAGGTATTAGTATTATGGCTAGCAAATTTGTAATATTTTATTAAATTGATAGTTTATAATATTGGAGACAATTATAGTAATTGTAAGTTCGAAATATGTACTAACTCTTTGTTGCCTGAATTATAAACGATTATTATTATTAATTTCAAACGACAGCCTTGTGCACGGTCACCTGGTGGTTGATTAGCTTTAATGATCGCGTCAGATCACCTTAGCTAGCCGAGCTAAATGCGCTACAATATGACAGCCATAGTCTAGGATTTTAACATAACTTATTTATATAATATGCTACAAGTCAAGCCTATTAATTTGATACCCATATCGAAGGAGTTGTAAAAATATAAATTCCGCCATTTTGTAGCAGCAGCCATCTTGTTTTCTGTTGTGGTGTCATCTTGGTCTGATTTTCAACAAACTTAGCCAAGTAAGAAAGAAAGAACACATTTATTTCAGACACCAGAAGACACAAACATATACATTATTTTAAATTATCTACATACAATGAACATGAAAAAAAAAGAAAGACAGCATAGTATGTGTCCGCTAGCGTTCGACATATATATACGCTACAGATTTCTCTGCAACACTGATTTTCAGGACCAACCTTTAGAGACGCGTGGAGTACAGATGAAGTTAAAAGTGAAGAAAAAAGAAATAGCAAACACATAAAATACATGAATAAGACAAGTAAGCTCCTTTAAAAAAGTCCTCTAAAAACTTAATGTAGCCACATAAAAAAAATAGGAGCTTCTGGAGTGTGGTATTCTTCGAAGGCGTTTTCTACGCAAACTTCCTGCTGAGACATTGTCATTCATTCATTCATTCATACTTCCACACTGTCATTCACATTTTGTTGGTGGGTAATTTTATAGTTTAAATAGAGAGGGACTGGATATCTTGATACTTGATATTTTCATGTAAAAAAAAATATATAAAAATGTTGTGGTTTAAAATATGCGGCTCTAAGATAACGTTAGATGGTTTAAAATTGTTCACCCGTGTTAAAGTCTTTGGAGGCCTTAAAATCTCTCGCCACTTAGGCTTAGCCACTTGCTTATGTGAAAATAAATAAACCAAAAACAGAAATATTTTGTTTACAAATGCGTGGCTTTAAGATAACGTTAGAAGCTTTAGGGTCTTTCACCCTCCCCCCCGTGGGGCCCCGCATTGTCGAGGCGGGGGGGCTCAGTAACCGTGGCCTGGTCACCCACGGTGAAGCGAAGAGGGTCCCTGAGGCGGGCCACTCCCTAGACTTGTAATCCCTGTACGCAAGTTCTAGATGGAGTGGCACCAGTAGGTTGCGGGACCTCGCTCCGGGGGTTTTCGGGGAGGTTTCGCAACTGAGGCGGGCTTGCGGTGTGGATAGGGAGGCACCGCAGCTGAAAGTGTGGGGCCGCGGCAGGAGAGAAGTGTCGGTATTACGATGCGCCGCTCTTCCTACCTGCCGCGGCCTCGACGGGGTCGCCACCGTTGATGGCGGACGCGGTGGGGCCGCAGGGAGAAGGGAGTGGTAACCGGAGACTACCACTATCCCTATTCTCTGCGGCCGTAGTGGCATGTGACGGGGCCACAGACCCGACCCGTCACGGGGGACGTCGGACCGGGGTTCTCCGGCGTCCATTGCACTCACGGTCCCCGAGGTGGTTGCAGTGCACCAGGTGCACTGCAAGGGGAGTCATCCCCAGAGGCGGAGTCTCGCAGGCTAGCCGAGGTGGGCGGGGTGGTGCGTTAATGCGAGAAGCGGAACCTCATCCCGCCCTTTCCGGTGAGAAGGCCATCGTGAGGTTTTAGTCGGTAGTGATGCCCTTCTGGCATCGAGCCCGACATACCCCACCCACCTCCCCGGGTGTGGTGGGCATGCGTAAACGCATTTCCTCACGTAAAAAAAAAAAAAAAAAAAAAAAAAAAAAAAAAAATAAGGGTCTTTCACCCTTGTCTAATCTTTGGAGGCCTTGAAATTTCTCGCCACTTGGGGTTAACCGCTTGTTTCATGACAAGATGAAGAACAATCTAGTCAATTACGAAAATAACATGTATAATTTTTTATATGTTTTTTCTACTAGAACTTAGTTCACACACGGCTGGTTAGCCTGATACTAAACCATTTTTAGTATATCGAATTTGATTAGAATAATCGATTAAATATTTTAAATGAATTCTTGTAACAAGGATCAAAATTGTTTGTTGTAAGGTACATAAGATTATTTCGCTATAAAAATATTGCAAAGTTAGCAAATTCATTCAACTTTTTTTTATGTAACCAATATTATGACGAGGACTACCCACGGCGCTATTTCAAATGTAAACTTCTAGGATTTGTCACTTGTAATGACGAATTGCGGCAACTAACACAATAAATTATATCAATTGTGAAATATTGAGTTGACTCTATTGGTGACTTAATAAATATCACACTTCATCATAGAGAATATACGTCTAAAAAAAAAAGACAAATAGAACTCACATAACGAATACGTGAGCACAAATTCAAAATAATTGCCCAAGGGCGAATTGGGCTCGAGCATGAAGGGTTCCGTACATTTGCTGTATGGGAGCCTGCCTTTAATATATATTTTTCAATTATTTTATAAATTAATAAATAATTCAAAATTCTGTGAATGTATGAGGTTCTACCAAATATCGTTGTAAAGATCGAGTAAAAAACTTAAAAATTACGTTTGTTGTATGGAGGCACCCCTCAAATATGTATTTTATTTAATTTTATAATTTAATTTGATACCTAATATACCTACTCGTACATTTATATATTTTGTGAAAATTTGAAGAGTGTAACAGCTACCGTTATTAATATATAGCAGAATAGGAAAAAATACATTTATGAGTATGAGGACTCGCCTTTTTTATTTTTAGTATTTATTGTTATAACGGCCTGGAGACAGATAGATAGGCAGACAGACAGTAATAAAAACAGCGGAGGCTTAGAAATAGGGTTCCATTTTTACCTTTTAGGTACAGAACCCTCAAAAAAGAACATTCTCGTTTTCACGTTCTCGATTCTCGTCGCATCTCTACATTGTCTCGGATCGAGCCGAGCGAGTGACGAGGCATTTCGATTAAAATCGATTTTATTGGATGCTATTGAAAGCCCTTTGTTTGCAAATACCTCGAGGCTGTTCGCGTATCTACGGCATTTTATTGGTCGATCAATAAACGTAACTAGGGAAAACACTGTCCCCCCCGTGGGGCCCCGCATTGTCGAGGCGGGGGGGCTCAGTAACCGTGGCCTGGTCACCCACGGTGAAGCGAAGAGGGTCCCTGAGGCGGGCCACTCCCTAGACTTGTAATCCCTGTACGCAAGTTCTAGATGGAGTGGCACCAGTAGGTTGCGGGACCTCGCTCCGGGGGTTTTCGGGGAGGTTTCGCAACTGAGGCGGGCTTGCGGTGTGGATAGGGAGGCACCGCAGCTGAAAGTGTGGGGCCGCGGCAGGAGAGAAGTGTCGGTATTACGATGCGCCGCTCTTCCTACCTGCCGCGGCCTCGACGGGGTCGCCACCGTTGATGGCGGACGCGGTGGGGCCGCAGGGAGAAGGGAGTGGTAACCGGAGACTACCACTATCCCTATTCTCTGCGGCCGTAGTGGCATGTGACGGGGCCACAGACCCGACCCGTCACGGGGGACTTAGGACGTCGGACCGGGGTTCTCCGGCGTCCATTGCACTCACGGTCCCCGAGGTGGTTGCAGTGCACCAGGTGCACTGCAAGGGGAGTCATCCCCAGAGACGGAGTCTCGCAGGCTAGCCGAGGTGGGCGGGGTGGTGGGTTAATGCGAGAAGCGGAACCTCATCCCGCCCTTTCCGGTGAGAAGGCCATCGTGAGGTTTTAGTCGGTAGTGATGCCCTTCTGGCATCGAGCCCGACATACCCCACCCACCTCCCCGGGTGTGGTGGGCATGCGTAAATGCATTTCCTCACGTAAAAAAAAAAAAAAAAAAAAAAAAAGGGAAAACACTGTCTTTAAACAATTTACCTTCCCATTTAAGTACAGCATAAGCAGCCCAGCATACGATCTCACTGCTTTTTTTTTTTATTCAATAGGTACAGCTAGGTATACGGTGGTAATAACGTCTGCTTTTCAATCAGACGGCTCCTCGTTCGATCCCAGCCCTACACCGATGACTTGTTTTTCAAGTTATGTGACGATTTGCATTCGCTTTATGGTGAAGGTAAACATCGTGATGAAATCGGCATGTTTGAGGACGGCAATATCTGAAGATGTGTGTCATCTAACCCGCACTTGACCAGCGTGGTAGATTATGGCCTATATCTCTCTCCTAGTGAGAGAAGGCCCCGAGTCCCAGCAGTTGGAACGTATAGTGAGCTGCTTATGCTTATGCTATATGACCAGCTGCAGGGCGCGTACCCACACGAGTAGGTAAGCGACATTCTAGCCTAAACTGTTAGGTGGTTGGTGACAGATTTTTCAACTTGAGGGTGGTTGCTAGCTAGACGAGCATTAGGAAATGCCCTACCACCATGCACTGTTAGGAATTGGGGCCTTGTCTCACGAGGGTAGTGACAGACCAAAATCCACCACGCTGGCCACGTGCGAGTTAGCGGATTAATTCGCGAATTGCCTTTTTAAGTATCAAAGGTAATAAGTATCTACGCCTCATCCCACTAATATCCTACAAATCCTACTAATATTATAAATGCGAAAGTAAATGTTTGTTACTTCTTCACGCTCAAACAGCTGAACCGATTTCGAATAAATTTGGTATGCAGATAGGTAAGTCCCTGGATTTATACGTATAAGTAATAACCCACTTGAATGATGAAGTTTTAAGTTTGCGTTGTTATACCTTTATAGGATCAAACGGTCGAATCGATTCGGATGAAATTTGGTATGAAGGTAGCTCATAACTTAGATTAACACATTGACTACTTTTTATGCCGGATTAACGCGAGCAAAACCACGGGGCGCAGCTAGTAAGTAAATAAAAGTAATAATCCTTCGCCTTGATTGATGAAGTTTGTTTGTTTATGTTCATAACTCCTTCACGCACTAACGGCTGAACCGATTAGAGTTAAATTTGGTAGCTTATACCTGAGATTAACATATAGGCTATTGTTTATCCCGGATTAAGCAAAACCACGGGGCGAAGCTAGTAAGTAAATAAAAGTAATAATCCTACTCCTTGATTGATGCAGTTTGTTTATGTTTATAACTAACTCCTTGACCCTAACGGCTGAACCGATTAGAGTTAAATTTGGTATAAAAGTAGCTTATAGTAGCTTAGATTAACATATAGGCTACTGTTTATCCCGAACTAAGCAAAACCACGGGGCACAGCTAGTAAGTAAATAAAAGTAATAAGCCAACCCCTTGATTGATGAATGCTGGCAGGATATCGTTTAGTGTTTTTAAACCGTATTAAGAGCATTCGTACCATAATATTATGTCTTCCCATGGTCGTTTACATATCATTAATGATGTTTTCATTCGAACTCGATCGATATATCGAGTCACATTTTTTTTCATCGTATGCAAAATAAGGGATTTGCATCTTTGGAAACCACATTGGGCCTAATTTGGATGCGCTCGAGGTCCCTTAATCGTTAAAATGCCCGCGATAGCAAAAACATTTAGCCTTTTACAAAAGACAAAACGGTAAATAAATGAGAAAATGATAAATATAATTAACTAGCTGCGCCGCGCCATGTTAATCGCTTTAATCCGGGATAAGATAAACAATTTAGTTTACTACATTTCGTTTTTTCTATGCTTTGTAAATATTATTCTTCAGTCCTGTAAAATACGAGTACATGTATAATTTATTTTAATAAAAAAAAATCACCAACAATTTTATTAGTAAAATGTTTTATTTACAAGTCAGTATTAGATATTAAATGTCATAATTAAATAAATGTATACAGTGTAAACAAAAAAACACATTCAAAATGGCAAAATAATTACATACATATCCATCTATTTCCCTGGTACAGTATAGCAAAAGCTTTTCAATTTACTACCTAATAAAAAATTCGTCAATTGAGTGAAACGTACAAGTACTTTGAACGAGCCAGGTTTTAACTTACTTTTAAATATGTTATTATAATCGCTTGAGACATTAGTAATAAAAAATTTGATAAAAGATAGCCTATGTGTTAGTCCTAGGTCTAACCTACCGTCATAGTAAATATCATCAACATTGTTCCAGCCGTTTGAGCGTGAAGGAAAAACATAGATTTAGAAGTTATTTGCGTATTATTTATCCTTGATAGGTTAGCGTTTGACTACAGCTAGCCTGATTAGACCGGGCTACTTACTTGGGTACTTGGTGATCGGGCCGGTTTCCGCAGCCAGGTCCTCTTCAGAGCTCCCATGTAGCGTGCCGACCAGCCGGTGATGCTACTCCAAGCAGCCGATTTCGCTGAGGAAGGCCAGCAGCTCGCTCGAGCCAGCGCAGGCCTCCCGCAGCGCCCTCGGTGATCCGAGAAACCGATGTCGCTGTTAGTTTAGTTAGTTAGACCTAGTTTATTTATTATCTGACCACTTTCTAAGCACAAGGAAGTTTGCAAATACCTGTAACAAACACACACAAGAAACATTCCATTATTAAATTCTCATGCAGCACCAGTCAACATACATAACACATTTAGGTACACTTTCCCTAAAACGATATACGAGTATTGTTACTCAGTTCGAGTTTGGTGGCAGCTCAAACAAGCAGCGATATTTAGTAAGTAAATTAGTCTAGTTCCTACTTATTAATATTGTAAAATCCTTGTTTAAACAAAGTTATTTTATGTTTATATTTATGTTCACTTACGCTTGCACATTCTAGAAGCACATGCGTATCCCACGGGAAGTGCAATTGTTTTCAATATAAATTACTCGTATTTGAATACATAGACTATGAGAACCAAAGCCCTAATAAGGCTGGACGGACAAGACAAGAGAGTATTCGAAGATGTCAACGTGGCCCAAAGGTGACCCGAGAAACCGATGCCTCTGTTCACTCACGCTTGCACATTCTAGAAGCACATGCGTATCCCACGGGAAACACAATTGTTTTCATTAATTTTATCGTATTTATTTTTTCTTAATATATATAAATTTCGTGTCACAATGTTTGTCCTCAATGGACTCCTAAACCACTTAACTGATTATAATAAAATTCGCACACCATGTGCAGTTCAATCCAACTTGAGAGATAGGATAGTTTAAATCTCAAATTATAGTCGTAATTTTAATTTATTGCTATATATTGTCTGTTATTATTTGACAGTCACAATTATATGTGATTCTAACAGATGTCGATACCTTTCGACTGGGTTGAGTAAGTAATCAATAGATGGCGCTGCTATGGTAAATCTACGAACGTGTCATATAAGCTACACTATCTTTTTTTCATACCCCTAAGTGAGGCAAAACAACGTTTGCCGGGTCAGCTAGTAGACTATAAGGACCAAAGCCCTAATAAGGCTGGACGGACAAGACAAGAGAGTATTCGAAGATGTCAACGTGACCCAAAATTTATTGCGCCAATTAGTAGAATCCACGTGAAGGGGTTTATCTCAGCTCCCAATCTCACTATTTGGGAGGTAACGGTCGATAATGGCCGAATTTCCAGGAACGCTTAGGTACGGTAGACATTTTCGGAAGCGAGAATGTAACAAGTTAATTGGACGAAAACATTTCAACACCGACGCTCGGTGGGTGATTATAAACTACGCTACGTTCACAGATTAATTAGAGAAGCGTTGCTACTGGAGTTTGATCTTATAACCGGAATAAGAGATATCGCAGTCAACGTCGATGTAATTGCTTACCGGACCTTTTTAACTTTTTATTTAAAGTTTAAACTGATGAATCTAATTCTAACTATGGGAGTAATGAAGTTGTTCCCGTAGTAATGATGCTGTGGGCTTATGGAGTTAATTGAGTTGTTTATTTTATTGAAGATTAAATTTAAATTTTATAATGTTTGCGAGTAGCTTAATGGATGGAGATAATTTCTGAATGTTTGTTATGTATTAAGCGTTAATTGGATCTGATAAGATTAATTTAGAATTTGTTTTACATAACCAGGATTCCATTGTGCGATAGATAGAAAAGTTTAATCCTGCAGCCTCTGTGAAATAATAAAGCTGCGGAGTTGCCCCTGCCTGTCGTAAGAGGCGACTAAAAGGAGCATCAGACTCGAGGGTGTTAGGAGATGGGGTTCCGACACCCGCTTCATCGAGTCCGGGGTGAACGACGGCGTCGCGTGACCGTCGCCATCGTTGGCGAAAGGGTCAGCAATAATTACAAATTAATTGTATGTCATATTTACATTTTTTTAATTTGTATTCATATTGACATTTTTTAATTTGTATTCATATTGACATTTTTTAATTTGTATTCATATTGTCATTTTTTAATTTGTATACATATTGTCATTTTTTAATTTTTGACGTATAATTGAATAATTATCAATAAATGGTTTATCTTGTTTATCAACCCGAGAAGGGCCACAGAGCAGTGCAAGGAAGTCTTCGGGATGTTTCCCGGAAGAACCCGGAGTCCTCCGTTAAGCACTGAGACAGGTAACCGGGGGGGCTTTAGTGGGTACAAATCACACATAACCTGGCTGCGCCCCATTGCGGTCAGATATCTTGTTGGAGATTTCTGTCTCGTCAACAAAAAAAATGTTAGGAAAAAGTTAACTTGACGTCGTTTTCTTTAATATTATACTTATTATTATTTTCTTGTCGACGCCTATATTTATTTCTCGATCCAAATTAATGTTTTAACTCGTCCAACGCCAAATTTTATGAAAAAAGTGTAGTGTATTATTATTTATTATTGTGTAGTGTCCAACTCAAAAACGGACACAAAAAAGAAATAACGCGTAGCCCATTTCACGGTTAAGAAATTATAATAAATTGATATTAATCAATGCATTTTGGAATCCCACGGGGTACAAAAATAGAGTTGTAATAGATTAACTTACAACTGACAGAGCCTCTGCGTTTAAAAAGAGGATGAATGAACTTTTATTGAATGAGAATGAATGAAAAGATTTTTTTTCACAACCTGTATTCGAAATTTGGCTTCGGACGGTAAAATTTGTATTGTTAGTTGTGTTTATTATTTATGATCTTGAACTTCGTTTTATGAATGGTGGTGTCGAATTTTTGAAAGTGTAGAAAAAAGATTGACCATTGATATTATGTCGAGCTCTTGAATGAAGTGCCTTTATGTGAAAATAATTCCAGTGCTCTTCTAGTGTCTTCAAACGAAGGCTTCAAACGTTTATATAGGTACAACTCACGTTTATAAAAATCTTTAAAAGTTGATGTTCCTTCGCTGGCATAACCTAATTAATACGAGTAAGAGAAAGCGTATCCGAAAATATGTATTGTGTTATCCACCAACCCGCACTTGGCTAGCGTGGTGGATTATTACCTATACCTATCTCTCTCCTCGGGAACTTATGTGGGCTGCTTATGCACCTACATAGGATTGTTGCCTAATTAATACGTCTTTGATATTTGCATACAAAATTTATAGGTAAAACATTACCTACTAAGAAATTAGACATAAGTAAATTTACTACAGAAGCTCTAGTATTTTTTACAAACCTACTAATAGGTACTAGATATTTTACAAATGAATAAAAGTCAGCTTTTTTCACAAACGCTCATTCCGTCATCAAAAATTAATGGCTTGAATTAAAATTTGACAATAGTCTTGACCGTCATCTTCCCACGCAAAAAAACGTCACAAAACAGCCGCCATTTTGTCACTACACCATCACCTGACCGAATAAAATATACACAAGTATCGATATTTTCACGCGTTATTAATCCTAAAATGACACGCATTTTTAATCGTCACGGCGATTTGACCTGGCATTTTAAGAATTTAACGAAATGTCAAATTTCACACGCTTTTAGTGTCTGACGTTGTCATAAATAAATAGCTAGAGACATTTATGTACCTATTAAGAATATTGAGTAAGAACTTCTTTGTTGACATAGTAAAGTTTTTAATCTCTTTTGCACTTTAAAGACTTTAAAACAAATGACGTACTAATACAACTGATAAGAAACATACAGTCTAGTTACTGTATGTTTCTTTATTGTCATACGTGAAAAAAATAATTAAATACATAATATATTACCATTAGTTGCGTCCCGCGGTGCTACACGCGTTAATCCGAGAGAAAAACGATAATCCGAGATAAAAGTTAGCCTATGTGTTAATCCAAGAACTATTCATATTCATAGTAAATCTCATCAAAATCAAAACCGTTGGAGCGTAAAGGAGTATCAAACATACACACACTTACACACAAACTTACGCATTTATTATATTAGTAGGATACTCTCATATAATTTTCATGGAAAGGAGTAAAAATTTTTGTTCCTGGAGTTTTAGTTTTAATTTTTATTGATCACTTATTTTAGTTTGCTTCGTTAAGGTCTTAGTCAGATCTCGCATGAAATAAAACCATTAATTAGCCATTATTCATGTTCTACCCATAATTAGCATTGGCACCCATTTAAAACCAATTCGACTATAATTAATCATCCACAAAACCCACCAGTCAAATTCACACGAAAATTTCGTACCTCTAATCTCTGTAGCGTCGCCCCTTATGAATAAAACTAGCTGGTGTATAAATTCAAATTTCCTCTGTAGCACACGCTCATTTCCATATCTCGACTCTCGGTCCCCCTATGCTGAAGCCTTTATTAAAACTCGCGAGCAAAAACCGTCAACGAACGAAGTTATTCGCTATCTTACTTCGGAAATAGCATTATCGGTCGAGGGACCGACGCGACGCGCACACGTCTGAGCCAATAGGGCATTCTTATCAGAAAATGACTCATTTCAAATGACAGAGTGTTCTAAAGCGTTTTCTAATAAGAACGCCGCAATTGATCTTTGACTTCAATTTAAAAAAATAACCTTACACAGTCGAGTTAAGGTCGGTTTTGGCGTAAACGTTTGCGAATCGGTTGCGTCCGTAAAATGGCGGCAGTGGCGCGGAGAGGAAATTGGAATAAGAAAATTTGGGGTGTAAAATGAAAGATAGACGAGTGCTAATTTCCGGCTATTACTGCGTCTCTTTCTTTCCCGTACATTTATTGCGGCGAATGTGTTCCAGGGTGGCATATCACCGTCTTTTTCTAGCGTGAAGCGGTTTACTATTTAATAGGGTGTTATAAAACGTACGATATGGGAATGGTAACTCGTGCCGATTTGGTTTGTTTGGGCTCTTTCGGGTTGAGTTAACATTTACGCGGAGAGAATGTTGAGATACAACTTAAATCTTTTTTTTATATAATGAGTATACTCGTAATTGTATAATAATAATTATGTCTTAATTGTAATCTAGGTATTCGTAACTTTATGAAAAAATATTATTTACGAATTTCGTCTTTGATATAGCGTCTAACCTGATTTTTATTCAAGTATCATAACTGTTTTCATTCGAGTTTAAAGCAATATTGAGCATATTGAGTGGCAATATCATGACACGTCTGCGCCCGGCGAGCACTCAATAGCGAATGACGGCTTCGACCGAGTTCCGTCACGGCACGACCGGAATTTATCGACTACCCACAATTCGCTCGACGACATTCTATTCGAATCGAACCAGCGGCGGAACATTACAACTTAACTGGGTAATAAAGTTGTTGGATTATGAATGGTTGAATTGCGTTACGTATCAGAATATTGTCTAAGTGTTCGTATACTGGTAAAATAGTACTTCCGGCACAAGTTATTTACTGCGGATGGTTGTGTGTGTGTGTGTGTGTATAATCTGGTATATATTTGATCGAAACTGTGCGTCCTAGAATTATCATTTTTACCTGAAGCTCATCGGATCGAATACACGGAATCAGTATCACACACACATACAGTGTATGTGTGTGTGTATTAGGTTGATTAGCTTCGATCAAATATATACCAGATTTAGTTTTGCATACAAACACAGTACAAAAAAGGCATGAGTTTACTATACTATACTATCTATTACGATATATAGAGAAATACAAAATATGACCACGTCACAAAAATATTTCAATTCAAGTCCTCGTATCTTAAGGTTGAGTTTCGACTAGTGTCGTAATAAACATATATAACCTATCTTGGTCCGCGATAACAGCTAGTAGGGCTAGTAAAATTGTATGACCGTACGCAGTGTGCGTTAAAAATTCGACTGTGTTACTTTACTAATAACGCTTAAATTCCTCAAACTCAAATAAGACCACACTCTTACTTATGGTCTTATTTTCCTTGCTGTTTTAGAGATATCACCTTATACATATCTAGTACATTTTTGAACAAAGATGCACAGCAACTGCGACTTTCTCATCACGAATTTGAATTGCATCTGTACTTTTTTATACATTTTATTTATTTTCTTTCCCGTCTACATTTTACACATACGAGTATATATGTATCGATTTTATTTAACAAAATGTCGAAATATTGGAAGCTTTATTTTCATTTATACATAGCGAAAGTAATTTTCAAAGAATGCTTTAGCAAATCGCTTTAGCCGAATATAACTGTACGTGAAAAAATTGCACAAGTATCAAAATTTTCCTATTATAGCACCTAGCATCAATATTTATTTTGAAATCTCACGATAATCGAAAACCATTATTCTCTAATCACCCCTCGAAATTCGATATCGAGCTATCAACTCCTATAGCGATATAAAGAGAACCCTCTCTTGTGGGTTCTCCATCCGTTCTGGGTGTCTAAATAAAATCTATTAAAACCTCTTCAGATAATGGTACATCATGTTGGACTTTTATTCACTACTAGCAAACGTGGTGAACTCCGTTTCGCCACAAAGTCAAAATTTTCCCTGAATTTTGTTTGCTGCAAACCTCACGGAGCCCGAGACCTTTCCAACGAATGCAAAAAAATCGTGCGTTTTTGCGTGCAGTTATAGCGCCAGGAAGGAAAACCTGACTTATTTTTATATTATAGATTACCCATTTTATTCTAAATTAAGACTTAACTTGTCTTCACCAATATTATAAAGAGGAAAAGTTTGATTGTTTGTTTGACGCGAATAGGCGCGAAAGTACTAGGCCGATGTGAAAAATTATTTTACCGTTAGGAAACTACATTATTAACGAGTAACATAGACTATTTTTTGTTTCTCTTTGCAACTTAGATTATTTAAGAACAAAAAGGAGAAAAATTACTTTTAAATGAGCTCATAATCTTTAATTTAAAACAAAACAAGAAAGAACTTACCTACTTAGCTGTTTACTATATTCTAAAGACATATAATTGTGTATATCAGTACTAGCGACGCCATCATGGCAAAATAAAATAAACATTTGAAGTATCAAATTAAAGTTCCTGTGTCACAAAACATCCAGACGCAATTAATTCAAATCGATTTCCACTTACCCAAACGTTGGCCGCGAACGATCAGAATTTCAAATCCGCTTCCAGAAACCCAACCAGCATTTAAACGGGATGCGCCAAAAGAAATGGTAGCTGCAACCGACTTAGGTTGGCCAGCTTGATGCTATCTTGGCAGTTGGCACACCTGACCGACGCTAATTGGACAATAAATCAATTCTTCCCCGCTTCTTATTGGCGAATCGCGGCATTCCAATATTGAAAATTTGGCCGCGCGATATTGACAACATGATAAAAAACAATAGGCGGCTATCTTTTTCTTTTGTGTTCATCTCTGGGCCCCGGTTCTTACTAAGGCTGAATCGTTTATGTTTTGTTTGTGTCGGGCCCAATGTCTTATCATTTAGACAATTTGTTTTGGTGAGCTCGTTATTGAATTATTAATATTGATATTTTGTGTTCCTTATCGACGTGACAGCTACAACTAAAATAAGCATAAATAAAATGGTAATGCGCGAGTAATATTTGATCTATGGCTTTAATAAATGACATGACTGCTATAAAAGGAATAAATAACGGCGAGGGAGCGGCGTGCGCGGGCGTCATCCATTATTAGAGTTATTAACAAAACAGAACGCGCGCGGCTTCTAATCTCGGAACGTTCACAGCGTAATTAAATTCTCAGAACAAGCGAGCTATTAAAGCGAAACGGTAGCGCGACGCCCATTACGAAACGGAACGTGCATAATTATTTCGTTCCCGCCTTTTTTCTTACTCGGGAGTTCGATTTTCGAAAGCCCGCGCTAATGTGCCGTCGCTGGGCTCGGGCACGAAGCCTTGTAAACAATGTTCTCGTAAAATCTTATTCAATTACCTCGCGCGTTCACTTACTTTTATTAAACTGATTAGTTTTCTTTTAATTAGTTTCACGAATCCGGCTCGAAGGACCAAAAATAGGAATAAATGGAACGTTAAATAGGTATCGATACCATTAGTTTTCTTTTAATTAGTTTCACGAATCCGGCTCGAAAGACCAAAAATAGGAATAAATGGAACGTTAAATAGGTTCCGATACCATTCGTTTTCTTTAATTAATTTCGCAAATGCGGCTCCTTTACCAACATACTGTCTGTTGTCTGTCTACTTCAATGTTCCTTAAAAGCAGTATAAAATGTTGTATTTCTTTCAACTTATATAATAGCGTGTTCTCCTTCCTTATGTACCGTGCGTGACGTCACAGCCAGCCTCAACGGAAGACCAGCGTTGGTTGCTCTCCAGCAACCAGCATTATGCTGAGTTGTGACAAATTAAAGTTTATTTATTTAATCTAAGTGTACTATATCGATTATTATATTTTGTTAGTTGTAACTTAATTTGTCACTTTAAATAATTTGTGACGTCACAGCCAGCCTCAACGGAAGACCAGTGTTGATTGCTCTCCAGCAACCAGCTTTATGCTGAGTTGTGAGAAATTAAAGTTTATTTACTAAATCTAAGTGTACTATTTCGATTATTATATTTCGTTCATTGTAACATAATTTGTCACAATAAATAATTTTCTTTCTTTCTTTTCTTGCATAAAATAAGTCTGATAGGGTTTATCCATGCAATGTTGCCACGAGTGACAAAAACGCTTTAGTTTTTTCTAACCAGCCAGACCACCGCGGTATTCAAATGAGGCAAACCATTAGCCGTGTATAAACAATGTCAGAAAATGACATGTACTCGTAGCTAAGTTAGTAGCGTCCTTTGTGATATTATTCACGTTATCTTTGTACTGATCTACCGTTCGGGGTACTGTTAACATGTATTTTGACAGATGACATAAGTTTGGAGTCATATCGCCGCTCCGTCATCTCGAACGATGAAATAACAATTCGGATGTTATAATAAGCTCCCGTCTTACGTTGTCTGATAGAGACGCGTTGGTAAATCAATGTAATGGTTTTAGTTGGGGCCCGAATAATAACGAGTTTAGTGTTATACTTGTACCTATATAGATATACTAATCTCTCTATAGATATACTAATCTAACCCTAAGATTTTATAAATACAATAAACGTATTTGAATTTGTAACGAGTGGGTCGTTATAAAGAATACATTTTTGATTTTTTATTTATTTTATTTTTCTATTTATTTACTGTATCAAGGTAGGATAATAACTAAGATAATTAATAGGGCATAGACCTTAGATACTAGCTAGGTATATTGTAATTAAATGTTGTTATATACATTTTTTGGATTACATTGTTTAACTATTTAAATTTTACCTTAATTAATAATTAGTACGAGTTGGTTTATTTTTCTCATTTTTCGAAATTAGTTTTAATAGTACAATAAGTTTATAATTAAGTTAGTTTGTAAGTTTTTAATTACGTATATATAGGTACACCCTAACTTTAAATGATTACAGGGTATACTATAAGTTAAATTACATCGATAACTTGTGTATATGCTGAGCTATGGAAATAAAACAATAAATAATTATAAGCATGGTAAAAAAATAACAATATCTATAAAAAAATAGCAACCATAATATAAACTAGAAAATAATGGTTTACTATGGGGCTATCTAGCCGTGTGTGAAATACGTCCAAACACTTATTTATATTTACCGACCCTGTATAACTTCATTTCTCAACAGTTAGGTACTTTACCAAAAAGAAAATAAAATAAAAATATAGTATGAGTATTTTATTAGATAACTTTATAAGTATATTAATAAATGTAATAATCTGTCTATTAAATAACTTTAAAATCCATGAAAGCGCTTCAACAATTTTCTCTTTTTTGTGCGACACCTAAATTAAAATTGCCGATATCAATTTATTTTTATTCAATCATTAACATATTATTTACTAAAATAAATTATATTAAAGAAATTAAATTAAATTATCATTGTTTACATTGCCGATGACCCAAAATCTTACATTTTAAAACTGAGCAATGCTCAGTTCTAATCTGTATGCCAAGTTTTGTCAAGATAGGTTTAAAATTACGGCGCGAGAACCAACATACGAGTAGATAATATTTATATATATATGTACCTTCATAAATGACGACCTCGTTAGCGTAAAGGTTACCATGCCGAACTGCTAATCAGAAGGTTCCGGGTTCGATTCCCGGCCCGGTCAACATCTTTGTGCTTAACTAAATTTGTTGGCTGTGGGTCTGGGTGTTAAATATGTATGTATTTATATGTAGAATATCAGTTGTGTTAGCAACTATAATTCGAACTAGAAATGGTTCAGTGTGAGGCTAACCAGCCGTGTGTGAAAAAAAAAAGAAAAAATAATAATAAATATATATATATATACATAGACGAAAGCAAAATTTGAGCAGATATTTCGCTCGCTTCGCCCGCTCAGTCTGCCGAACTAAAGTTGCCTCACTTTCCACGTCATCGGTGTAAGCGCCCACAATTACTGATACTATCATCTCAAAGCACGAGTCAAAATGTCAAACTTGCTTGATACATCATGATGCATAGCCACACTGACCTCTAGAAATTTCTGGAATGCGCCTTTGACAAATACGTATCTAAGACGAGGGGACACATGTCTGCAGGTGCTTTTGGAGCAATTAATTATTTTGATTTGTATTTTGTTACTAGTTAAAATAAGCTAGCTGTTAAAAATGACGATTGATGCGTAAGGTAGATTATAATTTATGTACTTACGTACTTATTCGATGTTTCTTTATTTAGTTTAACTTCACGAATATTTTTTGAAATTCTTCTTGCTAATCAAGGTTACGGTAAAGAACAGGCTAACTAAATAAATTGAATTAGTTGTAATAACAATTACGAATGAACTTCATATGTTGATATGAACTACCCTCTATAATAATCTAAAGAAACTTTTTTTTTAAGAGATTGAAAAATTTGACTAGAATTTAGAGCCTAAGCATGAATTGGATTTCAAGTTTTATGTGCTGTAGGTAAAAATAATAATATATAATAATAAATAACTATAGAAAACTCGATTACTATTAAAAATTTACGGTGCGAAGTCAAAATACGTATAAAAAATATTTGAATTGTTGTCAAAGTCTTATCAGTAAATGAATGTCAAAATCGCTGTCATAAAGGCCGGCCGACCTGCGAATGGCAAATTTCTGCTATTTTGTCTATAAATTGAGACCATGGTATATGTCGAGATGAAGTCCAGTTAGCATAAAATTAGCAATGCCAGTATTATTTTGATTAAGCGCTATTAAACTTAAGCGATTTTTCCATTTCATTTCACATATATGTCGAAGGCTTGTGAGAGAATTTTAGCAGATTTGCTCAGCGTGTGGAAAATTCACAATTTTTAAATGGTCACACTGCTTGCTCTTGTTTTGTTTGTGGACGTTGTGGTTTGGAAGAATTGTTTGGATATAATATTTCTAAAATTAAGAAAACTATCCTAGTTATTTGCGCATGTAAAAATCATCTTAATTTGTACTTCATTATATTTCAACCATGGCGGACGATGACGGTAATATCCTAACATAACCTTATCAAAATAATTAGTTTTCAAATCCAAGTTGTTTTATATTGATTTATAGCATTTTAGTAACAATATGTACAATATTTACTCATTCGAAGGCATAATTTCTTCCCCTGTTTGTTTAATAGACATCCGGAATTGCTTCATTTATTATATTATTACTGAAACAAGGTGTATATGCCAGTAATTTTCATCTATTTAATTATTTTCACAGCTCCTTCAGATAGTAGTCTTTTAGTAGTGATAGTGGACACAAACCCGAACCAGAGGTACATCACAGAAGACCCAAAGCTATTGACAAACTGTCTGGATGCAGTGATAGCATTTTCAAACTCTCATCTAATGCAGAAATCACGGAATCTGCTTGCTGTTATTGGATGTCATTTTCATAAAAGGTATTCTACATATCTAATCTTCTTCTTCTAATATATAAAATTTCCATGTCACAATGTTAGTTTAGTTACTGTACTCCCCCGAAATGGCTTAACCAATTTTTACCACATTTTATATGCATATTCAGTAGGTCAGAGAATCGGCTACTATCTATTTTTCATACCCCTAAGTAATAAGGATTGCTTACACTTAAATATTTATTTTTTAATTTTTTTCATGAAATTTTTGTTTTTATTTTTTTATAATGTGACTTAAAATAATACATATAACCAAAAATGTTTACTCTTTTAACCCCTATTTTTCATGGTCATTTAAAAGGCAAAACAACGTTTGCCGGGTCAGCTAGTTGTTCTATAATAATCAGGTTTAGTTAGCTAGCAGTGATGAAAGTAGTGAGTGAAAAGCGTTTTGCTTCGACCTTCATTGTGAGAACTGCCAAACTTTGGATCTCTCTTCCTGAGTCTCTTTTTCCTGAGATGTACATTTTGGGGGTTTTCAAATCTTGAGTAAATAGGTTCCGTCTAGGCAAGTGTGATACATCTTAGACCACAGTCAAGCTTTACATCAGGCTAGCTGCGGTCAAACGTAAGCCTATTTATCTTTAAAAAAAAAAGAAAGCATGCTCCCTAGGTGCAAATGTTGAGGTAGTGGTGGAGTGATCAGTTTGCACAAAATAAAGAAATAATTTTTTTTTGAGATAATGTTGCATGTTTTATTCATACTGAAGCTGCACCCCAAATGTTACCCGCATTTATCTGGGACTAAAAGTAGTCTATGTGTTGTAGTCCTAGGTCTAACCTGTCGTCATAGCAAATCTACAGTAATAAAATAAAAATATGGTGTAAACTCCATGTAACCAAACTCTATAAAGCGTCATAATCAATTGGCTTTAGTTGGTTTAGCTTGTATTCCATACAATGATACGAGTACATTCTCTCCATATAACAACCACTATAACACCATAAAATACACACAGTCCCTTCAGTGTTGTTATATAGAGTTTACACTGTACCAAGAAAGCTGTTATGACGTTATACTTGTAGATCTACTTGTATAGAACTAAAATGAACTGATTTACGCAACGTACATACATTGATACATTCTCTCCATTTAACAAACACTCTCTATAACACCATAAAATGCACAGTCCCTTGAGTGTCGCTATATAGAGTTTACTGTATTAGGATATTTTACTTACATTGTTTTACTTATCATTTCCAGTGAATACTTATACCCGTCCCCGGGTAAACCTCTTGATGTCAGACAGATAGACGGACAATATGAACTATTTACTTTGGTGGAGAAAACTATTAAAACAAGGTGAGATACTGTACAAAGTTGATTAATTAGACTAATCATTGTTGTTAGACATTTGGATAATCGAAAGTCCAGATAATCGAAAGTATGAAGAAAATGTAAATGAAATAATTAATAAACAATTTATCAAATAATTCCAGACTAGTGAATCTGGTGAAGAGTCAGCCTCTGGAAGAGAAGCCGGGGGAGTCTCTGCTGGCCGGAGCTCTTGCTATGGCTCTCTGTTATATTGCTAAAGTAAGTACTAATTTTATACTCCTGGCTCCAGGAGATTCTTCGGAGACCCGAAGATGTTTCTTCATCGTTCTATTAAGGTACTGCAGTTGAAGAGTTATCTATATGTATATATATATCTATTCTCCCTCTCCCTGCCCTAATGCATACTCTGCATAAAGAACTATCTGTAATCAAAATTGTATGCATGTATTTATTCAGAAGTGTCCCAAGACAGTACTGGCTTGTCTCATTTTAAGTTTGTTAGTTAACAGAATTGTTTTTTTTAATCCGGGCCTCTTTAGACTGATTACAACCCTCAATGCCTACCCAGTCAGTATTCATTGTATAATTTTAAGGGGTTTTGCCTTATCCATGTTCTGACTTGGTTGAAGGGTAGTGGTATGATCGGTTCGCTATTTACTGTAAAAAAAAACTTGAGAGGTCTCAAGGGAAACCCGGATGGAACAAAGTTCCTTCCTATTAATTAGTGATGGAATTGTATTTTATTTTATTTTTTTATGTTATAATAATATTTTTTTTTTATTATTAACAAATATAATGTAATATAAACTTAATCAGTAGGCTCAATCGCAACTCCACCTGAAACGAATGGCGCTGTTGTCAATTAGTGAATACTTTCATTGATAGCCGTATTTGACTTCCGAACAAATTTTGGAGATGCGACGTTGCCATACCGCGCGCCAAAAGTGTCGTGACCACTCTTCGTAAGATTTTTCCGCCTAGCCCCCTTTGAAAAATGAAGTGTGTCTCCTGATTTCAGATCCGTCGCCAAACGTCCGTAGGTTTGCGGATGAGCAGTAGGATTCTAATAGTAACGGGCAGTTCCGACACAGCCGCGCAGTACATTAACTACATGAATGTGTTCTTTACAGCTCAGGTAATATCATTTCTATATCTTCTTCTTCTTCTTTACCTTATCCCACTTAGGTGGAGTCGGCACAGCAAATCTTCTTCTTCCACTCTCCTCTATCAGACGTCATCTCCACACTCAATCCTTTCTCTCTCAAGTCCTCATTCACACACTCCATCCATGTAGGTAAATATCATTTCTATATCTATACCAATAATTATAAAGAGGATATTATTATTGCAGTGAATGTGGCTCGGTGGTAATAACATCTGCTTTTCAATCGGAGGCCCTTGGTTCGATCACGGCCCTAGCTAGTTAAGGCACAAGCTTGTAAGTTTTTTGTATATTCTCTGTAATTTTATTTTATTGTGAGTGTTCTAATAAACTGTTTATCTATCTCTCTATAACTTGAAAAATATGTCATTGGTAGGGCCGGGATCGAACCGGGGTCCGTCAGATTTAAAAGCAATTTTTCCACTGAGCCACACACTATTCTTTTTAAAAAGCTTATTGTTCTTTGAAAATAACTAAGCATTTTCGCGTAGAAAACGGTCACACTTACTTATTATTAAAAGTTGAAATGAGTCCAACGTCCACCATCTTCAGGGGCGAGTGTTACACGGACCGTCGCCGATGAGATCCGCGCGTGCACTCGTGGATGCTCGGAAAGCACCGAAACTGTTGGACTCATTCCAACTTTGAATAATAAGTAAGTGTGACCGTTTTCTACGCGAAAATATTAAGATGCCTTACGTGAACAGTTTACAATGTTTAATAACTAAGCAATTTAATATTTCAGAAGCAACAAGTCCTAATAGACGTATGTTCGTTGGACAAGCAGTTAAGTCTTCTACAGCAAGGCTGTGACATCACCGGTGGTCTTTATCTTCAAGCACCTTCTTTGGAAAGACTTCTACAGTATCTATTGGTAAACCTCTTCCTAACCTATTTTGCCCTGGTACAATCAAATGTAATAATATATCAAATTCAGTGATGCATACAAACACAGCTCAAAAAAAATGGCATGAGTTTACTTTACTATTGTATCTGTTACAATATACACAGAAATACAAATAATTAGCCAAGTGCAAGTTGGACTCGCATGAAGGGTTCCGGACCATTGTTGTATGGGAGCTCCCTTAAATATTATTTTTTAATTCAATTATTCAAAAATGCTGCACAAAAACTCACAAATTCAGTCTAATTTAAATACAGTCAATTGGGATAGAAATTGACAATTTGACAACCAGAGTTGTAACAACCATGTCGTGGTTACATTAAAATAGTTTAAGTATTTATGTATTAGGCTGCGAAGTATTTTAATGCACCCTCGTATGTTTGTTGTATGGAAGCCCCCCAAATATATATTTTATTTAAATTTTATAATTTAATTTGATAGCTAATATACATTCATATTTTGTAAGTATCATGCAGCTACCGTTATTGATATATAGGAAAAAAAATACGAAATGCGTTTATTGTATGGGGACTCCCCTTAATATATATAATTTTTATTTTTAGTATTTGTTGTTATAGCGGCACGGGAAATACATATCTTGTAAAATTTTCAGCTTTCCAGCTATTACGGTTTCTGAGATACAGCCTGGAGACAGACAGACAAACAGCGGCGTCTTAGTAATAGGGTCCCGTTTTTACCTTTTAGGTACGGAACCCTAAAAATGACCACGTCACAAAAATATTTCAATTCAAGTCAACCTTACCACTGTATCTTAAGGTTGTGTTTTGACTAGTGCCGTAATAAACATAAGTTTGATGAGATTGACTATGAAGAATGAAGATAGACTTTGGATTAACACACAGGCTACTTTTTGTCCCAGATTAAAGTGGGTTATACCGCGTGGCGCAGCTAGTATTGTTTTAAAGTGCACATGTGCATAATACATACATGCACTATATTTAATCAAATAAAATCAAATGTTTTTATTTGCGAAGTATAGGTCGAAAGGTGTAACATAGGTATTAAAATTTAATGTACTCTATACTAAACCACCACCCTTGGGTGTGCAAATTTATGTTGGATCTAACACTAATGTAAAAGTAAGTAAGTAAGTAATAGCCGGTTACACAAACATTATACATTATCTGTGGTTTATAAAACTTTGTCATGATACAAATAAAATTAGGTCTGGATGTTATAAAAATAGATCACAATTTGTCATTAAAAAAACCTTTTAGAGAATAGTAGGCCTTATCAAGTAGGAATTTCTCAGCTTAAAGATAGAAAACGAGTTGGATTCCTTAATAATCAGAGGCAATTTGTTATATATTAGGACATGTTAAAAATCGTATTATGTTATTTATGTAACGTTGTACGAGGTAGCGGAAGTAGAGGTTGACCTAGGAAGACGTGGCTGAACTGTGTTAATGAGGATATGAAAGAGAAGGGAGTGAATGTGGATATGACAGCTGACAGAATCGCGTGGAAGAGGAAAACTTACTATGCCTACCCCACCTAGTGGGAAAAGGTTGAAGAAAAAGTGAACTATATTTATGTAAACATGATTTATCAATACTTAAAACTTTCAAGTAAACAAAAAAGAAACTCCTAACAAGTAACGCCATCTATCTGTTTTTCCGTACACTATCATATAAAATACAATAAAAGGTGCAATCTTGTCTTCTGAAGGTCACTCGTGCAATTTAATAGTACTCGTTAAATAAACCTGATGTCTCATTGGATAGTGTTCAGAAAAACCACTAGATGGCTCTGCAAAGTTTCTACATCGCGGTGACGAGATTCTCCGAGAATTGAGTGGCATTTTTAGTTTGGTTAAGTTGCAGTACGAAGTATGTAGTAGGCTGTATAAAGCTTGTGCTTTATCTGCCTTAAATTTTGAAGCGCGTCCGTGATCGGATGTGTATTAATCCATATTGATAGTTCATCTTGTGAGTCAAGTGGCTAAGCTCTGGTGTCGAGACGAGAGCTTTCAAGCCACCCGAAGGCGTCTTGACTTGGCTTAACGACTGCTTGTACCAAGACCAACAGTCGGGACCTACAATTTAACGTGTCATCCGAACCACGGTAGCGCCCAGATGTAAATGCTACTTGAAAAAAACGACAGTGAATGGTCCCCTATCCAAACACCGTCTACATCGACCGTTGCTTAGCTTCTTTGCTTGGGAAAAATTTTTCACTGTTGGGAAGCTATATAATCCCCAAGTAACATAGTTATAGTTTGTTTCTCTTTGTAACTTCGATTATTTTAAACCGTGTGAAGCCGGGACGGGATGCTAGTAAGTTTTATTTCCATTCTCTGGTTTCAAGGTATCTCATAGTAAAATTTAATCCAATCTCATATTTCTTTAAGCCGTGATGAAAGCAAGCCAAAAAAAACAGAATTATAATAGTTTTTATAATCCATACTACTTACTGACCCGGCAAACGTTTTTTGCCTTAATAATAATAATTTTATTAAGTAGTACTTAAGTACACTATAAATGATCAGTTATCGAGCGGGATGAAAAATGTTTAAATTACTAAAATGGACTCAAAAAATCGGGGTTGGTGATAAAAAAGTAAAATTTTTGGATTGTATCTATTTTTAATGCCACACTATAACAATATAAAAACAAAAAGTCATTGCAAAATTTTATAAAATATATTTGAAGGTGAACACTTAGGGGTATGAAAAATGGATAGTAGCCGATTCTCAGACCTACTGAATACGCTTATAAAATTTGTTAAGAATCGATCAAGCCGTTTCGGAGGAGTACAATAACTAACATTATGACATGGATATCTTATATATAAAATTTCCATGTCACAATGTTAGTTACCGTACTCCTCCGAAACGGCTTGACCGATTTTCATCAAATTTTATCGGCTACTATCTATTTAATAAGGCAAAAGGCGTTTACCGGGTCAGCTAGTTTTATATATAAAAAGATTGATGCGCACGTTTGGGCGGGTGGCTTAATTTTTATTTTGTTATTATTTTTAAAAAAGAAGAATGTCCAATGTCCCTTTTGTTTTTTTTTCTATCCCAAGAACGTACCACAAAATTTACTTACCCCACTCTTAGCACATAATATAATTGTTGTACGTACACAACCTTATAGTAAATAAAAAATACTTGTATTTGTATTTTTTTTGGTTTACAAAATTTTTGTTATTTCTGTACTTTGTAAATATTACTCGTGACTTATGTTTAAATTTAGTTTTATCATTAAATACTGTAATTAAAATTATTTAACTTAAAAAGATTAGTAAGGATTTGTTAATTTTCCCATTTTCAATGGGTATTTTGTGGCTTAATTTTTATTTTGTTATTATTTTAAAAAAAGAAGAATGTCCAATGTTCTTTTTGTTTTTTTTTTATCCCAAGAACGTACCACAAAATTTACTTACCCCACTCTTAGCACATAATTATTGTACGTACACAACCTTATAGTAAATAAAAAATATTAGTATTTTTTTTTGGTTTACAAAATGTTCGTTTTTTCTATACTTTGTAAATATTACTCATAAGTTATGTATCATGGTACTTAGAGGAGCGTCGGTCGTCCAGCGGCAAGATGGGTCGACGACATAACAGCTGTCGCGGGTCCAACCGGGACTAGATTGGGACAGGACCGAGACAAATAGCATGACAGGAGAGAGGCCTATACCCAGCAGTGGGATAGAATCGGCTGTGGATGATGATGATGATGATGAAGTTATGTTTAAATTTAGTTTTATGATTAAATACTGTAATTAAAATTATTAAACTTAAGAAGATGATTGTGCTCCGTTTAATTATTGTATTTACTTAATATAAGCTGTTTTTTATGTGGTTGTACAATAAAGTTATATTCTATTCTATTCTATTCTAAGATTAGTAAGAAGGTGTTAATTTTCCCATTTTCAGTGGGTATTTTTGCCGGAAGCGAGCGAGCGAGGGCGCCTGGTGTTGCCAGGGCGCGGGAGAGTCGACTACCGAGCCGCTTGCTTCTGCCACCGGGATCTGCTCACTATAGGCTACGTGTGCTCAGTCTGCTTGAGTGGTAAGTGGACGGTTCCAGTGTCAGTACAGTGTAAACTCTATATAACGACCCTGAAAGGACTGTGGCATTTTATGGCGTTTTAGAGAGTAGTCGTTAAATGGAGAGAATGTATCATTGTATAGAATACAAGATAAATCAACTAAAGCCAATTGACAGTTTGTCGTTAAATCGAGAGACGTTACATGGAGTTTACACTGTATTAGTAGCTGAATTAACGATGTTATCCTGTATGATTAACATACGTATGAGCATAGACTAAATATACTTTAGTATCTTTTGTCTATGGTATGAGTAACATAGTAAAACGAAGATCGAATTATTTTATTATATTTTTTTAATAATTGTACAAATAGTTAAAAGATCCAGTTTCATATCATGTTAATAAAATGCTAATGGTGATGGTTGTAGAAAAAAAAATGGGTCCATTCTGAAAGAACGTTTTTTAAAGTAACCCATTTAACTCTTTAGATGAGTATATTATTATACCATATTGTTATATCTTGTAGATTCTTCTTTTGTGATTTGAAATAAATAATAAAATCTAGACATGACCAAAATATATAATGATAGTTCACCAGCATCTGTTTCCCGATAACTATGTCTAGGAGTTTTCAAGGCAAGAGTGAACCGGTTACTTCTGGGTAAGCGTGCTCCACCTTATCACAATATCGCTTACCATCCACCTTATCACATTATCGTCCAATTATATGTGCTAACTCTAATGTTCAAAACTATAGGTCATCTGAGAAAAAATACACATTGACGTTTGCAGATTAAGTCGGTTCTTCATAAATATATTTTAACTAAGGGTGTCATCTGCCAACCCGCACTTGGCCATCGTCGTGGATTATGGCCTCTTTATAACTCTTTCCTTGTGAGAGAAGGCTCCGAGTCCCAGCAGTGGGAACGTATAGTGGGCTACTTATGCTATGCTGAGGTAGCTCGGCTATTTAAGGTGATTTGACGCGATCATCGAAGCTAAGAAACAGAAGATACGGACGGTGTTTGGATAGGTGACCATGCACATGACTGTTGTTTTTCAAGTGGCATTTTCAACTGGGCGCTACCGTGGGTCGGATGACACGTTAACTAGTAGGCCCCGGCTGTTAGTCTTAGTACAAGCAGTCGTTAAGCTAAGTGAGAGGCCTTCGGGCGGCTTGAAAACTCTATATACCAGAGCTTGGCCACTTAGAAGCTTTGGCGGTGAAGCAGAAGAAGACTAAGGTTTTAATAATAAAATAGTTAAACGTAATTGTAAATAGTTAAATATAAGTTTAACCTTTAACTAAGTATAATATTAAAATTGAAATATTTTGGTTTCAGTGTTCTGCAAATTCAGCCCCATATGCACAACCTGCCAGTGAGTATTATAATATTATGTTACAAATAATTTAACCGTTCCATACAAAAAGCTCGTTGACATTCGTCATGAATGAAACTGTTTCTATTTCAAATTTTCATTTGACAGCGATATTTGCCAAATGTCCTTGTATTAGCCAAAAGTCCCTGTATTATACAAATGTGCCTGTATTGGCCAAATGTGCCTGTAATGAGCAAATGCGCCTGCATTAGCCAATAATGCCTTTAATGGCCAAATGTGCCCTGTAATGGGCAAATGTGCCCGCATTAGCCAAATGTGCATGTGTTCAAATGGCAAATGTGCCTTTTTTGGCCAAATGTCCCTGCATTAGCCAAATGTGCCTGTAATGGCCATATATACCTGTATTGCCCAAATGTGCTTGTATTGCCCAAATGTGCCTGTAATGGCCAAATGTGCATATATTGGCCTGTATCGTACGCTTTGTAGTTTGCTTTTTATTTTTTATTTGCCTCATCGTGTGCTAAAATCTTAACTGCTAGCAACAGCATAAGCAGCCCACTATACATTCCCATTGCTGGCACTTGGGGCCTTCTCTCACGAGGAGAGATACACACTTCTTAGGATATTGTGGTCCTTAAACATGTTGTCAAAACAAGAAACCGTTCCACACAATGTATTCCTTCACCGTAAAGCGAGTGCAAATCCACACATAACTTGAAAAACAAGTCATTGGTGCAGGGCTGGGAGGAACCAGGGGCCGTCTGATTGATAAGCAGACGTTTTCCACTGAAGTCTGTTAAAAAGGCCGCAAAGGGGCATTTTTATACCGTGGAGGTACCAAAGACACGTACTAAGTGGTTTGCCTCTACCTTCGTAGTATGAACCGCGAAGGTGTGGAATTAATATATAATAGCGGTTTTCAAACCAAGAGTAAAACGGTTTTTTCTCGGTACTCGCGCTCCACCTAAGATCATAATATTGCTTACTATCAGGTGAATTATGATCAAGCGCAAGCCTGATCATAATTCACTATGAATTAAAAAAAATACAGAAATACAGAACTTTATTAACCCTAAATAACATACGTTAAAGGCAAGTCATACTACAATAATTACTTAATACTTAAAAACATTAGTTAGATAAAATTAAATAAACTTACAAATTTCATTAAATAAATATTCTACCCCATTAAATACTACACACATTAGCACTTGTTTACCATGTTTATTAAATTTAAAATACTAATGTTTACACATGAATAACGATTCTGCAAGCTCCATATTCATATATTCGCTTAAATTATAAAAGGAATTACTTTCACAAAAACTCTTTATTTTCTGTTTAAACATACTACTATTAAGATTTGTTATTTTCTCTGGCAACTTGTTGTACATTAATATTTTTGTATAACATCGCTGCTTCTGTACTTTAGCTAGTCTATTTGCTGGTAGAACTTTACCTATATAATAATAAAAAAACGTAATTTCTTTTTATTTTTCAGCACTGTGTTCAAAATCGGAGGCCCTCTACCTATCAAGCCCAAGAAAAAGAAGATGAAGTTGTAATTGTTTAAAATAAGACAATAATGTAAGTCATAGATTTAATGTTAAGCAAGTAATAATAAAAAAAACAGTTATAATTATACACTGCGTTTTGAACAAAATAAACTAATGGTGTCTCAGCTGTATAGCTTCTTTGCTGAGTTTATCTCATGTGTAGTCATAAAAATACAATAATAAAATACCTCTAAATATGTCAGCGAATTAAAATAAATAGAATAGTAACTTGGCCCATAAAATGGTTCCATGCGTAATCTTAAAATACCGCGGTGGGTGGGGCAAACAGCTAACTACTCAGTGAAATATCGCTAAGTCCTAGCTGCAAGACTCAAGAGTCTTGCAGGCTATGTCTTGTTCTTGCTCAAGTCTTGCACGGTCAGTCTTGGTCTTGGTCTTGCTAAAAATACGCGGTCTTGTTCTTGGTCTTGGTCTTGCAAAAACGCAAGAACAAGACCAAGACTGAATTAGGGCAACACTAGATTCGGGGCCCTCTCTCTCGAGAAGAGAGATATAAGCGATAATCCACTACGCTGGTCAAGTGCCACACACATCTTCTAATTTTATCACACAAGACACGTCTTCTAATTTTATCCAAATATTTGAAACAGCCAAGTGAATGCGAAAGTGACGCAAGAAATAAAACGAGTAACGCAAGCATTATCAAATGACTTATCTTCCTATTAGCATAAGCAGCCCACTATACGTTTCCACTGCTGGGACTCTGAGCCTTCTCTCACGAGAAGAGAGATATAGGCCACACATAGTCCACCACGCTGGCCAAGTGCAGGCTGGCGGTATACACACGTCTTCGTACTTGTGGTTCTCAAACATGCCGGTTTCCTCACGAAGTTTTCCTTCACTGTAAAGCAAGTGCAAATCCACACATAACTTGAAAAATAAGTCATTGGTTTTGGGTCGGTATCGAACCAGGGGCTGGTAGATTGAAAAGCATACGTTTTCCCACCGAGCCAGACTCGCTTTTAATAAATATTGTTACGTGCTGGGCGGGGCACTCGGGATAAAGGTTTGGGTATATGACTAAAACGTCGGTTTCGTGGATAACTAGGATTTATTCACTATGGAATCCCCACGCTGATGATACGTGTCTGGTCTTCCAACTCGTCAATACGTCCAAATCGTGTGCAGTCGCAATCTTTATTCCTCGCCGGAGTCGTACACTCGTAGTCACTAATCGCACTTTTCACTCGTTAACTCTACGACATCTCGCAGATAACTGTCCTCCGATCGTTCCGTCCGCTCTTTTATACCCGCTTATACAAGCTCTCGTAAGTTCTATATGTCGAACGTTCGGAACTATTCTTCAGGAGAATTCGAGGCAGTGTGTGAGTGAGATAGAAGATGTTTGTTTACACACGTAAACAAACAGGCGGCGTTCGGGAAGCTTTCGAATCTTCTATACTAGAAAGTTCGAGGTAACTGTAGCAGTGAGACAACAAATATGTGTGAGAGCGACACCGAAGGTATTCCTGTGTTTTCTAGAACATTCTGTTCTGGGAGCTTCGCGACATTGCCCCCTTCCTAAGACATGCTCGTCCCGAGCATCGTCAAACTGTACTCTCGAATGTTCTGTACTAGCCTCGCGACGCTTGATGATTTTTCTCTCCCAGGGTGGCCCGACATCGTGATGGTATAGCTTGCGCGCTCCTCCAATATAAACATAACGTTTTCTCACTGCCGCATATGTCGTGTTCTTCCGTATCCAATAGTCCCAATCTTCTCTGTGATAGATCCACATTATCCGCTTTCTTCTCCCGATCAGATTCCCACTGCCTTCAATATAACTTCTGGTGTACTTGAAATGATGCATGACTACAGGCACCTTAATCTCACTTGTCTTCAGGTTATGACTATTTCCTCGCAGACTCTCACTAAAGCTCAACTTTCCTCTGTCCCTCAGATATATAACCTCTTTCACACCAAGGCTTATCGCTGTTACCGCTATTGGTGCAAATCCGCCGTTATACAGGTTCAACAACTTGCTGCTGGTCTCATTAAAAACATCAGCATATTTCCTCTGTAGTGTCTGTTCATCTTCCCGAACCACCTGCTCAGTTCCCTCTCGCAAGATGCCAGCTTCATCTTCTCGAAATGCCTGGTCAGTTTCCTCTCTCAGGATGCCAGCTTCATCTTCCCGAACTGCCTGGTCAGTTCCTTCTCTGAAGATGCTTGCTCCATCTTCCTGAACTGCCTGGTCAGTTCCTTCTCTGAAGATGCTTGCTCCATCTTCCTGAACTACCTGGTCAGTTCCTTCGCTCAAGATGCCAGCTCCATCTTCCTGAACTACCTGGTCAGCTCCTTCTCTGAAGAAGCTTGCTCCATCTTCCTGAACTACCTGGTCAGTTCCTTCGCTCAAGATGCCAGTTTCATCTTCCTGAACTACCTGGTCAGCTCCTTCTCTGAAGATGCTTGCTCCATCTTCCTGAACTGCCTGGTCAGCTCCTTCTCTGAAGATGCCTGCTCCATCTTCCTGAACTACCTGGTCAGCTCCTTCTCTGAAAATGCTTGCTCCATCTTCCTGAACTGCCTGGTCAGCTCCTTCTCTGAAAATGCTTGCTCCATCTTCCTGAACTACCTGGTCAGTTCCTTCTCTGAAGATGTTGACTCTTTTCTGACACTGGTCCACCAAATTGTTCAGGGCCGACAAAACCACTTTCTGCTCTTCACGCATGCACTGCGCCATGCGTATTAAGTCACCAAAATCGAAATTTGCTTGTGCGGGATCCTGATGAGTCGAGCCAGTAGACATGGCTAGTCGATCTTCAAACACAACAGCAACTGCAGCAACCATATCACATCCTTGGGAAGTAGCATCGGCCCCAGCCTGTCCACCATTCGATGATTCACACTCTGCTCCGCTGACACCAACAAGCAGCGAGTTGCTCCTGAATCGCGCCTGGTCCAGTCTGTCCTCTTGCCTTCGTTCCTGCATCCCTTGGTGACGTCCCGCTTCCATGTTCATCCACGCAGAAACCAGTATACCACACCTTTATCCCACTTCTGACACCAAATGTTACGTGCTGGGCGGGGCACTCGGGATAAAGGTTTGGGTATATGACTAAAACGTCGGTTTCGTGGATAACTAGGATTTATTCACTATGGAATCCCCACGCTGATGATACGTGTCTGGTCTTCCAACTCGTCAAAACGTCCAAATCGTGTGCAGTCGCAATCTTTATTCCTCGCCGGAGTCGTACACTCGTAGTCACTAATCGCACTTTTCACTCGTTAACTCTACGACATCTCGCAGATAACTGTCCTCCGATCGTTCCGTCCGCTCTTTTATACCCGCTTATACAAGCTCTCGTAAGTTCTATATGTCGAACGTTCGGAACTATTCTTCAGGAGAATTCGAGGCAGTGTGTGAGTGAGATAGAAGATGTTTGTTTACACACGTAAACAAACAGGCGGCGTTCGGGAAGCTTTCGAATCTTCTATACTAGAAAGTTCGAGGTAACTGTAGCAGTGAGACAACAAATATGTGTGAGAGCGACACCGAAGGTATTCCTGTGTTTTCTAGAACATTCTGTTCTGGGAGCTTCGCGACAATATTATTATTGCTGCAAACTGGGCAACCCAGTTGCGATAATGCGTAACTTTGCATTGATCACTATCGCCGTTTAGATGCACGATAATGTATTTTTATTGCTGATAACTTTATTTTCTTTGAAATATAAAGTCAGCGATAGTATAAAGATTAATAATATTCTTTCTTTGTATTTAGGGGTTTTGTAAGTGACGCAAAATGTTTTGTGAATTTCTGTCTTCGTATTTTTCAAATTTTAAATGAAAACAAGCTGTCGTTTGATATTTCATCACAAAGATGGTGGCCGTGCCAGGAAAAGAACCCGGGACCCCCTGGCTGGCAGTCTGGCATGGTAACCATTACGCCAACGAGGTCGTCAAGAAAAGAAAATAATAAATTTATTTTTGCGCAGCTTTTCCGCCGGAATTATTTTTACGTGACACAAACAAAACAAAGGCTTTCATAAAAATACTTATGGTGGAATACAATCAGTCTTTATTTCATACACAAAATAGCCAACAACTTTTCTATACTGTCATTCCCTGTGACTTAAAAACCTTAATACTTAAAATACCTAAAAAAGCTAATACACTCTCGACTTTTCACAAAAACACTATTTTTTAAAAAACATCCCGGGAATCACAGCAGTGGGAAAGATAATTTTATCACAGCGTGGAAATAAGATAAAACTTTACCGTTGTTGGTAAGTAACGCAATATAATTTAAGGACGGCTATAGTACGTTTTGTCTATGCATAGAACTTTAATTTAAACCAACTTACCGCGCTTCGACGAGATTTTTGTACAAAAATCTGTTTTATTTTTGGCTAATTTCTAAAAATCATTTCATCATTAACAAAAGTTACTTTATGAAGTCCTACTAAACCCGCCTTTAAATTGATTTTCGTTAGTTACTAGTTAACCTGTATACATATACTAGGTTAAATATTGCTTTTTCATTTTCTCAAGTGATAAAATTATCTTTCCCACTCCCAGTCTGCCCGTTCGGTAGCTTTTAATATGTACCTATTTTACAAAACACACATCAATGCTACTTAATTATTTTTTAAATCTAGATTTTAGGTATTTGTCGGCAAAGATAAAAATGCCCAACCCTAAACAGTCGACCTAGGATACCTATCTTACAATTTATAATCTTACTTCCAAATCACTCGCGATTATTATCTAGAACAGTAAAAAACGCAGGAAAAATATCACAAAGACATATCTATACGAGTTATAACTTCCACATTACTTTATTGATAGTTAATTTATTTAAAATACTTAATAAGTACTTATATTTAGCAATCAAAGTATCAATTTCTCATGAATTCATTATGAAATTCATTCACGGAATTTTTAGATGTGGTATTTTCGACAACCTTCGCATAGCATCCCTTGATTATTTCTGACTATATGGATTTATTATAATCTATGTAATGTTTATTGTTTATAAGTGTATTGATTGTACATATCTTCTAATATATAAAATTTTCATGTCACAATGTTAGTTACCGTACTCCTCCGAAACGGCTTGACCGATTTTTACCAAATTTTATATGCGTATTCAGTAGGTCTGGGAATCGGCTACTATCTATTTTCCATACCCCTAAGTGATAAAGCAAAACAACGTTTGCCGGGTCAGCTAATATAAATGTATTGTATAATATTATTTTTATTAAGTCGCCTATATTTTCTACATTTGACGTGATTTTAGTTGTTTTGTCAGTGTTCAGAACGTGCCGTCTCTTTCTGGCCATCTAAGATGAAAAGAGACGGGACTTCTTTAAATTTAGTTTAGTCGTGTGTGCCGCTGAATCGCCACCACTGTCAATACTTAAATTTAGTGTTACCTACTAATATTATTTTTTCTATATTTTAAATTTGAATTAGCTACGACTTATCTATAATCTCAAAAGCGCTATCTATTTCTTCTTCAGGCGACTTGCCACCGTTTTGCGCTAAAACCGTCGCATCTACGGATTTTCTCTGATAATGTGTTGTGGCGTCTACGCTTTTTTTCCTACCCTTTTCAGATATTTCCGCAGGCGCGTTTACGTGATACTCTTTGGATTTGGGCTTCTCTGGTTGTTGCAGATGCTGAAATGAGAAAATATTATACTTATTTACAGAAACAATAACAAAACTATTTACTATTTGCAACGTTTATATAATAAACAGGCATTAGATTAAAACCGGGCAAACTAGAATCTAATCTTAGTAGTTGTTGGTCGTTAGGCAAAGAGCTTAGAACTTTAGCATTCCCCCGCTGTATCGCAAGGGAAATCAATCACGCTAGGAGCCAACCAGCTATGGGCGGGGAGAGCAGCGGAAATGCTCTCAGGAAGAAGCAGCGGTCCTACATCCCTGCCCCCGTCGTGAGATGGGACACCGTGAAGCATTAGTGAGGCGCTCGGACATTTTTGTTTCATTAGGAGATAGAAAATCGTTATACGCTTAGTACTGTGGCGCTACTGATGCCACAGTACTAAGTGATGTATGGACATCACCGCTGTCTTCGGACACATCATCTATATCCGAAGGTATATATCCCTTTACTAAATGGAGGCAGACCGTCGTCGCTCTACTACCACGGATCAGAATACTAGAGAGGATTGCTGATTCCCATACAATAAAGCGTGGCGCGGAAGTTACATGCCATAATTACCGACGAAACCTAGATGGCGCTGCAAATCGAGCGTGCAGCCTAGCTGCCTCCAAATTCTGCAACGCACTGCAGTCGCATAGTGATATAACGATAGTAGATTGCGTGATCCGAGTGAAGTCGTTTCAAGAAAATACGAGTATTTGGTGATAGAATAGTACGATTTTCAATAAGAGGTTGAGTGTCTATTATATTTATTAACTAATTTAAACCATCATCATCAACTCCATTTTATGGACCAACTTACATCTTCACCCCCATAAAGTTCCATGGACAACTGATGCCGTATCTTGTTAGAGTGCTTCAGTCTACCAGATCTTGACATTGACAGCTTTCTTCTGTCACCCACAGGGTTATGTTCGCTTTCTCCCTCTTTCTTATGGTCATCGCTATGCTCTTGCGTCGCTATCCTTTTCTTTTCTGGCACGGACGAGGAAAATATGGATTTGATGAATTTTTCCATGGTTTCTTGGTTTTTATCTCAGTCCGGTTGTAAGTTTAAAATTTTAAGTTGGTTACTTGGTTTTCAAGTTGCCATAGTTCGTTTCTGAAACATTAACATAATATTATTTTACTAAAATGGTTATTCTATTATATGAAATGCAATTTATTTATCAACATAAAGTCTTATGTTCCGTCAGATTTGACTTATGAAGAAACAAAAGACGGTATGGCCTCGTCAGTCCAAAAATGTATATGGAACAAAACTTAGGTACCTATATGTAGCGTCTGTAGCTCTGCTGAATAAAGTATAAATAAGTATATTAAATTAACGGTCTGTGCGAACAGTCTTTGGATAGGGGACCAATTTATAAATAATGCAAAGATGTTTTGATGAAAATCGGTTCAATATGGCCGCTGTCATTTAATGGCAGATTCAGAGGCATCTCTAGCCCTTATGGCGCCCGTATGCAACCAGTACCCTAGCGCCCTCTACTCTAGCAAGAGCGGGCTCAAAATGGATTAATAACAGTTATATTTTCAAACGGAAATTCGGATCCAAATGGTGCAAAAGCAAAAAAATTTTTTATGAGGGAAGCTATAAGAATAAAAAATCTCAACTTTCCAGTTGGAGGTGTCGCAATAGAGGGCGCAGGGCGCTCGGCACCCCCTTTGACATGGTGCAGGGTGTAGGCAGATTATTTCTCTCACTCATTTTAGGTATTAAATGAAAGTTTGACACAAACGTAGCGATTACATCCTCTTTGAAACATTAAAATTATTTTCAAATTTATAATTTTCGCCATCATAAAGTTTTGTCAGGAGATTTCAAATTTTTTTAATTTATACTTGTTATACATAGATATTGGCCGTCAAAGATATTTTCCACTAGATTACAAGCGAATCACGCAAGTGTTCTTTGTTGGTAGGTTCCATTGTTAATCTGTACCTACGAGTAATCTAGGCAATGACACTTTTATTAAAGCTTATCGGAGACCTAATTACTTAAGTCATTTGTTGTTTTCTTTTTGCATACGTATTGAATGAATAGTGCAGGTGCATAATTTTTTTATTCTTCTTGTAGGCTAAATGGCCTAGTTCTAGTGTCAGTAATTTTCATGTGTCCAAGTGCCCCAAACAAAGCAACTGATGTACCAAAATACTGTATTAAGAAAGTAAAACGACCTTCTTCTTCTCATCCTAGCCTTATCCCACAAAGTGGAGTCGACGCAGCTATTTTTCTTCTTCCACTCTCGTCTATCAGGCGTCATCTCTGATGCACTCGCCTTTCTCTCTCATGTCCTCATTCACAAACTCCATCCTTGTCTTCTTCGGTCGGCTCTTGCCCTCTACATATAAGAAGTTACAACGACCCATATTCAATTCATTAATTAAAATCAGAAAACAAAATATCTAACTAAATAAAAAAAAAACCATTGGATCTTTCGTTTTGCAAGCTATGCTACTAGCAGATAGAATAAAAGTATTGCAGATCACATTTTCAATTAAAGACAGAAACAAGTATCAATCATGTGATGGTGCTCATATCATTGAAATGTATCATAGTGTATATATATATTTTTTATCCTTGATAGGTTAGCGTTTGACTACAGCTAGCCTGATGTTAAGATGCACTGCAGTCTACGGTGTGGCACGCTTACCTAGAAGATACCTATTAACTCTACTTTTGAAGGCCCCCGGATGATACCTCTCAGGAAACAGAGACTCAGGTAGTGAGTTCCAAAGCTTCATAGTTCAAAGATATTTGGTATTTTAATCGTCAAACTCTTTCATTTCATACCCAAATAAGGAAATGGCGAAAAATAAATGATCCGTCATCTCGTAGCGGCGGCCATATTGAATCCTATTTTCATTAAACACTATTTTCATAAAACTCCCGTCGAATGCAACAAAATATTTTATACAAATAAAAAGACAGAAATCAAAATTGGTTCATCCGTTTGAGAGCCACGATGCCTCAGAAAGAGACACACACACAAACACACAGACACGTCAATATTATAGCACCCCGTAGTTTTTTCAACGGGGATTAAAAAAAATGTCCCATTTAAAAATGCACAACTACATTATACATTTTACTTATAAGGCATCGTGAATACGAATGGCTCGTTAAATTGTGTTCATAGATACAAGAGTTATAACTGTCCAAATGCCTCTGACATGTCAGGAGCACTTGAGCAGCTTGAAAACTGTCAACACCAGAGCATAGCTATATCGTATTACACAAAAAAGAGTAAAAAACTTACAAAAACACCTATTAACATCGTAATTTTTGTGAAAAAATAAACAAAAAACTCAGTAAATTATCTAGCACAAAATGGTTTGATCAGAACACTAGGTATTAGCATATTTTCCAATATCACAAGTTACTTGAGCCTAGATACCGATAAAACTAATCCTAGAAATTGCAATTCGACTCACCGACTGGACTGGGCAATCCGAGATAAGCCAGTTTCTGAATAGGCCTTAAAACAAAAGTGACCAAACGCACAATTGACAAAAAGATTAACACAAGGAAACAGCACAAGTAGTTTGTTGATCGAACCGCGTTTAAAACAAGAACTACTTATTATTTACCATAATTTCATCTGAATGATAAGATAAAGGTGATAACAGTTATCGTGTGATACCAATTTTTGTGATAACTATTTGAATAAACGTTATCTGTAGAGTAATAGGTAATTTGCGATTGTGCAGTTTTTGAGCGGTTTGCGGATGCAATTTGTGTTAAAAAAAATTGGCAAAAAAAGATGATTTAAAATTAGGTTAAATATGAGTCCTGGTACAAAATGGTAGATGTTTTTGACTAAAACTTTTTAGTCAATAATATCCGCAATTTTGTGCCAGGAGTGAAATTTAATCAATGTTTAACAATCATAGTTAAGAACACTCGTTTCTACTAAAGTAAATAAAAATCAGTTATGGTTATAACTCCCCATATATTTTATTTGCATCGATAGGCTTGCCTGTGGCTTCGTAGTCCCTGAACGAATAAAGTGATTTTTATTTACTTTAGTCGAGTGTTCTTAGCTATGATTGATAAACATAGGTTAAAAATGACCCCACAAAATGGTGGATATTTTTGCCTAAAAAGTTTTAAAATACGACCCCTAATAAATTTTATTCAAAATATCCACCATTTTGTGCCAGGAGTAATATTTATCCTACTTTAAGCATGATAAGAACTTTAGTAATACGGATATTAAATGAAAGAGCTTGATTAGTAGAATATTTAAATAATGACAGCAACCATAGGACGGACCAGTTTGGCCTAGTCGATATATCGGTTTATCCTATCGCACTTAGGATAAACTGGAGTTTGGCTTAGGAAGTTGATGTTCCTCCTATACATAACAAATTCATATTTTTTTTCATTATGTCAGATATGCTTGTAGTTTTTTTCCAGACCTAGTAATCATAAAATAATGCATCCATATCTGCCGCCTATCCAATATTATGATAATTAGGCTTATGTTCATAAACTAATAAAACACAAAGTATTGAGGCTTGATAAAATATATTTTATTACCAACTATACAGATGTAGATACATATTCCAAGTAATTTACATATACATACATAACATCATCGATTTATTAAAAACTATCTAATATATTATATATTTTTATTTTAGTACGTACCTACTGTCAATTTTTAATCTACATTTATACATACAGGTTCTGTTTGTTTCTGGCATACCTATTTTCTCCCTTCACAAAAATAAGTGAGATAATGTAAGTAAGTAGTTCCAATCGATAGATGTATTCAAAAATATGTTTAAGTAACTTTGTAAAAAGGTTTACTACGATGTCTATTTTTATCAGACAAATACATAGAAATTTAAACTGTGTTTTTAACTGTCGACCTCGTTGGCGTAAAGGTTACCATGCCGGACTACAATTAGAAGGTTCTGGGTTCGATTCCCGGCACGGCCAACATCTTTCTGCTCAACTAAGTTTGTTAGCTGTGGGTCTGGTTGTTAAATATGTATCTATATAAAATATGTATGTATGTATATGTAGTATATCAGTTGTGTTAGCAACCATAACACAAACTAGAAATGGTTCAGTATGGGGTTAACCAGCCATATGTCAAAAAAAACTGTACTGTCTGTAAACCTATCGAGGTAGAGGCATTCATTAATTCGCAAATCGAAACTATTGTAAGTAAAATTATAAATATTTTATAGATATTTGAATTTAAAATATGGAAAATAAAACTCTTTTGGCTTCAAAAGTTGAAAATACAGGAGATGGGTAAAAGGTATGCTAAATTCCAAACAGAATTGTATGTGTATACTTTACATACTATACGCTCTAAGTAGGTATAAAATACACATCACATCAGTAATTTTTGTAAAAAAACTAAATACTAGATACTTATTTTAGTACATACTGGTGGCGCTTCTGGCATTCACCCGACTAAACCAAATTAAAAGTAGCCCTGTCTTTTTTCATCACCAGTGAGTAGAAGAGGACGGCACGATATGAGTGATACACAAAACCATTAAAATCACGTCAAATATAGAAAATGTGGACTTTTTCTAAAACACACCCAGATCTTCATCATATCAGCTCTAAAACTACCTCCATTTTCCATATTTGACGTGACTTTACTTATTTTGTTTATGGTTGAGATCGTGCTGTTTCTTTCAAATTACTAACGATGGAAAGAGACGGGGCTCTTTAAATTTAGTTTAGCCGTGTATACGCCAGAATCGCCACCACTGTCAATTTTTCTTTCAATATTACATTCTCACTTCTTATCATGAATTCATTAGTATACTAAATTATTACAAGTATACATTATTTTTTTAATAACGCAGACTTTTGTTAATGCCGCCATTTTGGATTTGAATTTATCATAGAGTATATTTTCTAATAGTCAAACAATGTCATTTGATACAAACCGAGGAAGCTTTGTATAAATCAAATCCGCCATTTTTGTGGCGGGGCCATTTTGGACTGATTCTTATTACACATAGCTAAGAACACTCCCTAATAATTATTTTAATTCAAAATCGATGCATCGATTTGAGAACTGCGATGGCACATACAGTATATATTTTTTTATTTGATACTACATCCTGAGGATATTATGATAAAAAAGGACTCCGCCTTTATTGTGACGGCAGCCATCTTGGATCGATTCTCATCAAATATAGCTAATAAGAGTTCCTACTAATAATTATATCGAACAAATCAAAATCTGTGCAGAATGGACTTATGGAGCGACGACGGTCTGCCTCCATCTAGCAAAGGGATATCCCCCCGGACAGATGTTGTGTCCGGAGACGGCCGTCCGACGGTCATGCATTGTAGCTTGAACCCGTCGTACGCGCGTTGTAAATACCGTTAGCGCGATTCAGGACAAGCGCTCTGATTGGTCGCGGGCGATGAAGTGCGACAGAGACGCCACAGACTTATTGATTTTACATCTTTTACATAGTTTTTACGTCGGGCGTCAAAAATTACTAAACTAACCCGAGAATCAAGTATGTAGTCAAAAGTTTTTTTTATTTATCAATATTTTTGTGTGTCATAAATTCGGTATTTACGAAACACCTCAATGAAAGCCATACATAGTCTAACCATAATTCTAAAAATAAAACAATAAAAATATTATTATCACTATGTATTATATAAATTTAGTACACAGACTAAACACTGGGTAAAAAAATAAAAGAGCATGTATTCTAAAACAATTTACAATTAAAAGTTTATTATTTGTATTTACAAAGCAATTACATAAAATTATATATTTATGTACAATAATAGTCTAAGAGCCCGTGAAGATCGTCCTTCACCGATCTGATAACCAGATGAGACGTATTTTTTATTAAGTATATTTATAAACAAATATGCCTAAAATTGCTTGCCTATCGAAAAGTGCTCATGGCTTTTTTTTTGCGCATCCTCGTGTATAGTCAAATGATAATTTAGCTACAATTATCAAAAATAAAAATAAAATTCTAACTGTTCAGAATCGTTGTTACTCCTATCAAGCGCATCAAAATCGAATGAGTCACCTATTTTGACTTACCTGTTAACACCTGCTTGCCAGGTAGTTATACACTGAAATGAGTAGGCAAGCATACCGAGGCATATTCTGTGTATTAAAAACTATCAGTGAAATAAATTTCATTTGGTTATCAAAAGTATGAAGGTGATGAAAAAAAAAAACAATAAAAGTTTATTTAATTAAAAATAGCCATGAGCACTTTTCGATGCGCAAGCAATTTTAGGCACATTTGTTTGTAAAAAATATTTAATAAAAAATACGTCTCATCTGGTTATCAGATCGGTGAAGGACGATCTTCACGGGCTCTTCTACTATAACTCTCACACGTTTGAGGCAAAGTTGGTTAATATGTGACTAAAAAACAAAAATGTACATATGAACCTAATGATCTAGAAACAAACTTCTGTAATTTTAAGAAACCTATTTATTTCTAAAGATATACGAATCAACATGAATGAGATAGGTGAGGGAGTGAAAGAGATAGAGAATCGTCATTGAATATACAGTGTAAACTGTATATGACGACACTGAGGACACTGTACATTTTATGGCGTTATAGAGAGTGGTCGTAAAATGGAGAGAATGTATCATTGTATGGAATACAAGCTAAACCAACTGAAGCCAATTGATTTCGACGCTTTAGAAAGTTTGTCGTTAAATCTAGTGACGTTACATGGAGTTTACACTGTATTTAGCCTTTGGAAAATTGGCTAAGTCATTTCAAAGTACGGCGATGTTCAAATACTATGCGACTTGATGATGTCACTAGTGCTACTTGGTACATTTTTTTAGCAAATTAACATGAATTACTGTCCTCGCTTTCTCGTTTTGGTAGACATTATAGCCCGGGTCGCTAAACCCATCTCTCACCCACTTCGAATATCTTTAGATTAAATTGTACAGCAAAAACATTACTTAAAATTCAAAACTTATCAAAACGATTGATTAAAACAAAAGGTTTAATATGCCATATATTAACCAACTTCCCCAACCATTACATCATTCTTTGAGTTAACTCGAAAATTACCTTATATGAATTGTATCATCATCAGTAGTAAAAAAAAAACATCAAACATATCATACAATAATTTTAAAATAATCTTCAAAGTTAAGACAAGAACACAGATTTTAGAGTCTGTTAGGCCAAAGACAATATCATATGTCATAGGAAATAGAAATAAGAATAAACCGGTAGAAGTATTTTACCATGGTGGTAGAGTTTTCTACTGCTCGCCTGGTTAGCAACTACCCTCAAATTGAAAAATCTGTCGCCAAACAACTAACAAGAAGCCTTCGAAGCCTCTTTATGAGACAGTTATTTAGGTATTTTTCACCTTAGCCCAGAGTATAGCAAGCTCGTGTAACTACGCGTTCTGCTGGTCATATGCCCTAGCTGTACTGTATAAAAAAACGTATATCGACAAAATATAGATAGTATAGACATAAACAATTATATTATGATGCTACGATTATTTTAAAGTAGTTACATAGATAGATAGATATACTCTTTATTGTAACACAAAAAAAAATACAAACAGAGAAAAAAACAATAAACAAGTTATAAGTAGTGTTACAAGTGGCGGCCTTATTACTAAAAGCGATCTCTTCCAGGAAACGAAAACCAGAAGCGGTTTGACGACTAACGCTATCACCAGTTTATGTAAATATGCTTTAATTACGAACTAAAAGGATCCAGTACAAAATAATAAACCTTAAATGCTGGGAATTTTCGAGTCAACAATATTCATGGTCCCAATTCAAAGTCATTTACAAAAAGCAGCGAACTAGAATAAACGGAATAGTAGCTCTATACAATTGCCGCTTAGAATTTGGATCCATCTACGCACACAATTATACTGCTATCCCAACGAAACACACATACACAAAGCTCGCACGCGATTGGTCGCATCAAGGTCACGCCACCGACCATGTGACGCGGGCGCGCGGATAGCTGTTTTGCCCCGCCCATCGCGGTATTTTACACGCGTAAAATACCGCGGTGGTGTATAACCATATTATCGCCCGAGTTACTTTTCTATTTATTCTAGTTCGCTGACAAAAAGATATAGTATAACAATATTTTATACCAATGTCAATTTATTTCGAAGTGTCTAATAGTCAATCAACGCGTATATAACTAGCTTCGTCAGTAAAGAAATCATTTGAAAGTCCATGTCTTCACCTTTGCATTACTGAGTGTGGGTTAAAAAATAGGTTATAAGTAATAATGTGCATGTATGTAGATTATCAGGCTTTATTAAGAGTGTTCGGTTTCTTTCATTAATATACAAAATCGAAAAGTAAGAAAATAATCAAAACACTAACCAACTGAAAATAGTACGTACAATATTTTCTTCATACAATACTTTCGTTCTTCCGTATAAAATTGGATTGCAATAAATTTTCAATTTAACTCACCCTTTGTGGGTTAGTGGTAACCAATGCAAACCTTTTAAAAGAAGTTTCAGACAGGATTTCTTCAACTTACGGACAATCAGCTATTCCATACAAAAAGTTGACTTTGAAAAAAAATTACCTACAGCCGAATTAATATATAGGACCATATAAAATTAAGCCATATTGATTCCTTTTTTGGATTTTTCTGTGGACACGATTGGCACAGGACCGAGATGAAAGGCATATTAAAAGAGAGGCCTATTCCCAGCAGTGGGAGAGAACCAGCTGTGGATGATGATGATGAAGGTTCCATTTTTTACGGCAATTTTCAAATTTTTAGTTGTTCACAACATTAAGAACAAAAACGGGTAGGTACATCAGGTATACTGAAGCTTCCCTTAAAAGGTGTTAGACGCGTCTAAGCGAATTTTAAGTACAATTTTAAAGAAAATAAACTTTATGAATGCTTTTATTAGTAAAACCCAATTAAAAAACACTTTATAAAGTACTCTATAAAAAGAGTCCAGTCCGAATTGGGTCCACGACCAAATCTCATACAAGACCATACAAAATCATCCATACATAAACAAATACATTAGACAACCTGTTCCGTATCATCTCTAGTACTCGTCATAGCATCGCTAATAGATGCTGCCACCTCCTTATACAGCTTCAAATTCGATTCTGTGTAGTCCAAAATTTTCCTGCTCGAATGCCGAATGTAGAGCATTTGTTTATGGTAAATTTTCAACGCCCCTTTTATGGTAATGTAAGTCAACCCACCCAGGATTGTTCTGTGGAGATTGTTTTGAATTGAGCGAAAGAAAATTTTACCCATGAGGGTAGATATTGTCGGTAGAAGCAGAGCTGAGCAGAATATCCTGGTGGGAGACAGGTGGCTTAGTGGGGATTGCATGGGGTGAGATGGGGGTGGTGGGGGAGTTTGCACCCCCGCCACGATGGCGCCTCTGTCGCTTTCCACGCTGAAATGAAAAAAAATATATATTAGAAAACTAGTCATCGTCGTCGTCTTGTCTTAGCGATGATTATTTAATTCGAAGAAGGGCAAGAGGCCGACCGAAGAAGACATGGATGGAGTGTGTGAATGAGGACATGAGAGAGAAAGGAGTGAGTGTAGAGACGGCTGATAGAGGAGAGTGGAAGAGGAAAGTTTGCTGTGCCGACCCCACCTAGTGGGATAAGGCAAGGAAGAAGATTGGTATCTAAATATACATAGACGAATCCTTATATTCCTAGGTTACCTTCACTTGGACCGATTATGGCATTCATGGACAATTGTTTTTGTCATAAGAAAAAATAGATTTATTATTAACTAGCTGACCCGGTAGACGTTGTCTTGTCTTAGCGATGATTAATGAATTCGTATTGGTATCTTAATATACATAGATGAATCCTTATATTCCTTGGTCACCTTCACTTGGTGGACCGATTACAATCGGTCCAGCCGTTCAATGCGTTCATGGATTTTTTTTTTGTCATAAGAACCTTTTCCTGACAAACAAACACAACAAAAATTGTGAAATCTCAGCTGTCATCCCTGACAACTCAGATTTCGAATGTTTATGTGTCTACAGTGCCACCAACTTAGCTGTTCAGTTGACGGAGGCTAGTGGACTTTTGTTGCCACCTAAGAATGCTGTAGAACATGTAGTTCCAATTTTGCCCACCTGAACAGATAAGTTGGTGACACTGTATATGTCGTATTACAGTCTAAAGCATCACAGAATAGTATTTTTCAAACATTAACTCTAACTTAGTTCATTTGTTGAGTTTAACGTTCCAGGTCAGGCCCCGATACCAGGTCAGTTTACGGTCTATCTAAAGTCTTAACAAAACATATAAATAAATAATAAATAAATATTAGGACTCATTTCACACATGGCTGGTTAACCCCATACTGAACCATTTCTAGTTTGTGTAATGGTATCTAACACAACTGATATACTTACTACATATAACTTTTCATAATATAATACTATTTAAATATAAATGATTATCTAGAATTGAAAATTGACATTTGATTCATATCATATACCTACTATTGTATTGATATTATGTTATTAGAATATAATTGAAAATTGACATTGATACATATCATATACTTTTGTAATGATATTATATTATTTGACTTGTAACTTTGGTGTTATTAATAAATGATTTGTATTTGTATACGTACATACATATTTTATATAGATACATATTTAACACCCAGACCCACAGCCAACAAATCTAGTTAAGCACAAAGAGGTTGGCCGTGCCGAGAATCGAACCCGGAACCTTCTGATTGGCAGTTCGGCATGGTAACCATTACGCCAACGAGGTCGTTAAATACTCACTTCCCAAACGGCAGTATGTATGAGAGCGCCGGTATCTTGGCGCAGAATTTCCTGAGGAACAGCAGCACCGAATCCTCCCAGTTGTACATCTTGGCGCTGATCAGCGTCACCGGGATCGTGGGGAGCAGCACCAGCAGTACCAGGGGGTCGGCTGACTCCATCATCTCCAGACCCTCGCGGTGACCCACCACCTGGAATATTGGAGTTAGGAAAGTTAGAGTTCAGCCATGCACATGCGCCACCTATTTTCCAGAAAATTTTGTCAACATGTCTGTCCCATACCAGCGCGGAGTCTACCTCGAAGCCTAAGAAGGTTGTACTGTGTACCTGGTCCAGTATAGTACCTTCGTACCAAAAGACCTTTTACAGTTTCAACAACTGTTAAAGGTCTTCGTCATAGATCCGACTAATCGAAGTGAAGAAAGTGGGTCTTTTCTAAGTTCAGTACATTGATATGGCAACATATAATATGAACATAAAAAACATAAAACATCTTTATTTGCCAAAAAGTATGTAAATTTTTGCATATCGACACAAACTATCACTAAATAAGTATTAGGCTTAAAAGATGTGTTGGTTACCCACCACCTGGAATTTTGGAGTTAGGAAAGTTAGAGTTTAGGATAACATTGATATGGCAACATATGATATGAACATAAAAAACATAAAACATCTTTATTTGCCAAAAAGTATGCAAATTTTTGTATATCGACACAAACTATCACTAAATAAGTATTAGGCTTAAAAGATGTGTTGGTTACCCACCACCTGGAATTTTGGAGTTAGGAAAGTTAGAGTTTAGTTTAACATTGATATGGCAACATATGATATGAACATAAAAAACATAAAACATCTTTATTTGCCAAAAAGTATGCAAATTTTTGTATATCGACACAAACTATCACTAAATAAGTATTAGGCTTAAAAGTATGTGTTGGTTACCCACCACCTGGAATTTTGGAGTTAGGAAAGTTTGAGTTTAGGATAACATTGATATGGCAACATATGATATTAACATAAAAACATAAAACATCTTTATTTGCCAAAAAGTATGTACATTTTTGTATATCGACACAAACTATCACTAAATAAGTATTAGGCTTAAAAGTATGTGTTGGTTACCCACCACCTGGAATTTTGGAGTTAGGAAAGTTAGTGTTTAGGATAACATTGATATGGCAACATATGATATGAACATAAAAAACATAAAACATCTTTATTTACCAAAAAGTATGCAAATTTTTGTATATCGACACAAACTATCACTAAATAAGTATTAGGCTTAAAAGTATGTGTTGGTTACCCACCACCTGGAATTTTGGAGTTAGGAAAGTTTGAGTTTAGGATAACATTGATATGGCAACATATGATATGAACATAAAAAACATAAAACATCTTTATTTGCCAAAAAGTATGCAAATTTTTGTATATCGACACAAACTATCACTAAATAAGTATTAGGCTTAAAAGTATGTGTTCGTTACCCACCACCTGGAATTTTGGAGTTAGGAAAGTTAGAGTTTAGGATAACATTGATATGGCAACATATGATATGAACATAAAAAACATAAAACATCTTTATTTGCCAAAAAGTATGTAAATTTTTGTATATCGACACAAACTATCACTAAATAAATAGGCTTAAAAGTATAAAATATGTGTTGATGTACACTTAGTTGCTCCCTGAATCCCACACGAGGCAAATCCTGTGTTGTGGGATTCAGTGCCTTCCCTTAACCTCTTATAACTAATTATTACAATTACTTTACTAACTAAACACATAATATAAATATCCATCCTTTTGCAAGCTGTAATATGTTGCAATATGGCCAGGGATCAGAATACTAGAGAGGATTGCTGATTTCTCCATACAATAAAGCGTGGCGCGGAAGTTGCCATAATTACCGATGAAACCTAGATGGCGCTGTAAATCGAGCGTGCAGCCTAGCTGCCGCCAAAATCCGCAAAGCGCTGCAGTCGCCTAGTGATATGACGATAGTAGATTGCGTGACCCGAGTGAAGTCGTTTCGAGAAAATACGAATAGATCTACTACGAAAATCGTACTACGTGTATCATTCGATACACTAAGTACGATTTTCAAGAAGAGGTTGAGCGTCTAATATATTTACATATGTATTTATTTTGTCATAATATATTATGTATTTATTCGATTCCTCATAGGCACTTATACCTCGACTTTAAGTTCTTTCTTAGAATTGGTTGCCTGCAAGAGAACGCTTTTAGCGACAAGACACTAGCTTTAAAGTTCTTTATGTGTTCTCTGTAATTTAATTTTTTGTAGGCGTTTTAATAAAATGTCTATCAATTGAATTTAGTCTTAGTACAAGCAGTGTTATTAAACCTCGACTTTAAGTTCTTTCTTAGAATTGGTTGCCTGGAAGAGATCGGTTTTAGTAACAAGACACTAGCTTTAAAGTTCTTTATATGTTCTCTGTAATTTTATTTTTTGTGGGCGTTTTAATAAAGTGTCTATCAATTGAAGTTAGTCTTAGTACAAGCAGTCGTTAATCCTTCCGGCGGTTTGAAAACACTTGACACCAGAACTTACCTACTTAGCTCATAACGAAAAATGAAATTCAGCGAGAAATCAAATTTGCCTCGCTTTACCGCAGCAACCGAGGCATGTCATTTGTATGTAGGTTAGTTAACCTAGGTTTTGATAAGGACAAAATTATAATTTAAGATTTTGAAATGCATTAAGACTGTATTATAGTTTCCGAGTAGGTATTCGGACAATAGTTTCTGACAGACGTTTTCCTTCAGACATTTTCTTTACTACAGACGGTTTATAAGAATTTGAAATGACTAATTTAATATTTTATATTTTACTACCGACCCGTCCCGGCTTTCCACAGGTGCAATGATACTAAATACACTACAGAAAAACGTATGCAATTGCTGGAGTTTTCTGCAGACCTTTTCAATGTGTACAAACAATGACTACATTATTTTGATAAACCTCGTAGGGTTCAGCCTGCGTCTGAAATGTAAGGGGAAATAAAATGATAAGTAAAGACTTCACATTAGAAACATAAAAAATAACAGTATTTCTCCACTATTTAGTGGATGTTATTGAATGAATGAAAGAATGAAATTATAAGCTCTAAAAACTCTAGATGATATCATTACCTACAAAAACGTTAAATTTGTTGTTATACATTTATTACTTTCAGAATAACAAACAATATTATATGGGGACCCACCCTCCTTAATATATGTTTTTTTTAGTATTTGTTGTTATAGTAGCATTGGAATTACATAACTTGTGAGAATTTCAGCTTTCTAGTTATCACGTTTTCTGAAACACAGCCTGGTGACAGACGGACAAAGGAAGGCTTAGTAATAGGGTCCCGTTTTCACCTTTTAGGTACGGAACCCAAAAACCCTAGCCCCATCATTTACGTAGGGTTTTATAGGATTTATCGAAATATGCCATTTTGCTCCCGAGCAAAATAGTTAAAAAAAACTGGTACGTTGAATTCGTAGTTTTATTATATCGTATACTAGCTGAACCGGCTAATGTAGCTTATATGACACGTTCGTAGATTTACCATAGCAGCGCCATCTATTGATTACTTACTCAACCCAGTCGAAAGGTATCGACATCTGTTAGAATCATTTAGAGTTAACACATAATTGTGACTGTCAAATAATAACACACAATAATTAGCAATAAATTAAAATTGCGACTATAATTTGAGATTTAAACTATCCTATCTCTCAAGTTGGATCGAACTGCACATGGTGTGCGAATTTTATTATAATCGGTTAAGTGGTTTAGGAGTCCATTGAGGACAAACATTGTGACACGAGATTTATATATATTAAGATATGTAGCTGTTTAAAAATAGTATCACGGAAGTAAGTTTTAGCTTGAACCTACACTGCACTGCACCAACCTTGAATTGCAAAGCAGGTTTATAAAATGCAGTCCTACTTCAAGTTCTTTATTGGATGTTTGCCAAGCGAAAGGAAAATGTACGGTTTATTTTTACTTATTTTTAATCTCAGTTTGCCTCGTTACGTTCGTACCTCATTTCTGGTATAGGCAAATAAGTAGCGTAGCCTCTGTAGCTCAGCTAGCTAAGGTGATCTGACGCGATCATCGAAGTACGCTTACGTTTGACCGCAGCTTGCCTGATGTTAAGCTTTACTGTAGTCTAAGATGTATAACGCATGCCTAGAAGGAACCTATTTACTCTAGATTTGAAGACGCCCAAATTGTACTTAAATTGATGCGGACGGTGTTTGGATGGGTGCCCATGCACAAGACTCGTTTTTAGTTTCAAGTGGCAATTTCATCTGGACGCTATCGTGTGTCGTATAACGTGTATGACACGTTAAATTGTAGGTCCCGGCTGCTGCTAGTCTTAGAACAAGCAGTCGTTAAGCCAAGCCAGAGGCCTTCGGGCGGCTTGAAAACTCTCGACACCAGAGCTTGGCCACTTAGCTCATACGAAGAAGAAGAAAGGCAAATAATAATGTATGTGTATGTTTATTATTCGATTCAATAAATAATACAATTAGTAAGTTTGCTTATACATCAAATAAAATGAAATGCTTTCATTATTGACACGATCAATAATTAGTTAGTCACAATATATATTTTATATTATAGTTAATATATATTATATCATAGTTAGTTAATATAGCTTAAAGTTTCCACTGAAAAGACATACGTTAGAATTACATATTAGTTAAAGGTACGGAACCTTTCATGCACGGTCGGCGATTCGCACTGGGCCGATTTTATTTGTGGTCAAATGAAGGATATTCCAAATACATATTTGCAATCAAAGTGATAAATAATTTATAAGCTAAAACTTATATAACTTCGCTAATTTACAAAACTCATGAAGTGTTTACGAATTTTATACGTTACCAATGTTTGTCTGAATATTATTAATATGATTAAATTATCTATTTACTTGAGTTGAATTTTGATGAACCTGCCTAAGCCGAAGGGCTGGCGAACGTTTGTCTAAGGAACGTCCAAAGATCAAGTTTTTTTTATCATTGGACGAAAAACTGCTGTACAAATACTAGTCCATACTGTATCTTGTTATTAATATTAATTGTATTTGTAATAGGATACCTTATGATGAATGAAATAATTATATTCTATTCTATCAAAACACAAATCTCGGACCAACAGTTAAAAGTATTTTTAGGATTCCGTACCTAAAAGGTAAAAACGGGACCCTTACTAAACCTCCGCTGTATTTCTGTCTGTCACCAGGCTGTATCTCACAAACCGTTATAGTTAGAAAGTTGAAATTTTCACAAAATATGTATATAGATAGATATACTCTTTATTGCAATACAAAAGGAAATACAAAACAAAGAGAAAAATAATTAATCAACTTATAAGTAGTGTTACAAGTCGTATATAAATACATAACAACCGCTGTAAAATAATATAAAGGGAGCTTCCCTTACAAATTATTCTTTTTCTTTTTTTTGATATATTTCAATAATGGTAGCTGTTGGACACTTATTATTTTTACATACCTAATACATAAATGTATATAACCTTTAAAATTAAATTATATGTATATGATAATTAAGTAATCAATATTTAAAGAGGGCACCCACACAACACACGTATTTTTAAGCATTGTTTTTACTTGGTCTTTATGACGATATTTGGTAGACACTTTAAAATTTCACAGAATATTGATTCATTTATTTATGAACTGTAAAAATAAATTACAAAATAAAATTATTTTTAAGGGGGGCTCCCATACAACAATGGTACGGAACCCTTGATGCGCGAGCCCGAATCGCACTTGGTGAATTATTTATACTGTGTAAATAATTACTAAGCATTTGACCAGTAGGCCGCGTAACCACACAAGTCAGCTAGTTTTTCGATCACCAAGCAGTATTGGGAAACCAGTCCATAAGAATACAATAATTAATAGTAAAAAAAAACTAAAAAAACACGTATTTTATAGAAAACCGTAATTTTATCAAATTAGTGTATTGTCATCGGTCCTCAATAAATCTACAAAGTTTGAACGAAATCTGGCCGTTTAAAGTGGGTCAAAATCGCGCCCAAAGAAGTCGGATACAAACAAACGTAGCGTGTAATAAAAACAGGACTACAGAACTACTAAAGTGGGGCACCGCATTGTCGAGGCGGAGGGGCTCAGTAACCGAGGCCTGGTCACCCACGGTGAAGCGAAGAGGGTCTCTGAGGCGGGCCACTCCCTACACTTGTATTCCCTGTACGCAAGTGCTAGATGGAGTGGCACCAGTAGGTTGCGGGACCTCGTTTCGGGGGGGGTTTCGCAACTGAGGCGGACTGCGGTGTGGTTTGGGAGGCACAGAACTACTACTACTTTATTAATAAGTTATTAATGACAAAAACTTACAGTGGTAACTCTATATGAGTGACACTGAAGGGCCTGTGCATTTTATGGCGTTATAGAGAGTGGTCGTTAAATGCGAACCAACTAAAGCCAATTCACTTTGACGCTTTAGAGAGTTAGAGGCCTTCGGGTGGCTTAAAAACTCACGACACCAGAGCTTGGCCACTTAGCCCATGAAGAAGAAGTTGAAATCTGCCACTCACATTACAAGTGTGTCTAAGTCACTGTGTCACTAAGTCAATAGCAGAAACACGATAAATTTGACACGATTTCATTATTTGCACTGCACATGTTAGAACGGTTTTTTTTTTAAGAACGTTATCCCGTTATGGACACAACATGTGCTAATGGATAAACATGACCGAAAAATATGTTTGTTTGGGCGCAGTATGTGTGTTTTGTCTGATTATAATAAAGTGCAATGGACTAAAAAGGCAAGTAATAAACAGATTTATAATACGGCGAAGTCTTTGAGCTTACAGACGTTTTTACCTTTTAGGTAGGGTTCCGTACCACGGGACCTCTCGCCTAAATTTTTATGCAACCGGTGAGATCGCGGCTGCGGCTCCCGGATAGGGTTGTTCAGCCACCAGCGAAGGTGCTCACCGACGGACGCTGCTTAAATCATCTGATAAAGATGTATAAAGGCCCATGATGATGATGATGATGAAACTCTTTATAACGACACTGAAGGGACTGTGCATTTTATGGCGTTCGTTAGAGAGTGGTCGTTAAATGTAGAGAATGTATCATTGTATGGAACACAAGCTAAACCAACTAAAGCAAATTGATTTCGACGCTTTAGAGTTTGTCGTTAAATCGAGTAACGTTGCATGGAATTTACACTGTGTCTTATACCATTAAATGAGCAATTCTTGTATAGTCTCGGAATCGGCTCCAACGATTTTCATGAAATTTAGTAGTATATAGGGGGTTTCGGGGGCGATAAATTGATCTAGCTAGGAATCATTTTTAGAAAATGACAAAAAAAACAGGTACTTAGATTAAACTGACCTGCATTACAGTGACAGCGCCGTACGTGATAGCAATCCAGTAGATAGATCCGAGCAGCACTCCGCCAGCAATGAACGGGCAGATCTTATGCGTCATCTCTTCTATGGCGTCCAATAAGGCGACGAAGGCTCCCATAGAGGGGAATACCACGATGTACTCAGCCTTGCACTGAGGGCAGAGGACCTTGCGCGATATGTTGCCTCGCTGCTTCTCATCTACCCAGCGTTGGAGGCAACTTTGATGGACCTGAAATCAGTAGAAAAATGGTAATTTATTAATATTTAGCTATTAAACTCAGCGAACTAGAATACACGGAAGAGTAACTCCATACAATTGCCGCTTTGAATCCATCTACGCACACAATTATATTGCTACCCAACAAAACACAGACACGCAAAGCTCGCACGCGATTGGTCGCATCAAGGTCACGCCACCGATACTAGCCGCGCGGGTAGCTGTTTGCCCCGCCCACCGCGGTATTTCTATACTAACTACTACTAACGCGTCTTAATTAGCTGATGCCCCGCCCACCGCGGTATTTCTATACTAACTACTACTAACGCGTCTTAATTAGCTGATGCCCCGCCCACCGCGGTATTTCTATACTAACTACTACTAACGCGTCTTAATTAGCTGATGCCCCGCCCACCGCGGTATTTCTATACTAACTACTACTAACGCGTCTTAATTAGCTGATGCCCCGCCCACCGCGGTATTTCTATACTAACTACTACTAACGCGTCTTAATTTCGGTCCCGGCGGTTAGTCTTAGTACAAACAGTCGTCAAGCTAAGTGAGAGGCCTTCGGGTGGCTTGAAAACTCTCGACACCAGAGCTTGGCCACTTAGCTCATATGAAGAAAAAGAAGTTAAAAACTACTTCTTAGTACGAACTTACGTTACGCACGTTTCCTTTTAGGTACGAAGCCCTAAAAAGGTCCTAATTAAATGTATAAAAGTAATAAAACTTTCTTTTAATAAACATAATGTTGTATGTAACACATACAATCTACTGATAGCATAGCAGAATGATTTACTTACCTATATACCTATCACTCATTTGATAAGTGATTTCTGCCGTCACAATTTAAAAAGGCACAACTAACATTTTGCAAATGTTGAGAAAATCGAGATTAAAATATTTTGGGAATTTTCTTAAAAAAATACCTTTGAAGTGTGATTTTCAAACTTGTGTGAATGTTAAAAGTTGACTATGATTAGTATGTATATAACGACAGAAATTATTATATATTTATTTTAATGTATATAATTAATAATTACCTTATTAATTTTTTACTTAACAAAAAAAATTACATTACTAGAGCAATATTACGTTTAAAAGGCACATATAACCAAATATGCCTTATCAATGTAAAATTTTGAGGAAAAAAAATAAAATATTTTGATGAAAAGGACCCTTTTCTCTATTGTGCCTTTTCATTGATTTTTTTATATTAATTAATCAGTAAATTATTAGAATAAACTTTTATTAATTAATATTAAAATAGTTTCTGACACATATATTTTGTTTATATTTCAATATGACATGTATTTTATTGTTTCCCTGCAATGGGATTGTATATTATATGTATATTATAATAAGCTGATAATTTAACATTGTGTTAGAAATAAAATAAGGTAGTTATAAAGAAATAAAACGTTTATTTTAAGTCGTACAAAGTCTTCAAAGGTCCATTATTATAACAATAATTGAAGTATAACACTTCCAAATCTCTATTTATTAAAAATTAGGGTAACAAAGCCAGTAAGGAACTTTAATAATATATTTCATTAAAATAAAGAACACATAGCTTACTAAATCAATACCTAATAATTATCATTACAGTTATGTAACAACTATCTATGTAGCTTAAATTTTTATCACAATCATTAATTGAATTAACTTCCTATAATTATTTAAATGGCACTTTGCATCTTTCTCTCATACTATTAAGAGATATACTTAGTTATAATAGGTCAGTAAAATCAACTTTATACTCGTATTATCAAAATTAAACGAAAACAAATTCTAAACATGAAATTAGGAACAACAAGGCACTTAATATTAAATATCATAATTTACCTAAGTATCGATTAAAGAGACTATAAAAATCTATCTTCCATTATTTCAGTCTTCTTGGTGATGAATCAAATCAACTGCTTGATCATTTATAGGTAATGTTTCCCACAAAAGCCTTCTGTTAATGGGCATAAGGGGACCAAGTTTTGTGAGTATGGCTGATTTCCTATCGCTCGTAATACCCCTGGGAACAAGCTTTTGACGTGGAGGTGGTATTCCTTGTTTAATATTTTTGAACTTAAGAAAATTTAGCTCAAAGTATTCGTCAGTACCATGATTGCGTTTATAAAAAAGTGAATTCGATCCTCTGCGAAAATTGACCTCCGAAATATATTTCATATAAGCTCGAGGGCTGGATTTCTTTATTTTACTTGTTGAAGAGCAGTCTTCATAATTGTAAAAATCTTGGAGTCCCATCTTCTTTACCATGGTGCGTACGCCAGTGTCAGATACGGCTTTACAGAAGTCTTCAAAGTCGTAGACACGCTTTTTTGTTTTGAAAGACCGTTCCACTCTGTGATGAAATTCGTCTGCAGCCATGAAGGTATGGCCAGTCTTCAAGTAGCGTAATGTGATGGAGTCGAAGTTAACTTCTGTGGAGTTTTACAATCATACCAGAGCGCAGCTGTGCCGACAAGATTAGAGTGGACCCGTCTCGACACGTCAGGCACAACTGACGGCATTCCCTGCTCACCTCGCCCCGCTCACTTCATCTCCGTTCAGAAATGTTAAGTGGTAAAGGCACAAACGTCAATGTGCCTTTTTATTTAACATTTTAAGGTGTAAGGGATAAAAAGAAAAGGTATAACTAACAGTTGTGACCTTTCTTTCTACGTTAATTGCTCAAGTATCGGTATAAAAAATAAGCACAATTGCCACATGAGCCTTTTATACTTGATGAACGTCAGTTATGCCCATTCAATTAAATATATAAAAGTAAAAAGCTAAAACTAAAAGTCATATCTCACAATATGCCCTTTTCTTGTAATAAAACTCAAAAAATGGTGCAGTTGTGCCCTTTAAGCTTATACTATCTCTGTTAATTTTGTAGCTATAAATCCACAAAAAATCAGGCAGTTAGGCCTTTTTTTCCTGATTCTGAATATATATATAACTCAATTTCACAAAAAAATGTTAGTTGTGCCCTTTTTCAGTGACACGGCAGATTTATTATCAAACAATTTATTTGTCTTATTAGGTCAAGAAAGTAAAGGTGATGCATTAAGTATTTCATTGTAAAATAATAATTGAGCTTTATACCTTACATTAGAATCTTTTAACATCTACAGTGTAAACTCTATGTAACAACACTGAAGGGAGTTGCATTATGGTGTTAAAGAGAGTGGTCGTTTAATAGAAAGAATGTATCATTGTATGGAATACAAGCTAAACCAACTAAAGCCAATTGATTTCGGTGCTTTAGAGAGTGTTTCGTTAAATTGAGTGATGTTACATGGAGTTAACACTGTATTTATTTATGTCTCTAACTATAAAGTTATAGTTAAACTAGAAAATTTTAGAACTATACACCAAGCAAGTAAGAAACTTTATGACCTTCAGTCTTCGATCCGATTTACTCCATACTTAACACTGAATTAAACATAATAAAACTCATAGACCAGTTAATAGCCCTGCAGCAAACTTCTCTCTTTTTGTAGGAACCATCTCCCCAATCAATATTTGCCGACGTCAGCCAGAAGCCTTAGGGCGGCTCGAAAAATCTCGACACCAGAGCTTGGTCACTTAGCTTATACAAAGAAGAAGAATAGGGCAACAGCTGATAATGTCATTAAAAGTCACCCTAAACATCAACATGCAACAGTTTGGTTTATCAAACAATCCATCATTTCTTGGTTTTGAATTGACATGTTTGTATGTGCATCAAACATAACAAAGGAGTTTATTCATTAGGTCTTTGACCAGCATGTGACCGTTGCCAATGTTGACGGATAGGTCAGTGATCTAGGGAGCCACAGTCAGTGTAAGGAGGTCTCCTGAGCTCTCCATTAAGCTCAGAGGCAGGTCACCAGGGGGTTTTAATGGGAACAAATCCCACAGAACCTGGCTGCGCCCCATTGTAGCCAGGTGTCTTGTTGAAGAAATCCCCCTTGTCAAAAATTCTTTGAATTGGAGGTGGCATAACCACACAAGTCAACAACATTCTTAGTGGATAAAGGAAGGACATATCTGGTCTAGAATAAATCTTTCAAAGAAGCTACCAGAACACACTGCTAGTCGATTGGCCATAGATTTTCAATCTATTTTACACCAACTTATACAAACATCAGATAATTTAACACCCAAATCTATTACACTTAAGGGCTAGAAGAAATTGAGGCAATAACCAATACTTATAGTGAATAAATAAAATAAATATTAGGACACATTTCACACACGGCTGGTTAACCCCATACTGAACCATTTCTAGTTTGTGTTATGGTTACCAACACAACTGATATACTACATATACATACATATTTTATATAGATATATATTTAACACCCAGACCAACAGCCAACAAATTTAGTTCAGTGCAAAGATGTCTGACCCAGAACCTTCTGATTGGCAGTCCAGCATGGTAACCATTACGCCAATGAGGTTGTCAATAAAATAGTACTTAGCAGGCTAGCAAGGCATCTAAACATACTCGCTGCTAACCTGCGGACCCACCAGTACACACAAAGACTTAAAGGAAAACATTGCTGCCTACTACAGACTGAATCACAACAAGTCCCGAGGCTCCAAGTAAACATAAAGAGAAGCATTCACTGAATGGGGTGCGCAAGTGAGGTTGTTTCCTGTGTTAACAGAATGCAGTTAACAGTTTATTGTGCTTGTTTCACAATATAGCTAATTTCCTGGAAGTGTTACAAACAGCAACTTCCTTTGAGAAACTAGTAGAGATATTTGACTAGAGCTTTCTATTTACAGTAACTTTTTTAAATAATTACACTAACCAGGTCAGATTTTTTTAGAAGATGTTCTCTTCATATGTTAACAAAGTAACAAATTCTACTGTGTTTTTTTAGGTACATATCCAAAATAGCCTGGGTACATGATAAAAAATCATGATAATTTTCAAAAAAATATTTTCAGTAAATTGGTACCTACTACAAAAAAAAAATATGTTTCAAATTAATCAGATTGGATATGGACATTGATACAAATGTAAAATAAAATATACCTACGAAAATAACATTAGCTCCATCGCGTTACCTTGAAATTCACACCAATCGCATATTGAATTTAAAAAATTACATTTAAGATTTAAAAAAAGGTCGTTCATGACTGGTGTAAAATGAAAACAAAAGCGTAAACAACGAAAACTAGTCTAAAATCTATATACAAGTGGTCACATACCCATTTTGTTGTTCCAATGCATTTGCAGGGTTGCACCCAGGCCGCCAATCTATCGTCTGCTTCAGTCGCAAAGCACACCCAACAGGATTTCAAATTTTCGTCATCCACAGCCTGTAAAGCCTGGGAACTCCCCGTCAAGGAATTCCGCCTCTCAGTTTTCTCGTCACTCGTGGTCATCATTTTTGCGTCTTATCAAAAATAAAACATGCGATAAACACTTCGATGCGATTCAATTTCAACACAACAACACCAGTCACAGCAGTTTATGGTAATTGAGCACCAGACTTAATAACTTGTAAATCAGTGATGTCTGATTTATTCGCAGTTTGGTTCGGAACAATTCAATGGATCGCTAGTGTCCAACAAGCGGTATAACGCGGTTAATTGTTGTAATAAATCGAAGATTTATCCGACCACAATCACTTTTCGAAAGGGTATGAGTGAAATTGAAATGATTGATGAATTTGATTGAGAATGAAATTAAAATATTTTGATGGCGGTGACATTGATAAAAACCAATATTAGAAGTTGACATTGAAAATCATAAAAGAGTGACAGTCGAAGTATATGTCGAAAAGTCAAGATGTTTTCACTGACATGTCTGACAAATAGTCGTAGTGATCTGACACATTATTATTTAGCCAACAAAAAAAAAGTTGACAGAGTTGTCATTGTCTGTAATGTCATTTGTCACATGTCAGTAAAGTCAATTGCAAATTGCAAATATCTCGTGAGATGTGTACGAAATATAATTTTGTAATAGTATATCTAAATTGATTCAGAATAATATCAATGAATGGTGCAAAGCTTTAAACAATACCAGCAATTACTTGGGAGTACAAATTTCCAATATTTTCTAGTTTTCGGTAAGTACACTTTCACAAAATCCTGTTTCGTAAGATCCACATGTCGTAACTATTATGCGTGCCAACTAAGAATAGGATCGCGCTTGCTTCAACTTCACACGATAACTGTCAAAAAAGTACTGCTAGCAAAGAAAGCGTAAAAAAGAAATTTAATAATTATTTTTTTGGTTCATAGATATAAATTTAATTATTGTTTAATTATTCTTGATTTTATTACTGGATAATTTTGGATTAATTAATTCTACAGGTAAGAAGTACCCAAGGCAAATTAACAACACCTAAAAAAAAAACTCGTGACGAGACATTGGTTTTGGATAGTTTCGACTTAAGTGCTGTAAGCAGTATAATAAAATATTTTTATTTAGTACAAAAAGAAGTGACAAAAATGAAAAAGAAATTATATTTTTATAAATATGCTTTTACTTTCAAATCCTACTCATTTATAATTTATTTGCCGTAAAATGTATAAGAAATAGCAAAACAGCGTACATTAAACATATAAACTGAATATAATTTGTTCATAAAATTCTTTGCACACCATACACTTTGGTTATGAAGTTTGCGCGTGTGATTGAGCAAGATGGCGGCTTTGACAGTCCTATTCTTAGTTGGCACGCATAGTACCTTAGATTATTTTTTTAGTTGTACGATATAAAACTTACTTTACTGTTATTTTCACTCGTAAACATTTTATTCATAATTTGTCATATTATAGGCCAGTTTACATTAAAATTAAAATACAATATCAATGCATAAATAATCAATTTATGCACAATATGAAATATAATACCTACTTAATAAATAATTAAAATCATAATTGAACATTATTTTATTAATAAGCACAATTTAACACATAAGTATTAATAAATTAAAAATTACTACACTAATATTGAAAGTTACATGAAAAAAAGGACATAATAATTAAAAATTAAAAAAAATACTTTAAAGAATATGAATTAGTAACTAATATTTTCTTATTATTAATTAATTACAGCTAAATTATAGAAACAAAAAACCTCATTTCCATTTGCTTTTTAATTATTTTATCTTTAGTTCTCCTTAAATAATTTACAGAGGTCACCTTTAGATGGTCTAAATATTATTTTAATTCACAAATCATTAATTGATTAAATAAGTCCTATAATATAAATGGACACTACTTTCTTATTATATGATCTAAAGATTGTAGCCTTTTTTCTCCAGATGAGGTCTCTTTTCTCCCACATATTTCTACACATATACATTCATAATCAGTACAAGCTGTATTATTATCTATACTAGGTGAATAATAGATCAAAACTTATGCCACAATTGTCACATCAATATACTAAAATAAAGTCGTTAGTTACTATTTATACTAAGTAAATTAAAGATAAAAAATATGCTAAGGTTGTAACATTAATATATGTACATAAAAAAAAAACTGTGCTAGTTACACTATTTAAAACTCCAAAACAGCTGAATAGAATTTTGTTGAGGACAAAAAACTACTGATAGGAACTGTATAAGAAGTTATGTTAGATAATGGTTTAAAATCTCAGGCTTTACGTAAGAACCAATATTAATACAGACATATTAAGGAACATTTACCAGTTAAAGCTGAGATTTCACTTTCTTGTTCAATCAAGTATAATTATGTACCTATATTTGGTCTTATTATAAAAGCCACTCTAAAACCCTCAATGCAAAAGATTTTGGATAGTCACATTATCATTTGTCATATTTTTGTTCATTATAACATATTTCAAGATGATTTATTACATAATTTCATATACTGATAGCGGTCTGCTTCATTTTATAGTAACCAAAACTGATGTGGCAAAAAATCTTTTGAGACATAACTTTTGACTTTGACCTAATAATCTCAATTTTATTACATTAATTATCAGTAAACAAAAGTTTTATTGCTTGCGTAATATACAAGAAAAAACTCTTACAAAGTTTCTAAAAATACTGTTGCTAGCTATACCTAAAATCTATAGTCATACTCAGACACTTAAAAATATCTTAGTTATTTAAAAACCACTTTTAGCTAAAGAAAAGAAAATATGGTTGTTGACTTCACCCAAAGAATAACACTTACACTCATTAAAATGACAAAAGAATCCGGGAGTTCATAACTCACTAAAGTTATAAAAGCGGGTAGCTTTTATAACAAAAAGATCTACCACTGAACAAAAATTCAAAACCTAAAATTGAGATATTGGAAAATCTTTTTCGCTTCAATATTCAAACCCAGGCTGCTCTTTGGAGATTGTTAAACCAGTTTTATTTTATCTAACCTATATTGTCCCACTGTTATACAAAGGTGTCCCCAAATAATCTCCACGGTTGTACACAAGTACAACTCTGTTCAAGCTCTGTTCTTCCCCAGTTGATGTGGAAGCCCACCACCGCTACACATTCAAATGGGGTACCAGCCTCACCAATTAAATTAAAGTCATATAAAATAAATAAAATTGGTCTTTTGCCAAATCTTTGACGAAAGTACTCGAGCAAGAGAGTAAAAGTAAAACGTAAAGTAAAAGTAACAACATACATGTAAAGTTTTGCTAAAAATATGAAATAGATCTTCTTCTTATGAGCGAAGTGGCCAAGCTCTGGTGTCGAGAGTTTTCAAGCCGCCCGAAGGCCGTTTTTCAAGAAGACTTGGTTTAAAGACTACTTTTATTAAAAGACTAACAGCCGAAATCTACAATGTAACATGTCATCCGACTCACGGTAGATAGATAGATGAATAAATTCTTTATTTCACACACTTAGAAGTCGGGCTAAAAATTAGCCGCACCAAGACCGAGCAGATGTTCTGTGACTTTTGGTGGGTCCTCCAGTTATACTCCAATTGCCTTAGATGGTGTATCCCTGCCAGCCTGCTCCAATTTTAAGTACATTGGCTCTCTCTTCCAAAATGACGCCGATATTGATCGTGACATAGCGAGCCGAATAAATGCTGGTTGGATGAAATGGCGACAGGTCTCTGGAACAACTTGCGATCGGAGAATTCCGCTTAAACTGAAGGGGAAAATTTACAAAACGATCATTAGACCTGTCGTATTGTATGGATCCGAGTGTTGGGCGACGAAAGTAGTGCATTAGAGAGGATTGTATGCGGCAGAGATGCGAATGTTACGATGGATGTGTGGAGTAACAAGAATGGACAAGGTAAGAAATGAGTATATTAGAGGAAGTTTGAAAGTGGCACCTGTTTCAGAGAAGGTGAAGAGTGGACGGTTAGCGTGGTACGGACATGTAATGCGTAGAGAGGAGATGCATGTGACTAGGAGAAGTATGGATATGATTGTAAGAAGAAGCGGAAGGAGAGGTAGACCAAAGAAGACGTGGATGAATTGTGTGAAGGAGGATATGAATGAGAAGGGAGTGAATGTGGAGATGACGGCTGATAGAGTGGCGTGGAAGAGAAAAACAGGCTGTGCCGACCCCACCTAGTGGGAAATGGTAAAGGAGAAGAAAAGACACACTTACTTTACTTAAAATTATTAACAAAAGAAACTTAAACCTAGTGCCGAAAATGCCGGCCTTATCGCTAAAAGCTATCTCTTCCAGGCAACCAGAATCATCCAAAGACTGTCTCGTCTGTCTCGACTTTCGCTTCACCTCGATAATCGCGTCCGATCACCTTTGTTAGTAGGCTACAGGCGCTACTGAAGTATTAGATATACAAGCGTATCAGTCAGTGAATGACCTCTTGCTTTGATTCCAGTAGCTGTGATATAGAGGTATATACTATATACCTACCGGTGATACTTGAAAGCCTTGACTAGCTAGAGGGGGAGCCAACGTGATCAGACAATCGTGCGGATGTGGGGCGACGCAGACGAGACACATTTTGTTGAAGAAAACATTTAACCCTTTAATGGACGATATTTGTTTCACGTTTCTTAGAAGAAATTTCATTTATTCAATAAAACTATATAAAATTACGTCCAATATAAATGTCACACACTAAAAACTAATACTATTCAAAAAACCCGCTCCTGCTCGCCCCCGGTGCAAAGGTGCCCATCACGCTCGCTGCATTACCGCGCTGAACAGCTATGGCTAACCTCTGCACCAAGAACGACTCGAAGCGGGAGTCACCGGTGATGTTATTTATCCTAAGACCTGTCTCGTGGATAAATCACACGCGGGCTTACTAGCAGTTGCCCGCGGCTTTGCCCGCGTGTAGGTCGCTTTTCGCGTATCCTGTGGAAACTACTAATTATGAATAATTTCCCCCGTTTTTCCACATTTTCTATTGTTTCTTTGCTCCTATTGTGTGAATGCAGCGTGATGTTAAATAGCCTAAAGCCTTAGGCTCGATAAATAGCCTCGATAAATGATCTATTCAACACAAACATATTTTTTCAATTCGCACCAGTAGTTCCTGAGATTAGCGCGTTCAAACAAACAAACTCTTTAGCTTTATAATAATAGTATAGATTATTAGAAAGCAGATTGCTAAATAGAAGGATACGAAAAAGATAAAAAAGTGTCTTCAATTACCATCGATCGATTTATGTTTAGTATTTCACTGTGACTGCTAAAGAGGGTCATGTTTTCATTGTAGTTGGCAGGCTTCCAACGTCACCTAGGTCATATGATCATGAAGCAGTTATGAGTTACGTATTTAGTTTAGTTTATTTGTGTCCCGCTATTTGCAGACAGAATACTTACAGAACAATCAGTTAAAAGTTCAGTAGCCAAGAGCGACAATAAAGAGTTATTACATATATTTTAACTCGGTCTGGTTATTGCCTTTTCCACTGCAGAACATACAACAATTTCGACGTTAAGTCAAGAATAAATAATTAAATATACCCATTACTTTTATTACTACCATCATCATCATAATCTGTAGTTTTTTTTTTTTATGTTGACGTCGCTGAGCAATCTCACTTAGGTACGGTCAAATTGTGTTTACAATCTTCAAATTACCTTTTCATTAAAACAAAGTAAAGCCTCGTATTCACTAGGCAACATTTTTTAATAAACACTGTTTATCAACAAATGTTGCTAAAACGAGACTAAGTTCCCCGTCTGTGTCGTGTATAACACACCTCCAAACAGTTGTATATATCTCAGAATCCATAACGGAACTTACCGGCCAGTATGACATCTCCTCGCGCAATAACCGCGCGTGTTCCCGCGCAAATTTGAATTAGGAATCTCGTTTTAACGGCCAGTGTTGTGAACTTTCTCTCGACCCAAGGAGGTTGCATCATAAGTTTGTTTGCGGCGACGCGAAGAAGTCACGTGGTAAATAAATACGACTCTTGTGCAATATTGTACACTCCCATGAATCTGAAACTTGTATTTTTGCTTGAGCGTGATTGACCTAGTTTTGATGATGAGAATTACCTACATAATAATAATAATATATAATAAAAACTTTATTCAACTTAATTTACAGCTGTTCTTAATAACGTTAATACCTATTTACACTAATAATGAGTCTTGTTAGAGCTGATTTATCTGAGGGTCAGCTATTGCTGAACTAGGCTTTTTATAATATACTAGCTGACCCGGCAAACGTTGTTTTGCCTCACTTAGGGGTACAGCGCCATCTATTGATTACTTACTCAACCCAGTCGAAAGGTATCGACATCTGTTAGAATCATTTGGAGCTAGCAGATAATTGTGACTGTCAAATAATAACAGACAATAATTAGCAATAAACTAAAATTGCGACTATAATTTGAGATTTAAACTATCCTATCTCTCAAGTTGAATCGAACTGCACATGGTGTGTGAATTTTATTATAATCGGTTAAGTGGTTTAGGAGTCCATTGAAGACAAACATTGTGACACGAGATTTATATATATTAAGATATTTATATAATTACTGTCTGTTTTTACCTACTCATTAATTTTTCAATTATATTATTGTTTGTGAGAATACAATTCGCATGGCGGTCACCTATGCTTCAAACTTTAACCTCATTGGGTACAAACGTCAACCTAGTCTTAATTAACTCCATTAATCGATGTTAATTATCAGGATGACTGATCAAACCGTGAGATGTTGATCAATTTGTATAGTCCATTCTATAATGGAAGACACCTTAGAAGCTAACAGAGTCACGCTGCGCTTGCGTTTCTTGACTTCAACCTTAATGCCTCGACCATTATATTGCTAAACTAATTCATCTTAGTACATGATTAATACAAGTACAATTATATCAAACAATTTTCCTCTTTCCTTCTACGTCTTAAGTAATTGATCTAACGACCGATATTAAGGAAAATGAGTATTTTCCTAGAATTTCTTTATGAGGTTATCATAGGTCATGTAGTAGTAAGTCTGAATATCTAACTCAAAACATTCATAGTGTAAACTCTATATAACGACACTGAAGGGACTGTGTATTTTATGGTCGTTAAATGGAGATATGTATCATTGTATGGAAAACAAGCTAAACCAACTAAAGCCAATTGGTTTTGACGCTTTACAGAGTTTGTCGTTAAAACGAGTGACGAGAGAATTAACTTTCTGTGATGTTTTTTCACCGGCGATCTTTTGGTGGCGCAATTTATTAATCTACTATATAAATAAATATACATCGGTAATAATATTTACCATTTAAGATGTATATTTATTTATTCAGTATTTAAGATGTTTTTTATTTAATATTTAAGATGTATATTTATTTATTCAGATATGCAAGAGACCTGTTTGTGCAAACATAGTAATATGTAAAACTGGGTGAATAAAACGACCTTGTGTGATCGAAGTTCAATAATCTAATACCTGCATACCTAAAAGTTCATATAAAGGTCTAGCGAACATCGACCTATTTAAATGTAATCTCATTAAACTACACCTCAACTCTTTTTAGGGTTCCGTACCTAATAGGCAAAAACAGGACCCTATTACTAAGCCTCCGCTGTCTGTCTGTCTCCAGGCTGTATCTCAGAAACCTTCCTTACTCTGTAACTCCCATCCTGTCTTCTGGCTGGCACCAGATTTTTTTCTGAATACTTAACGCTCGGTAACATGAAAAAAATAGGACACATTTCACACACGGCTGGTTAGCCCCATACTAAACCATTTCTAGTTTGTGTTGTAGTTGCTAGAACAACTGATATACTACATATACATAGATAAATATCAATACCTACATATTTAATGCCCAGACCGAAAGCCCTCAAATTTACTCGTAGTTCATCACATAAACGTTGGCCCTGCCTGGAATCGAATCCAGGACCCATTGGTTTGCAGTCCCGCCTGGTAATCATTACGCTAGGTCGTGGGAAATACATGAGTATACCAGATGAATGACCTATTTTTAAGAAAATATGTAATGACTAAGCTACCAGCTAAGGTTATGTTTCAGATCTATCTTGCAGCATCTTATCTTGCCTTATCATCTATTATCTTAACTGTTCTCAATAATAATACTCGTGTGTAACAGATTTTCATGTCACTTCTAAGTGTGGTGTAAGTGTGGTTCATCTAAGAGTGGTGGCAATTCAGCGGCACACACGACTAAACTAAATTTGAAGAAGCCCCGTCTCATTTCATCTTAGGTGGCCAGAAAGAGACGGCGCGTTCTGAACCACAGACAAAGCAACTAAAATCACGTCAAATATGGAATTTGCAGGCAGTTTTAGAGGTGATACAAGTGAGTGCGCTTTAAAGTCGCCTATATTTTCAACATTTGACGTGGTTTTAGTTGTTTTCATTATGGTGCAGAACGCACCGTCTCTTTCTGGCCACCAAGGATGAAAAGAGACGGGGCTTCTTTAAATTTAATTTAGTCGTGTGTGCCGCTGAATTGCCACCAGTGTATCTATAACAAACCTATAACAAAACGAACAAATACAGTGCAAGCTCTATATAACGACACTGAAGGGACTGTGCATTTTTGGCGTTATAGAGAGTGGTCGTTAAATGAAGAGAAGAAAAATCAGCCATAAACTAACTAAAGCCAATTGATTTCGACGCTTTAGAGAGTTTTTCGTAAAATCGAGTGTCGTTACATGGAGTTTACACTGTTTATAAGTTAAAAATTTAGAAAACATCTGAATACTTTTTGTTTTGGCAGCCATTTTGGATGTGTTTTTTAGTGTGTATGCATTCTTCTAATCAACCTCACTTTCATTCGATACCCATATTGAGGCTGTTGTGAAAAAAAATGCCATCCACCTTTTTGTGGGTAGTATTTTTTTTTTTTTAAAACATGTTTAGCTAAGAACAATGTCGAGTAACACACTTGTTATTTTTTATGTTATTTCATTCATTATATTCACTTTAGTAAAGTGAATACCACTTTCATTATATTCACTTTACTAAAGGATAGGTATTTTCCAAAAATAATGAAAAAACCTTCATCCATCCATATTTCATTCCGACGACCTCGTTGGCATAATACAAGGTCATGGTCTGGAAGTAAGGGTCTGGTTACCGGACTGCCAACCAGAGGGTCCCAGGTTTGATTCCCGACGCAGCCAACATTTTTGTGATGAACTCAATTTGTTGGCTGTCGGTCTGGGTGTCAAAAATTTATCGATATAAAGTATTTATGTATGTATACGTAGTATATCAGTTGTGTTAGCAACCATAAACTTTTTGCTTCATGATACACCAAAGCATTTTATAATAACCGACAATACTAAATGTATTGATCTATTTACTAATTGGTCGGTTAAGTCGATTATTCTGCAAACAATAGCAAATTGAAATTGAGTAGTGTCCATTGTTCAAGTTCTGACGGCAGGTGTTTGTTTTGCTGTTACGAATGGATACGAATTCAATTTAGGATATCGTTTAGATAGCAACTTAACTACTTCTATTATTGTCTGTTGTACTAGGCTACTGCAGTCACAGTAGACTAGAAGAAGTGTATTATCCAACAATAAATAAATAAATATTATTAGGACACATTTCACACACGGCTAGTTAACCCCATACTGAACCATTTCTAGTTTGTATTATAGTTGCTAACACAACTGATATACTACATATACATACATATACATACAAACATATATATTTTATATATAGATACTAAACACCCAGACCGATAGCCAACAAATTTAGTTCAGCACAAAGATGTTGGCCGGGCCGGGAATCGAACCCGGAACCTTCTAATTGGCAGTAGTCGTCCTACTATTTATTTTATTTATTTATTCTTAATATGAGCTGAATGGCTGAATATTGTGTTATTTTCATCTGGGTGCTACCGTGGGTCGGATGACACGTTAAATTGTAGGTCCCCGCTCTAAGTCTTAGTACAAGCAGTCGTTAAGCCAAGTAAGAGGACTTCGGGCGGATTGAATCGCGCACTTTATCTTAATATATATAAATCTCGTGTCAGAATGTTTCTCCTCAATGGACTCCTAAACTACTTAACCGATTATAATAAAATTCGCACACCATGTGCAGTTTGATCCAACTTGAGAGATAGGATAGTTTAAATCTCAAATTATAGTCGCAATTTTAATTTATTGCTAATTATTGTCTGTTATTATTTGACCGTCACAATTATCTGTTAACTCCAAATGATTCTAACAGATGTCGATACCTTTCGACTGGGTTGAGTAAGTAATCAATAGATGGCGCTGCTATGGTAAATCTACGAAGGTTTCATATAAGCTACACTATCTATTTTTCATACCCCTAAGTGAGGCAAAACAACGTTTGCCGGGTCAGCTAGTAGTTGATATATACCCTGTATTAGTATCTCTAGTTGGCGAATTACATTTGATGGCCTATTCCGGCGCAGTAATTCGACTGGAGGCCTTGAGGTATCACTTTATGATGATTACCTTTGGCGGAGAAACTTTGAAGTGTTTTGTATGCGTCGACCTTCTTACATTGTTAGATCACGATTATTTGCTAAATAATTGACCGAAAGCGAGTAAAGACTAAGTCTTTTTAGATTTCCGTACCTAAAAGGTAAAAACGAGACCCTATTACTAAGCCTCCGCTGTCTGTCTGTCTCCAGGCTGTATCTCAGAAACCGTAATAGCTAGAAAGCTGAAACTTCCACAAGATATGTATTTCCCGTGCCGCTACATATACACAACAACAAATACATTTTTTAAAATTAAATATTACTATTTCCCCATACTGTAAACGTTTTATTTATATTTTTTTGTTATATATCAATAACGGTAGGTGCTAGACACTTAAAATTTTCACAAAATACATTATAGTATATTGGCTATCAAATTATAAAATTGATTATAAATGCGAGACAAATAATAATGTAAAATAAATAAAATTGTTTTTAAAAACAAACAACCGACTTCAAAAACACAACTAAAAAGGGAAAAATAATTTTAAGCCTAAATCAAATCAAGAATATATAAATAGAATAGGAGAGTTTATTTCATGTACTTATAAAAAACTATTTGCAATTTTTACTAATTCTGTATTCTTGGAGTCGGTGCCAGCAAAGAAAGACAATTGAAAATAGTTTTAATTTGTTCTTATTAGATGGCACCGACTTCAAGAATACAGGATTACTAAAAATTGCAAATAGTTTTTTATAAGTACATGAAATAAACTCTCCTATTCTATTTATATATTCTTGATTTGATTTAGGCTTAAAATTATTTTTCCCTTTTTAGTTGTGTTTTTGAAGTCGGTTGTTTGTTTTTAAAAACAATTTTATTTTTACATTTTTAGTGGTTGGTAATGATATTTTGTTTAAGTTTTAGCTATGGAGAGCCAAATAAACTTCACGATGAAAAAATTTGGCGTGTGCCAGGCAGGCAACCAATTGGGAGCAAATCGAGCTGGATGCGAGCGAAGCGAGCGCGAAAATTTTCACCGTATTTGTTCGAACCGTTTGAACATAAAGAAGTCCAAAGCAGCACAAATTACATAATGTTTGTTGTGTTAAAACTTACTAGAACCAAGTGCGAGCGAAAAGAGGCGGATGCGAGCGAAGCGAGCGCGAAAATTTTCACCGTATTAGTTCGAACCGTTTGAGCATAAAGAAGTCCAAAGCAGCACAAATTACATAATGTTTGTTGTGTTAAAACTTACTAGAACCAAGTGCGAGCGAAAAGAGGCGGATGCGAGCGAAGCGAGATATGCGCGAGCGAAGCGAGCGCGAAAATTTTCACCGTATTTGTTCGAACCGTTTGAGCATAAAGAAGTCCAAAGCAGCACAAATTACATAATGTTTGTTGTGTCAAAACGTACAAGAACCAATTGCGAGCGAAACGAGCTGGATGCGAGCGAAGCGAGCTATGCGCGAGCGAAGCGAGCGCGAAAATTTTCACCGTATTAGTTCGAACCGTTTGAGCATAAAGAAGTCCAAAGCAGCACAAATTACATAATGTTTGTTGTGTTAAAACTTACTAGAACCAAGTGCGAGCGAAAAGAGGCGGATGCGAGCGAAGCGAGATATGCGCGAGCGAAGCGAGCGCGAAAATTTTCACCGTATTTGTTCGAACCGTTTGAGCATAAAGAAGTCCAAAGCAGCACAAATTATATAATATTTGGAGTGTCATAAGCCCAGAACATCCTGGGGGAAATTCGAACGAAGCGGGATAACTCCTAGCGAAGCGAGCGCGTAAATATTTTCCTTATCCGTTCGAGGGTCTTGTCTATTAATATATCAAATTTTACAGTTCCTTCTTCCACTAAGTATGACCCAAGTGGCCAAGCTCTGGCGTCGAGAGTTTTTCAAGCCCCTGATTTAGTTTGACCCCTGCTTGTACTAAGAGTAGTGGTCCAGGCCCAACAAATTAACGTGTTATCCGAAGCACAGTAACGCCCAGATGAAAATATCATATTTTTTTATGGAAGTCTTGTGCATGGTTACCCATCCAAAGACTGGCCGCATGGGCCGTTGCTTAGCCTCGATGTTCGCGTCAGATTACTTTTGTTAGCCAGGCTGCTAATTTTATGAGCGAAATCTGTTTTGCCGTATGAGCGCGAAGAAGTAAAATAGGTTATCCAGTTATTTGGGCTTCCCAAGGGAATAGCAATGACTTTTAAGATAAAAAGTAACCTTCGTGTTATACAAGGTCTAGTCTACCCCCTATATCAAATTTTAGCGAAATCAGTGTGTCATGTGTTATTTGGTGCATCCCACGGGAACAATAATTATTTTCGGGATAAAAAGTAGCCTATGTGTAAACACATAGTCTAACCTATCTTCATTCCAAATTTCATCAATGTCAGTACAACCGTTCGAGCGTGAAGAAGTTAAAAAGATTTATATGTTATTTGGTGCATCCCACGGGAATAGTATTTATTTTCGGGATAAAAAGTAGCGTATGTGTTAACACATAGTCTTACCTATTTTCTTCTCAAATTTCATGAATATCAGTACAGCCAAACGAGCTAGAATCTCTCTTCATGCGTAAAAGTAACCTAACTTTTTAGGTTTTTCTTCGATTTCCCTAGGAGTCCATCATCAGAACCAGTTTTGGTGACAATGGGACCAATTCAGAACCATACTCTTTCAATTAAAAAAAGAATTTTGAGAATCGATCCACAAATGGCTGAGAAATCGGTGAACATACATAAAAAAAAAAAAAATACATACACGTCGAATATATAACCTCCTCCTTTTTGAAGTCGGTTAAAAATAAGAGTGCAGTCGTTAAACCAAGTCAGAGGCCTTCGGGTGGTTTGAAAACTCAACACCAGAGCTCGGCCTCTTAGCTCATACGAAAAAGAAGAAGACCAAATAAATGGGAGCAAGAAGAAACGAGCTAAAAAAATTAAATAAACAAAACATTTTTTTCATCAAGTTATGTAAATATAGCAAAGAGATTGTTGTTAATCTGCAAAATAAAAACACCTACCGTGGATTACCTCGTACGCATATATCTAACCTTGACTACTTGTGTGAGAATATTTGCAGTTCCGTTCACTTTTGCTATATTATAGTGTCGTGGAACTCGATTAATTTGCTCGCACGTTACACAAATACAAATCATTTATTGACAACACCAAAGTAACAAGTCAAAAAGTCACAAATGAGTGGACGTGAAGCTAAGACAGCTCAGTCTGGCGTTCGGACGCCTCTCTTTTCGAAGGTCGTATGTTCGATCCCCACAAATGAGCTTGAGCTTTCGGTGAAGGAAAACATCTTGAGGAAACCATAGCATGGTGGTAGAGCATTTTCTAGAGCTCGCCTGACTAGCCGTCATCATCATCATCAGCCTATGCTCGTCCACTGCTGGACATATGCCTCTCCCAAGGCACGCCACTTGGCCCTATCCTGTGCTTCTCTTCGCCATCCACTACCCGCTACCTTCTTCAGATCATCGCTCCACCTGGTTGTAGGGCGTCCTACACTACGTTTGCCGAGACGCGGTCTCCACTCTAGAACTCGTCTACCATATCGGTCATCGGTTTTTCGGCAGATATGTCCGGCCCACTGCCACTTCAGCTTGCTTATGCGTTGAGCTATGTCGGTAACTTTGGTTTTTCTGACTAGCCAACCACAGTCAAATTAAAATCTGTCGCTGAATACCTAACAGTGTGTTCTTGCAGCCTCCTTAAGAGTCAGTTATTCGAGACTAGGCATGCTCCACCTTCGGCGAGAGTGTCGCTAGCTCGTGTGGTTACGCGCCCTGCTAGTCAAAATTCTGTAAGGAGTAAAAATAAAAATGCTCCTTTGCTACTGCTTTTCTGTGGTACAATGGGGATTTCTGGACTAAAAACATTAATATATGACCAAAAATCCCCATTACTGGGGATTCTCAATGGGGATTATTGGAATAATCCTACGTAACTTACCGCCACTACTTGTACTTTGAGCCAAATTCTTTGCAGACGCGGCGGTTGTATATAGGAGGCCTATACACAGCAGTGGGTGATAACAGACTGAGAATTATATTAAATGTCTAGCTGTAAGGAAAAAAATAAAAATGTTCCTTTGCTATACTGCTTTGCTGTGGTACAATGGGCATTTCTGGACAAAAACGTGAAAATGTCCAAAAATCCCCATTACTGGTGATTCTCAATGGGGAATATTGGAATAACCCTACGTAACTTACCACCACTACATCTACTTTGGATCAACTTTTTTGCCGGCGGTTGTATACGGGAGGCCTATGCACAGCAGTGGGTGACAACAGACTGAGAATTATAAGGTTTTATGCTAGGTTTAATTCCTATTTAAGGTAATATATAACTTTTGTGATTATTTCTCTATTCAGTCTTGGTTAGGTCTTTTGAAGGGTGTATTGAAACTAATTCTGCTGTTACATGCAAATACCTTATAGTTTGACATAGCTTGCCCTCTCTCTATCTGTCTTTCCTACCCAAATTTATCTTGAAGTGCTTTTTTATCGAAACGAGACACAAAAAAACTTGACAAAATAGTTTTAACTTGTAAATAAGCACAATTGGATCGGCTATTGAATTATTTAAGTAGTAGTTTAAATTTGTTATTTCGAATAATATAATAAATACCAGCTGGTTGGTACTTACTACTTTTTGTAGATGGCAATTTAGCCAATTGTACGTCAAAGTTACCATCTACGTTTTGCTCTCGGAGAGGTATTTAATTACGAAACGTAAGGGGCAAAATTTGCGTAGCTTTATTAAAACGAGTTAGTTCTAATGTTCAAAACTAGATGTCGTGTAAGACAGACCTTTATTCATGAGATATAAAGTCTAAATTGGTGTAACACAGTGTTATGGTTGTTGTGTTTCAGTATTGCCATCCTTATTTTCCTGTAGCTCGGCTAGCTAAGGTGATCTGACGCAATCATCGAAGCTAAGCAACGGTCGATGCCGATGGTATTTGGATAGATTACCACGCATAAGAGTTGTGTTTTGCAAGTGGCATTTTCATCTGGACGCTACCGTGGATCGGGTAACACGTTAAATGTCAGATCCCGGCTGTTAGTCTTAATACAAGCAGTCGTTAAGTCAAATCAGAGGCCTTCGGGGCCTTGAAAACTCTCGACACCAGAGCTTAGCCATTTAGCTCACACGAAGAAGAAGAAGAAGATCCTTTTTGGACCGAAGTTCCATAACGCGCGTTGTGAAAAGGGGCTAGACGGAAAAATATCTTACGAAAAGTTGTCACGACACTTTTTGCTATAGTAATCTGTGCGGCGTGCGCATGTTTCTCTGTCTATCTCTCTCACTCTCTGTCTCTTATAGAAAGCAAGCCATATAATTATTTTTATTTCTTTTTCGCATTGAAAAGTGTGGTGTCGCGACGATTATTTTTGTTGAGTGTATACAGGTTTTTTGTAAATAATAAAAAAAATGATAATGAATCCTGACAGTGAAGGAACTTCGTTCTTCTTCGTTCCTTGACACCTCAAGTTTCTTTTACTGTTATCAGTGATAAATACAAGCCACCTTTAATTATAAAGTCAATGCAGCTACGTCATGTCACGGCTCGAGGCCAATTTTAACCTTCGGATATACTTTGTACAGGGCTACTGCTAACGAAAAACCTTTTAAGAAAAACTCTTCTACACAGACGGCTGAACTTTGGATTTGACATTCCTATGAAATATGGTACGGACGCAGTTCAGACTCTGTATCAACGCATATCCTACTTTTAGCCTCTGTGTAACGCCGGTAATACCACAGGGCGCGGCTAGTATATAATATACTAGCTGACCCGGCAAACGTTGTTTTGCCTCACTTAGGGGTATGAAAAATAGACAGTGTAGCTTATATGACACGTTCGTAGATTTACCATAGCAGCGCCATCTATTGATTACTTACTCAACCCAGTCGAAAGGTATCGACATCTGATAGAATCATTTGGAGTTAACAAATAAATGTGACTGTCAAATAATAACAGACAATAATTAGCAATAAATTAAAATTGCGACTATAATTTAAGATTTAAACTATTCTATCTCTCAAGTTGGAACGAACTGCACATGGTGTGCGAATTTTATTATAATCGGTTAAGTGTTTAGGAGTCCATTGAGGACAAACATTGTGACACGAGATTTATATATATTAAGACTAGCAGCCAGTCCCGACTACGCACGGGCTATAAAATAATCCAAGTTGTAAAGGGAAACAAAATAAAGCCTATGTTACTCGGGGATAATATAGCTTGCCAATAGTGAAAGAATTTTTCAAATCGGTCCAGTAGTTTCGGAGCCTATTCGAGTCAAACCAACAATCAAACTTTTTCTCTTTTTAATATTGGTATAGAAAAGCAGTTACATTATAAAAGTATTACAGTTAAATTCTTCTTCATATGAGCTTAGTGACCAAACTCTAGTGTCGAGAGTTTTCTAGCCGCCAGGAGGCCTCTGGCTTGGCTTAACGCCTTTTGTACTAATGACGGTTGTTAATCGAACAGACGGGACCTATAATATAACGTGTCATCCGTACTCTACCTACGCTAGCGGCCACATGACAATAAAAACAATTAAATGATTTAAAATCTGTGTACATTATATTTGTTTATGTATTTTATTTTTATTATATTTACAAGTAACCTTGTATGACACGGTTGTTTTTTTCCTCAGCAACGGGACTTTTAAAAATTCCAATGTTATGCGATCCTGATTTCAAATGAAAATTTTGGCCTGGAGATGCTTTTAATCGGAACTCCTATTGATATTGCATTAGGTGGATTTTCCTTTAAACTGTCGTAGTTTGTTGTTTCTTCCGGGAATAAATGCATAAATTACTATTTATCTCTGAATAAACGAAAAATTTATGGACAGAGATAGTCGTCTTCTATGATATATGTGCATAGACTTCGATTGAGTTTTTAGATAACCATATGGGTACCGAATCCTGCCCTTTTGATGGCGCTCAAAAATATATTATATTCACTGATCCATTTCATTATGTTTTATTTATTACTCTTTTTTTAGGTAGCTTTTAAAGGTAAAAACGGGACCCTATTACTGAGATTCTGCTGTCTGTCTGTCTGTCTCCAGGCTTTATCTCAGAAACCGTAATAGCTTGAAAGCTGAAACTTTCACAAGATATTTATTTCCTGTGCCGCTATTACAATAAATACTAAAAATAAAAATTATTAAGATTATACAATAGATGAGTTTTTTTTCGTAGTTTTTTTTGGTATATATGTATTAATAACGGTAGCTGCTAGACACTTGAAATTGTCACAAAATATATAAATATAATTATTAGCTATCAAATTTAATTATAAAATTTAAATAAAATATATATCTGAGGGTGGCCACCATACATTAATGGTATTTGGCCAATTATAATTCTTTCATTTAACAATTTCAGCTTTCACAAGTTGCTAAGTATATGATAAGTTATAAGTTGTTTAATCGTGCTAAGTAACATAGTTACTTATTTATATATTAACCACGTGTTGGAAACAACCTATGTATTTAATAAACTGTAGGTCATTCAGGATTTAGATTGGTGGAGACTTAAAAAAGATCAGACGAATGTAAAAATTATTAAATTTGAAATCTTTTTCAATTATACTCAGCTATGAAATGGAAGTCATAGGTACGAGAACTAAAAAAAAGGTTTATTTAAAAAAAAGTTTTCTATAATTCTATAAAATTATGTTACATAGGTATGGAGGAGAAAAATGTATTAGATTACGTATTTTGGTAAATTTGACGCGAGCAAAAAATAATCTATGTATGATGGATTAAAAAAACTATTAGATATGCCTCGATATTTTGTTGTTTGTTTCGTTTTATCATGACGTCGAAACAAAAACTTTTCTGTTACGTCATATGATAGGTGTCGGATTATCCCACAGAATTAAGCGTATTATCCTAATATGGCTTCACCTCACTCCATTAATTTTCTAGTTTGAGGGCGCTCGATATTCGCGTTACAGATTATCTAACCACAAAATACACAGATAGGGTAATTAATTTAATAACGTTATAATTATATTATCCCGTTATCTGTATTTTATCTCTACGTGACCAAAACCACGAGAATTGGCCTATTGGGATACTTTATGACAACGTGATGGGCAAGAACAGTCACTGATACTTATTTAAATTACTACAAAGTTGGTTGTAAAATGAACCTAATTGTTCAAGAAATAAGGTGTTTAAAGAGATTGAAAGAGCGATACTTCAAGCAGTTGCGTAGTATTACGTATAGAAGTATTTATCCTTAGTCAGTCGCGGTTAGACCTTGGTTGCGAGTGAATGTGCCGGGGTGTGTTGTGCAATTTAATAGTTTTAAACTTAACTCTGTGCTCGATTTGAACCGGTTTTTATCGACATTTTCTTTAGTTCTTGGTGAGAATTATTTTCCTTATACTTTATTCTAGTGAGTTTGTTTAACAATTATATGTAGAAGTAAATTCGAATTGCAAATAAGTTTGCACATCTTGATTGGGTTGTTGTATAATGGATGTAATCTTTGTACATCAAACTTATAGAAAACTAGCTGACCCGGCAAACATTGTTTTGCCTTATAGATTGTTTCTAGTCTTCTAATATATAAAATTTCCATGTCACAATGTTAGTTACCGTACTCCTCCGAAACGACTAGACCGATTTTTAGGCGGGATGAAAAATTATTAAATTACTAAAATGTCCATAATAAAATAAGGGTTGGTGATAAAAAAGTCAAAATTTAGGGTTGTATGTATTTTTAATGCCACATAACAACCCTTATTTCTTAGGTATATCAAGCCATTACCTAACCAACATTGTGAGATGAAAACTTTATATATTAGATATATTAGAAGATATAAACGTATAACTCGAGTCAAATTAAGATTTTTTATTTTTAAGAATGATTCCTTAAAAGTTTAATGTAGACGTACGACAAGAATACAATCTTTGTTTTGCACTCTGAGAATGTTTTTTTCAGTTTAAATTTGAGTAGCATTGTTTTTAATGAGTTAGTTCAAAACTAGAAGACATACGAATTGATAAACCTTTATTCCTGAGGTATGACATTCAAAGTTGGAGTACCAGAGTTATGGCAATTGGCACGACCACTGGCGATGTTTTTTTTTGCTTGCCTACCATTTTTTTTCTTTTGTTCTCAGTGGTTGAGAGACTAAACGATGTTTCCGGTCACGGGCAGGAATTTTAATTACCTTTTAATTATTAAACAGTAATAAATTACCTTATCATTTGGTATTTAATTTAGTACGAAATATTTCCTTTGAGGTGAATTAACAAAGTTGACCGGGAATATTCAAATTTTAAACAGTCAGGTATAGAGCTACTTGACGTCAAATACTCGTACTACGATATCGTTGGCATAGTGGTTACCTTGCCGGACTGACAATCAGAAGGTTCCGGGATTGATTCCCGGCACTGTCAAATACATTTAGATCGTCACAAAGATGTTAATCGGACCCAGGACCCTCCGGTTGGCGGTCTGACTGTTAATATTTCAGGAAAACCTTTTTTAAACAGTGAAAATCGCTTCTGGTATTTTGATACAGTAATACATATAAGGAATTTTAAATGTGTTTGGCTACAATAACAAAATTAAAAATAATTTAGTCAAAAATGTCATAAAAATATCCTAAAATAAGGTAGCGCCTGTAGCTCGGCTAGCTAAGGTGATCTGACACGATCATCGAAGCTAAGCAACGGTCGATGCGGACGGTGTTTGGATGGATGATCATGCACAAGACTGTCGTTTTGCAAGTGGTATTTTCATCTGGGCGCTACCGTGGGTCGGCTGATACTTTAAATTGTAGGTGCCGGCTGTTAGTCTTAGTAGGTACAAGCAGTCGTTTAGCCAACCTTCGGGTGGCTTGAAAACTCTCGACACCAGAGCTTGGCCACTTAGCTCATACGAAGAAGAAAGGTAAACTAAAAATAGCTAAAAAATAGATTCAAATTTTAAAAAATCCGCTTAGCGCTATGTTTTTTAATTTACTGTAACAATAACAGGAAGGCAAAATTAAATTCTAACAAAAGTAAACTGTCTTCCTGTTTTGTTATTAGACTTGAATTAATTCATCATTAAGTATATTTTTTTCAACAATTTATTGTTCTAGTTTCTTTATTAAAGTAACCGGTTTCAACGTGCGTTAAATTTTTTTCGACGGATACTCAAAGAGCGTAGAAATCTACTTTAGCTAAATAAAAAAATATGTATATAACAATTTTACTACGGTAGTGTTACCCGCGTTAATTTTGAACAAAAGAAATTATGTATTAACATTGAAAATGAATTATAAAATAAAATTATTTATTGTTATCCTGTTTTTACAATAGATTCTATAAAAATTAAATACAAAAATATTATAAAAAACCTAAAAGCTACCGTGCCACCGGCAGCGAGGCAAGGGCCAAGCTACCGGCGGTAGGGACTACTATTATTATTGTTATTTATATAGGTACTCCCATTAAACAACGAAACCCTTCATTCGCGAGCTTTAGCCAATTATGTATTTCAAGTTATGTGTGGATTTGCATTCACTTTACGATGGAGTTAAACATCGTAAAGGAACAGACATGTTTGAGGAACTCAAAATCAAAGAATGAAAGAAGATGTCTTTCGTTGAAGGACATGGGCGTCTATCACGATAACGTCTACATGCCCAAGAGAAGACCTCCTTTTTAATGTGAAGAAATTCATTTACGCACGCCACCATGTGTGGGGTGTTTGAGGTATGGTCAGAAGAATACCACTACCGACTAAAGCCTCACGATGGCCTTCTCACCGGAAAGGGCGAGGTGAGGTTCCGTTTCTCGCATTAACCCACCACCCCGCTTACTTTGGCTAGCCTGCGAGGCTCCGCCTCAGGGGATGACTCCCCTTGCAGTGCACGTAGTGCACCGCAACCACATCGGAAAAAGAAGACCCCTAGTAAATGCGCGCGAAAGTCACTATCCTCATCCTAATCCGTATAACTGAGAGCCGGATAATCGAGTTTCTACTGTATTTCGAATAACCCATATCTCTCCTGTTCCAGGTACACAGTTCTAAAGGAGGCCAAGATGTGTCCAATTTGGCCTCTACATCTAATAGTGATATACCTGCTGGCGCTATGCCCTTTGTGGATGATATGCCAGGCGGCCCCTTCTCTCACGGCTTCGTATGACCCTCAGAATATCACTGTCAACATGGGATACACGCAGTATATCGATGTTACTGTTCAAGGTATGTTTGTCAGCAAATTAAAAAAAAAAACTATTTAAGGGTGAACAACCTAAAATAGTTTTATATATCACTTAGAGGTATGAAAAATAAATAGTAGCCAATTCTCAGACCTACTAAATACGCATATAAAAGTTAGTAAATCGGTCAAGCCGTTTCGGAGGAGTACGGTAACTAACATTGTGACATCGAAATTTTATATAATAGAAGACTTTTTTTACGCTTAATAGGCTCGCGCTTGACCACAACTCACGTGATGTTAAGTGATATTGCAGTCTAAGATGAAGCGCGCTTGCCTAGAATAAACCGGTTCACTCTCGCCTTGAAGACAGTAAGGTTGTAGTTCAGTGGGAACAGGGATTCCGGCAAGGAGTTCCACAGTTTGGCCGTCCGTACTATAAACGTGGAAGCGAATCGCTTAGTACGCATTGTCGGCATTTCCACTGTATATCGGTGTCTCCTAGCAGTCTCCCTGCTCGTTCGGTAATGGAAAGGTGCCGGGGGAATTAACTGGAGTATTTCCAAAGAAGATGATAGATGGAAGATAATTTTACATAACCTAGCCTCACAACTGCTGTGAAACAATGTTTTTTAAGAAACACGTCGTTGCAAGTACTTGCATATAATATTGACAACTTTATATACTTTTGTCCAAACATTATAAATTCCTGAATATAAAGTGACTGGTTGATTATTTTATTCCATACTCACTTACGCCGTTTACACATTCAACGTTCTGTATGAACGTTTAAATTTATAATGTTGTAAAGATACAATCAAAGTTGAACTATACTACTACGTCATAAGGTTTATATCAGTTTATAACGACTATGTTGTAAACAGCCTTTTAGAAAACGACACATCATCTTGATTGATATGCATACAAGGTTAAACTGAAGTATAATTCTAGCTGTAGGTTTTTATATGTAGTATATTATAATGTACATACGTATATTGCAAAATCACTATTTGTACTCGTAAGAACTTACTAAACAGATGAATTTACTTACTCGAAAGAGGTTTATAGAGTCAACATTTATGTACATAGTACCACGTATACCAAAAGTTGAACAAATTCAAATCGAAATGCGTTAGTACTATTTTTACAATCAATAGAATTACAAACACAAAAATAACAATAAAGTAAAAATAATTCAGCTGTTAAAAACACTATATTGATCAGTTATTGAGCGGGAAGGAAAATGATTTAAATTACTAATTTAAATCATTATTTATGGTCATATAAAAAATAAGGGTTGTTGATAAAAAAAAGTCAAAATTTAAGGTTTTTATGTATTTTGTAATGCCACATTGTAAAAAATTAATAACAAAAAATTTCGTCGAAATATTAAAAAAATATATTTAAGGGTGAACAACCCTTATCACTTAAGGGTATGAAAAATAGATAGTAGCCGATTCTCAAACCTACTGAATACGCATATAAAATTTGGTAAAAATCGGTCGAGCCGTTTCGGAGGAGTACGGTAACTAACATTGTGTCATGGACATTTTATATATAAGAAGACATTGATCATTATATGACCTACATTCTATAAGCTATGTTATATGTCTCAACACATGAGTAAGGTCACGTGACAGTTACTCTCGTAGGTACTACTACTAAACGAAGGCTGTGGTTACAAACTAGTATGGATCAGTTAAAAATGAAAGTTGTTTTTAACAGTAGCAGGATATGGTTATCGTTAAACGCTATAAATACGAGTAAATTGTTGCGCAAAATGTTTTTCAAGTTTTACTTAATTAATTAGGTATGGTAGGTTGGTATATAATCCGTTAAAGAAGTAATGTAGTATGTCAAAGCGTACCTATTTATGTTGGCTTAACAATGCTATTATTCCGTTTTATTGAGGTACATAACGATGAAGTAATTGGGAATATTTTGAATGACAATATTGTGAATTTTACTGAAACGAATACTTATTATGTAATGCAAACACCTATATTTAGAATATTTATTTCACACAAGGTTGGTTAGCCCCGTACTAAACCATTTCTAGTTTGTATTATGATTGCTAACACAACTGATATACTACATACATATAACAAATCTCGACGACCGACAACCGGAAATCGGATCGAAATCGGAAGGTTCCGGGTTCGATTCCCGGCACGGCCAACATCTTTGTGCTGAACTAAATATAACATATGTATGTATGTATGTGTATGTAGTATATCAGTTGTATTAGCTACCACAATACGAACTAGATATGGTTCAGTATGGGGCTAAGCAGAAGAGTGTGCTACTTGTCAAAAAAAAATTTTAGTCCGTCAGACAAAGATGTTTGTTAGCTGTGCCGGAAATCGAACCCAGGATCCTCAGGTTGGTAGTCCGGCCGGCATAGTAACCATTGCGCCAACGAGGTCGTCGTCAGATATGTACGGACTAGTTGCCAAAACTTTTTTTTAAATAGATCGCCTTGCTTTGAAAACCGCCAGATTATAGTTAATTAGAAGAACAGGACGTTAGGCAAAGAATTCCAAACTTTCGCGGTTCGCACAATTAAGGTTTAAGTAGCCTGTTAACAAAAATCTATTAAAACTATTCCCAGTTCAATTTAAATTAAACGAACACTGGTCAACAGTGGTCTTGTTATTGATATGAAAATAACTCTGGGTCTATTTATGCACACAATTCATGAAACTATCAAATACACATGTTTTTTAAATTTAATCAGTTCTTTTTAATTACTAGGAAATTTAATTTTATCTATTAAGTGTATTTGTAAGAATCATAAAAATACGAGCACATTGAGTACTTTTATGTATATACAGTGTAAACTCCATGTACCGTCACTCGATTTAACGACAAACTCTCTAAAGCGTCGAAATCAATTGGCCTAGTTGGTCTAGCTTGTATTCCATACAATGATACATTCTCTCAAGTTAACTACCACTATATATAACGCCATAAAATGCACAGTCCCTTCAGTGTCGTTATATAGAGTTTACACTGTATTAGTAATCTGGGCACTGAAAAACGTAACCATTGGCGATGATACCCAGGGAAACAAAAAATAAAGTATTTTTTTATAAAGCTGTTTAATCTACTTATGTATAAAATTTCCATGTCACAGTGTTAGTTACCGTACTCCTCCGAACGATTTTTACCAAATTTTATATGCATATTCAGTAGGTCTGAGAATCGGCTATATCTATTTTCCATACTCCTAAGAGAGGCAAAACAACGTTTGCCGGGTCAGCTAGTTATTATATAATATCCATGCAATAAAAAAGCGCGTGTAAATGTTTTGATAAATTGTTATCACAAAATTATAATGTACATATCACTCTGATAGCAATAACTTAAATTGACATGAATCAATGTATAAGTACTTATAATAACAATATTTGTTTCTTATCTTATCTCTTATAGTTGCAGTTTGGTTTCATGCGTCATCGCGTGTACTTTTACAATATACATAGTAGTCGCTATTAAAAAGTAAAATAATTTATGTAATAGTCCAGGGTCGATAATTTTTGAAACCAATAAAATTGCAGCAGAATAAAACAAACCCATTAGATAAGGGAATATTATAATCAAAAATGAAAGGAAAAATAAATTACGGTCAATCCGAGTTCGGGAAGTGGGAGGGGGTGAGTTTTTAACCCTTAAATGGTCAATTTAATCGTCCATTAAAGGGTTAAGGGTAAAAAATTGTGTATCATGATTTTGGCAAAACAACAAGTCCTATGGAAAAAACGTTAAATGGCAACAAATTAAGCTTAGCACAAAGATGTTGGCCGTGCCGGGAATCGAACCCGGAACCAGTAATTGGCAGTCTGGCATGGTAACCATTACGCCAACGAGGTCGTCAAACTATAGGCAACGCAGATCCCAAACGGCTGGTTCTAGAAGTATGAAATTTGTAGGGGTGTATTTTTATAGTATGTAGATGTGTAGTAAGAACGGATTCTTGGAAATTTTGTTCCTAATGGGGTTAAAAAGTTAATATTATATATTCATAATCTTATTATATCTCTATAGCGCGTAGAAAACGGTCACACTTACATTTTTAACAATGTAAGTGTGACCGTAAAATTTCCAAAAATCCGTTCTTAGTACACATCTACATACTATAAAAATACACCCCTACAAATTCCATACATCTAGGACCTCTCTTTGGGCTCTGCGTTGCTTATAGTTTGACGACCTCGTTAGCGTAATGGTTACCATGCCGAACTGCCAATCAGAAGGTTCCGGGTCCCATACATTTTTAACAATGTGAGTGTGACCATTTTCCACGCGTAAATATTTCGATGCCTTAAGTGAACAGATTACAGAATTTAATGATATCTCTTCTGCAATTTCAGGTACGGGCATGCAAGCGGGAGACGAGATCACAGCTACTATAGGCATAGACCATAGAGCTTCGTCGGAGTGGAATTCCACTAACCTTATAACACAGGAGCAAGCGGATGCCGGCAAGTTTACTGGCAGAGTTAGAGTCACGGGGAACTTTTTAGGTGAGATCCATTTATATTGGTCCTGAGAACTAAATGCATAGTATAAGCGCGGACCATAGAGCTGTGTCGTAGAACACTACTAACCTTATAACACAGAAGCAAGCCGATGCCGGCAAGTTTACTGGCAGAGTTAGAGTCACGGGGAACTTTTAGGTGAGATCCATTTATATTGGTATTTATATTGGTATTTACTAAATACATAGTATAGGCGTGGACCAAAGAGCTGTTTCGTAGAACTACACTAACAGTATCTACTAACATACTACTAACGTATTTATACTATAAACTATAAGACTCTTTGTCCCGACTCATTCATTCATTCATCTATAGGCAACGTAAATCCCAAACGGCTGGACCTAAGGGTATGAAATTTAGAGGGTGTCTTTGTTTTAGTATGTACACGTGTACTAAGAATGATTTTTTGGAAATTCCACCCCTAAAATAAAGAATAATTTGTATGAAACTTCTTTGTTATTGAACTTCTCGCTATGAAATTTGGAATATGTATAGTTTATAAAAACTTAAAAATAATAATATCAATTTTTGCTAGGGGTGAACTAAGGGTTTGTAATGGGGGTGAAAGTTTGTATAGAAAGTTCTTAATATATAAAGTGAAAATTTTGAAAGTTACTATGGTAGTAGTTTATTAAATGCTTTTAATAGGAGAGGGAGAGGTTACAAAAAGACCTACACGCGGGCGGAGCCGCGGGCAACAGCTAGTAATATACATAAAAGCAAAGTCTTCTCTTCTTCTTCTGCTTCACCATAAATAAATAAAATAAAATATAATAAAATAAAAATAGCATTTAGTATCTATTACCCACATGTAGGTTAGAACAAGCTGCTTCACCATATCCAACTTAATGTGGGGTCGGTACAGTATGTACGCTTCTTCCATACATCTCTGTCATTCGTCATCTCTGTATTCACACCCTTCCTGGACATATCGTCATTCACACAATCCATCCATACTTTACGCCCCCTTCAAAGTAAATCAAAGCAAAGTATGAAGTTTTTTCTAATTTGCTTTTCATTTGATTCCAGGTAGAACAAACATGTCGGTAGCCAAGCGGCGGGGTGTAGAGAGCTTTCCTGTGGACAACACACTGCCTGTCATCGTGATACGGCCGGAGAGAGTCATCGACACCATATTCGTTACCAGTGTCGCTACTTTTGTAAGTACAAGTAAAGCAAGTTGTAAAGGTTGTAAAATAAAACGTTGTTAAGTTCGAGATGCAGAGGTCAAATTTAATTTTTCGAGTTGTAGAGTGAAAATATGTACCAAAATGGCTAGGAGGGACTCGTTGATTATTTCGACTAACAGAGGGTCAAGATTTCAAGTAATGGAGGTTTTGGCGTTTGAAGGGAAGGGAACAAAACATTTTTTCGACATTTGGAGGTTTTTGACTTATCGAGGTTCGACATAACGAGGTTCTACTGTATAATTATATATACAAGAATTGCTCATTTAAAGATATAAGATAACTACGAGTAGCTGCGACCGCCGTGTTAATCCGGGACAAACAAGAAGAAAGATAAAGAGTATCCTATGTCCGTCTCCTGGTTCTAACCTACCTCCCCACCAGGTTTCAGCTAAATCCGTTCAACCGTTCTTGAAATCTTGACACGAACAACAAACAATAAATAAGAAACAATAAAAAACTAGTATAACTAACATCACTTTCTTTTATAATTTTAAATGCTTGTTGGCGGACGATCAAAGATCGATCGATTTCTTCAGTATATCAGTTGTGTTAGCAACCATAATACAAACTAGAAATGGTTTAGTATGGTCCTTATTAGGATTTCGTACCTAAAAGGTAAAAACGGGACCTTATTACTAAGCCTCCGTTGTCTGTCTGTCTCCAGGCTGTATCTCAGAAACCGTAATAGCTAGAAAGCTGAAACTTTCACAAGATATGTATTTCTCGTGCTGCTATAACAAAAATACTAAACATAAAAAATGAAAATATTAAGGCGGGTCTCCATACAATTAACGTATTTTTTTCCGTACTTTTTGCTATATATCAAATAATCGTAGCTGCTTGGCACTTAAACATTCACAAAATATATAATTATATGTATTTTAACTATGGAATTCAAATATACAATTTAGATAAAATAAATATTATTTACATACAACAATGGTACGGAACCCTACATGCGCGAGTCCAAGTCGCACTTGGCCATTTAAATTTATCATCAGGTCAATGACAATGACCTTCGGTATTTGTAATCTGTATTTTTTTACATACATTAAAAAACTCAACTATAAATCTGTAAGAACTTGTTTAAATTTTTGTTAACCTTTTCGATAGCAGTTTTTTTAATAGGCCGCTAAAATTTTTATCACTTCATAGAGTTTTTATATGGTTTTTAATGCAATCAAACAGAGTATAGGCATTTTCTAGGTAAGCGTGTAACATCGTAAAAAAGTGTTGCTTATAACCAGGCAAGCTTTGTGTTTTTTTTTTATCCTTGATAGGTTAGCGTTTGTCTACAGCTAGCCTGATGTTAAGCTGCACTGCAGTCTACGGTGTGGCACGCTTGCCTAGAAAAATACCTATTAACTCTACTTTTGAAGGCCCCCGGATGATACCTCTCAGGAATTTGTGTATGTGTGTTTCTTTGGGATATCAGTATAATGTATGTTAATTATTAATTATTTGGTACAATATATAAGTTAACTTTTTCAGTTTTAAACACATATTTTTAGTATTATCAAGATGTATATTTTTAATATTTGAATTGTCCTTTTGAATATGTACAGGTTGGAACAGTTAAAACTATAGGGTACATTTATAATGTAACTGTTTCCTATATTCTTTTGGTGTAAATAAATGATTTATTTATTTATTTAATTGTGTGAGTAGATCTGGCGTAGATGGATCCAAATTCAAAGCGGCAATTGTATTGAATTACTCTTCCGTTTATTCTAGTTCGCTGGTTATATGTACAACCCGATCACATTATCTTGAAACCTGGCGGCGATGACGTCACGTCGCGTCGGCGCTCTGATACGGTGCGCAAAACAAGCACCTCTAGTAGGATATTATTTTAACAATAAGATTTCCAACAAAACAAATATTGTCTTAGTTAATTTAATGTAGGTAATATTAAAGCAATAACAATAAAGTCCAAACGTAACAACGAAATCTTTATAAAAATATACCACGAAAACAAGTAGACGCGTATCGGCAACGGAAGTGCTGACCGTACTGACGCGCCGTGGCGAGCGCGGGGAGGTGAAAGGAGAACGGGGCGGGGGGTTCGCATTCCAGCGAGGTCTCGAGATAATGTGACCGGGTTGTAAGTGACAAAAATTGTTTTCAGGTATCTCTGATCTTCATAAACTTCGGTTGCGCAATGGACTGGCCGACAGTGAAGGGTGTTTTGAAGAGGCCTATAGGACCGCTCCTAGGGATGGCTGGACAGTTTCTTTTTATGCCACTTGTGAGTATATTCTTAATTCATCATTGTCAATGTGAGACAATTTACGTAATGTGATGTCCTTTTGGCATCGAGCCCGACATACCCCACCCACCTCTCCGGTTGTAGTGGACATGCGTAAATGCATCTCCACACGAAATATTGCAAGCCGCTAGGCAGAATATGGTGCACTTTCTTTCTCTGACCCAATACCTGTCTGTAACTATACCATATTCGCAATAAATTGATTTGAATTTGAATTTGAAAAAAAAAGATAATGAAAAAATATATATTCTTTAATTCATAATTAACTTTTAGTTATTTTAACTTAACATCGTGGATATCGTATAGAAAGTAGGAACATGGTACAACAAAAGAACTCTTTTTTTAAATAATTTGACAGCTGGCAGTTGTAAGTGTTTCTCCTTAGGGATAAAATGTATTACTTTCATCCCGCTCCTCAGGCAACTTCAGACTTTTATACTCTTTCAGAGTATATAGATAATTTAAATTCTGATAAAAAAACTCGCATTACGGTGAAGGAAAACATCGTGAGACATCTGATATGTTTGAGGACCACTATGTATATCCGAAGTCGTGTGTCATTCACCGACCCGCACTTGATCAGCGTGGTGGACAATATTCTATATCTCTGTCCTTCTGACAGAAGGCCCTGAGTCCCGGCGGTGGGAACGCATAGTGGGCTGCTTATGCTTGTGCTAGGCTACTTTTTATCTGAGATTAAAACATATCTATACCATCAATACCAATATTACAAAGGGGAAAAGTTTGATTTTGTGTAAGAAAAAGTAAACTTTGATCTTCAATAGCGCGCTTGTATGACTTTCCAGATAACATTCGGTCTGGGCTTCCTGATCTTCCCGGACCAGCCGGAGATGCGTCTCGGCATGTTCTTCACGGGAGTGTCGCCAGGTGGCGGCGCCTCCAACATCTGGACCTTCATCCTCGGTGGAAACTTGAACCTGTCTCTCGCTATGAGCTCTATATCTACTTTGGCCTCCTTTGGTGAGTATTTTTTCTTTTCTTTTCTTTATACGATTTGAAAGACAGAAAGATCTTTATCTAACCTAGCGTCCTTTGGTGAGTGTTTTTTTCTTTTCTTTTTCCTCTATACGTTTTGGAAGAAAGAAAAAAAGAAAAGAAAGACTTTTTTTACTATGACAAATCAAGCAACACACACAATAACAAATAGTAATAAATAATTAGCAAACAAAAAGCGGTAATAACGTCTGTTTTTCAATCAGCCGACCTCTGGTTCGATTCCGGCCCTACACCAATGACTTGTTTTTTCAAGTTATGTGTGGATTTGCACTCGCTTTACTGTGAAGGAAAACATCGTGAGGAAACCGGCACGTTTAAGGACCACAATATCCGAAGACGTGTGTCATCCGCCAACCCGCACTTGGCCAGCGTAAGTGGAATAGAGGAATAGAGGCCAGAACGTATAGTGGGCTGCTTATGCTTATGCTCAACATTTAAATATCTTGAGTAACTTTTATTTGTCACAACATAGCCTCAACTCAGCATAATGCTGGTTGCTGGATAGCATACCTTCTCCTCAGTTTTGTGTGTGTGTATGTGGGTTATTTGTTTTCTATAAATTAATTATAAATTTGACGTAATAGTAGTTAATTCAGCTGTCAGGGCTATCCATGATTAACTTTTAATTTGTATATTAAAAACAAAACACATTGCGAAATATTATACTCACGCGTACGTATATTATCACAGTGAACTTACCGCTATTAAAATCTAACCAATGAAAGCGCAGCTGCGCGCGCAGGGCCAATCAGGAGCGAGCGCGCAATGTTCTTATTGATGTTACAATGAGATTTTACAATATCGATGTGGATTTTATACAATCATGTGAAATTGCTTAAATTGAGTGTTTTGTTGTCTGCTCTATAACTCTTGTCATTATAAGTCAAGTATTGAGAACATAAGTAGAATATTACAACATTAGTGTAGATAAAATTTATTAAAATAATTTAAATAAAAAAAATGACTCACATATTTATCAATTTGCAGGTTTCATCCCGGCGTGGTTGTTCTCCCTGGGTCAGGTTGTGTTTGCTAACGCGAGTATTAAAGTGCCCTATAGGAATATCGCCACTTTTGTCGTTGGACTTATCATACCTTTGTGTATTGGTACGTATAATTTAATTAATTTATTCAATTTTTAAATAATTTTAATTTTGTTTTTTATTTGTCCTTTTCGGAGTAGAAACTTTGGGGCCGTGCGGACCGGGCGCTAAATAAAAAAAAACAAATCAAAATAATTTATTTATGGACATTTAACAGGGCTTACGTATTACATACTATAATTACCATACAATTAATCGTCCTATGGCATATACATATTGTGCCTTATTGTATAATTTGCATTTCTGTTTATATAACAGATAAGTTTTGAGTAAGGCCGCTGAGTTCACTCCATGGACCTCAACCTAGGCGTGAGCCTGTGTCTTGGTGATCCATATTTCCTCTAGTACCTTATTTGAAATTCGCGCGCTTGTTTAGCTGTTACACAAAATTGTTTTATTACACCATGTCTTTATTCATTTATTTAAAGAAGCGCTTGATCGATGCTACTCGTGACCAAAATGCCGGCCTCTACTTTGCACAGCGAATTAGCGTTGCTACACAAAGAGGCAACTCGGCTGGCATTTAAGGTACTCTTCCCACTGGCACTGCTTTTTTAGATTAGATATACTCTTAATTAAATTAATTTTAGATTAGATTTACATTACGCGTGGTAAAAATTCACCTGATGGCAAGCGCCATTATGATCTAAGGTGGAGCGCGCTTACCCAGAAAAAACCGGTTCACTCTTGCTTTGAAAACCGCCAAATTGTAGCTCTCAGGGAACAGGGAACTAGGCAAAGAGTTCCACACCTTCGCGGTTCGCACTATGAAGGTGGAGGCTAACCGCTTAGTACGCGCCTTTGGAACCTCCACGGTATAACGATGCCGCTTTGGTGTTTCCCTGCTCGTCCGATAGTGCTCACTTTGAATGCCTCTGGCAAGATGATAGAACCGTCGAAACTGTCCGGCTTTTATGTAAACATAGATTAATAGGCCCCTAAAAGATTATATTTAAAATTTAGGTTTTATAATATAACGTAAGTATACTCATAAATTATAATAGTTTAAGGGTGTCTGGAAGAGGGTTGCCACCATAATAACCGTCTGGCATTGAGCAAAACGACTTTTGATAATATTATGAATCAAATGTAAAAAAAAAACAAGTTTTATACTATGACGAATTTGAGAAGGAATTAAAACTACTGCTCACTTTGAATAAAAAATAAAAAAATATATAAATATTAGGACACTTTCACACACGGCTGGTAAGCCCCATACTGAACCATTTCTAGCTCGTATTATGGTTGCTAACACAACTGATATACTACATATACATATACATACATACATATTATATATAAATACATATTTAACACCCAGACCCACAGCCAACAAATTTAGTTAAGCACAAAGATGTTGACCGGGCCGGGAATCGAACCCGGAACCTTCTGATTAGCAGACCGGCATGGTAACCTTTACGCTAACGAGGTCGTCAAATGCGTCTGGCAAGATGATAGAACCGTCGAAACTGTCCGGCTTTTATGTAAACATAGATTAATAGGCCCCTAAAAGTTTATATATAAAATTTTAGGTTTTATAATATAACTTAATATACTCATTATAATAGTAACGATTATGATTATTTAATCATAATCGTTACTATAATCGTGATTATATTTGCAGGTCTCGCCATGCAGCGGTGGACGCCCCGCGTGGCGACCTTCATGGTTCGCATCTTGAAAGGGTTCTCCACGACTCTATTGCTCTTCATCATCATATTTGCCATCGTCACCAACCTGTACATCTTCGGCTTGTTCACGTGGCAGGTTGGTTTCGTTATTGTTTACTAGTTGCGCCGACCCTTGTTAATCCGGGGCAGAAATTAGATAATCCCGGATAAATATTATCATTATAAAATGATTTTCGCGTAGAAAACGGTCACACTTACTTATTATTAAAACTCACTTATTATTGTGCACGCGCGGATCTCGTCGGCGGCGCTCCGTGTAACACTCGCCCCTGAAGATGGTGCTCGGAAAGCACCGAAACTGTTGGACTCATTCCAAGTTTTATTAATAAGTTAGTGTGACCGTTTTCTACGCGAAAATATTAAGATGCCTTACGTGAACAGTTTACAATGATTATAAAATGAATAAATTAAATAACATAAATACATTAAATAAAATTAATAAATTAAACACCATAAGTAAAATAAGCATACTTATAAAAAATATATAATCAAAAATTAAAATGAATGAATGAATGAATGAAAATCTAGTGACGTTACATGGAGTTTACACTGTAAATAAAATAAATGAAACAAATATTTTTTTTGCTATTTGTTTTTAGTTTACAAAATTTTCGTTTTAACTATGCTTTGTATATATTATTCTAAAACTATGTTTAAATTTATTTTTATCACCGCTTGTAAAATATTTATAATTTAATATTCTTCTTCTTCTTTACCATTTCCCACTAGGTGGGGTCGGTACAGCCTGTTTTTCTCTTCCACTCTATCAGCCGTCATCTCCACATTCACTCCCTTCTCATTCATATCCTCCTTCACACAATTCATCCACGTCTTCTTTGGTCTACCTCTCCTTCCGCTACTTCTTACAATCATATCCATACTTCTCCTAGTCACATGCATCTCCTCTCTACGCATTACATGTCCGTACCACGCTAACCGTCCACTATTCACTTTCTCTGAAACAGACGCCACTTTCAAACTTCCTCTAATATACTAATTTCTTACCTTGTCCATTCTTGTTACTCCACACATCCATCGCAACATTCGCATCTCGAATGTTGCGATGGATGTGTGGATTTATAATTTAATATTACCTACTAAAAATAACAAAATAAATAAATGAATGTTATTTTGTATATTCCAGATAGTGGTAGCGGGTATAGCGGTGCCGTGGCTGGGGTACGCGGCCGGGTACGTAGTGGCGCGCCTGTGCAGGCAACCCCACCCGGACGCGCTAGCCATATCCATTGAAACCGGCATCGTGAACACCGGTATTGCCATATTCATGTTGAGAGTCTCCCTCCCCCAACCGGAGGCGGATCTTACTACAGGTATTTATTTAAATTTTAAAGAGTTTTTATTGGTGGTGATTCAGCGGCACACACGACTAAACTAAATTTAAAGAAGCCCCGTCTCTTTTCATCTTAGGTGAACAGAAAGAGACGGCACGTTCTGCACCATAGTCAAACCAAGTAAAATCACGTCATATGTAGAAAATATAGGCACCTTTAGAACGCACTCACTTGTATCACCTCTAAAACTGCCTGCACATTACATATTTGACGTGATTTTAGTTGTTTTGTCTGTGATCGTGGCGTCTCATTCTGGCCACCTAAGATGAAAAGAGACGGGGCTTCTTTAAATTTAGTTTAGTCGTGTGTGCCGCTGAATCGCCACGACTATCTTGCAACTTTTTTTACCCCTTACACTTATTACAGGCTTTTGACCAGCATAGTGAGGAAACACAAGTGCTAGTGACACTCCGGCCTAAAGTAAAGCATGCCTTTTTAGGGTTCCGTACCTAAAAGGTAAAAACCCTATTACTAAGCCTCTGCTGTCTGTCTGTCTGTCTCCAGGCTGTATCTCGGAAACCGTAATAGCTGGAACGCTGAAACTTTCATAAGATATGTATTTCTCGTGCCGCTATAACAACAAATACTAAATAAAAAAATATTTATTTTAAGGGGGGTCCCCATACAATAAATGTGTATTTCTTTGCTATATATCAATAACGGTAGCACGTAGACAGCTAAAACTTTCACGGAATATATAAATGTACATTACCTTTCAAATTAAATTATAAAATTTAAATAAATATTGGGAGGCTCCCATACAACAATGGTACGGAACCCTTCATGCGCGAGCCCATTTCACACTTGGCCAATTTTTTATTATTTGTTACGTTATTTTTTATTTTATTATTAATGTGTGTTATTAATATGATAATTGACCTGTACATATTTTTATCAATAAAGATGAGTATGATTATTTATTTTATTTTTTTATGATTTGAATTTTACTGTACTTTGTAAACTGTTATTGTAAGGCATATTATATATTTACACGAAACAAACGGTCACACTTACTTAAAAAAAAATATACGTTGGATATACGTCCGATGGGTTTCTACGCATTACGAGCGTCATCATCGGGGACGAGCTGCACACGGACTGTCACCGACGAGATCCGCGCACAGACTGGCCCGGCGCATGTTGCGCGGGAGCGTCAGCGACCCGCGCGTCCCGCACCCCGCGACGCTCCGCGCGCGCCACAGCCCTCTGTTCCCGCGCAGATAACCTGAATTTTGAATTTTACTGACCTTTGAATACATTTTCTAACATTATTTTTATTTATTTTCAGTAATTCCAGTAGCGGTTGCAATCATGACCCCAATTCCGATGACTTGCATCTATATATACCAGAAAATCAAAGCTTGGTAAGTTACATACATACATATACATTTCATAGTTGCATAACAGAATATTATTAAGGGGAAGACATAAGCAAAATCTTGAATTTATAGTTTATTCGTTATCCTACTAATATTATAAACGGGAAAGTATGCGTTTGAATAAGTAAGTGTATATGTTACTTCTACACGCTCAAACGGCTGAACCGATTTCGATGAAATTTGATATGGAGATAGGTTCAAATTCTGCTTATTCTCATAAATGACACTTACAGTCTACCAAACTATGCTAGACCCAGGATTAACACACAGGTTACTATTTATCCCGGCTTGAAAACTCTCGACACCAGAGCTCGGCCACTTAGCTCACTTGAAGAAGATGAAACTGTAAATTCGAAATTTTGCTCTAGTCATTGCCAAGAGGAGAGTTTGTGTGTGTGTGCTGTTCGTTAATTTCGTTCAGGCTAAACTGTTTTGGATGAAATACGGTGTGGAGTTAGCTATAAACCAGGCCTTGTTGCCTGGTAAAAAAAGGGCTTGGTGCCACTGCGTTTATTTGATTTGATTTCATGTGCTGTTTTGTCATAAGGGAGTTTTGTATGGGAATCGTAGCATTCACATAATAAATGTGGATTTTTGTCATGAAGATCTTATTGATTTTTTTATCATTATTTTTTGAAACTGAAATAAAATTTCAGTACAAAGAGCAGCGAACTAGAATAAATAGAATAGTAACTTGGCCGATAAAATGATTCCACAGTCCACGCGTAAAATACCGCGGTGGGCGGGGCGAACAGCTACCTGCGCGGCTAGTATCGGTGGCGTGACCTTGATGCGACCAATCGCGTGCGAGCTTTGTGTGTGTGTGTTTTTCTTTGGGATAGCAATATAATTGTGTGCGTAGATGGATACAAATTCTAGGCGGCAATTGTATGGAGTTACTCTTCCGTTTATTCTAGTTCGCTGACAAAAAGAAACAAGTCAAGCTACAAAATCTGTGCGTACCGCCAAAGTGTGAAATTCTTTGCCGAATTCTCTGTTCCCCGATCACTATAATCTAGCGGTTTTCAAGGCAAGAGTGAACCGGTTTCTTCTGGGCAAGCGCGCTCCACCTTAGATTGCGATATCGCTTACCATCAGGTGGATTGCTATCAAGCGCAGGCCCATTACCAGTAAAAAAAAACTGTCGCCAAACACCTAGCGCTTTGTTCTCGCAGCCTACTGGAGAGCCAGTATTTCCAGACTAGACATGCTTCGCCTTAGGCCAGGCTGTTGCTAACTGGTGAAGTTACGTGACTTGTTGGCTAAAATGCCTAGATATGTAAAAAAATACATATTTTGAGAAAACAACCATTGTGTCATGATATTGTTTTTATTTTTTTCCATATTGCCATACCTGAAATACGTTTCACCACCAAATCATACGTTTGTCTTCCAGTACGGGAGGTATGTTATTTATGTTGTGTTTTTTTACCACAAAATCGGGGAAAATTGGTGGCGGATTTTTTCTTTCTCATTCTTCATTCGTTACGCTTATAATATGTACTTATCACTTTGGCTTTATATGTTTTTTTTATTGTTTTTAGGCTAAGTATTATTAGTCTCTTCTACTTAACTTTATTTATCATTGCTGTTCGTTCGTCCCGTAAAATAAAAAATAAAAAAAATAATTTTGAGAATCGGTCCACAAGTGGCTGAGAAATCGGTGAACATACATAAAAAAAATACATGCAGCCGAATATATAACCTCCTCCTATTTTGAAGTCGATTAATAAATAAAATTAATCCCTTAGAAAGAAATTTAGAAACTCTATGTTAGAAAATGTTTATTTGAACCACCAATTTTAAAAATATGAAAAAAAAAAAAAATGTAGTTGTACTTTTATGTCCCAATCATTTCAAAACATTCGTTCAAATGTTTTGTTCCTATATCAAAACTTTTAGGGCTTCTAAACGGGTCGCATTTTAGATAGAAGAAAATCTGTAATTTTTTAGTTCACTTCCCCTGTGATCTGAAACCAAATTGAGATCAGCAAAGGAATTATCAAAATATGAAAAAAAATGGTGTGTTCAATATTTTGATGTTTTCTTTGATTATCTTAATTTTGTGGTATCGTCAATCAGAACAATATAAAAAATATCAATTAAAAAAAATATATATGAAAAATTATTTTAAATTTAATAGCACGGTATTGGGCGGATTTTTTAGAGTTTAAATTACATAAGGCAACAAATAGGTTTGATATAGGAACTAGCATAAATCTATGTATACTTTGAAGCTTTGGTATGTGGGGCATTGTTTCTTAAAGCTTTTTTGGTGGTGGTATACTGACACTTGAAATAAAAATAGAGTAGGGGTTTTTACACATTGCCATTCTTGGCAAAATTTTACTTTTATAATCTATGATGTTATATAGATAAGAGCACTATTACTACATTGTACTATTTTAAATTGTATATACTTACTGTTTGCACGAAAAAACGATCACACTTACTAGCGTTAGGAGAAGGTTATCGAGTATTGACGCATTTAGAGCGTCATCATCAGGGACGTACGAAGGGGGGTCAAAAAGTTCGCGGAATGGATGGGAAGGGGGATAAAATAAAATACTATATTATTATTATTTTTCTTTTTCAATACATTCCCCCCTAACTCGGAATACGCTTTTCAGATCTCTCTATTAAGGCTTTCCGAGCCCCATACTAAATGCTTCTCAGACTGGCAACCATTTCCTCTAAGATTTTTAAATAGTAATCACTTAACATAAACTTAAAATGGTCTAATTGGGGCGCGAAATAGGTAATATTATACATTTTTTATCGCAAAACAGATATATCAGCGTGATTTTTTCCAGCAAAATACACATGTATGAGTGCAGTGCAACAACTTAGCTGTTCAGTTGACAGTGTCGCTAGTGGAGATTTGTTGCCACCTAAGTGCTGTCGAACTTGTAATTCCAATTTTGGCCACCTGAACAGCTAAGTTGGTGACATGTATACGTATACATTGTTAGTTTCCGTTTCCGTTAGTGTCATTCTCTCTGCCAAACATGAACCCAAGCTTACCATCCGTAGTAATAAATCAACAAAATTCCGATAGATGGCAGGATCAAAAAAAGTATTGTTAAAGAGTTTGATGAAATTTATTTATTATTTTTAAATAAATTATTGCTATTTTTATATTAAGTATCGTAATAGAATTAAAAATTTAAAATATGTATAATTTTGTTTGATTATTTGAATGAAATTTAGTTATGTCAATGTCAGTTTGTCATATTTGACATACTTAAAAAAACGTATTTATATTGCAGCAATAATTTTTAGGGTTAGGTACCCTAAGAATGAAATTAATATACTAATGCGATCTTTTCTGTACTTAAAAGATAAAAACGAATGCCTTTTACAAAATATTCGTTGTCTGTCTTTCTGTCACCAGCTGTTTCTTATACACTGTGATAGCTGAAAATTTCACAAATTATTTGTTTCCGTTGCCGCTATAACCCAAGAGTATACAAGTACTAGATACGCTATAACAACAAATACTAAAAACAGAAAATATCAAAGGGTGGATGACACGTTTTTAAAGTGTACCTTAAAATACGTGTTATATTTTGTATTTTTGCTTAATATCAATAACGATAACAGGACACTAAAGAATTCTAAAGAATATTAAGCTACATATTACCTCTTTTTACTCTATCTTTACAATGACACTTGGTAGATTCTTTAATGATTTCTCTCTTTCTTTCTTTCTTTCAAAATAAAACGAATGTTTGATATGGGGCAAAAAACATGTTTTTTGTATAAACATGTTTTTTTGCCATATTTTTATAATGGTACGGAACCCTTCACGCGCGAGCCCGGTTCGTACTTGGCCAATTATATACATTTTTTATACTTACGTCTTTTGTTTACCTATCAATATCTTTATCAATTTCATAATTACAAAAGGCTTGTTTGTTTGTTTGTTTGGATGTTTTTATGTTTGTTTGACGCAAATAGGCTCCGAAACTATTGGACTAAAATTAAAAATTCTTACACCGTTAGGAAGCTACATTATCCCCAAATGACATAAGCATTATATTTTGTTGCAAAGGGTAATAAATTCTTATAATACTCCAGTAATGTAACACAAGGTATAAAAAAGAGTAAAAAAATTGTTTCATGGCATGCGCTATGAAAAGTTAGTTGTGGCGGGTGTCGTTTAGTATGTCTTGAGAGCAGCGGAACCCATAAATACAAAAAAAAACTTTAATCTATGTCAAAATTATAATGCGATAAAATTTAAATGTTTGTTTGTAACGAATAAGAACGACTTTCAAACATATCTCCTAGAATTAAAATTTTTTTATGCCCGTGCTAAGCCGGGACGGGCCACTAGTGTATAATTATATCAACGATACAATATGTAAACTGCCAGATGTACATTTATTATAACTAAGATTTCGACAGGCCTCTTACCTTAGAATAATAATAACAGTTTTTTTTATTTCAAATGTAGCTAAAATTGTATCCATAGTCTAATAAATATAAATTCCCTGATAATATGTAATTATTTACTTTTCTGATCATTAGACTTGAAGCTGATAAGATAGAGTAAAAATTAGATTTTATCAATAAAAGGTCTCTGGATACGTAGCTTTATCAGATTTTGGCATCCCACGCACGCACTGTATGTAGAAGGTACATATGTGTCTAGCTCCGGTTTTGATGTTCTTAGCTATGTTTGATGGTATTCGGATGTCCGCGAATACAAAATATTGGATATGATATTATTTGCAACTTTCCCAAATGAAAGGGCTTACATTTTGGAATCATGCGAAAAATACAACTGTTTCATGCAATATGTTAGATGATTCGTGAGAAAAGTTTTTTCTTGTTACTAATATCATGTACCCTATAGATTTTTACTTTTCTAATTTCGTTTGAGGTTTGAAGGTATGCGCTATGAATATTAACATACACGAAAACGAAACCTATTGAAAATATTCTCTTTCTCATAATTTTCCTTCAAAAAAAAAGAGTTTCAAACAAAATAAAATAGCAAGAACAATTCATGAGATTCGAACCATGGTCAATTCAAATCATAAAAATATTTCCTGTTCCAAAATTGCTTCCTCTACGAACGAGCTAATATAATCGACAATAGAGCGTTCGAAATTGGCATCCATATTCAAATATGCTGAAGTTCAAGTGACAAAAAAAATTGTCAATGCTAGTGTGAGTGTAGCCGCATCGTCACAGAATAGATGATAGTAGATATGGGTTTTATATGGCTTTTTGTAAATTTTTGCTATTAACGCTTAATATATGTTGTTTTGTGATGAGCCTTAAAAATAATACATTAACAGTAGATTTCGCGAACCGGTTCTGAAGTTACAAAAGAAATTACTTGGGCTGCTGGGATGAATATAACTAACTTATACCTATTTAACGCCATCTAGCGGCATATGAGCACTTGCAGCATGCTAGCGAACAACCTTAACTTATTTATACCGTCGAAAAAAATGTATTGTCTTTGTCCTCAAAATAGGGCGAAATCGACTTGACTTCTTCATCATTAGAAAATTTATTTTTTACATACAAAGTGACTTTTAGTATAGAATGTCTGAATTTTCCGCGAATTTTCACAAGATCTAAAAGTTATTAAGTTAAAGGTATAGCGTAATTTACCAGTTGCCCTAAGTAAACAGTTTTATGACTATTATATGTTTTAAAATTGTATCTAACGACTATTTTATATTCTATTTATCTTTTGTAATCGTTTAACAATTAAAATCTTTATTTTTTCTCTTATGTTTTATTATGAACAAGCATATTATATTATTCAAGTATAACATATGCAAAAATCTTGAAAACACGAGCACATTGAGAACTTTAATGAATATATTCGGAATCTGGGTACTTGAAACCGTACAAAATTGCGGTGATATCCAGGGCAACAAAAAAAAAAAACTTTTTGTAGAGCAATGTTATATGTCATTAATTATTGTTTAATTTCCAGCTTCATCAACCGAAATCAGCACAAAAAAATTATCGAAGAAAGCAACTCCACCGTACCAGAGTCGGGACTCCAGTCCCCAGTCATCGCAACCATTAATGTCGACTCCAAACAGTAGTGAACTTGTTTAACGTTACACATGAAAATACAGATTACTTCCTTCTAGATTCTGCAGACAAGTACAAACAGTTGCGTTAAATCAAACAAATATTTCAAAATTCAAATTAATTTATTGTCACAAAAAAAATACATATTTTTACCATTAAGCTCTAGTTGCGTTAGCCCGTGCCATGGCAGCTAGTCCTTCCCAAAATAATCCAATAATTTGACTGAGACAAGTAGAATAAAATAATAATAGATTCATATTCATATTAACTAAGTTGATAATTCATAATAATACATTAATAATACATAATATGCCTCATAAATAGATGAGTTAAATTTCATAATTTTAGATTATTACATATTAATTGAATTGAAACATAATTGCTTACACATGAATATAATACAAATTTTTAATTTAAATTTACCTCTTGATAGCCTCGTTGGCGTTATGGTTACCATGCCGGACTGCCGACCAGAGGGTCCCGAATTCGATTCCCGGCACGGACAATTGAATTTGTTGGCTGGTGGTGTGGGTGTTAAGTATGTATCGATATTTATGTATGTAGTATTATATGTAATATATCAGTTGTGTTAGCAGCTTTTGTCCTACGAACAAACAAGAAATTTAGTATAGGGCTAACCAGCAGTGTTTGAAATCTGTCCTAATATATTTATTTATATTTATATTCTTACCACATACTGCAGTAATGTCCAAAAAGTTGCGGTTTAAAACAAATTCAGGTAAGTTTTTTACTAGATACTGCAGATATGTACAAAAAGTTGTGATTAAAAAAAAATACATGTTACTGTCTTACCGGATCCGCAACTTTTTTCAATATATGTATCTACAATTATATCGAAAAAAGTTGCGAAAGACAAAAATACAGATGTCAGTTCAATAGAATTTGTAGAGATAAATTTGTAACAAATTTTATGACTTTATTTGGGGGTTTGCAAGCAATTTTTTCATATATTTTTTTCTTATGCGACCTCTAATTCTTAAGTTTGAAACTTGCATTGAAGATAATAATTATATATAAATAAATATATGAAGTAATGTTAGTTATTTATTTAATATCGATTCTAAATAAGCAGAATCTTTAGGATGTAATCTGTGTTTTGAAGTACAATACTTTTTATTTTCAATTTATACTTTTCACTGTTTTTAACAATCGTAGAGTTGTGCGTTGTGGAAAATATTTTTATATTTTACACCTTTTTATTGTATGGTACAGGTATTTAAGAAACTGTTTTGATCAATTCTCTAATAATGTTTTTGTAAAGGTGCGTCTATACAATCTGGAAAACTGTATTTATTATTTTTGAGAACAAATTTTAATATATTATTATTTATTATTGCAATGCCTTCATATGTTTTGGCGGTTGCAATTGTTTTGAAATGACATTCCTATCTGTCATTGCATATCGATTTTTGATGGATTTTCACAAAGATTTTTATGGATATTTCACCTATAAAATATGAGTCTATTTTTTTGCAATTATGAAAAATTAATGGTAATAGATAATATTACACTTTCCTTTATAATTCCCTTATAGGAAATTGGGTTTAATTTTACAAGTTTGTTAATAGATTTAGTTCGTGTTATGTTTCGCATTGCGTTGCCTACTATCTTCATATCTTTCGAAGTTTCATTAATTTTTAAAAGGAAACCTTAGGATTCTAACAATTTGTACATTTTTATTTAATGTATAATGTCTGTCTAAAATAGAATATCAAAATAAACTCTTTTAACAATAAACATATTTGCAACGTAACACGGAATAAGTCTATATTTTCGCTACTTTTATTTTTAACTTAATATTTTTCAGTGTGGTAGATAGCATTTGTAACTAAAGTTCAATTCAATGTTTAGGAACAAACAGATTTTGAAATGTTATCTGTAGTATTTGCTTTTGTAATGCTTTGCCTTTTTAGATGCTTCGAAATTAAACTTTTTTATTGGAACATATAAAAAATCAATACTTAGATTAGAGAAACAAAGCAACAGTTAGAGCGATCAGATCTTGAATGGGTGACCGTAATTTCTTTTCACATCTGTGCGCTACTGTGGTTCGAAATTGTAGGTCTTATAGCATTCTCATTACAACAATCATGCAATCACGGGTAGTCTCAAATCTAAATCTGCCATCCGAATCCGGTGTTTAAATGCTCTGACAATTGTAGCCACTGCCAATGGTTATTAGTCTCTGCCATCAGTGTCAATTGAAAAAACAATTACTATTGAGTGACTTTGCACTCGTTTACAACATTGTTTATTCTGTCTGTATGTAAGAATCCAAAAACATGCACTTAACTCGTCTGAAGTACACCACACTTTTGCCAGTTATTATGTCAACAAGCAGTAGAAAGTTACTGTGAGTTAGCGACTGGCTTGTTTTGTTTCTCCCTATTATAAATTAGCGCCTGTAGCTCGGCTAGCTAAGGTGATCTGACGCGATCATCGAAGCTAAGCAACGGTCGATCCACAACACTGTCGTTTTTAAAGTGGCATTTTCATCTGGCCCCTACCGTGGGTCGGATGACACGTTAAATTGTAGGTCAGAGGCCTACGGGGGCCTTGAAAACTCTCGTTAACAGAGCTTGGACACTTAGCTCATACTAAGAAGAAGAAGAAGAATCAATTAAAAACACATGAGGAGTTTTGCTGTTTGATAAAGAAGGTCTAAAAAGGCATCAGGCACCGCTTGTTATATATATTATATTGTATGTAAAGCAGGCACTTTATATCGCTATTCGATATTTGCTATATTTGGTGGAAAAAAAAATTTGGCACATACATTTGGTATTCGCCATATACGTCAAAAAAGTGAGTGTCAATGGGAAAGAGTCTGATTTTCAATCTGACGGCCACTGGTTCGATCCCAGCCCTACACCAATGACTTGTTTTTCAAGTTAGGTGTGGATTTGCACTCGCTTTACGGTATAGAAAAAAAGCGTGAGGTAGCAGACATGTTTGAGGACCACAAAATCTGAGGACATGTGTCTTTCAAAGACCGGACGGTGTATTTGCTCAAGAGAAGTCCTTAAGTGAATAAATTATGCGGAGTCACGTCCCTTAATAATGAGCTGTGGTGAATATTCGGGCTAGTCGAATAACAGCGAACTATAATAAACGGAAGAGTAACTCCATACAATTGCCGCTTAAAATTTGGTTCCATCTACGCACACAATTATATTGCTATCCCAACGAAACACACGCAAAGCTCGCACGCGATTGGTCGCATCAAGGTCACGCCACCGACCATGTGACGCGGGCGCGCGGATAGCTGTTTTGCCCCGCCCACCGCGGTATTTTACACGCGTAAAATACCGCGGTGGGGTGGAACCATTTTATCGGCCAAGTTACTTCTCTATTTATTTTAGTTCGCTGTCGATTAAGCATAGCGATATTTAGTGCCAGCTAAAGATCTCAAACCAGTGGGTTAGCTGTATCACATGACTGGTTTTATAGGTGAAACAGATGTGTAAGGCTGCTAGAACGAACAGTATTTCGTTTTGTTATCGTTGTGAGATCTATATGTGTTAAGAAGAACAATAAAAACGGTTTTTTTTACATACATTTTGTAGTTTTTATTTATAATGACCTTATTTATTTATTTCTATAGTCACAGAATAATAACTTGTATATAGTTGAGCATGTAGGTAAACAAGCAATCGAAGTTATTTAACTTACAGTAACATGTACCCTGTAGTCAAGTAAAGTTAGGATGTAGCTGTATAATGCAAAGAACAATTTATTATTATAAAGTTTGAAGTCAATATTATATACACTTAAATAAATGAAATAAAAAACAACAGAATAAGAAAAAAGCCTTACAAATCGTAGATTAAATCTAAGTCAGTGTCCGCAGGTAATTAATTTAAAAAATTAATAAGTAAAAACAAGTCTTCCACAAGCAGTCGTTAAGCCAACTCAGAGGCCTCTGGGCGGCTTAAAATAGACGCCAGAGGCCTCTTAGCTCATACGAAGATGAAGAAGCTACTTATAAATATTTTAAGTCTTTATTTTAGGCTAGTTGTACCTTTATTCCAAAACAAATGATTACAAATAGGTTAATATTAAATTGTTGACACTGTAGAGGGGTGCCAGACAAAAGTTAATGTATAAAATAAAATACAACGGCACGAATACGTGCCGAGTCACTTTTTTTAATAAAATTTAATAATAATGTAAGTGTGACCGTTTTCTACGCGGAAATATTAAGATGCTTTACGTGGACAGTTTACAATGTAAGTCACAATTTTGTTCCGGTCTCTATACTATATATGTTCAAATAGATATATTCTTCTATGATATTATCAATAGGTATGCCTGGCTTGTTAAGAACAGGAAAACTTACGGTAGTAGCTTCTTCTTCGTATCTATAGTAACGTACAAATATCTATATTTTAATCTAATGAACTAAGATAATATCTAAATCTTTGGTAACCTCATTTTGACGACATTAAACCCTAAGAATTGGAACATCAAGTAGATGTCAAGAACAATCAATATCAACTGTCACTCATCAAAAGACCCGCACAAAATATCCACCACCAGATATAATATCATGTAAAAACTTAACCCAAAAAAATACCACCCCAAAAAAGGTTATCCGGATCGTACCTGGCGCAAAGGTAATCCATCGCTATACAACGCGGCAATGCCACTCATGGGTACCTTTTCGTCAGATTCTGTCCGGAGTGGTCTTCTAAATTAGATTTGTGGTCAGCGAACTAGAATAAATAGAATAGTAACTTGGCCGATAAAATGGTTCCACCATCCACGCGTAAAATACCGCGTTGTGCGGGGCAAACAGCTACCCGCGCGGGTAGCTGTTTGCCCCGCTGGGTGGCGTGACCTTGATGCGACCAATCGCGTGCGAGCTTTGTGTGTGTGTGTGTGTGTTTCGTTGGGATAGCAGTATTATTGTGTGCGTAGATGGATTCAAATTCTGAGCGGCAATTGTATGGAGTTACTCTTCCGTTTATTCTAGTTCGCTGTTTGAGGTCCCATTTTAGTTTTATAATTTATTTCGAACTTAATATTTTTGTAGATAAGGTTCAAGATGGGTAAACCACGATATGAACTGCCGACCCCCACTTTCCCCTATAAGATATCTCGTAGGTTAAACGTGATGAGTATGCCACGACCGTATTACATCGATACGGGGGAAGGTTTACCCCCATGTACTCCAAGGGGGATACGTCAATCGGCCTTGCGGGCTCGTATCACGGACCGACTCAATGAAGCTGCCTGGCCTTATCTACGGTAGGTAACATTTCTACTTTCACTATAGTAACACCCTATGGTGGAGGAATATCCCCCCCGGACAGATATTGTGTCCGGATACGGCCGTCAACCAACCGTCATGCATTGTAGCTTGGACCAGTCGTACGCGCGTTGTAAATACCGTTTGCGCGATTCAGGATAAGCACTCTGATTAGTAGCGGGCGATGAAGTGCGACAGAGACGCCATAACCCCTTCAGCCTTCACGTATGTATGTTGGTCAATAGCATTAGTCGCTAATCTTATTGGTAATGACCTCTTCTATCAATGTATGGAGCGACGACGGTCTGCCTCCATCTACCAAAAGGATATCCCCCCGGACAGATGTTGTGTCCGGAGACGGCCGTCCACAGGTCATGCATTGTAGCTTGGACCAGTCGTAAGCGCGTTAACCCTGTCAATTCCTATTCTAGCCGTTTCCTCCTCTTAAAACGCCAGTACAAAAACGTCTTCAGCAGCGAACGCTTACGGAAAATCGACCGCATGATAGAGTTAGCTAACAGCACAGGATATTCCAAACTAGCCAAGTGTACAATAGATTTGAAGAAGAACAGCAGCAAAGACCCGAAAAAACGGCGCGGCTGGTCTGAATCTGAGTGGAAGAAACACATGGAGTATATTAACCAGATTTCTGGACCTAGGAAGCAGTTTACTCCTCCGCCAGTGACGGCAAGTATGTTTTATTATATAAACCAGGGACTGGACTGGATCAGTGCTTCATAATCTTTTATGGGCCGCTGAAATAAGTTTGTTGACTGTGTTTTAAAATAATTGGTAAAGTGCTAGTCGATCTCGAGAACGAAGGGTTTCGTACCATTATAAAAAAATGGCAAAAAATAACATGTTTGTTGTTTGGGAGCCCTTCTTTATATTTTTATTTTTAGTATTTGTTGTATCGTCTTACTATCTATCACGGTTTCTGAGATACCTAACAGTCTGGTGACACACAGACAGCGGAGGCTTAGTAATAAGGTTCCGTTTTTACCTTTTATGTACGGAACCCTAAAAATACGACCCAGTTAACAACCACAGCAAAATCAAGAAGCTTTGATACTTTCCTCTGTTAGTATTCTCTTGCGAGGAGAGAGGTATAGGACACTGGCCATGTACGGGTTGATGGATGACTCGGATGGGTTTTTCTGTGATTCTAGGAGCATGTAGGATTCACCTCATTTCATAAGTACATCGTCAAATTTTTCCGAGAATAAATATTTTCATATATCGGATTCACCAAAAAAATATTATTGTGATTTTTAATATCAAAGTTGAAATAAAAAGATTTGACTCACACCATCTCAAACTATGAAAATCTATTTTTTTTATCAGCGGGGTAACCGTAAGCCTCTCGATCAACTTCTACAAAGAATCGAGGAGATATCTTCACCAGCAGAGTTCAAAATATACAAGAGATTGTCGCAAGAAGTCTGGTACAAGAATCCTATAAAGGTTGGTACAAAGGGTAAAAAAAAAGGTTGATGACAAAGGGTAAAACATATTGAAAAAATAACAAAGAACGACCCTAGGAATATTGTACCTATCCGACTTATGAATTAGAAATAACACTGGATCAAAAATGTGCCATTCGAAAAAAAGTAGCCTATTAGTCGTAGCCTATGTGTTAATCCTAACTCTAAACTATATCCATACCAAGTTTCATCGCAATCGGTTCAGCCATTTGAGCGTGAAGAAGTAACAAAAATACACACACACAAACCTTCGCATTTATAATATTACAAATACAAATCATTTATTGATAACACCAAGTTACAAGTCAAATAATATGATATCATTACAAAAGTATATGATATGTATCCATGTCAATTTTATTACTAGCTGACCCGGCAAACGTTGTTTTGCCTTATCACTTAGGGGTATGAAAAATAGATAGTAGCCAATTCTCAGACCTACTGAATACGCAAATAAAATTTGGTAAAAATCGGTCAAGTCGTTTCGGAGGAGTACGGTAACTAACATTGTGACTTGGAAATTTTATATATTAGGTAGATAGATCGATAGTATCCATTCATTCTATTTTTCCAGGTATCTCCTGGTGCCTTAAAGTACGTCGCAACTGATAGAGTCAAAAAGCTAGCCACTCCCAAAGTACTGCCCCCAGCTGAATAGAACCTTAACACTGTAGATATAAAGGCGAAACTACTGTGAAATTGTCGCTAAAAGAAAAGTTTGCAAAATAAAAAGGACTAGATGGTCCTGAACCCCAGTGAAGTAACTCAAAATAAAATAGTAATGTAAAAGGTGTTTTTTTTATTTAAAAACTAGCAGATCGTCCCGGCTTCGCACGAGCTATGAAATAATGTAAGTAGCAAAGAGAAACAAAATAAAGCTTATGTTACTCAGGGATAATGTAGCTTCCCAAGAGTGGAAGAATTTTTCAAATCGGTCCAGTAGTTTCGGAGCCTATTCGCGTCAAACAAACAAACAAAGAAATCAAACTTTTCTTCTTTATATGTTGGTATAGATAGAGATGTAAAGATAAAAACTAACTAACGGGATAAAAAGTAGCCTATGTGTTAATCCAAGGTCTAACCTATCTTCTTAGTGAATCTCGTCAAAATCGATGCAGCCGTTGGAGCGTGAAGTAGTACTATAGATTTTGTGGTTATTTGCGTATCACACTGGAACAACAATTGATTTCGGGATAAAAGTAACTTAAAAGTGTTAACCTAAGGTCTTAATTTAACTACACACTTAATTTCATTAAATTTATTCAAGTTTTCAAAGCGCCTTTAGTGTAGCTTCAAAAAAAATTGTTTTTAATGATAGTTTTTAGCATGGTCACCCATCTAAAGGTTGTCGCATCAGTTGACGGTTCCAGTGATTTGGTGTGACTTCTTTGACAGGAAGCAATTATCGTCAAAAATATGGGTAATGTTTTTTTATATAGGCCTTTTTCTACGGGGGCTAGACGGAAAAAAATCTTACAAAAAGTTGTCACGACACATTTTGCAATAGTAAGCTATTGTAAGCTGGGCGGCGTGCGCATGTTTCTCTGTCTCTCTCTTATAGAATGCAAGCTTAAAATTTTATTACAATTCACTAATTAATCGAAAGTAACTTTGTTCCATCCGGGTGTCCCTTAACACCTCTCAAGTTTTTTTTATTGTAATACTTAATGTAATGTTTTTGGATCGGCCATCACGCCTGAAATAAATTTATTTATTTATTATTTATAATATAAGTGGAATAAAAAGACAAACTAACGATCATATCGTTTTATTTCTATGTACAACAGATGGTAACACAGGGATTATCTACATAAATACTTAAAGAATACTGTATGTACTGCATTCAAGAACAGATCACATTTTTTTGGTAAGACAATAAAAATAATAGAAATAAATTATTCTTACAAATAGGTATTTCGAATTGGGCTTATTAGTGGTATACAAACTGGACGGCGTTTTATAAACATTTTTATTGTACAAGGTGTAATTAAACAATCGACATACAGTTTAAGGATTTCTAATACTATAGCTTTTAGGTGTAGAAATCTTAAAGTGGATAGCGACGTTTTATGTTGAAATTATAAGTTAAAAAAAATACTATATAAAAAAAAACATGTTAGTCAAAATACGACGAAAGCGTTTTAGTACATTGTTTCGTATAGTACATTAAAAAGTCACATGTTTTAAACAATTCATTATGTATTATTTGTATTAGTTAAACTGTATTGTTATTTGTATTAGTTTAACTTATTAATTATTTGTATTAATAATAATATAAACTGGACACTTAGCTCATACGAAATAAAATCTTGTCTGTTTGGTCGTTTGTCTGTAGTCTAAGAATAAAATAGCTTACGGTTTGGTTTTTAACTTACCAAAATAGTACGCTAATATAGAGACAAGCGAATTACTTTAATTAATTATTGAATAACTTCAAACAAAAAAATTGCGGATAAGGATGGAGGAGTGTTCGGCGCGCCTTAGAAGAGGCATATGCCCAGTAGTTGACCCATACAGGCTGATGATGATGTTGATTAAAAAACAAAACGCCGTCCACTTTGTAATACGAGTATAAATGGTATGAATGTAACTCATATCAATAAAGAAAACATTTAAAAGTTAACGTTCTCTCGCTTGCATAAGCGAGCGAGCCAGCAAGAGAAAGCGAACTTTTAAAAGTTTTCTTTATTGAATTGGGTCATAGCCTAATTAATGGTCAAGGCAGTAAATGACCGCGTTGGTAAAGTCTTTCGTGGTGGACTGCCCGCCGAGATCCTTCGTCCTCACCTTGCCATCAGCTAAGACCCTGGAAATAATAGAAAATATATTTAGGTACAGATTATAATAATATATACTTTATTATTAACAATTAGCAGATCATCCCGGCTTCGCACGGGCTATAAAAAAATCTAAGTTGCAAAAAGAAACAAAATATAGCCTATGTTACTCAGGGATAATGTAGCTTGCTAACCGTGAAATAATTTTTCAAATAGGTCCAGTTTAGGATAGTTTCGGAGCCTATTTGCGTCAAACAAATAAACAAAAAATTAAACATTTCCTCTTTATATATTGGTATAGATAAAGATAATACCATCGATCTACTACAAGAAGTAAGCTATTTGGATAATAAATAAATAAATAATATTATTTTCATTTAAAGATTCATTTATTTTCTACTTTTTTATATTTTCAGAAACACGTTGTATAGACAAACTACTACTACTTTGCTAAATAGAGGCAGATCGTCGTCGTTCCATAAATACTTCGACGACCTCGTTAGCGTAATGGTTACCATACCGGACTGCCAATCAGAAGGTTCCAGGATCGATTTCCGGCCCGGCCAACATCTTTATACTAATCTAAATTTATTGGCTGTCGGTCTGGATGTTATATATGTATCTATATAAAGTATTTATTAATGTATGTATATGTAGTATATCAGTTTGCACGAAACAAAAGTCACTAAAAAAAATTTTTTTAAGTGAGTGTGTCCGTTTTTTTAATAGTGGGACCGTTTGTTTCGTACAAATATATAATATGCCTCACGATAACAGTTTACAAAGTACAGTATATCAGTTGTTGCTAGCAACCATAAAACAAACTAGAAACGGTTCAGTACGGGGCTAACCAGCCGTGTGTGAAATGTGTCCGAACTTACTTGTTGATAGCATTCTTGAGCAGCTTGGAGTAGGAGTGCAGATTGACGTGAGCGAGCAGGTTTGCCGAGCACAGCAGCATGGCAGTCGGGTTCGCGATGTTCTTGCCCACGGCGCCGGAGAATATGTGACGTGCTCCCTGTAACGCAACAATCAATCTATTTGAAGTCTCAGGTTGCCTTTTTCACTTGCGGAATTTGTTTTTGGCAGCTAGGCTGTTCGCTCAATTTGCAGCGCCATCTAGGTTGCAATAGTTGAATAAGGCTGCGGAATTGCTCCTGCCTGTCGTAATAGGCGACTAAAAGGGGCATCAGACTCGAGGGTGTTCGGAGATGGGGTTCCGACACCCGCTTCATCGAGTCCGGGTTGAACGACGACGGCGTCGCGTGACCGTCACCGTCGCGTGGTTGGTGAAACAATCCGGGAAGGGCCACAGCGCAGTGCAAGGAGGTCTCCGGAGTGTTTCCCGGAAGAACCCGGAGACCTCCGTTAAGCACAGAGGCAGGTCACCGGGGGGGTTTTAGTTGGTACAAATCCCACATAACCTGGCTTCGCCTCATCGTAGCCAGGTATCTTGTCGAAGATTTCCCCCTCGTCAACAAAAAAAAAGGTTGCACCGGTTATTATGGTAAAATTCAGCGCCACGCTTTATTGTATGGGAATCAGCAATCTTCTCTAGTATTCTGATCAATTTTTTTTCGTGGGGAAATGCATATACCGCATCTCCCGCCACAAGCCTGGGGGAGGCGGGCGGGGTAAGTCGGACTCGACGGCCAGTAGGGCCGATACTACCGACTAAAACCTCACGGTGTCCCATCTCACGACGCGGGCAGGGATGCAGGACCGCACAGCGCATTGCCGCTTCTTTCAATATTCTGATCCCTAGTTCAAAAAACCACGCGCGGTCTAGCCAGAGAGACAAATAAAATGAAGCTTATGAAATATAAAACTATTATGTTAAGCGCCATCTATTAGATTTTTCTTGAAACGACTTCACTCGACACGTATTTTACTATCATCATACGACTACTCGACTGCAGCGTGCCTTGCGGAATTTTGCAGCAGCTAGGCTGCACGCTCAATTTGCAGCGCCATCTAGGTTTTATTGGTAATTATGGCAAAATCTCGCTCCACGCTTTATTGCATGGGAATCAACAATCCTCTCTAGTACTCTGATCCCTAGTCCATCGTATACATCGTGTACCGCGCGCGGTCTAGCCAGAGAGACAAATAAAATATAGCTTATGAATTATAAAACTTTTATGTTAAGCGCCATCTATTCGATTTTTCTTGAAACGACTTCACTCGGGTCACGTAATCTACTGCAGCGCGCCTTGCGAATGGAATGTGCAAGCAGTTTTAGAGGTGATACAAGTGAGTGCGTTCTAAAGTCGCCTATATTTTCTACATTTGACGTGATTTTAGTTGTTTTGTCTGTGGTTCAGAACGTGCCGTCTCTTTCTGGCCACCTAAGACGAAAAGAGGTGGTGGGTTAATGCGAGAAGCGGAACCTCAGCCCGCCCTTTCCGGTGAGGAGGCCATCGTGAGGTTTTAGTCGGTAGTGATGCCCTTCTGGCATCGAGTCCGACATACCCCGCCCACCTCCCCGGGTATGGTGGGCATAAGTAAATGCATTTCCTCAAGTAAAAAAAAAAAAAAAGCCAGTCACGCCGCCATGAAGTCTCAGTGAATTACAGACCAATAAATGTGCTGACCTGTTCAAACACAGCACAGTGCGCGCTGTAGCTGGCGCCGGCGACGACGCCCGCGCCGCCCACCAGCCCGCTGGCGAGGTTGTCCACGATGTTCCCGTACAGGTTCGGGGTCACCATCACGTCGAACTGGTTCGGGTTGGACACCATCTGCATCGTGCAGTTGTCCACGATCATCTTCTCGAATTGGATGCGAGGGTAGAGCTTGGCCATCTGGAAACGTACATTATGGAGATATTAGTTAAAAAAATTACAATGAAAATTCTTCCTGTACATTTTTAGGGAAATAAAAATAAATATATATTAGAACATATTTCACACCCGGTTGGTTAGTCCCATACTAAGATAATATTTCTAGTTTGTATTATGTATATAATACAACTATAATAATAAATATCCTTTATTGATATAAGTGACAAAAACACTATTATAATGAAACCATTGGTGCTGATTTATATGACTGTTATAGACTGTGTTACAACACCAATGATACACAAACTGAAACACTACATATACATACCTAACCTAACCTATAGATACATATTTAACACCCAGACCGACAGCCAACAATTAATTTAGTTCATCACAAAGATGTTAGCCGTGCCGGGAATCGAAACCATTACGCCAACGAGATAATCGTTCATCAATACATACTAAATAAAGCTTGCTTTTCGTTTTCTGTCACGTCCACCTTTCTTTATTGTGTCGTATACATTTTTAATAGGTCTTATATATACTCGTATATCATGTTAGGCACACATGTCACTAGGAGAAGTATGGATATGATTTTACGAAGTAGCGGAAGTAGAGGTCGACTGAATGACATAGTATTGCAATAAATGGTTTGACTTTGACTTAGGAAGACGTGGGTGAATTGTGTAAATGAGGGAGGATATGAAAGAAAAGGGAGTGAATGTGGATATGACAGCTGACAGAATCGTTGACTCAGGCGTGACGAATCAAAGAGTCTTCGATTCGTGGTTCGAAGAGTCAACATCTCCTGATGATGCCTTGTGGAAAGGCGAAACACGTGTTGAGTAAGAATTTCCGAATTGAGATAGGCAACGTTAATATTAAGGATTATATGTTTCAGATTGTTCCGGTGTGTGAGGAGACCAGCCACGCGGAGTGAAACTTCGTTATGTTAGGAGGGTAGTTTAGGGATTAGTTTACTGGTGTGAGTTGTAGTGGATGTGTGGTGGTAGGACGGAGGAACACACCAAAATTTTTTAAAATATTTTAATTTTTCCTTTGGATTTGGAATGGAAGCGCAAGGAAGAAGGGCAAGAGGCCGACCGAAGAAGACATGGATGGAGTGTGTGAATGAGGACATGAGAGAGAAAGGAGTGAGTGTAGAGACGACGGCTGATAGAGGAGAGTGGAAGAGGAAAATTTGCTGTGCCAACCCCACCTAGTGGGATAAGGCAAGGAAGAAGATTTTAATTTTTCCTTTGCTTATCTTAATTTGGGTTTCAGGTCACAGCGGAAGTACACTAAATATTTAATTTCGTCTTCTATTTAAGAAGGAGATACCTCTTCGCAGCTCCTGAGGAAGAGGCCGTCCCCCAGCTTCATGATGTTAGCCTTGTGCACGGCGGTGACCTTCTTGCGGCCCATCTTCACGGCGTAGTCGAACGCGAACTTAGCGATCCGCTCCGACTTGGCCGCTGTGATGATCTTCAGGCATTCCACCACGCCTGCGGACAAAAGTATTCATAAACTATATTCATCATCATCCACAGCCGATTCTATACCACGGCTGGGTATAGGCCTCTCTCCTGTCATGCCATATGTCTCGGTCCTGTGCCAATAAGGTCCAGGTTCGACCCGCGACAGCTGTAATGTCGTCGACCCATCTTGCCGCTGGACGACCACTGGACGAAACTATATTAGATATTTAAAATACAACTAAGCGTTATCCTGCATAAGTATTTTTGTTTTAATACAATCTTACTTTTGATTTAGTTCCAACTGTATTCACCCGTCATTAAAGATCAATATAGCATAGAAAAAACTACCCAACTGCTAAAATAAACTAAAGTCTCTAAGTCGTTTAGGCGGAAGGAATTGCCGTATCCGCCGAGTCGAGTTCCGAAGGCCTTCGGGTAAACTCGGCCCACGTTAGTTCGGGTGCTCTTCGGAGAGCAAGACGCAAGAATTCCAAGGATTCATCGACTCTGCTAGGAGATAAATTTAATATCTAATAAATAACTACCCATTTGCGAAAATTTTGGTACATGGTTGTCTCTAACTCTAAGTCCCTTAGGCGGAAGGAAGGGGCGTTTCCGTCGAGCCGAGCCGAAGCTCGGGAGACCTTCGGGTAAACTCGGCCCACGTTCGTTTGGGGCGGCCCCTTCGGCGAACGAGACGGAAGATTCCCGAGGATTTACCGACTCTGTAAGGAGATACATTTTAGATCTGAATTTTACGCCAATGTTATGTTATTTTTGGGACTAAAATGTGAATAAAATTGAACAGAGAGATTCGTCAGGATAGTTTTATTACAATTAAAATGGTAAATAGTGATTTTCTACGGCCTGATTGATGGGCAAAAGTTGCCACAGAATAGGACTTTTTAAATAGCTAAAAACAATGATAACATCCCAATTGAAAGCCGAAGTAAGAATGTCTCATAATAGCGCTGTTCGCCTCTGCGGTCGCGGAACGGGGTGATAGCAAAGGACAAAGCTATGTTTCGGTGCAGTAGAGCAGGACGGACTAAATGGTTCAATGAGGTGTCGGTGTTTTTCGCGTGTTCGTCATAATTCCTGTATTTCCCGTGTTACGGATTAATGAAAAATTAGGCTTACCTGTAGAAAGAAATGTAAGCTTTCAGACGGATTGATTTTAATTATTTAGACGTTAGAACACTGCGCGTTTTGAGTTAATGATGAATGGTATAAAAGTATTTCTTACTCAGGAGTAGCATTATTAGTATAAATATATAGGGATAGCTGAATTATAATACATATATTTGCATTCATTCGGTTATAATATTATTACGCGTTTTAAGCAAAAGGTTACTGTGCTGTATCAACCAAATCTAAATAGATAGTCCTCTTAGATGTATCCGCCAATGACGAACCTGGCTAGCTGATTCCGACTATGTGTCTGGATATGGCTGGTTTTTATCTAATCTTTTAAATAGCTAGATAAAATGTATCTTTACTTACTTGTTTCAGTAAAGTTTTATTCGTTTTAGTTAATTATCTTTAAGCTGAGACTTAAGAAATGACAAGGCCTACTAATCTCTAAAAGCTTTTTTTAATGACAAATTTGATCTATTTTTATAATATCCTGACCTAATTTTATTTGTATTATGACTAAGTTTTATAAATCATAGATAATGTATAATGTTTGTGTAAGCGGCTATCACTTACGTTTATTTTGTCGTATAAATATAGATAATGTACTTACATTAGTGTTAGATCCAACATAAATTTGCACACCCTAACGGGTATGGTATAGAGTACATTACATTTTAATACCTATGTAACATCTTTCGACCTATACTTTGCAAATAAAAACATTTGATTTGATTTTAAAGGGTATATCATTGCCTCCAACGACTATTTTCCACATCTAGTAGCCAGTTAACTTACCAGGAACAGACTCGTGCTCCAAGGCGGAGTATTCTCCCTCGGTCTGCTCTCGGATGATGATGCAGTCGACGTCCTGGTGCCTGCACTTGACTCCCGGCAGGGACTTGACGTGCACCACGTTAGCATACAGGTCCAGGGCGTTGCGAAGCTTCATGTTTAGGGTTTGGAGCTCGCCCGTGTGGGAGAAGTCCGGTGTTGCCAGAATACCCTGCAAGTCACCATGATATGTCAATCATCGACGACCACGACCTCGTTGGCGTATTGGTTACCATGCCGGATTGCCAATTAGAAGGTTCCGGGTTCTATTCCCGGCACAACCAACATCTTTGTGCTGAACTAAATTTGTTGGCTGTCGGTCTGATTGTGTATCTATATAAAATATGTATGTATGTATATGTAGTATATCAGTTGTGTTAGCAACCATAATACGAACTAGAAATGGTTCAGTATAGGGTTAACCAGAAGATATAAAAGCAAGCCTTTGCTTGTGGTGATAACGTCTGCTTTTCAATCAGACGGCCCTTGGTTCGATCCCAGCCCTACACATTGTACCAAAAAATCGTCTATAAAACGCCGTCCAGTTTGTAGACCACTTAGCCCAATTCGAAATGTCTATTTGTAAGAACAATTTATTTCTATTATTTTTATTGTCTTACCAAAAAAATGTAATCTGTTCTTGAATGCAGTACATACAGTATTCTTTAAGTATTTATGTAGATAATCCCTGTGTTACCATCTGTTGTACATAGAAATAAAACGATATTATGGAGCGACAATAGTCTGCCTCCATCTAGCAAAGGGATATCCCCCCGGACAGATGTTGTGTCCGGAGACGGCCGTCCGACGGTCATGCATTGTAGCTTGAACCCGTCGTACGCGCGCTATAAATACCGTTTGCGCTATTTAGGACAAGCGCTCAGATTGGTAGCGGGCGATGAAGTGCGACAGAGACGCCACAATATGATCGATATTTTGACATTTTATTCCACTAATAAAATAAAAGCGGTAGTTGAAGTTTAAAATTGAAAATTGTTCAAACTTAGAACAATTTTTTTTTCTGTAAATTGGACATACCTTAATACAGATCTTGTTTCTGGCGATAGAGCTGACGACATCTTCGAGCGGCGCGCTGAGGGTCGGGTTCACTTCAGAAAAGAAGAAGGATTCAAAGTCCACAGGGATACCGGCCGCCTGGAGGTAAAAATAAAGTAAAATTTGACGACCTCGTTGGCGTAAAGGTTACCATGCCGGTCTGCTAATCAGAAGGTTCCGGGTTCGATTCCCGGCCCGGTCAACATCTTTGTGCTTAACTAAATTTGTTGGCTGTGGGTCTGGGTGTTAAATATGTATTTATATATAATATGTATGTATGTATATGTAGTATATCAGTTGTGTTAGCAACCATAATACGAGCCAGAAATGGTTCAGTATGGGGCTAACCAGCCGTGTGTGAAATGTGTCCTAATAAATAAATAAAAAAAAAAAACATTGGTATTAACCACTTGTATGTTGAAACGCCGGCTCCCGGTATAAACACATTTTCGCCGCAACTGTTGACATACCGGGAGCCGGTGTGGGTAAAACTAAAACTTGGAACATGGACTTTTTTTCAACAGTTAATACAAAATGGGCTGCGGCTGTCATTCAACATACGAACTGTTAAGTAGTGTGAAGCGATAATAAAACAAAACTACATATAAAAGTAAACTTAAAATACCAACTAGAAAAAAATATAGATAAAGAAAAATAATGTATTCTATGTCTCATTTCTTTTTAGGGTTCCGCACCTAAAAGGTAAAAACGGGATGCTATTACTAAGCCTCCGCTGTCTGTCTGTTTCCAGGCTATCTCAGAAACCGTGATAGATAGAAAGCTGAAACTTTCACAAGTTATGTATTTCCTGTGCCGCTTTAACAACAAATACTAAAAATCAAAAATCAAATCAAAAATATTAAGGGGGATCCTCATACAATAAACGCATTTTTTCGTATTTTTTACCAATAACGGTAGGAGTACCTTGAAGACACCTAACATTTTCACAGAATGTATAAATTAACATTCACTATCAAATTAATTTAAATAGATACTTAAGGGAGGCTCCCTTACAACAAACGTAATTTTTATTGACCGTGATACATCTTAGACCACTGTCAAGCTTAACATCAGGCAAGCTGCGGTCAAACGTAAGCCTATTCATCATAAAAAAGAAAGTATTTGTTAACTCCATCTTTATAACCACATTTGGTATACCAAATACATTCACAGAATGTTTAATTTTGTATTAACTTGATAAATAAATTATAAAATAAAATACATATTTAAGGTGGGCTCCTATACTACAATGGTATGGAACCCGGAAGCTCGGAAAGCGGTTGGCTTTTTTACACTTTACAACTAGGAACTGTCAAATGTTTCAAAGGCAAAGTCAGATAATTTGTTGCGAGTCTTCTTACAATGCAGAACGATTCATTTTGCCTCTTGTTTTTAAATGTCGTTCACTGACCTTGAAAACCTCCTGCACGGAGTAGACCATCTCTGGACCGACACCATCTCCGGGGATGAGGGTGCACTTAATGCGACCTTCCTTCGTTGCGTTCGGGGACTGGAATATACACGATGTATGTTATAGAAGTGTACTTAATGATTAGTATTAATAATAATTTTACCATGAATGCCTAAGCGATGGTTTCATATTTTCACCTTTTGGGGTTGAAACTTTGGGACCTTGCAGTTTTTCAATGTTTTCTCTCTCCAAACGGCTGGTGGACAAAACCAATGACCCAAGAGCTAGTGCTTTCCTCAGCCTACGTTTAATTTTGGTAATGCCGCCAGCATATTAAACCTTACCCGCGGACACAGACTTAGGTATGATTTATTATTTGTAATTAAGGTTTTTAATTATTGTATAGTTTTTAATTATAATACGATTATTAAATAAATTCTTAATGAGAGAAAGATAACGTAATAAATTTATTATCATAGACTAATAAATATAATAGACGCTCAATCTCTTGTTGAAAATCTTGACTTGGGTCACGCAATCTACTATCGTCATATCACTATGCGACTGCAGCGCGTTGCGGAATTTGGCGGCAGCTAGGCGGCACGCTCGATTTGCAGCGCCATCAAGGTTTCATCGGTAGGTATATCAGCAAACTTCCGCGCCACGCTTTGTCGTATGGGAATCAGCATCTTCTCTAGTATTCTGATCCCTGTTACTTACTATACACTATATACCTTCTCATGTTTTACATACAATATATTACTATATATTACTAATATGATAGCTAGGAGATGTATGTATATGACAACAAATGGTCTAAGAGCCGTGGAAGATCGTCCTTCACCGATCTGATAACCAGATGAGACGTATTTTTTATCAAATATTTTTTTATAAACAAACTAGCTGACCCGGAAAACGTTGTTTTGCCTTAATAATAATTTCTAAATATACAGTAGCCTATTCTCAGACCTACTGAATACGCATATAAAATTTGGAAAAAATCGGTCAAGCCGTTGCGGAGGAGTACGGTAACAAACACTGTGACACGGAAATTTTATATATAAGATATGCCTAAAACTGCTTGCCTATCGAAAAGTGCTCATAGCTATTTTTAATTAAATAAATTTTTATCGAATTTTTTTTCCATCACCTTCATCCTTTTGATAACCAAATGAAATTTATTTCACTGATAGTTTTTAATATACAGAATATGCCTCGGTATGCTTGCCTATGTAACTGACCAAGATTGGTTCCCAGTTATTAAACCATCATTAGTATTCATAGCTTCAAAATTTAACAGTTATAATGGTTAAAATGAAAATAAAATTAAAACATGAGTTTTGATATCAAGTTCATGGAAAGTTGAATCGAGCCGTTTAGTTGCGCATTGAATTATAAACATTATTGTAATAGAGAGAAAATTGAAAATGCAACGCCGCCTGCGCACGGAGCTTAGTAGCGGCGTGGAGAAAGCGGGAGGCGCGGCCGCGGAGTGAGGCAGTGGGCGCGAGGCATTTGAACCGGGAGGTCGTGCGCGGGGCGTTTGAAATTCGAACGGGGTTCGCGTGAGTCGGGACGCCGAGAGGCTGTCGATAAATTATCGGGATTGTGTTTCAAATCGCGGTGAGGACGCTATTTCCTTTTCTTTTATTTATTAGAGTAGTTAATGCATGTGAACAATATTCCTTAGCGACGAGAGAGACTCGGCGCAGAACATCGAGCCGGGCGGTCGTGCGTGCGTTTTTAAAATTCGAACGGGGAATCGCGTGAGTCGTGACGCCGAGAGGCTGTCTGTAAATTGTCGATATTGTGTTTCGAACCGAGGTGAGGACGCTATTTCCTTTTTTTTTATTATTTTCTATTTCTTTTCTTTTCTCTTTTTGCATGTGAACAATATTCTTGAGTGATGAGGCAGGACCGGGCTGATGAGCTAGTGTGGGACTACCCGAATAGAGTACTGAGTTGTGAATATCGTGTTTAAATTATTGATAAGTTAGTTAGAGTGGGATTGCATGCGGACAATATTCTCTAGTGATGAGGCAGGTCTATGCTGCCGAGCTAGTGAGGGACTATCCGAATAGAGTTCCGAGTTGTGAATATTGTATTTAAATTATCGATAAGTTAGCTAGAGTGGGATTGCATGCGGACAATATTCTTTAGTGATGAGGCAGGTCTATACTGCCGAGCTAGTGAGGGACTATCCGAATAGAGTTCCGAGTTGTGAATATTGTATTTAAATTATTGATAAGTTAGTTAGAGTGGGATTGCATGCGGACAATATTCTTTAGTGATGAGGCAGGTCTATGCTGCCGAGCTAGTGAGGGACTATCCGAATAGAGTTCCGAGTTGTGAATATTGTATTTAAATTATGGATAAGTTAGTTAGAGTGGGATTGCATGCGGACAATATTCTTTAGTGATGAGGCAGGTCTATGCTGCCGAGCTAGTGAGGGACTATCCGAATAGAGTTCCGAGTTGTGAATATTGTATTTAAAATATCGATAAGTTAGCTAGAGTGGGATTGCATGCGAACAATATTCTTTAGTGATGAGGCAGGTCTATGCTGCCGAGCTAGTGAGGGACTATCCAAATAGAGTTCCGAGTTGTGAATATTGTATTTAAATTATGGATAAGTTAGTTAGAGTGGGATTGCATGCGGACAATATTCTTTAGTGATGAGGCAGGTCTATGCTGCCGAGCTAGTGAGGGACTATCCGAATAGAGTTCCGAGTTGTGAATATTGTATTTAAAATATCGATAAGTTAGCTAGAGTGGGATTGCATGCGAACAATATTCTTTAGTGATGAGGCAGGTCTATGCTGCCGAGCTAGTGAGGGACTATCCAAATAGAGTTCCGAGTTGTGAATATTGTATTTAAATTATTGATAAGTTAGTTAGAGTGGGATTGCATGCGGACAATATTCTTTAGTGATGAGGCAGGTCTATGCTGCCGAGCTAGTGAGGGACTATCCGAATAGAGTTCCGAGTTGTGAATATTGTATTTAAATTACCGATAAGTTAGCTAGAGTGGGATTGCATGCGGACAATATTCTTTAGTGATGAGGCAGGTCTATGCTGCCGAGCTAGTGAGGGACTATCCAAATAGAGTTCCGAGTTGTGAATATTGTATTTAAGTTATTGTTAAGTTAGTTAGTGTGGGATTGCATGTGAACGGGAATTTAAAGACATTATATTAGTATTGAAGAATAGGTCAGTCCTTGCCACTACGACTCACAAACTCTCGGATTTTAGAAAAGTTGATGTTAATTCGTGAAACGGTAAAAATAGTTAAGAATCGTGTAGTTCTCGATCATCCGGTTGTAAAATCTAGTGGATACTTGGAGGACGACACTTCAGTGTGCTGGACCAGAGGATCCGATCATCAGGGAAGGCGAGAGCGGAAATAAACCCAGCTAAGTCCTAGGTTAAGTTTTAATTCACTTAATTTAGACTACGCGATTTTGTGTCTTTCGTTTGTCGTGAATAAAAATTGACAGTTTTCTGACAGATAATTATAATCATATTTTCAAATCGGTTTAAATCTTCACATATTTATGCTCAAAGGCCGAATCATTTAATAAATAAATTGATATGTAATCATTTCTTACGTGAAAACTTATTTCACCGGTATTTATGAAAGCTAAAACAAACAGACTTTTATTTCCTTGAAAAGGAAGTTTTAATGTGTAGAACTTATACACTAGCAAATCGAGACAGACCAGCTCAATATCGAATAATTAATAATAATGAAGTAAATCTTATAACTTTATCTAGAATGTCTATATTTTAGAGGAAATAACTATTATACAATTTCTATTATTTGAATGATTATTCTCTCAGCGACAGGGAGTACAATTAGCAGGTTTACTGATTCCACATGTGGAAACCACCACTCAAGAGTAAAGGCCTTAGATAAAAACAGGTTTTATTTCCTTGAATAGGATGCTTTAGAGTGTAGAATGTATACATTTTTAAATCAAGTCAAATTTGCTCAAAGTAGCACATTTATTAACTGAATTTGCGAATAGCTCTTAAAGGTCGAATATGTTCATATTAAAGAGAAAATATCTCTAAATTGCTTACTGTTGTTTGATTGTTTGCTCTACCAGCAATGGAGAATGCGAAACAAAGAGACAGTATTTGTATTTATTTGAGATATGGCTTAGCGCTTTTACTGAATCCATATGAGGAAACCACCTGACAAGTGTGAAGACCAATATAAATAGTCTTTTATTTCCTTGAAAAGGAAGTTTTAATGTGAAGAACTTATACACTAGCGAATCGAGACATACCAGCTCAATTTTGAATAATTAATAATAATGAAGTAAATCTAATAACTTTATCTAGAATGTCTATATTTTAGAGGAAATAACTATTATACAATTTCTATTATTTGAATGGTTATTCAGCGACGCACGGGGAATACAATTATGTAGCAGAATTTACTGATCCTACATGTGGAAACCACCACGTAAGTGTAAAGGCCTTAAATACTAACAGGCTTTACTTCCTTGAAAATGATAAGTTAGAGTGTAGAATTTATACACTATTAAATCGAGTAAAATTTGCTCAAGGTAGCACATTTATTATTATACCTAATTTACAAATAGCTCTTCGAGGTTCGAGTATGTTCATATTAAAGAGAAGATATCTCTTAAATGCTTACCGCTGTTTGATTGCTTGTTCTACCAGCAAAGGGGAATACAAAGCAAGGGAACAGTATTTGTATTTATTTGAGATATGGCTTAGCGCTTTTACTGAATCCAAACGAGGAAACCACCTGACAAGTGTAAAGGCCAATAGAAACAGGCTTTTATTTCCTTGAAAGGGAAGTTTTAATGTGTAGAATTTATACACTAGTGAATCGAGACAGACCAGCTCAATTTTGAAGAATTATTAGTAATGAAGTAAATTTAATAACAACATTATATGGAAAGTGCATGATCAAGTGGAAACAACACTCATATACTTTATAATAATTTTATATTTATTCCATCAGAACAGGAGAATATAATAAACAGTATTTACTGATTTCACATGAAAAACCCACTACAACAAAGTAAAGGCTAATACAAACCGGCTTTAATTATCAAAAAGGAGGAGAAACCTTAAAGTGTAGAATTTATACACGAACAAACTGAGTCAAGCTTGCTCACTGTAAAAACATTCATTAATATAGTGAATTTACAATAGCTCTACAAAACACGAGCATTCTCATATTAAAGAGAAAAACCTCTTAAATATTTATTGTTATTTGTTTGCTATTTCACCAACTCAGGGAAATAAAGTATGGCTTGGATCCACCCTATAATGATCCCATACGAGCAAACCACTTCTAATATTATCATTAACAAATAAAAATACAAACGACTTTTATGTCCTTAAACTGGAAGTTTTAATGTAAAGAAATTAAACTTATTTAAATTCAAGCTCAAATGTAAAATATTATTGATATGCATTCAATACCATAGGCTCAAATTAGAGTATAAATAAAAGTAAGAAAGATATTTTTATTAATCATTTATGAATACCTATATTCTTAAGTAAGTGGTGTTTTTTTTATAACCTTAATAGGATTAAGTATTAGGGGCGTATTTAGGCTTTACACCGAAGGCCTTTATACGCTCCGCATGACCTGAGATGAAGGATGGTGTTAGTTAGGATTCGAGGGCCAAAACCTCTACCCCGGTTCTACTAACAAGCGAAAGTAAGGAGAATGAAAGTTGTAGATGAATGCAAGATAATAGGAGGTAACATATCCCAACTGACTGACTGATAAACAATAGGATGCCCTCTCGTCCTTTTGAAGTAGATTAATTTCTATGGACTATTAAGTCAACTTGTTTAGAAGTTCGAAAGTGAGAGAGCGAGGGAGTAATTTGTAAGTAATTGCTTATGTGTGTGGAGATCGGTCTGCGGTGAGACTTGAAAGTATTGTGGAAGTGTGTAATTGAATATCCCCGAGGTCACCAGCCAGTGCTGGGTAGGGGTTTACTAGGCCCCTCCTCTGAGCTGAAAATCATAGATCGAGGCGAAAGGTTGGAGCCTCGATCTTCTAGATTATCATACATGTTTTGATAGTCTGGAACCCAGCACTGACTTTCACTAAAGCTATCTAATTTCACCAAACTCATTACAAATCGGTATTTAGTAGCCATACGGTCTTTATATGTTTAAATAAGATTAGGATTGTACTTTCTTGAACCTTTAAAGAACTTGAGTTTCTACATACATGACGCGGTCCTTATAGCTACTAGACGTATCACTGCCAAAATATAACCTTTTATGACATCGACGATATGCTCTAACGAATTATAAAACCAAATTTAGATTGATTATTGGTAAAGTTAAAATGTGAGCTATTAGGGTTAGATTTAACTAAGAGGAAAAAAAAATTAGAGTTAAATAGGTAGGGCGAGGTACATAAAATGTTGATGCCGATGACCAGGATGTTTAGTTTAAATCTTATATAAAAAAAAAAAAACAAAAAAAAAAATATTTAATTGGAAGACTTAATTACTTTATATATATTTTGTTTGTTGTTGGACATCGTCGTGTCATAAATTGTTGAGAATGCTGGAGAAATCTGGCATAAAATGTTGCCGTGAAAATGGAGAGGTTGAGTTAGTACAGTTTGTAGAATATTACCAGTTATTTACAGATTAATTTTACTTTTATGCTTACAAAATAATTTGACCAAACACTATTTTATGTTCCACTAATTTTAGGGAAAAAGATTTAGGGGTCGGTTTTTGGTTGTAAGGATAAATATAGTTCAATAGATTTCAACGCAACTAGATGTGCTACGAAAATATGGTTACAATTTTCGAAGGACATCAACGCGTTCGTTGCTACGAAATAATTTATCCCAGTTCTACGCGATAAATGTTTGGTAATAAAATTCACACAACGCGTATCTATATTTACCTTATTCTTTTTAATGTTTTATAAGTTGCTGAATTAGTTCAGCAACATATAAAGTTCAGTTGTCGAACTTAAGGTGGAAATTATGATTGTAATAATACCGGCGGCGTAGACAAAATACGTAACTGCTACAAGGAATCATAGTTTTATCATATTATATTGGGTGACATTGAGAATTACCATGCAACAGTTAATAGAATAATATTTGGGTAGATTATAATATTATTTAATTGTTATGTTCTTTGACAATACCTTTGTTCGTTCCTTTCGATCGGAATCGCAATACTTGAGAATAATGAATACATATACATTTAAAAGGAGTAGGGAAAATTTTAAGTTTGTTAGCAGCCAAATAATTTAGTAGTGTTAGGTGGGGAAGTGTAAAAGACAATCACGTAAAAGAAGTTTCTTTTTAGATATAAGGAATCGGGACTGTGTATCTTTTTCTTGCATAAGAGGGTTTGACTAATGTATACATTTACAGAATAGGATAGTTCTTTAAAACTTTATATCCTTTTATTTATAGGGAAGGAACGTATTATCAACATTTTGAAGTCAACGGCAAGTAGTTTTTATGATAAATATTTATAAGTATTTTCTGCCGTAGGGACGTTTTTCAGTGGAAAAGGAACTAAGAAAAAATAACCTTACTCCGTGACGAGTGACACCGTCTATTGTTGTGTCATTTTACGAATTACATATGTGCTAGATCAGTAAGTTTTATTAATTCCTCCATAAATTAATATAATTTACTTGGATTTATTTATTTAGAAGATGTCAAATTAGGGATTGATGTTAAGAGGATCAATACATATACAATAAGACGTAAGATTGAGTGTCAGTATAAGAAATATTGTTACAAAAAGGGGTAATTAAGGTGACTGAAGAAAACAAAAGAGAAAAGTTTTACAAGGTTTTGTCTGATTCTTTGTTTGTCTGGTTTTGGTCCGTTTGTGTGCTTGTAACATTTCAAGATTATTATGTGAATTTGAACGCAGAATTCACAAATGGATTGCACGTAGTTGGGGTCGTACTCAAAACTTGTTTAGTTCCAATTTTAATCCAAATCAATTAAGGGAAGGGAGAATTAGTTGAAGTTTTCAAGCCTTGCTTTATATAAAATATAACAAAAGTGTGTTTGTTTTGCTTTTCCGTAAACAACCGGCTGGGTTGATTTTGATGAAGTTTGGTTCGTACATCGTTTGAACTTTGGAGTACGCTAAAGCTATTTCCGGCCTCGGAGTAATGTAGGTGACACAGTAATGAGGTACAACTATTAAAGAGTAAACACCTAATGTGTCGTCATATCTGGAATTGTAAAACATTAGAACCGCAAATGCTGAAATTAGTTGTTGTATGTTGAGACAGGGATATTTTATTTCAAAACGTGTATGTAGTTAGGCTGATCTTACTTCAAGAACTAAAATTAAAATATGTACTAATCTATTATTATTTATTGCAATGTTGTTAAATTTTATATGTACCGCATGCCATAATTAATATTGTTGTAACTATGGATATATAGTAAATGTTGGTGAGGGTAGTAAACATTTAATATTGAAAAAAAAAAAACTATGAATAATTTTGATCTTTTTGACAAATAAACAAAAAATGGCCCAGATGGTCTAACAACTGAGAACTGGAATACTCAATACCAAGATAATTGTCATTGAAAATAGTATTAAAGTTGAGGATAAACGGTTGTGGCTTCATGAGAATATGACAAAAACAATAATTGATATAAACAGTTTTTATTCATTGAATTATTTTGGTGCTAATTTTGATTGTATTGAATTAAAATTAAACAAGTGGGATTTCATATTGCATAGAAAAATTTAAAAGATCATTTTTTTTTCAAAACAGAAAATCTAGCCCTAGTTTGCTCAAATAACATAGGAGTATAGCTTTGAGTGAAAACGAATTATTTTTATTTACATAAAAAAAAAAAAAGTTATTATTTGGAAAATAAATGCTAAACTTTTTGGCCGATCTTTTCCATGAAGTTGTGAGCTACTTAACTTGGTATTTTGTTGAAAAAAAAATAATAATAAAAAATATGTAATAAGAAAAAAAGAATATATAATTATATACCAAGTTTCTTGGCCGACCAAATGCGTAGGGTCGTGAGCTAGTTGCTTGAATTTTGGCATACCGACAAGTCGTGTTTATAGCTCAAAGATCAAGCTTCGTGGCCGATCCAGAGCGCTGATTGTGTGCTAGGCTATTTGGTTATTTGAAAAAAAAAACGAATGCCAAATTTTCTTGGCCGATCCTATGCGCGGGATTGTGTGCTAATTTGTTTAGCGTATTGAGTTATTTATTCAATCCAAACTATTTGGCCGATCAGATGAGTGTGATTGTGTGCTAAGTTGCTTGGTCTTGTTTGAAGTTCAATAATAAATATATAAATTCACTGTCAATACTAAATATATATAATATGTATTCGCACCATGAATACCAAGCTTCTTGGCCGATCTCACGTGGAGTCGTGAGCTAGTTTATTTGGTATTTTAACAAGAATTTAGCAAATTTCTTGGCCGACTAAATGCGCGGGGTCGTGAGCTGGTTAATTTGATGTTTTGTCGCTTGACGAAAGCAAAATATCAAGTTCTTTGGCCGACCAGATGCGCGGGGTCGTGTGCTACTTAGCTTGAATTTTTGTACAACACAAAATTTCAATCTTCTTGGCCGGCCCATTATATTTGATTGTGTGCTAGATTGTTTGGAACGAGTAAATAAATAAAAAGAGTTCATTCATTTTGATATAGTTTGTTATTAAATAATTGCGTTGTCAATTCAAAGCTAAGCTTATAAAAAAAAAAAAAAAAAACTGTGTCGGTAAAAGGAAATTAGAGTTTCCGTTTACTGAGAAAGTGCTTCCCATTACTAATAATTAAAATAAAAACAAAATGAACCTAAGCTTGTGTTACAATAATATCAAGTAATTTATGATAGTAGCAATTTATATTTTTAATACCTGAATGTTAACACTAGACTTCACACATTGTATTATTTAGCTATTTTCAGTAATATTTGACTTCACACGATTGATTTTATTTTTGCTTTTATCAGTAACTCAGAACAGAACTCATTGATTATTAGTATACTCTTTGCTAACAAAAAAAAAAAAAAAAAAGAAAAATCATAATAATAATAATTAAAAGGGAAGCAGTAACACGGACTTTCAAATATTTCAAGATCTTCTTTTGTTTTTCTCTTTTCACGATGCTCGCGACTGAGAAGTATTTGAGAAAATTATATTGAAATTATAAAAATCAACTATATATAGGGAGATATCTTCGATATTATTGTGAAATAATATGTATTTGACATCAATTTGCTCAATAACTGTGTGATTAGCAGTGATTACCTAAGCGATATGGTATGTAATGTAGAAGAGAGACAAGGAAAAAGAGATATTGACAATTATGAAATATTGTTATATTATAGAAGATAGAGATTATTAAGTAATAGTAGTATAAAGGATTGAATTATAAAGTTAATGATGGTGTTAAGTGTTTGTGGCAAAATCTTTCCAGTAAAAAGCAAATCTTTCAAGATTTTACCAGGGGTCGGCTGTAACTGACCAAGATTGGTTCCCAGTTATTAAACCATCATTAGTATTCATAGCTTCAAAATTTAACAGTTATAATGGTTAAAATGAAAATAAAATTAAAACATGAGTTTTGATATCAAGTTCATGGAAAGTTGAATCGAGCCGTTTAGTTGCGCATTGAATTATAAACATTATTGTAATAGAGAGAAAATTGAAAATGCAACGCCGCCTGCGCACGGAGCTTAGTAGCGGCGTGGAGAAAGCGGGAGGCGCGGCCGCGGAGTGAGGCAGTGGGCGCGAGGCATTTGAACCGGGAGGTCGTGCGCGGGGCGTTTGAAATTCGAACGGGGTTCGCGTGAGTCGGGACGCCGAGAGGCTGTCGATAAATTATCGGGATTGTGTTTCAAATCGCGGTGAGGACGCTATTTCCTTTTCTTTTATTTATTAGAGTAGTTAATGCATGTGAACAATATTCCTTAGCGACGAGAGAGACTCGGCGCAGAACATCGAGCCGGGCGGTCGTGCGTGCGTTTTTAAAATTCGAACGGGGAATCGCGTGAGTCGTGACGCCGAGAGGCTGTCTGTAAATTGTCGATATTGTGTTTCGAACCGAGGTGAGGACGCTATTTCCTTTTTTTTTATTATTTTCTATTTCTTTTCTTTTCTCTTTTTGCATGTGAACAATATTCTTGAGTGATGAGGCAGGACCGGGCTGATGAGCTAGTGTGGGACTACCCGAATAGAGTACTGAGTTGTGAATATCGTGTTTAAATTATTGATAAGTTAGTTAGAGTGGGATTGCATGCGGACAATATTCTCTAGTGATGAGGCAGGTCTATGCTGCCGAGCTAGTGAGGGACTATCCGAATAGAGTTCCGAGTTGTGAATATTGTATTTAAATTATCGATAAGTTAGCTAGAGTGGGATTGCATGCGGACAATATTCTTTAGTGATGAGGCAGGTCTATACTGCCGAGCTAGTGAGGGACTATCCGAATAGAGTTCCGAGTTGTGAATATTGTATTTAAATTATTGATAAGTTAGTTAGAGTGGGATTGCATGCGGACAATATTCTTTAGTGATGAGGCAGGTCTATGCTGCCGAGCTAGTGAGGGACTATCCGAATAGAGTTCCGAGTTGTGAATATTGTATTTAAATTATGGATAAGTTAGTTAGAGTGGGATTGCATGCGGACAATATTCTTTAGTGATGAGGCAGGTCTATGCTGCCGAGCTAGTGAGGGACTATCCGAATAGAGTTCCGAGTTGTGAATATTGTATTTAAAATATCGATAAGTTAGCTAGAGTGGGATTGCATGCGAACAATATTCTTTAGTGATGAGGCAGGTCTATGCTGCCGAGCTAGTGAGGGACTATCCAAATAGAGTTCCGAGTTGTGAATATTGTATTTAAATTATGGATAAGTTAGTTAGAGTGGGATTGCATGCGGACAATATTCTTTAGTGATGAGGCAGGTCTATGCTGCCGAGCTAGTGAGGGACTATCCGAATAGAGTTCCGAGTTGTGAATATTGTATTTAAAATATCGATAAGTTAGCTAGAGTGGGATTGCATGCGAACAATATTCTTTAGTGATGAGGCAGGTCTATGCTGCCGAGCTAGTGAGGGACTATCCAAATAGAGTTCCGAGTTGTGAATATTGTATTTAAATTATTGATAAGTTAGTTAGAGTGGGATTGCATGCGGACAATATTCTTTAGTGATGAGGCAGGTCTATGCTGCCGAGCTAGTGAGGGACTATCCGAATAGAGTTCCGAGTTGTGAATATTGTATTTAAATTACCGATAAGTTAGCTAGAGTGGGATTGCATGCGGACAATATTCTTTAGTGATGAGGCAGGTCTATGCTGCCGAGCTAGTGAGGGACTATCCAAATAGAGTTCCGAGTTGTGAATATTGTATTTAAGTTATTGTTAAGTTAGTTAGTGTGGGATTGCATGTGAACGGGAATTTAAAGACATTATATTAGTATTGAAGAATAGGTCAGTCCTTGCCACTACGACTCACAAACTCTCGGATTTTAGAAAAGTTGATGTTAATTCGTGAAACGGTAAAAATAGTTAAGAATCGTGTAGTTCTCGATCATCCGGTTGTAAAATCTAGTGGATACTTGGAGGACGACACTTCAGTGTGCTGGACCAGAGGATCCGATCATCAGGGAAGGCGAGAGCGGAAATAAACCCAGCTAAGTCCTAGGTTAAGTTTTAATTCACTTAATTTAGACTACGCGATTTTGTGTCTTTCGTTTGTCGTGAATAAAAATTGACAGTTTTCTGACAGATAATTATAATCATATTTTCAAATCGGTTTAAATCTTCACATATTTATGCTCAAAGGCCGAATCATTTAATAAATAAATTGATATGTAATCATTTCTTACGTGAAAACTTATTTCACCGGTATTTATGAAAGCTAAAACAAACAGACTTTTATTTCCTTGAAAAGGAAGTTTTAATGTGTAGAACTTATACACTAGCAAATCGAGACAGACCAGCTCAATATCGAATAATTAATAATAATGAAGTAAATCTTATAACTTTATCTAGAATGTCTATATTTTAGAGGAAATAACTATTATACAATTTCTATTATTTGAATGATTATTCTCTCAGCGACAGGGAGTACAATTAGCAGGTTTACTGATTCCACATGTGGAAACCACCACTCAAGAGTAAAGGCCTTAGATAAAAACAGGTTTTATTTCCTTGAATAGGATGCTTTAGAGTGTAGAATGTATACATTTTTAAATCAAGTCAAATTTGCTCAAAGTAGCACATTTATTAACTGAATTTGCGAATAGCTCTTAAAGGTCGAATATGTTCATATTAAAGAGAAAATATCTCTAAATTGCTTACTGTTGTTTGATTGTTTGCTCTACCAGCAATGGAGAATGCGAAACAAAGAGACAGTATTTGTATTTATTTGAGATATGGCTTAGCGCTTTTACTGAATCCATATGAGGAAACCACCTGACAAGTGTGAAGACCAATATAAATAGTCTTTTATTTCCTTGAAAAGGAAGTTTTAATGTGAAGAACTTATACACTAGCGAATCGAGACATACCAGCTCAATTTTGAATAATTAATAATAATGAAGTAAATCTAATAACTTTATCTAGAATGTCTATATTTTAGAGGAAATAACTATTATACAATTTCTATTATTTGAATGGTTATTCAGCGACGCACGGGGAATACAATTATGTAGCAGAATTTACTGATCCTACATGTGGAAACCACCACGTAAGTGTAAAGGCCTTAAATACTAACAGGCTTTACTTCCTTGAAAATGATAAGTTAGAGTGTAGAATTTATACACTATTAAATCGAGTAAAATTTGCTCAAGGTAGCACATTTATTATTATACCTAATTTACAAATAGCTCTTCGAGGTTCGAGTATGTTCATATTAAAGAGAAGATATCTCTTAAATGCTTACCGCTGTTTGATTGCTTGTTCTACCAGCAAAGGGGAATACAAAGCAAGGGAACAGTATTTGTATTTATTTGAGATATGGCTTAGCGCTTTTACTGAATCCAAACGAGGAAACCACCTGACAAGTGTAAAGGCCAATAGAAACAGGCTTTTATTTCCTTGAAAGGGAAGTTTTAATGTGTAGAATTTATACACTAGTGAATCGAGACAGACCAGCTCAATTTTGAAGAATTATTAGTAATGAAGTAAATTTAATAACAACATTATATGGAAAGTGCATGATCAAGTGGAAACAACACTCATATACTTTATAATAATTTTATATTTATTCCATCAGAACAGGAGAATATAATAAACAGTATTTACTGATTTCACATGAAAAACCCACTACAACAAAGTAAAGGCTAATACAAACCGGCTTTAATTATCAAAAAGGAGGAGAAACCTTAAAGTGTAGAATTTATACACGAACAAACTGAGTCAAGCTTGCTCACTGTAAAAACATTCATTAATATAGTGAATTTACAATAGCTCTACAAAACACGAGCATTCTCATATTAAAGAGAAAAACCTCTTAAATATTTATTGTTATTTGTTTGCTATTTCACCAACTCAGGGAAATAAAGTATGGCTTGGATCCACCCTATAATGATCCCATACGAGCAAACCACTTCTAATATTATCATTAACAAATAAAAATACAAACGACTTTTATGTCCTTAAACTGGAAGTTTTAATGTAAAGAAATTAAACTTATTTAAATTCAAGCTCAAATGTAAAATATTATTGATATGCATTCAATACCATAGGCTCAAATTAGAGTATAAATAAAAGTAAGAAAGATATTTTTATTAATCATTTATGAATACCTATATTCTTAAGTAAGTGGTGTTTTTTTTATAACCTTAATAGGATTAAGTATTAGGGGCGTATTTAGGCTTTACACCGAAGGCCTTTATACGCTCCGCATGACCTGAGATGAAGGATGGTGTTAGTTAGGATTCGAGGGCCAAAACCTCTACCCCGGTTCTACTAACAAGCGAAAGTAAGGAGAATGAAAGTTGTAGATGAATGCAAGATAATAGGAGGTAACATATCCCAACTGACTGACTGATAAACAATAGGATGCCCTCTCGTCCTTTTGAAGTAGATTAATTTCTATGGACTATTAAGTCAACTTGTTTAGAAGTTCGAAAGTGAGAGAGCGAGGGAGTAATTTGTAAGTAATTGCTTATGTGTGTGGAGATCGGTCTGCGGTGAGACTTGAAAGTATTGTGGAAGTGTGTAATTGAATATCCCCGAGGTCACCAGCCAGTGCTGGGTAGGGGTTTACTAGGCCCCTCCTCTGAGCTGAAAATCATAGATCGAGGCGAAAGGTTGGAGCCTCGATCTTCTAGATTATCATACATGTTTTGATAGTCTGGAACCCAGCACTGACTTTCACTAAAGCTATCTAATTTCACCAAACTCATTACAAATCGGTATTTAGTAGCCATACGGTCTTTATATGTTTAAATAAGATTAGGATTGTACTTTCTTGAACCTTTAAAGAACTTGAGTTTCTACATACATGACGCGGTCCTTATAGCTACTAGACGTATCACTGCCAAAATATAACCTTTTATGACATCGACGATATGCTCTAACGAATTATAAAACCAAATTTAGATTGATTATTGGTAAAGTTAAAATGTGAGCTATTAGGGTTAGATTTAACTAAGAGGAAAAAAAAATTAGAGTTAAATAGGTAGGGCGAGGTACACCTACTCATTTCAGTGTATAACTACCTGGCAAGCAGGTGTAAACAGGTAAGTCAAAATAGGTGACTCCACCGATCTGATAACTTATCGAAAGTTATCTCAAATTTTAGATTATTTTATTTCAAAATCAGAAATATATACTTGCCTGCAAAAAATCGTACTTAAAGTACTATTGCCAGCCTAAAAACTTTTAGAATTTTAACCACTTGATAGGTGCGACAGAGAAAGCAGAGCGGCCGAGGTCCGTGTGATAGAACAGGACACAACATAGCAGCTGCTCGCTACCTCACCGTACGAGTGCGCATGCTCGTGCACATGTGAGTGACGGAGACAGCATTTATTTACACTTGTCAGTAATTTTGAACTCCAATTTATTATAACTTATTTCGATCACAATTTTGATATTATTTCACACTATACATACTTACAGCTATGCAATAATCAAAAATAAATAATTTTATATATTATTATATTTATGTTAATAAATAAAAAAAAATTCAACGACTCTTTTTATCATTTTAAAGTTAAATTGTAAAATTTAAAAATTTAAAAAATAATCTATCTTCTTTATTTATTATTTTCTTTATTTAAAATTAAAAAATGAATAATTTATTTATTATTTTAATTTAAATAAATGTCGTAAAGCGGGACAGAATAAGTGTTACTTTTCAAATTTTAGAATAAAAAAACACATGTTAAAACCATTTATTACGAAATATCAAAAATACATAAAAAAAAAAATTCAAACATTTATTGTTATTTTTATTATTCATTATCAGAATCATCGGAAGTTGAATACTGATTATCAGATTCTAATTCTTCTTTATCTCCATTATCCATAACTTGTGCGATATCATCAATTTTCAAGGGTGTTTGGTCCCCAACAAATCCAATTGGTATAAAATGATCATCTTCTAAGAGCCAACCACAGTTTTCAGGGCGCAATTTTAAACAATCTTGATCAGTGGCATGAAGCCACATAGAATTGACATAAATCGTTCGTAAAATTTTTTGGGTTAAAGAAGACCAGCATAGTGGCAAATTGTTAGAGTCATAGCTTTTTACTTTTATCAAAAAGTGCTCATTATCTTCTTTTGCGGAATAACTTTTCATAAAAATGCGATACCTGGCGATATTCACACTAGTGCAATTTTTTATACCATACATACGAGAGGTAAACTCCTGGACAGCCTGCATTTTTTCATTTATGAAAATATCCGCTTCACCTAGTAACGACGCAAATATGATTTGTATGTTTCCAAGCAAAATAATCATGACGTCGGTATCGGAAGATTTAATTAAAACCTTTGGCCCCGGTGTTACTTTGGATGCACTCGGATATATTCTAAGGTGAGGTAGCGAGCAGCTGCTATGTTGTGTCCTGTTCTATCACACGGACCTCGGCCGCTCTGCTTTCTCTGTCGCACCTATCAAGTGGTTAAAATTCTAAAAGTTTTTAGGCTGGCATTAGTACTTTAAGTACGATTTTTCGCAGGCAAGTATATATTTCTGATTTTGAAATAAAATAATCTAAAATTTGAGATAACTTTCGATTAGTTATCAGATCGGTGGAGTCACCTATTTTGACTTACCTGTTTACACCTGCTTGCCAGGTAGTTATACACTGAAATGAGTAGGCAAGCATACCGAGGCATATTCTGTATATTAAAAACTATCAGTGAAATAAATTTCATTTGGTTATCAAAAGGATGAAGGTGATGAAAAAAAATCGATAAAAAATTTTTTAATTAAAAATAGCCATGAGCACTTTTTGATAGGCAAGCAGTTTTAGGCATATTTGTTTATAAAAAATATTTGATAAAAAATACGTCTCATCTGGTTATCAGATCGGTGAAGGACGATCTTCCACGGCTCTTCTACTAAAAAGGCAGCGCTAGTAAAGCCGCCCTAGAACCATGGGGATGAAATGCGTGAGTATCAAATAGAAGGGTGAATGTGGGGATGACAGCTGATTGAATAGTGTAGGAAGCGAAAAAGCTTGCTATGCCGACGCCATCTAGTGTGATATGGCGAAGTCAAAGGTGAAGACTAAGTGTAATTAATTATTTTTTTCTTCACAAACATTTTTGCCCCATGAGTTTGTAGGGAACCTGAGAAGTCCTTGAAAATAATATTAAACATGAAAATATATTTTTTAAGGTTTCCCTTACGTAAGTATAGCATAGCATAAGCAGCCCACTATACGTTCCCACTGCTGAGACTCAGGGCCTTCTCTCTGTAGAAGAGAGATATAGGCCATAATCCACGCTGGCCAAGTGCGGGTTGGCGGATGACATACGTCTTTGGATATTGCAGCCCTCAAACGTTTCAGTTTCCTCACGGTGTTTTCCTTCACCTTAAAGCGAGTGTAAATCCACACATCATTTGAAAAATAAGTCATTGGTTTAGCGATCGAACCATGGGCCGTCTAATTGAATGGAGGTATTTACGACCGAGCCACACTCGCTTTTTTACTTAAGTGTGAAGGAATACATTTTGTTTAAAAATAAATAAAAACTGGTACCAGTACAAACAGAACAATAAAGATGTTTATATCAGATTAATTAGTCGAATTGGACTTTAGTTCAAGGGTTGCTATATAAATAGCTTGTGGCCAAGTTTATCTGATAAAAGCATAAACTGTAGTGGCATTGCCCTTTTATGTCAGTAGGATAAATGATAAAATTTGTCCCACTTCAAATAACGACCCTGTTTGCGTAATGGTTACCATGCCAGACTGCCAACCAGAGGTACCCGGGCTCGATTCCCAGTACGGCCAACTTTTATGTGATGATCTAAATTTTTTGGTTGTCGATCTGACATGATACTATATTAGCATCCAGAAAGTAGTATTAACTACCTAAGTATCTAATTTTACTTTTTTTACATACTGTAGAAAAGACCATTTTCTGTAGTTAACCAGTAAAAAAACTTAAAAAAACACTTTTTTTTTAATTTCCGGGTTCCTTCTCAGCATGTCAATTTGAATACACGCGTTTGGCATGTATTCATGATATAATTAAATATGTCACGTCATGACATGAAACCTTAAACCTTAATGATAACATAACTTACCTTCCCCGACGAATTCTTATATCTAAAACGTAATAAGTATTGTATATAAATGTTACAACTGTTACAATAAAAAAATTATAATGCATTTGGACAACACAAAGGCATGGGGTCATACTCATATACATAATAACAAAACTCTTTCAAATATTTTACATATATAGTGCTAAGCATTTCATAAAGTTGTATTCATATAGGCATTTCCTTAGGGTTATTGCAGTCATGTCCAATGGGGAGTACGCTTCTCTAATATACAACCTTCTATGCTTAGTTTACAAGATGCAGGCTCATTACTTGTAGCTTTTAATACATAATATTTTTATGTAAAAAAATATAGGTATAAGAAACATTTTTGCTATGAATTGTAAAAATAGTAACTGAACAAATAAATTATTGGATTTGATTTAAGGGTGCGAAACTGACTGAGCGAGCGAACCGTGTCTTCATCAATAGACCAAGTTTTCTTTATCTGTCTGTCTGCATCTTTCTGTTCTGTCTTAGGATGTTGATACTTGCATGAAGATTATAATTTTAAAGCTTTGACGAAACTTGGTATATATGTATGTTCTTACAAATCAATTTTTTATTAGTTTTTGGTTGGGTTTAAATTTTTTTTTTCTTTACGGCTTTGACCAGCAACATATTGAGTACCCACACAAGTTAGCGACACTCTAGCCTAAGGTGGAGTATGCCTAGTCTGAAATAAGGCTCTCAAAGAAGAACTACTTAAATACACTATTAAGTACTTGGAGATAGATTTTTCAACTGAGGTAGTTTTAGATGTGATACAGTGAGTGCGTTCTAAAGTCGCCTATATTTTCTACATTTGATGTGATTTTAGTTGCTTTGACTATGGTGCAGACATGCCGTCTCTTTCTGGCCACCTAAGAAGAAAAGAGGCGGGGCTTCTTTAAATTTAGTTTAGTCGTGTGTGCCGCTGAATTGCCACCACTATATGTTTCAGTAATACGTTTTTTACACAATTTTCAAGTGCTTAGGTACATGTGACTGAAGAAAATCTTCTTCTTTCTTTTCTTTTTCTTCTTTCTTTCCATTTCCCACTAGGTGGGGTCGGCACAGACTGACTGAAGAAAATCATGGTTGCGAAACATTCGAGAATGGACCAGGTTCAGAAGTGCCGCTGAATTGTTTCGTTTGGCAATGGGCAAAATAAAATATGCAGACATGATTGCCAACCTTCACTAGTTGGAGAGGCACCATAAGAAGAAGAATATGTGACTAATTCAGATTTAACTCCTCAAGGAAGTTTTGAAATACAACTATTGAATACAATCTTCATAAAATGCTTATTTATTTCGGCTTATTTATGTGATTTATAAAATAATAGGCTAAGTGCTAAACGTTAAGACAAATAGGCATCAAAACTTCATGCTACGTTAAGTTGACTTGAGTATATAGTGGTTACAAAATATATGTAACATACATACATACATATTTCACATTTAGGTGTTTCGACATCTAGGCAAAGGCATGCAAACATAAAGTCTTACATTGCAGTAGAAACATGAAGATCCTGTTTAACTTGAAAACACATAATTATATAATTAAATGATACATTTGAAAAAATTATAACAAAAAAAAATATCACAAATTTATAATTTTGATGCCAAATACATTTTTAATTAATAATTTAATCCAAAAAAGTTATTTCCTCCAAAATAACTGTGATAACAATTATAAAACAAAATTTTGTGGCCAATTAGTAATAAATTTTGATACAACTTAATAAATAATTTTGTAAAAGAATAGACACAAAAATTTATGTGTGTAAAGAATGTATAAAAATTATAACAGGATGTTTTTTTAAACAAGTAATGAAGCAACAATATCAATTTAAATTTACAACATTAAAGATTATTTATTTGTTTATAATGTTTATTTATTAAAAATACACAATGATAGAATATCTGACTATGTATTCTAATATAGCTTAGTATGTAGCTATTTTTGTTTTTTTAGCACTATACTCTCCTAAAATATGAAGCATAGCGATGACTTGGACAAAATATTTTATACCAATCAGATTTGGCTATATGTAAAAAGATGTTATAAATTTTTATTTGATATTTTAATTTCTTTTTTATTTATTATTATTATTAGTAGTACCAAATTTAGTATAAATATTCTAATAAAGTTTGGGTTCTAACTATAGAATTACTGTTCAATGATATGGCAAACTTTAAATGGATAATTATTATAAGGGCCATTGGGTCAAATACTTCGCTCAAAAGAAAGAATATTATATTACCTGATTGCATAATTATTATTCAAATTCATAAATCTTTTACTGTTTAGTTAATATTGCTATTGACTATAAATTATTACAAATATTTTAATAGCATATTCAACTGGCCTGTTGCATCCTCTTTACTATGATGTGATATGATAAGAATAATGTGTGTATGAACTTAGTTAGATTTTGAATACAAACGTTTTAAGAGGCTCTAACAATGACGCTTTTCGCATCCTGATGAAAAGGCCTAGATTTTGCAGCGCATCCAGCATGTTTGCAGATGCACAGGTTCTTGATTTCTTTGCAGTTATTTGATCATGTATTGCGTCCTTCTGGGATAAGATACATAGGTCGAATAATGGCATACTGCAGTGCCTATCTAAAGATTTCAACATTCATACCTATCTATGGGTCCTGAGCCTACGTCCACCGGAGTGCAAACAGAAAATAGGTTTTAAGTTGTAAGTTTAAGTTTGTTAAATTTGTATTTTTAGGTATGGGTTTAATGCCTGCAATAAAGAAATTTTATTTATTTTATATATTATTGGAATAATAATATAATTCAAATATTTTTTCGCTTATGCTATTCTCTCTTATGACAATAGATACTGCTCTCTATAGTTTACTTCAGGATATTTTAATTAATTCTTCAAAACTATACATTTGCTTCATTACTTGTTTAGTAATGTGTATTGTAGTGCTATTAGTAAACAGTTAGTTCTCACCAAGGAACTGATTGGCGCGAAACGTACGTTTTTCTTGGCGTTTACCGTACTGGTGTGTAGTCCTTTTGACACTTGGGTTCCCTGAAAATCGAAAAATATGGTTCTACATTATTGATGTACTAAAATATGAGAGGTTTTTGCTTTGATGCTAGGATTCGTAGAGATGCAAAGAGTTTTTATGTCAGTTCTAGATATGAATTGCTTTTTTTTCTGGTATTTGCAGAAATTGACAGCAGAAGGAAAATATAGTAGGAAAAATTGACCATAGAATACTTCACCATACTGATCACGTGAGGTTATTAGCTTACACCGTGGCATTGAATTCACTTTGCAATGCGTCCTGCGTTGCTAATTTAAGATATTAAGAAGTATATAGCAGGAAAACAGCTCGTTTTAATTCAAGAAACATAGATATACACAGATCTATAGGCTAGGTTACGAAACACTTCAACACAACAGACACATAGTATACAAACATTAGGGAGGTTTTACCTGAACCAAGGCACGGAATACGTTTCTGTTGATCAGGGACATGTTTAAAAATGCAGTAATTGTTGAATTAAATAATAATTCTTTTGCAAAATTATTTTTGGATCGTCTTTGCTGGTCAAAGACGTAACTTCAGAGTGATTTGTTTCATTTTACGTAGTTTGACAATGACAGCTAAACAGCTGTTGCTTATACGTTGTACAAATATTTTCTTTTTGAATAACTTTAGAGTAGAATCACAAATAGATGTTTCTCCTATAATTCCAGTTTGATAATTTAAGCCTTTTAAATATAAATCACAAAATATGAAATATTTGATATAAAACGAGTAATGCATCTATAAAATAACACGTAGTATGAAATGTACATGTTGAAAAACATAGTTTGTAGTTCCCGCGATTTTGGCTGTCAAGTTTATTTTTTTTAAGTTTTCATTGTAATACGAGCCATGATGAATAAGAGCATTAGACTCATAATGTATTCTAGTTTCACCATTGCGATAGTTTATTTTAAGATATCAAACCAAACTAACTTTTTTCACACTCACTGTAGATTCATATAATATACACTCGTGTCATACATACAAACAATCTCTTTTACTTTTGTTGTTAGACGGTCTTCTCAAATACGATGCTAGCGCCATCTTCTTAACCAAAAGGACCCAATACTAAACGTCATTTTGATTGGTCTGTCACGGAGGGCGCAACATTTAAACAAGTTGTGCGAAAAAAATATATAAAATTCATAAAATATCGATTAAAAATGTTCGTACACGGTTTATCGCGATAAAATTTATAGTGAAATCATCTATACCAAATACTTGATAGTGCTTACAATTGTATATCGTTCACTTTTACATAGAGCAAAAGGTAAGTGAATGTAAAATATTTTTCATTATAGATTACGTGAATTTCTTCCATAAAACTGTGTTAATATATAGTTTAGTGTTAAAATGTGAATAATTAATATTACAATTTTATGAAAATCGTGTGTAAAAAATCTCGGCGGAACACGGAAATTCGGCACCATAGTTTCATGTAAAAAGTATTGATTTCACCGCGGTCTTTCATACTCCCATAAATATTTTGCTCCGTTAATATCGAACAATACAGAAAAGATAAGATACGTCTACAAAACACCGATAAGGAGTCAGGGGTCAAAACTTAAGGGGAACAATGATAAAGCTGTTAAGGCTAATCTTACGTAATGTAAGTAAAATATTTTAAGACAAGATTAGACTTTTGATTTATTATTCACTAGCTGCGTCGCACGGCGTGGCCGGCGTTATCAATAATAATTTAAATGTAAATCAGTAGATCTAAATATAGTATTAAGTAATTAATTTTAAGTAGTCTTAACCATGCCCTAATAACGAAGCACAGGGAGCACATTTTTTGTATATTTGTGTTGCTAATAAAGACATTTTGAATTAAAATTTTAATATCTACTACTTACTTAAGTATGAGTTCTTTCGTAAATATAAATCTAGAGTTAATAGGTATGCTAGGTAAGCGTGTAACATCGTAGATCATAGTATTGTTTAACACCAGGCAAGCTGTGGTCAAACGCAAACCTATTAACAAAAAAGTTATATAAAAAAAGCTGTTTCCATGCCAATTTTTAACAATACTGGTACAGTAAAAATGAAAACGTGAAAATGTAATATTTTGAAAAAAAAAACAGGAAAAGCTATTGTGTTCTGTGTTACATTAACCTGCAAAAATTATTTGCTTTTGATCTAGAGTTAACTTCAGTTAACTCTATATAACGACACTGAAGGGACTGTGCCCTTTATGGCTTTATAGGGAGTGATCGTTAAATGGAGAGAATGTATGATTGTGACGCTTTAGAGAGTCTTTCGTTAAATCGAGTGACGTTACATGGAGTTTACACTGTATATCTATTTCAAACTTTATCGAAATCAGTACAGCTGTTTGAGCGCTAGGAGTAAAAAACATATAAAGAATATATAAAAATATGTTAGTAAAATACAAAATAATAATATCACTGAGATTGTTTTAAAAACGTGACACTTTTATCAGGTGCGATAACATTTTTGAATTGACGGCTATTTACTTAAAAATAAGATAACATTGCACTTGCCTTATGCACTGAGATAAATTGGTACATACATACGTCACCTGACTAAATTGTCAAGGATTTATTTAGGTACTTACCTAAATAATGTACTTACAATAAAGATGTGTTGATGATGTTCATGCCAAGTATCTAATACATTTGTGTTAGAAAAAATTCTACAAACAAGTAGATAGGTACCTTTTTTTTATTGACGAGGGGGAAATCTTCGACAAGATACCTGGCTACGAGGGGGCGCAGCTAGGTTATGTGGGATTTGTACCCACTAAAACCCCCCCGGTGACCTGCCTCTGTGCTTAACGGAGGTCTCCGGGTTCTTCCGGGAAACACTCCGGAGACCTCCTTGCACTGCGCTGTGGCCCTTCCCGGAATGTTGTCGTTCAAACGTGACTCGATGGAGCAGGTGTCGGAACCCCATCTCCGAACACCTTCGAGTCTGATGCCCCCTTTAGTCACCTCTTACGACAGGCAGGAGCAATTCCGCAGCCTTATTCTTTCACCCAGGCTGCAGGGTTAAGTAGTTAGGTACTTAAGTTCATAAGTAATTTTATCTATTATCACTAAACATATGTTAAATAATTCAATTGTACGCATTTGTTTGACCACGCGAATATTTTATCAATATATGTATATAGCTACTAACCGTAATTTATTTAACTACCAACTTCTTCCCTTCGATATGAGATCGTTTTTAGGGTTTCGTTAAATGTTAAAAACGGGACCCTATTACTAAGACTCCGCTGTCTGTCTGTCTCCAGGTTGTATCTCAGAAACCGCAATAACTAGAAAGCTGAAACTTAAAAAAAACAGCCTTGTATATATATGTAGGTATGTATGTACGTATATGTTGTTTATCAGTTGTGTTAGCAACCATAATACGAACTAGAAATGGTTCAGTATGGGGTTAACCAGCCGTGTGTGAAATGTGTCCTACTATTTATTATAATTATTATATAGGAGAATCCCCCTTATATCCAATCTGACCGATAAATCTCTAAATTCCAATTTGAACTGATACTGTATAACCCAAATATTTTTGAAATCTACGGTAAAAACTTTGTGTAATCTTCCCACAGAACCACTACCCAGAGATGTCAAAGATAGAGATCGACAAGCCCCGGTACGACCAAAGCACCTACTGGGGTCGCGCGCAGCACTTCCTGCTACTCACCAACCCTTTGAACGTGCTCGCTTCTGATGCTGAACTGGATAAAGCTAAGGAGGCTGTGGAGAAAGCTAGGTACCTATTACTATTACCCTGGGGCATTGGATGCGGGGGTGTTCGGTGTCTCACACCAGGGATAAGGGCCTCCCGAGAACAGCCTTTGGATGTCCCATAGCGTCGCTCGTGCCGTAGTGGAGGTGCCGCCCCCCTTTGGGTGGGTCCGCTTGGACTGCAGACAGCGGCTTGGGCGGGGAGAGCAGCGGCAATACGCGAAGCGGTCCTGCATCCCTGCCCCCGTCGTGAGATGGGACACCGTGAGGTTGTAGTCGGTAGTGACGGCCCTTCTGGCCCTCGAGCCCGACATACCCCGCCCGCCTCCCCCAGGCTTGTGGCGGGAGATGCGTAAATGCATTTCTATTTTACTGAATAAATTAATTATTTCTTTTACCAGAGCTTCCGGCAAAATACCGTCAGGTTACAACGAGGACTCGTTATGGAAAGCCAAGTACCTGTACGACAGTGCGTTCCACCCCGACACCGGCGAGAAGATGATGCTGATCGGTCGCATGGCTGCGCAGGCGCCGATGAACACGCTTATTACCGGCGGTAAGTTGCACGGAATCCTAAAATCATTGTCTATTATTTGGACTTTTCATCATTGACGCAAAAATTACGGGGTGTAAGTTTGAAGTATACGGGGTGTTTTTTTTTCTCTCTCTGGCTGTGTGTGTGTGTGTGTGTATGTGTGTCTGTGGCTTTGTAGCTTCGGAACGGGTGAACCTATATGTTTTTTTTGTTTCATTGGTGTATTTGGCGGAAGTGTTCTTAGGTAAGTTTGATGAAAATCGGTTCAATATGGCCGCCACCATAATATGATTGATTATTATCGGGTCAGCTATTTGGTAATTAAATCATCATCTTCGCATGCGCTAAGTGGCTAAGCTCTGGTGTCGAAAGTTTTCCGGGCCTCTGACTCAGCTTTACGACTGCTTTTGCTAAGACTAGCAGAGACCTACAATTTAGCGTGTTTATCCGATCCACTGTAGTGCCAAGATTCATATGCCACTTAAAGGTTTTTTTAAAAGGCAGTCTTGGGTATGGTCTCCCATCCAAAGATTGTACGCATCGACCCTTGCCTTAACCTCAATGATCGCGTCGGATCACCTTAGTCAACCGAGCTACAGGCGCCACTAAATAACTCCAATCTTCCTCAGGGATGATAACGTTCTACCGGAGCAACGCGGCGACGGTGTTCTGGCAGTGGATCAATCAAACGTTCAACGCAGTCGTCAACTATACCAACCGCTCAGGGACAGCTCCTTTGTCCACGCAGTGAGTTCTTGAATCTATAAATCAGCCAGCACCCAACAGTGGACCACAGACCAGTAAGGTCAGACCTCTGACTCGCCATTGAGAATGGTATTTTAGTCTCAGTTGAGACTAAAAATTGAGATCATTCATACTATAAATGGTCTATGGTTTTGGTGGCCCAATCCTTATCAAATTTACATAGATCGTCACGCCATCGTTGCCTGGGGCTTTTTCGAGGACCATTTTAGTGTTTGGCACCCATGTTGGCAAGGGCCACCACCCTTAGCCCAGCGGTCGTACAGCATGCATCAGATTTGCCCCGCCAGTCCTATTTCAGCTGAGCTAGTTTTGCGTAACATCTGTTAATTTTGTTTTGGGTACACCTGGACCTTATATATCAGGTGTGCCAATTTGACACAGCCATATACCATGTTTAAGGGTTCCATGCCCAAAGGATACCAGTGGGGCCCTATTACTAAGACTGGTGCCCGTGCGTATGTCACCAGACTGTATCTCATGAGTTGTCAGTTTCACGGATAATGTATTTCTGTTGCCGCGAAAACAAAATACTAAAAATACGAGTAATATAAATTAAATATTTAAAGGGGCCCAAATAATATTTCTTTTTGCGTTATTTTCTCGATCTTAACGACCTCGTTAGCGTAAAGGTTACCATGCCGGTCTGCTAATCAGAAGGTCCCGGGTTCGATTCCCGGCCCGGTCAACATCTTTGTGCTTAACTAAATTTGTTGGCTGTGGGTCTGGGTGTTAAATATGTATTTATATAATATGTATGTATGTATATGTAGTATATCAGTTGTGTTAGCAACCATAATACGAGCTAGAAATGGTTCAGTATGGGGCTAACCAGCCGTGTGTGAATGTGTCCTAATATTTATTTATTATTTATTTAAAGGTTACCATGCCGGACTGCTAATCAGAAGGTTCCGGGTTCGATTCCCGGCCCGGTCAACATCTTTGTGTTTAACTAAATTTGTTGGCTGTGGGTCTGGGTTTTAAATATGTATGTATTTTTATATAATATGTATGTATGTATATGTAGTATATCAGTTGTGTTAGCAACCATAATACGAACTAGAAATGGTTCAGTGTGGGGCTAACCAGCCGTGTGTGAAATGTGTCCTAGTATCTATATATTTTTTTTTTTAATAATGTCAACTGGTAGTCGCTTATAGGTCGTATATTTTTTCTAGCCGCTGAATCGCTAGAGAAATTTTGATTCGCCATATTATTGTTTTTTTTTTCGCAGGCAGTTAGCGTTATCATACGTATGCGCATGCGGCGGTGCTCTCTCCACTGCGCTCTACCTCAACGCTAAAGTCAAGGTACGTCGATATCATAATCATCATCATAATCAATAATAAAAATAAGTCGGGTTTTTCTTCCTAACGCTATAACTCCAGTACTACCTGTGGAAAGAAATGTAAGCTTTCAGTCAGATTGATTTTATTTATTTAGACGTTAGAACACTGGGCGTTCTAAGTTAATGATGAATGGTATAAAAGTATTCGTAGTTCAGCAGTAGCATTATCTATAATATAAAAATCATTTTACTTGAACGCTAAAGTCAAGGTACGTCGATACTATAAGTCGGGGTTTCCTTCCTGACGCTATAACTTCAGAACGCACGAACCGATTTCTAAGGTTTAAAATTCGTTGGAAAGGTCTCGGGCTCCGTGAGGTTTGTAGCAAACAATTTCAACAGAAAAGGGGGAAAAGAGGGAAAATAATTTTTCACATACAGCGCCATCTCTGATACAAAGCATGTACTACAAACCAATATGGTTTTGGATAGTGGTGGAGCAGACGCGAAAAGCGAGTTACAAGCGGGCGGAGCCGCGAGCAACTGCTAGTTTTCCATAAAAAATGTAAATCTCCATACAACCGTTAGAGTGTATGTTTTATACTTTTCAAGTACACATATATACAAATGTAGTAAATATACACATACAAAATCCTTCGCCTATGTAACATTTCGTTTGTCTGTTTGTATGGAGTATGAGGAAAAAATAAATAAAATTACTTGATATAAAATACACCTCAGTAGATTATTAGATTTGACTTTTACATTAGCAAATCGATCATAACAGCGATAAGGCAGTTTCATTAAGAAACTAAAGGTTTCCATAAAAAGATAACAAACGAAATATTTTCATAATAGCCCCTAGTAATGTTTACACTTGATATCCGTAAATAACTGCCTTCATATGAATTTAAAAACGTAATCTATCACGAATAACAGTCAAGCGACATATTTGTTTTGACACAGGAAACTTGAATGGAAAAATTACTGAATGCTGGAATAATGCAAACATTATAGGTACATACGTAAACCAGTCAAACAGAGGGAAAGTATCGTTTTTAGGGTTTCCGTACCTAAAATGTAAAAACGGGACCCTAATACTAAGCCTCCGCTGTCTGTCTGTCTCCAGGCTATATCTCAGAAACCGTAATAGCTAGAAAGCTGAAACTTTCTCAACATAATAATATGTATTTCTTGTGCCGCTATAACAACAAATACTAAAAATAAAAAATATTAATACAATAAACGAGTTTTTTTCGTATATAAAAATATACGAAAAAAACTCGCTATACCTATATCAATAACGTGCTTAGACACTTAAACATTTTACAATATACATAAAAGTATATCTATTGGCTATCAAATTATATTATAAATAAAATTTATTAAAAATAAATATTTAAGGGGGGCTCCCATACAACAATAGTACGGAAACCTTTAAGGGCATTGTCCAACACGCACCTGGCCAATTATTTATTATACATTTTTGTTTACTTTACTGCTTAGTTGAAACAGCAGTTTCAACTAAGCAGTAAAGTAAAGCAGTAAGTAAAGTGAGCAAGTTATTAAACGTGCCATTTATAATTTTTAACTTACAAAAACAGCTATTTACAACGGACTGCTTAAATCAGTGCCTTTTATTTAATCTTATGCTTATTGATATCATTATGATTATAAAGGGACTAATTACCACACTACGTACATAAAGGCAGTTTTCTACGAATCATTAGTATGTATGTATTTAGTATCTTTATCATGTCACTCATTATTTTCATGAACACACAATTTTTATCACCAAGATAAGCATCTTAACAAGTTGAAATTAAAATTTTGAAAACTTTTGACGTTATTTAGTGACCATTTTAATTTGAAAATTTTCAAAATGTAAACAATATAAGCAGCCAATGAATGTATTTAGATTTATTTTTTCTTAAATAGACTTGCGCTCGATCGCCTCCCATCTGAGGAGTTACGGTCTACGTTCTATCGCGTTTGCGTAAGAAAACAGTTCGCTCTCTTCTAGAACATTAACATACATAATTACGAACATGTTCATTTAGAATAGAATATTACTTTATCATATAACCACATTTTGTTACCATTTTAGATTTGAAATTTATCAAAGTATGTATTCTGCCATTTCGGTCCTATTATTTGATACCACTTTTCTTTCGTGAGGTAATGCGTTTACGCATCTCCCGCCACAAGCCTGGGGGAGGCGAGCGGGGTATGTCGGACTCAAGGGCCAGAGGGGCCGTCACTACCGACTACAACCTCACGGTGTCCCATCTCACGACGGGGGCAGGGATGCAGGACCGCTTCGCGCAATGCTCTTCGTCATTAGATACCCCTACTGAAGGATTTGTGCAAAATAAAAAGGAAACCAGGCGGATTTGTGACGGCGGTCACCTGGGATCGATTTTCATCAAACATAGCTAAGAACATTCCCGACTAACACACTTATTAAACAAAAAAAGTTAATCAAAATGGGTTCATCCGTTCAGGAATTACCATGCCACAGACAGACATACACACCCACAGGCACGTCAAACTTATGAAACCCATCGTTTTTGCGTCGATAGTTTAAAAACACAATCTTACTGAACACTAGTGAGGCGCCAAATGCTATCTTATCGCATATTTTCGTTCGTATCTCGTGATTTGAATGTGACGTCATAAAAAATGTTTTGCAGGAGGTGTGTCGTTTAGTTTATTTTGCTATTTAATGTTGTAAACTATTGACTCAGGCGTTACTTTGCGGAGTTTAGAGCACCGCCGCATTGTTGTCAGTCTATAGGTATTCTATCGGTTGCATTTCGGCGCGTGTGCGACTGAATTACATGATGTTTAAACCTGAATTACCCCCCGCCCCCTTACGAGCAGCGAAAGGCCAAGGCGGCATCGGTTTACGGTTGAGGTGCCTAAGGCACGCACAAAGCGTTATGCCTCCACCTTTGTTGTCCGAACCGCCAAACTTTGGAATTCCTTGCCGACTTCCGCCGATCATGACTAATATTTATTATATAATTTATTATTTGTTTTTTTTTCTTTTAAGTTTGTACACCACCCTCTGCTTGTCCGTAACTTAAATCCATTGACTGGTACAAATCGTCTTAGGCAATAAGGCCGCCTAATGTACTATCTCTGTTTTTTTCTCTCTTGTAATGTAACTGTTTATTTTTTGTATTCGGTGTGCAATAAAGTGATATTGTATTGTATCTCACTTTGGTTTTTAGCTCACAGTGGAAGTACACCTAATTTTTCAAATTTTCTTCCAGATTATGTTTTCACGGCTACGAAAGTATGTTGGCAGATTTTGTTGCTTCACAAGACGAGAGTTAAGCTAACGACTCTTAACATTAAATCGAATATAACAAAACTGACAAAATCGTAGCCCTATATAAGTATTAGACCTTTTTTTTTTTGTTGACGAGGGGGAAATCTTCTACAAGATACCTGGCTACGATGGGGCGCAGCCAGGTTATGTGGGATTTGTACCCACTAAAACCCCCCCGGTGACCTGCCTCTGTGCTTAACGGAGGTCTCCGGGTTCTTCCGGGAAACACTCCGGAGACCTCCTTGCACTGCGCTGTGGCCCTTCTCGCGACGGTGACGGTCACTCGACGCCGTCGTCGTTCACCCCGGACTCGATGGAGTGGGTGTCGGAACCCCATCTCCGAACACCTTGGAGTCTGATGCCCCTTTTAGTCGGCTCTTACGACAGGCAGGGGCAATACCGCAGCCTTATTCTTTCACCCAGGCTGCAGGGTTATATAAGTATTAGACCTAGACAACCTAATATGACCTAAATCAATATGACGTTTATTATCATTAGTCTACGACATTCAAACGACATAAATCAATATACTTACACATGTGTTTAGCTTCGATTTGCAGAACATGATGACTTGATTAGCACAAGCTTTGTTATATACTGGGTTGGTTAAAAGAGTTTATGTCAGTGATTATATCCCTATTGATAGCTAAGGCAAGCAACGTCTCATATTAGAAAATAAATAAATGTTAGGACACATCACACACGGCTGGTTAGCCCCATACTAAACCATTTCTAGTTTGTGTTATGGTTGCTAACACAACTGACATACTACATTTTTTTCCTCTCCTTTACCATTTCCCACTAGGTGGGGTCGGCACAGCCTGTTTTTCTCTTCCACGCCACTCTATCAGCCGTCATCTCCACATTCACTCCCTTCTCATTCATATCCTCCTTCACACAATTCATCCACGTCTGAACTGACATACTACATATACATACATAAATACTTTATATCTGAAACTAAATTTTGTTGGCTACAAACCTCACGACGCCCGAGACCTTTCCAACGAATGTAAAGCCGTAGAAATCGGTTCGTGCGTTCTGAAGTTATAGCGTCAGGATGGAAAACCCGTCTTATTTTTATTTAGACAAAATAAGTGCGTAGCGCACTGCACCATTTTTCATTCATTTTAAATTAAATGTATAAAATATTTTAAATGAAAAGTGGTCAGATACATATTATTATTATAATAAGTGTAATTTAGGGGAAGTACAGCTGTCTATATTCCAGGCTTTACAGCCTAGCTTAGACAGCTGTAGATCTACTGTTCTAATAATACAAATGTACTCTTTTTTGTATACATTCTCTTTTTTTTCCTTTCATTTGTATCTTTGTACCAAATTTACTGATGTACCAATAAAAACAATTTTGATTTTGATGATTTGATTTGCACGTAAAATGCGTTAGTGACGAATCACTAAAGGGGTAAAGCTAATCAACGGGGAAATTAGTGTGTGTACTCGATATGGGTCGATGTACCCAACATTAAAATCAGAACAAGTAACCTATGCTAAACAGGTAGAATATATCTACGCAAAGTCAAGCTATGTCAAGTGAAAATTAATTTTGTTTTTCATTTACAATACTTAAGTATGTTTGTATTCATAGGCCAAAAGTTTGTTCCCTGAGAGCTACAATCTGGTGGTTTACAAAGCAAGAGTTAACTGGTTTTTTCTGGGTAAGCGCGTTCCACCTTAGATCATAATGTCGCTTGCCATCAGGTGAATTGTGATCAAGCGCAAGCCCATTTAATATAAAAAAAATAATACTTCTTCAAGCTCAAACAGCTAAAACGATTTGGTATAATGAATAAAAAGCTTTGACTCTAGAATAACACATATGCTTTTTTATCCCGGATTAACGCGAGTAACTAGAGCCGAGATATTTTAGTATTTATACAAAATTTGGTGGCTTTTAGGTACAAATCATTATTTTTTAGAAACGCAATTAAGCACGTACAATTAACTTGATAGTTTTATTTTTGGATTAATAGTCGTTTTATTTTTTTAAGTATCTAATAAAGAAATTAAAACAAATCTTACTTTTTTAGTAAGTTTATTTTTATTCTAGAATTTAACTGTTAATTCATTTCGTGATAAATCTACTGCCGCGCGCAGCGATCTAGAATAAACGGAACAGTAACTCCATACAATTGCCGCTTAGAATTTGAATCCATCTACGCGCACAATTATATTGCTATCCCAACGAAACATACACACACACAAAGCTCGAACGCGATTGGTGCCGTGCCACACCATGTGAATCCACGCGGGCGCGCGGGTAGCTGTTTAGCCCCGCGCACCGCGGTATTTTACGATTACGCGTGGAACCATTTTATTGGCCAAGTAACTATTCTATTTATTCTTGTTCGCTAGCCGCGCGGCAGGCATTTTGCTGAAAGTTGTATGACGCGGCTGAACTCGACAATAATAATAATCGGCATTAATATTTATGCAAAATAAATAATTGAACTTTATTTCATAGTATCAAAATAACCCTGTAAAGCTATGTTGATTTGACAAACAAACGTAATAAATGGCAAACTGTGACGTCAGAGCCGTGCCCTCTACATCGGAAAACACGATGCTTGTAAACGTCGCGTCGATTGTCGTGAATAGACATTCTTAGATAAATACTAGCTGACCCGGCAAACGTTGTTTTGCCTTAATAATTATTATTTCTAAATATACAGTAGCCGATTCTCAGACCTACTGAATACGCATATAAAATTTGGAAAAAATTGGTCAAGCCGTTTCGGAGAAGTACGGTAACAAACACTGTGACACGGAAATTTTATATATAAGACAAGCCGTTTCGGAGAAGTACGGTAACCATGAAGTTTTAGGTAAAGATGGAGGCCACACTTCCAATACCTACTTGAAGCAAAAATTATGTATCGCCATCTCGCTCTCTGTGGGAAGGCCCTCTCTGTCTAGTAGGGTAACCTTTATTTATTTTTTCCCAGGACAGTTATAATTGTTGCCGTCCATATAGTGGTCTATAATAATATTTATATAATTATCTATATCTCATTAATACTAAGACCGAGCCCTAAAATTATATAATAGGTTAGTAAATTTGGCTGTTTGTCATTAATATAATCACGCAGAAAGCGCTGGGTCGACATGGACAGAATTTCATGCGGAAATAGATCATGACCTAGATGTAGGTTTAGTTCTCGCAGCAATGCGAAATGAATGACTGAGATCTGTGCGGGCGCGAGAAATAGATACCATTGTACAAATCATATTACAACAACTGGTACTAAGGGACCAACCCAGAAATAGCGAAAAAGAAATCATCGTTAATTTTGTTCCATAATGAAACACATTGAGCTATTTTTTTTGCAAATTTCTGAGTTAGTCAGTGGTGGCGATTCAGCGGCACACACGACTAAACTAAATTTAAAGAAGCCCCGTCTCTTTTCATCTTAGGTGGCCAGAAAGAGACGGCACGTTCTGAACCACACACAAAACAACTAAAATCACGTCAAATGTGAAAAATATAAGCGATTTTAGAGCGCATCCAATTATATCAGCTCTAAATCGGACGTGTTTGACGTGATTTTAGATGTTTTGTCTATGGTTTAGATCGTGCCATCTCTTTTTGGTCATATATGACGAAAAGAGACAGAGCTACTTTAAATTTAGTTTTGTCGCGTGTGCCGCTGAATCGCCACCAGTGTTATGGAGCAGGAATGGTAAGGAACGTGTTAAAGTGTTTTTATCTTGTGTGCTATTTTTAATATTACGTATAATACGGGAATATAATAGGAACAACAATATAATTATATGAAATAACAAAAAGCCTTTTCTATTTAAAATCGTATATTATAATGTTTATATTTATTAGACATGACTAAATATGATTGTTCTGTGTAATTTCTGTCTCTTACCACGTAAATCACTAAAAACATTTTCTTTGTAGCTCTTTAAGTGAGCACGTATACACATTCAAAAAAAATGAGCTAATTGTTGTATTACTATCTTAGCTTCATGCATATCATTACATTTAATGGAGTCCGTAATCGGATGATTACGGGTAGTTTTCGTATACATTCAAACGATATATCGCCGGTATTTGACTTTATTTCAAAATCGCCCAACACATTTCTAGCAAGTTTTAGCATATAAAGACGTATGTTTTCTTAAAAATTCATAAGCCTTCGCAGAATAGAAATTCAAAGTTAAAGCGAAAGCTTTCACTTTTTCACTATAACGAATACCATGTGGATTTTTCTGTGTTTTTTGAACTCCTTACAGATATCAGCAAATCGCCCTCGGATAATATTTTCAATCTCTGATTGACTCGTATATTTTTTAATAGTTGCTATTAAGGACGACATATCCTGAATTTTTTGAGTTTGTCGCGTCACTTTCTGCTTGAGGATTTTAGTTTTTCTCTGAAGTATTTTTTCTTTATTCGATTTTATTTTCGCTTGTACGCCCCTACAAATAATCACAGCGTGGTCTTCACTGCTGCTGACCTAAAAAATCAAGAAAATTTTGTGAAACCAGAAATACATGTCTTGAATTCAGTTGATTGTTTTATTTAAATATATCTTAATATATATATATCTCGTGTCACAATGTTTGTCCTCAATGGACTCCTAAACCACTTAAACCGATTATAATAAAATTCGCACACCATGTGCAGTTAGATCCAACTTGAGAGATAGGATAGTTAAATTCTCAAATTATAGTCGCAATTTTAATTTATTGCTAATTATTGTCTGTTATTTTTGACTGTCACAATTATCTGTTAACTCCAAATAATTCTAACAGATGTAGATACCTTTCAACTGGGTTGAGTAAGTAATCAATAGATGGAGGATAGAGCACAGAATTTCTCCACTCCTAAGAGTCAAAGCGTAATGTTCTATTTCCTGAAGAATTGGGTCAGCAAAAAACTTTTCACATGTGACAGATAATGTCGGATTGGAAAATTATTTTTATTACTATCGTTATTTCTAAATAAAGGAAAGGAAAACTTACAGTTAACTTGTAACGATTGCTTATATTTCCAAGAATTTCCCGACACTGCTTTTACTGATATGGTCGTCAACATTGCAGCCAGCACGATTAACTCTTATTTCCTTATATGGAGCATTACTTTTATAAACAGTAGAACTAGTGCTTGGTATAGCCAGTGCAGCTGTTTGCACCATAGACTCTTCATGTAATGTACTTGATGTCTGAAAATTATAATATGATGTATTTTACAAAATGTTGCCTTTTGTCATAATTATATTTGAACTACTATTATTTCTTATAGTAAAATAGATAAAAATATGTTAAATGGGTAATTAAATTATGTGAAATATTTACCATGACTGGAGATACTGTTTGTTGATTTAATAATATAGTTGGAACTGCTGTTGATTTCAAGCGTCTTGATGTTAAATCATAATCCGTTTCTTGAAACTGCAAACTGCAAATCCTTGCGCTTTCATAGAACTTCATTTTCTATGGTACAATGTAGAGCCACAATTTTCTTCGAGATTCATTTTGAGGAATTCTGGAATATAACATAATTATGGTCTTAATTTATTAACAAATCAGAATAGTGAAGAAAAAAATTAAATAAAAATATAAATAAATATTTATAATATTTCAATCAATCCGCCTGCCTAATCTTTACCCAACTATTTTGGGGTCTGCTTCCAGTCTAACCAGATGCAGCTGAATTGCATGTAGCGAATGCCTATCTGATCTCCACAACCCAGTAACTGAATAATACGATGATTATTAGTTAACTGTTAAGGTCCTATGGAAAGTCCCACATATATCCACAATATGGTCACACTACAGCAGTACTTCTTCATATAAACAAAATAAATTAAATTGGAGAAAATCAATGAAATTCAATGTAAATGTATTTGATCTTGACATAGTTATCTTTTACAATTATTTTGAAAACACTGGTTAATCGATTTGCGAGGCAACTAAGTGGAAATACAAAGAAATATGTTTACAATGATTCAATGTTATAAAGCAGGATTTAAACACTTACGCGTGAAACTTTATATCGCCATTTGGACACCACGTACTGCCGCAACCACTCACAACACAACTTTGCACCATTTTTTTGAATTATAGCTATGTATAACGCGAAAAATCTCAAACGAAGCTATAAACCGAAAAGTAAACAACCGCCATATTGCCCGATATATTTTGGCACATAGGGCCAATGTTGCCACATAACCAAGTCCTTAAGAAATGGGATTATAATTCGTTGATTTGCCAACCCAGATATGCACACGTGATATAAAATTTTGGAATTGTCAATTGAACTAATCACAGTTTCAATATTTTTTATAGTTAAATTATTTGTCAGTGATTTACTACTGGTTAGACTAGTGTGGTGACTAATCAATTTTTTTTTATAGGAGATTTAAATATGAAGATAGCAATACTTTAGTCCACACTAGAAAGAGAGGTCGGCCCACAGAGAGCGAGAAAGAGATAAGTAGGTATTTGCCTCAAGATTTTGTTCTAAGTGTGGTCTCCATTTTTACCTACAACTTCATGACGGTAACAAACACTGTGACACGGAAATTTTATATATAAGATTAAGAGTTAGTTCGTTTTTCTGTGCGTGAAATTTCGTTAACTAAAAAATATATACGTGACACATTTCACACACGGCTGGTTAGCCCCAGGCTAAACTATTGACATTTCAAATTCAAATTCATTTATTCCTTAAAAATATAGCATAACAGAGACAGTCTCTAAAGCGCTACATTTCTTAAAAATAACATATAAACACTAAAAGTAAACATTTGTACAATACTTAATTAAATAAAAAAAAAAACAATTACTTATACGTAACTTAATAAACATACATATTTATTATTATGGATGCTAACACATCTGATATACTACATACATATACCTTATGTCGACACTGAATGTACTTACATTGAACATGTAAGTACATTAACATTTGTAGAATTGCGACTAGTTCATATTCTACACTAGCTGACCCGGCATACGTTGTTTTACCGTTTTAATACAACTGTTTCAAAAAAAAGTCGTTGCCTGACTGTTATGTAAAATTTCATAAAGATATGTGTTGAATACTTTCAACAAAAACACTTTTGAATTTAATTTCAATAGTTTTCTTCATTGAATCGAGTTATATGTACGTTAAAGCATAGTCGATTTGGTTGAGGATATGACGAGGGCATAATCTTGAATTTACAGTTTGTTTTTAAATCAAAAACAGTAAAAAATATCGAATAAATATCAACCAAAATAAACATCGACCAAAGAACCATTGTAAGAATATTTACACTTCTCTTGGTACATAGGACTTATCGGCGAAAAAAATGGTAAAAAAAAAAAATCTAGATTTTAAACCGGTTTTATCTTTTATTCAGAAGATTGATTGGTACAGAAATAAGTGTATAGATACTTAGAGTGGTTCTCAAGACAGTCTTTAAGCGATTTTTTCGATATTTCTTACCGTTTATGATTTATAACGAAAAAACTGTAGTTTCAAGATTTGCCCTTGTCTTCAAGCAAGTGTGGCGCGGTGGTACAGACGTCTGCTTTTCAATCAGACTGCCCCTGGTTCGATTCCAGCCCTACACCAATGACTTGTTCTTCAAGTTATGTGTGGATTTGCACTCGATTTACGGTGAAGGAAAACTTTGTGAGGAAACCGACATGTTTGAGGACAATATCCTACTACGTGGGTCATCCGCGAACCCGCACTTGGCCAACGTGGTGGATTATGGCTTATATCTCTCTCTTCGTGAGAGATGGGTCCGAATCCCAGCAGTGGAAACGTATAGTGGGCTGCTTATGCTATGCTTATGCCCTTGTCTTTCGTGTTAAAGGTAAGTCACACGAGACGAATCCCGTCGGTTTCAGAACATGAAGAACCCCCTGTACGCGCGACTGGTTCCCTTTGCAGCGGTGTGCGGCGCTAACCTGATCAACATTCCTATGATGAGGAGCAAGTGAGTACTCCGGCGAAGTACGCAGTCGGTTTACAATAGATTTTCTTACCATACAATACTTTATTGTAAACCAAATACAAAATAATTTTACATTAGGCGGCCTTTTCGTCTAAGGCGATTTCTGCCTGGCAACCATTGGATGGATTTTAGATACGGACAAGCAGAGGGTTGTGTACAAACAATGCTTCACATTGAATTACAGTGTAGACATATAATAATGATAGACCATGATTTGAATAATAATTAATAGTTTAAAAAATAACTAAAAAATACGCTTTTTATAGAAAACCGTAATTTTATCAAATTAGTGTATTGTCTTCGGTCCTCAATAAATCTACAAAGTTTGAACGAAATCTGGCCAATTAAAGTGGGTCAAAATCGCGCCCAAAGAAGTCGGTTACAAACAAACATACAGGTGAAGCTAATATAAAGCGTGTAATAAAAATGGGAAGAGACTTGGCCTACAGAATCGGCTGTGTGTGTGAGTGGCTGCGCGTTCCATAGCTGGAGGGCTTTGATAGTGAGGGAGTTATGATAGAAATAATTAGATTGAGAACAGTTAGGATGCTTCAAGAGGACTGAGCGGGAAGGACGTAGGGAAACAGAATGCGAGGGAGTGACGAACGTGAAACGCTTGAGGTAGAGCGGAGTAGCAGGAATAAATAGGATTTGTGGAGAGCAGCTTCTAACCTAACCAACTCTGGTTTCGAGTTTTCAGTCAGAGGTCTGACCTTACTGGTCTGTGGTCTGAATATGTACTACAGACCAGTAAAGTCTGACCTCTGACTCGCCATAGAGAAATGGTATTTCTATCTCAGTTGAGACTAACAAATGGAGGTCATTCTTACTGTAAATGGCATACATTGTAAATGGCTTTTTGAGACTTTGAGAATTTGAGACTCGTGTGAAATGTGTCCTAATATTTTTACGCGCTTTTTATTAGCTTCACCTGTATGTTTGTATGTTTGTTTGTAACCGACTTCTTTGGGCGCGATTTTGGCCCACTTTAAACGGCCAGATTTCGTTCAAACTTTGTAGATTTATTGAGAACCGATGACAATACACTAATTGATAAAATTATTCAATTTTTTTGTATTTTTGTTTGTAACCGACTTCTTTGGGCGCGATTTTGACCCACTAAAAACGGCCAGATTTCGTTCAAACTTTGTAGATTTATTGAGGACCGATGACAATACACTAATTTGATAAAAATATTCAATTTTTTTGTATGTTTGTTTGTAACCGACTTCTTTTGGCGCGATTTTGACCCACTTAAAACGGCCAGATAAGCGTGTTTTATAGTTTTTTTTAACTACTATTATTGTTTCTATGTTTGTTTGTAACCGACTTCTTTGGGCGCGATTTTGACCCACTTAAAACGGCCAGATTTCGTTCAAACTTTGTAGATTTATTAAGAACCAATGACAATATACTAATTTGATAAAATTATTCCATTTTTTTGTATGTTTGTTTGTAACCGACTTCTTTGGGCGCGATTTTGACCCACTAAAAACGGCCAGATAAGCGTGTTTTTTAGTTTTTTTTAACTATTATTATTTTTCCCATGTGCCAGTGAAATAATGAACGGCACGCCGGTGCAAGCGAAGCCGACGGGCGAGGTGGTGGGGCAGTCGAAGCGAGCCGCTATCACGGGCATCGGCCTCGTCTGCATCTCCAGGATCATCATGGCCTCGCCGGGAATGAGTGAGTTGGAGTTCTTCCGCTTAAACGGCATATAAGACCACTGAACATAAGAAACCAAACAAAAGTCATTAATAACTTATTGACTCAGGCGTTACTTTGCGGAAATCCATTGTAAATAGAAGACAAAATTAAATATTTAATGTACTTCCGCTGTGATCCATTATTTGATTGAAAAGTCATTAACATTAACATCTGAAACCAGCTAAATAAATACCTCAATGCCAAATGCTATTATATCTCAGTATTTTTAGAAGATGACATAAAATAGGCTATAATATATTGTACAGTTTTACATTTATTTTCGTATTCTCGTATTCAGTATTTTTAGATTTTCCAAATAGATATAATTTTAATTTAACTAAAATAAATTTTTAATTATAAATAGACAAGATTAAGTTAGAAGTAGCTACACCCTATGTACAGGGTACAATAATTAATTATTTTAACCTGTACATACAACATTTAGTGGCTCGCCTCAGGGACCCTCTTGGCTTCACCGTGGGTGACCAGGCCACGGTTACTGAGCCCCCCCTCCCTTTTCGACGCCTCGATAATGCGGGGCCCTACGGGGGGGGGGGGGGAAGTATCTAAGTACCTAGGGTGGACCTCTCCGGACACAACATCTGTCCGGGGGGATATCCTTTTGCTAGATGGAGGCAGACCGTCGTCGCTCCATGTATATTTGAACCTCTATCACACATTTTTTTTTATATATATATAGGGCTAGATGAAGGAATGAGTACATCAGAGGAAGTGTGAAAGTAGCCCCAGTGAGGGAGAAAATAAGGAGTAGAAGGTTAGCGTGGTATGGACATGTGATGCGTAGAGAGGAGAAGCATGTCACTAGAAGATGTATGGAAATGGTAGTGCAAGGAAGAAGAGTAAGAGGCCGCCCGAAAAAGACATGGATGGAATGTGTGAATGAGGACATGAGAGAGAAAGGATTGAGTGTGGAGATGACGTCTGATAGAGGAGAGTGGAAGAAGAAGATTTGTTGTGCCGACCCCACCTAAATGGGATAAGGTGAAGTAGAAGAAGAAGAAGGGCTAGATGCTAGCAACTTACAGATCAATCTTCATGTGCATCGTTTTGTTCCTAGTTATAACCCCGTGGCTGACGAACAAGGCGACGCAGCGCGGCTTGTTCTGCCGGTACCCGCTCGCCGTGATACCCTTCCAGTTGGCGCTTGTGGCGTTCTGTGTCACATTCGCCACGCCACTCGCGTGCGCGCTCTTCGAACAGAAGGCGGCCTTCCCTGTGACCAGCCTGGAAGAACCTATACAGGTATTTATGTTGTAGGTTGAAGAGTACATACATGTCCAGCCTCCCGGCTTTAAGGCGCAGCAAGGGAACACCGTGGAGGTTTTAGTCGGCAGGGGTCGCCACTCTGGCACCGAGTCCGACATACCCCGCCACCTCCCCCGAGGATTGACGGGCATGCGTAAATGCATTTCCTCCATGTCAAAAAAAAGGTATTTATGTCGTGTTTTTTTTCTACCGCGGTTCAGCTGCGCCGCTCTAATCTAATACAGTGAAACTTGGTTAAGTGGGACCTGGATAAGTGAGAAACCTCCATAACTGGAGCTCATGCTGAGGTCCCAACACTTTGGCACTGAATTACCTCTGTTAGTGGGACGAGGTAAACCTCTATATCTGACATTTGTTCTTTCGATTTATCATCATAGTTACCTCTATAACTGAGACAGCGAGTAAATTTTATATGCATAAACCTCTGTAACTGAGATAACATTGTTTGTTTACTCATTCTTATTCTACCCACAAATTCCACACGTAATTCCAAGTACGTAAGTACACATTTTGAGCTTCAATTACCTTCAGTTTTAGTTTCGCTTTACTTTATCATACAGATGTTTATTTGGAAAATGTCAAAACGAAAGCTACAATCGTTATCATTACGTGAAAAACTGAAGGAATGTAATGGAACCCTCTGTAAATGAGACAGATATTTATTTATACCTGTATATCTGAGACACTGGGTAAGTGGAATACCTCTATAAGTGAAACGACATTGCAGGTCCCTTGATGTCTCACTTAACCAGGTTTCACTGTATATAAAATTTCCATGTCACAGTGTTAGCTACCGTACTCCTCCGAAACGGCTTGACCGATTTTTACCAAATTTTATATGCGTATGCAGTAGGTCTGAGAATCGGCTACTATCTAATTTTCATACCTGCCCAAGTGATAAGGCAAAACAACTTTTGCCGGGTCAGCTAGTTATATATAGAACGAGTGACGTTTCAAGTCCTGTATTTTAACCAATAACATAACATTAAAACAAGGTTAACCTAATTGACTCAGGCGTTACTTTGCCCAACATGTCGTTTTCCTCACGATGTTTCCTTCACCGTAAAGCGAGTGCGAATCCACACATGATTTGAAAAACAAGTCATTGGTGTTGGGCCGGGATTCGAACCAGGGGCCGTCTGATTGAAAAGCGGACGTTTATACCACAGAGCCACACTCGCTTAAATATATCAAAAACTCGGTACAACATCGTCTAAACATTATTTTTTATTTCCCTTTTCAGGAAGTAATGAAGAAGAGGTACAATAAAGAAACCTACGTCTATTACAACAAGGGACTATAAATCAAAGAAGAGCTTTAAAACTATTAAGTCAAAGGCCAGAATTGTATTCTGCATTGAATTTGACTTTAAAATTGTTTTTTTGGATTGTAAGAGTAAAATTAGTGATTAGAATGCCCTGTAAAGAAGTGAAAAAGCAAACGTAACATTCCGTTAAAGGCTTGTGATTTTTTTTTAATATTTTTTTTTGTTATAATTTTGTCTTATTCAAAATATATTGAATTGTTTATTTGCTTATCTTGAATGAAAAGTAGCGTATGTTTAATTCAGAGAACTGCAATTATTAAGCCTATTTTTGTATACAAGATGCATTCCTATATATACTAATTTATACACATGAAGTATACAAGGTGTTTCTTAAAGGTGTGGTAATATTAAAGAGTCTTTACACATATTATTATATATGGAATAATATACCAAAATATTTAAATTTTTATCATACTTTTTTCCATACAAAAATCAAATATATTATTTTTAATTTATTTTAATGGCAGCCGTAACGAGTCATTACTGTTTATCAAACGTATGGGTCTGTCCAGAAATAACAAAAATATTTAAAAACTAAATACAGTACCTGGCGATAAATATTGCACATCGACTTTTGGAAAGAGACATTCGGCTAATTTCGTATTTGTGGAGCATTGTCTCTGTCACACACTACCTATGTGACAGCTCCTAATTATATACCGGACTGTTTATATTTTGTGCGACAGAGACATAACGATCTAAGACCTATCGTATTGTATGGATCTGAGTGTAGGTATGTGTGGAGTGACAAGAATGGACAAGGTAAGAAATGAGTATATTAGAGGAAGTTTGAAAGTGGTACCTATGCCAGAGAAAGTATCTTGGTATGGGCATGTCATGCGAAAACAGGAGAAGCATGTGACTAGGAGACCTATGAATATGATTGTACAAGGTAGTGGAAGTAGAGGACGACCTAAGATGTGGATGAATTATGTGAATATGAAAGAGAAAGGAGGGAATGTAGATAATAATATGACGAACAGTGAGTGTGGAAGAGTGTGGAAGCAAAAAACGGGCTGTGCCGACCCCACATAGTGGGAAAAGGTGAAGGCAAAGAAGAAGAGAGACAACGCTCTACGAAGACCATTGTCTCTCTTTTCAAACGTCGATGTGCAATATTTACTGCCGATAGTTGTACGTTTTCCTGTGCAGGTAATTTTAGTACGAAATTTATGATTTCTTGATTGATATCATTTTAAAACTGTATAACAATTATAATCGTAGAATTTTCTATAGATATTTTTTTCTAGTTATTTTTATGGTTATATAGCTTTTGTTTTTGTCTTTTTGGATCATGTTTATATAATTTATTAAGGGTTGTTTAAGTTTTTTTTTTTTTATCCATGATAGGTTAGCATTTGACTACAGTTAGCCTGATGTTAAGCTGCACTGCAGTCTACGGTGTGGCACGCTTACCTAGAAGATACCTATTAACTCTACTTTCGAAGGCCCCCGGATGATACCTCTCAGGAAACAGAGACTCAGGTAGTGAGTTCCAAAGCTTCGCAGTCCTAACAATAAAAGTCGACGCAAAGCGTTTTGTACGAAAGTTTGGAACTTCAACTCTGTATCGGTGTCTCTTCACTGTCTCTCTGCTCGTTCTGTAGTAGAACGAGCAGAGAGACAGTTGTTGTTTTAGTTGGAAATATTTTTATGTTGTTTAATGTACTTAGCAAACTTTAAAGCAATGCAGCTCAATTATGTTAGGTTGTGATTACATTATCCATGAATTTTATATATATTAATATTATATTATTGATTATTGAAATACAATTTTAAGAATCCGGTTTCTTCCAACATTTGATGAGACTTTTAAACCTCGAAATACCCAATCAATTCTAACGTAAGGCTATGCACATCTCAATCGGCTGGTACTCACCACATTTCTTTAGAAACGAATGTAGCCAATCTTACGTCAAAGTTACATTCTATGTTTTGCACTCGGAAATGTCTAAAATAACTAAACGTTCAAATAAAAATTTGCATGGCCTTCATTAACTAAACGAGCTAGTTCTAATGTTCAAAACTAGATGTCGTTTGGTAAGACATACAAATTGACAGATCTTTATTCTTAATATGTTAGAGTCTAAGTGGCATATTTTTCAGTTTTGCCAATTTAGCCTATCCACAAACCATGAGTTTTTTTCTGACGTATATTTTCTTCTGTTATCCATGATCTAATAAAAAATGTAAATTGTTTTCAAAAATGTTTAAGATATTATCTTTAAACAAGTTCATCCGGATATAATACTATCTGAATATTGTATTATAAAATATGTATATTATTTTAAAAACTTGTATACTTATATAACGAATAATTATTAATTATATAACGAATGCTTCTATCTATGTACGTGAATGCAGAGAAACAAATACATTCCAAGAATTTAAATAATTTACTTTTAATAGTTATGGGGTTTCATGCTTTATACTTTATTATATTGTGTAATTTTAAATAAATCGAATACAAAGTAACTTTTAGTTCCTACTGTTTTAGCTTCAGTCATTGTTTTTGCTCAAAATCTGCTTTTATTCAGTTTCGTTAAAATGAAAGTAATCTTATTAAATAGTTAATTAAATTAATCAAAGTCGAGCAGACAATAATGGGTGTAGAAATGTCTTTTTAAATTAATTAACATATAATTAATTAATGTTAATGTACTGTGAAACAATGTACAAAATAAAATATGTATAAATGTTTAATGTTTTTTCATTTATTTAGCGAAACTTGGAAATTTTGAGTCTTTCTTTTTTAATTTATCGTTATTTTGTGCTTCTCTCTATTGGCATTGAATCTTTTTTTTAAATTTGAACAGAAGTAAATTTAGTACAAGGGTATAGAATTAAATTAAAATTTATTTAGAATGTATATAAAAAGAGGGTGTATTTGTATTAAATTAGATCAACAGTTAGATCTACAGCTGTCTAAGCTAGGCTACAGCCTGTAATATAGACAGCTCTACTTCCCTTTAATTACTCTAGACTTGTTACTTGACTTAAAAATAAGATTATACGTGGTTTTCATTAAATAACATCATGAGAGAACAAAACATATTATTATTAACCAAGCCACAAAGTTGAAATTCTCCCTGAATTTTGTTTGCTACAAACCTCGCGGAACCCGAGACCTTTCCAAGGAAAGCAAAACCGTGGAAATCGGTTCGTGCGTTCTGGAGTTATAGCGTCAGGAAGAAAAATTATTTTATATTATAGATTAATTAATAGATTTTTTTAATTTAACCGCTGCAATGAATACCCTTTTTAATAAGGCAGAACAACGTTTGCCAGAGCAGATAGTATACGATAGATTATTGTAATAATCATAGAATACTTATTTATTCTATTAAAACTTGAGTCTATAAAAAAAACATTGAAAATTCGCTTTTTCTTGCTCACACACATTTGGTTGAGCAAGTGAGAGGACATAAACTTTCAAAGGTTTTCTTTATTGACTCAAGCTAATAGTTTCGTTTACTTCGTATTTGACGATCTCGTTGGCGTAATGGTTACCATGCCGGACTGCCAACCAGAGGATCCCGGGTTCGATTTCCAGCACTGCCAACATCTTTGTGATGAACTAAATTTGTTGGCTGTCGGTCTGGATGTTAATAATGAATCGATATAAAGCATTCATGTATGTATATGTAGTACTTCAGTTGTGTTAGCAACTATGATGCAAACTAGAAACGGTTTATTATGGGGCTAACCAACCTTGTGTGAAATGTGTCTTAAAATAAAAAAAAATACTACACCTGTCACCAGTATTCATGTCCCTCTTCAAAAAAATAACAGGTTTTTTTTCAGTCAATGTATTAAAAATATTTAGATTACATGTCCTTAAAGATTAATACATCTAATAGCTGAGATGATTAGGTACTAATGATGTATAGGTACTAATATATCATTTACATAATTGCATTAATAATCTTCATTTGTATACCAATATTTAACATCTAGATAAAAGATTAATATATTTACAAAATGCACCATACATGTACATAATTGTATTTCATAAATTTCCAAATAATTGTAATATACACACAAAACACATATCGTCCGAGAACTTCTGACACCTCCTAACTAACATTTGAGAATTTGAAAACTTAAAACTCCTAACTTCCGTCCAATAAAGAAAAGCTCAAAATAATAGCTATTTTGCAACATTAGTAGTAAAAGTATTTAAAAAATGACCAAGTGTTTAATTTTTTCAATAGTCTTCACGGTGGCTAATAATAATAATAATTCAGTTTATTGTTTATTTATTGTTTAGTTAGTTTATTGTTCCTCATGTAAAATGTGCGTATAATCAGATAAGAGATCTCAGAAGTTCACAGACGATATCTGTTTGTATCATACTCCTTTTTAATTAAGAGTATATACATATATACATACAGGACGATAATAACTATAGCCTGATGAATTGAAAGTATCAGACGGAACCGGTGTCTAATCAAGGTATTATATAATTGGCCAACTGCAAGTTGGACTCGTGCATGAAGGGTTCCGTACCACATTTGTATGGGAGCCCCCCTCAAATATGTATTTTATTTAAATTTTATTATTTGACTAGCTGACCCGGCAAACGTTGTTTTGCCTCACTTAGGTGTATGAAAAATATAGAGTAGCTTATATGACACGTTCATAGATGTACCATAGCAGCGCCATCTATTGATTACTTACTCAACCCAGTCGAAAGGTATCGACATCTGTTGGAGTCATTTGGTGTTAACAGATAATTGTGACTGTCAAATAATAACAGACAATAATTAGCAATAAATTAAAATTGCGACTATAATTTGAGAATAGGATAGTTTAAATATCCTATTTCTCAAGTTGGATTGAACTGCACATGGTGTGCGAATTTTATTATAATCGGTTAAGTGGTTTAGGAGTCTATTGAGGACAAACATTGTGATACGAGATTTATTTATATTATTAAGATTTAAAAAATAATATTTAAGGGCTCCCACACAACAATGGTACGGCACTTAATATGCGAGCCCAACGCGCACTTGACCAATTATTACCTTCTAGGTACGGAACCCTAATAACCTATTCTTTCATACCTTCAATTGTCCGGATTTTAGATTATCCGAATCTACTACTACTACTACTACTGTATTGAAGAAGCTCCACATCTGGCAATATAGTACAATATACAGGCAATATACTGTTACGTGACTATAGTTCTTCTTCTTCTTCTTTTTCTTAACCTTATCCCACCCAGGTGGGGTCGGCACAGCAAATCTTCTTCTTCCACTCTCCTCTATCAGACGTCATCTCCACACTCAATCCTTTCTCTCTCATGTCTTCATTCACACACTCCATCCATGTCTTTTTCGGGCGGCCTCTTGCTCTTCTTCCTTGCACTACCATTTCCATACATCTTCTAGTGACATGCATCTCCTCTCTACGCATCACATGTCCATACCATGCTAACCTTCCACTCTTTATTTTCTCCCTCACTGGCGCTACTTTCACACTTCCTCTAATGTTACGTGACTATAGTTGTTGTGCAGAATAAGTGATATACGTTATATATTCTCCCTGAGGGTCTCCTATCAGCAGCTTGTGTTGCGGCACGGGGACCACCGTGGCGCTCGCCGCACTACTAGACGCTGGCTCCTCTGGAACCTGTGGAACCTCCACATCTGGAAAGTTCATTAAGTTTAAGTCTTCTTCTTCTTCGTACTATTCAAATTCAAATTGTTTATTACAGCAAATAGTTACAAATAACTACAAAATATATTAAAGAAAACAAATATTATAAAAATGAACAAGAATAATGATTTGATATGGCGACCAGCACTTACACTGAGAACTAGTCTCGTGCCGTAAGTGCTGTTTTCTTCGGGGTATAATAGCCGGCAAACAACTTGAGCAAAAGTCGACGTAGAGGGGGTAAGTTCGCGCATGTACACTTCCGGACATATTTTATTGGTCATTGTTGAAATATAAAAAATATATATAAATAAATATTGTGAAACATTCTTCATAAAAAAAATGTATATACAAAAAATATTTATTTTACACAATAAAATTAATATTACACATTCTACATTGAAAAAATTACAACTCTCAGATCTTTTTTTGCCTGGTGTCCTAAATACGGTAAGCAACTCCGAGTCTTTGCTTTCTTTTATGATTTTTTTACGGTACTAACAGACGTTTTAGTTGCTTCCGCGGTCTTTTTTATAGTTTTCGTTTGTTTGGTATATTCCTGTTTAAGGAAGCAATACACATCATACATCATTTTACTAGCTTGTCTCTTCAGAACTGTGTTATGTTTTGGCGGCATAGTCGGAAATGTTTTAAGTAGGTATAAATACAATATAATAAAAAACAAAGTAACAATAATATAAATGAATATAAAACTTTAACAACAAAACTTCTAAACTCTAAATAGACTATTAAAACTGCACGCAGGTGTAGTCGATGCTAGTACAGATGCTAGCGGGACGAACGCGCGGCGCGGGGGACAAACTGATCGGCCAATCGCGGGGCCTCGTGCCGACAGAATGCCCCCGCGCACCTCTCCTACCACCAATGATACCTTAAAATCGTCTACTGCGCACTCAAGGTCTTTGCTCAAGATGTTTGCCGGCCACTGTACCTTCATATAATATATTTTCGTAAACTACTTCCATTTAACATTATGTAATTTCAGTAATAAAAATAGGACTTAGAATAGTTTAGTCATAATAATAATAGGATTTAACATAAAATAATAAAAAAGTACTAAAGAAAATTTATATTAATGTTAGTGTGTGTGTGTGTGTGTGTGTGTGTGCGTGCGCGTGTGTGTGTGTGCGTGCGTGTGTGTGTGTGTGTGTGCGTGCGTGTGTGTGCGTGTGTGTGTGTGCGTGTGTGTGTGTGTGTGTGTGTGTGTGTGTGTGTGTGTGTGTGTGCGTGTGTGTGTGTGGGGGTATGTGAATGTAACAGTCTAAGTTATAGTTTGCGCAGTGAGGCTGGAGACTATGCGTGCCAACTAAGAATAGGACAGTCAAACCGCCATATTGCTCAAAAGTAATACGCGCTAACTTCATTACCAAACAGTATGGTAAATGCAACAAAAAAAATGTAAACATATTCAGTTCATTTTATTCATTATATTCAGTTTATATGTTTAATGTACGCTGTTTTGCTATTTCGTTACACATTTTAACGTAAATTAATTATAAATGAGTAGGATTTGAAAAAAAAGCATATTTATAAAAACAATTTTTTTTCATTGTTGGCACTTCATTTTGTACCAAATAAAAAGAGTTAATTATACTGCTTACATCACATAAATCGAAACTATCCAAAACCAATGTCTCGTCACGTGTTTTTTTTTGTGTTGTTAATTTGCCTTGGGTACTTCTTACCTATAGAATTAATTAATCCAAAATTATCCAGTAATGACAGTTATCGTGTTGAAGTTGAAGCAAGCGCGATCCTATTCTTAGTTGGCACGCATAGTATATGAAGCTTTGGAACTCTCTTCCTGAGTCTCTTTTTCCCGAGAAGTACAATTTAAGGGTCTTCAAATCTAGAGTAAATAGGTTCCTTCTAGGCAAGCGTGTTACATCTTAGACCACAGTCGAGCTTAACATCAGGCAAGCTGCGGTCAAACGTAAGCTTATTCATCATAACTTCGCAGCCTAATACATAAATACTTAAACTATTCTAATGTAACTATCCCAATGGACTGTATTTAAATTAGGCTGAACTTTGTGCAGAGTTTTTAAATAATATAATAAAAAAAAATATTTAAGGGGGCTCCCATACAACAATGGTACGGAACCCTTCATGCGCGAGTCCAACTCGCACTTGGCAAATTTTTAATATATTTTGTAATATACTAAATTTATTATGAAATTAATTTTATTCAATTATCACGTCGGTGAAGGTCGATATAGGCTCGAATCATCTACAGATCGTAATAACAATATGTTGACATTGGTCAATCACATTTAACCCTTATTATTTTTAATCTATGACGAAGCCCCTTTACAGCTGACATTTTTGATTTTTAAACAATTTTTCCTTGATATAATTTTATTTTATTGTTGTTGTTTTATTAATTCGTTTTGCATTGTACATTGTAATTGAAGTCCATACTGTATCTGGTTATTAATATTTAGTGTATTTGTAATAGGGTACGTTATGATGAATAAAAATATTCTATTCTATCGCTTACTACCAGGTGAATTGCGATCAAGCGCAAGCTCATTAAAAGTAAAAAAAAAAAGTTGTTAAATGTACCTGTAGTATTAATCTTAGTCCTGCGCCGCTTCCTGCTATTCTTCTCCCACGGCTTGTACGGTATCTTCATGTGCACGGTCTGTATGTGGAGCTTCACCGCCGTGCTCTGCGTGAAGCGGCGGCTGCAGTGCTGGCACTGGTAGCGCTTCTCTCCCGTGTGCACCTGCGAGTACCACGGGATTGTACCACTCGTTACTATTATGAAACTAGCTGCGCTCGTTTCATAAACTCACACTCGTGTTTTAATACGTGTGCATTGCATTAGATTTGATGGTGGTACAACACTATTTGCCACTGCCCGAGATGTCTTTTTTTGTTCTATAGTCTAGTCAACAAGTGCCTTTTTGGTCAACTTTTTTCAGCAGTCTCCAAAAATTATGATTGAGGTGTCATTCGATTCGGAATGGCATCTAGATAGTTTTCGAAAAACAATGAAGTTCCGCTGTTGACTAGACTACTACCCTCGACTCTGGATGAGAGCGGAAAAAGACAACTGACACACAAGTGCCAGCGAGTGGATCGACGACAAGCGCCTCCGTAGGTCGCATCTTCTTCAAAATCACTAAAAGGACGTTCCTTTAGCTCCGTGAGCTCTGCAAATAGCTGCCGTGCACTATTTGCTAACCAGTACGTGTGTGCGTGTGTGTGTGTGTCGACATCTGATAAGATCCCACCTTTCCCAGGAGAACTCTCACCCGACCAGCACTGTCATGGAACGGCATTAGAAGCATTGAAGGTAAGTGGTAGATATATTGGCCTCCTCTTATCTATGTTCTTGTTTGGATCGGTGCATCACCACTGCATTGTAATTTTTTTATACAGTCCACTAAGCTCCCATTATCTGAATGTTCATATTAAATCGAACAATACGCTTCATTATATGACAGTTGCATACACTACTAATCTAACACTTAAAGACGATTATCGCATGAATAGAGTGTAAGATGTAACTCACAACAAGATGGCGGTCCCTGTTGCTCGTCATGCTGAACCGGCGATCACAGAAGGGGCACTCGTAGGGCTTCTCTCGCGTGTGCCTGCGCATGTGTACCAGCAGGTTGGCGTGATGCTGCAAACATTACAGGTCATAGATAACAGGCAAATTGATCACTAGGCTCACATACTAAGCAGTCAATATTATATACATCTTAATATATATAAATCTCGTGTCACAATGTTTGTCATCAAAGGACTCCTAAACCACTTAACCGATTATAATAAAATTCGCACACCATGTGCAGTTCGATCCAACTTGAGAGATAAGATAGTTTAAATCTCAAATTATAGTCGCAATTTTAATTTATTGCTAATTATTGTCTGTTATTATTTGACAGTCACAATTATCTGTTAACTCCAAATGATTCTAACAGATGTCGATAACTTTCGACTGGGTTGAGTAAGTAATCAATAGATGGCGCTGCTATGGTAAATCTACGAACGTGTCATATAAGCTACACTATCTATTTTTCATACCTCTAAGTGAGCTAGTCTATAAGAATCTTTGTCCTGACTCATTCATCTATAGGCAACGCAGAGCCCAAACGGCTGGTCTTAGAGGTATGAAATTTGGAGCGTGTATTTGTTTTAGTACGTAGACGCGTACTAAGAACGGATTTTTGGAAATTCCTTATTTCTTGGATAGTAACAAAAACGAAACAAAAACAACATGACATGTAGTTTCTAGTATTTGAAAACGAGTACTAACTAGTCTCCTCCCTCTACAGTAAGCTAAAATGCAGATAGACGGGACATATGATTAGAGAAATTGGACTTGTGAAATTGGAGAGGTCCGTTTACGTGTTGGGGCCCGCGATCTACAACCGCGTACCCGCGACTGTCCGGGATGCACCTTCCACCGCCGGCTTTAAGACTAGACTCAGGGTTTGGCTATTAGATAAAATTTTGTACAATATAAATGATTATCTAAATTTGAAAATTGACATTTGATTCATATCATATACTTTTGTATTGATATTATATTAGATACTAGAATTAGTAGTGAAAATTGACATAATGATTAATATCATATTGTAGTGATATTATAGTACTAGAATATAATTGAAAATTGACATGGATACATATTATCATATACTTTTGTAATGATATCATATTATTTGACTTGTAATTTTGGTGTTATCAATAAATGATTTGTATTTGTATTTGTAGAGAAAGTCAAGAAAAGTGAACAAGAATAATAACCGAATGGTACCCTAGAGATGGCGTAAGAAGTAGAGGAAGGCAACGTAAACGTTGGGAACACGACATAATGAGGATAGCAGGAACTACATGGACGAGAGTAGCTAGAGAGAGGAGAATGGAAGTGTTTGGAGGAGGCCTTTGTCGCAAGACAAGCTGGAAATATTAGCATGTAAATAGTTAGTTTTTAAGTTAATAGTGTATAATCAGCAATAAAGGCTTATTTTATTTTTACACGCTTTATGTTAGCTTCACCTGTATGTTTGTATGTATGTTTGTTTGTAACCGACTTCTTTGGGCGCGATTTTGACCCACTCTAAACGGCCAGATTTCGTTGTAACTTTGTAGATTTATTGAGGACCGATGACAATACACTAATTTGATAAAATTATTACATTTTTTACACGCTTTATATTAGCTTCACCTGTATGTTTGTATGTTTGTTTGTAACCGACTTCTTTGGGTGCGATTTTGACCCACTTTAAACAGCCAGATTTCGTTGAAACTTTGTAGATTTATTTGTATTTTTGTTTGTATGTTTGTTTGTAACTGACTTCTTTGGGCGCGATTTTGACCCACTTAAAACGGCCAAATAAGCGTGTTTTTTAGTTTTTATAAACTACTATTATTTATTTATTTACTAACTAGTAGTGTATAGAGACGTACCCTAGTGGTGTGACCGCATATATCGCACATATATCTCTGCAGGAACTTGGCGCCGGGGTGCTCGGCGTCGTAATGTCGCCTCGCTAGCACATCACTAGCCAGGTATAAGCCGCACTGGAATAAAAAAAAACTTATATATCAAATTTCCATGTCACAATGTTAGTTACCGTACTCCTCCGAAACGACTTGACCGATTTTTACCAAATTTTATATGCGCATTCAGTAGGTTTGAGAATCGGCAACTATCAAAAACACTTTGCTTTGGCGCGGTCAAGGTGACACACGTGTTGTCGTGATTGCGCTTTGGTTTTTTACAATCTTTACGTGTTTTCTCCTATTCTGAGCTTATTTTGTGTGTTTTGTGTTACTAACCCTGGTCTGGTAAGTGTTTTTTGTTAAATTCAGGGGAAATGGACACCATTTCCCCTGACCCTAATGTGCCGCCGGACATCCCTCCGGTGGCTACAAATCCAACGACATTATCTGGTCGCAATAAGCGCGCACATCCGGAGGAAGGTCGCGACGGTCGTCGTGGAAAACTCCACGCTAATGAGGAGGCAGTGCAGCCTTCAGTACAAACTGTGTACACTCACCCGGTCATGACAGTCTTGGGCATACGTGACTATGAAAAGTCGGACACAGGCCCCTTCTTAGTACACGTAACAAGGGAAGAGCCTGACCCAACGGTAGGCATAACGTTTCGCCCCATTAAATTCGGTCAATTTTTACACAAAAACAAAATCCAAAATATATGCAGAGATGGAATAAAAAAGGTAGGTAGAAACAAGATGTCGGTCCAGTTTAAGAATTTTGAGGCTGCAAATAGCTTTGTTAAATCTCCGGTTCTCATTGCTCATAAGTATGAGGCTTCAATCCCAACATACAATGTTACAAGAATGGGAGTTGTTCGCGGTGTCCCCGTGGACCTCTCTATGGAGGAATTTGCAAAATCTGTGGAAGTTCCTAATAGCTGTTCCTATGTAATCAAAGCAAGAAGATTGAACAGAAAAGTCAAAAAAGAGAATGAGATTACATGGGAACCGACACAAACTGTAGTCCTGACATTCAGAGGTCAGAAACTTCCTGATTACATATACTCCTTTTATTCTTCCATGAAGGTAGAAATCTATGAGTTCCCCACCATACAATGCATGGCATGTTGTAAATTTGGTCACATAAAATCCCTTTGCAGGTCACTCCCTAAATGTTTCAAATGTGCTCAGGCTCATTTGGGGGAACAGTGTAGTGTTCTAGAGGTAGAGGCGAAATGTCTGCTCTGTTCTGGTCCCCACTTCGCCAATGATAAGTCATGCCCAGAACATGCCCGACAAAAATCAATAAAATCTGCTATGGCTCGTGAAGGCATGTCATACCAAGAGGCAAACTTATTATATAAACCTGCCAGGCAATACAGCGAGGCAGTTAGATCTATTCCTGTCTCTACATCATCCAATCCCTGCCCAATCCCTTCAACATCACAAGCAAACCCTGTATCTGTCTCATACAGGAAAACAATAATACGTAACCCCTCTCCTAAAACACCTCCAGGTAAGTCTTACGATAAGGCTGCCCATAATGCCATTATACATATAGACCGTCCCTCACTTCCTAATGGCCATGCATTCCCTCCTTCACCTTCTGGGAACCCCCAAGGTGATCTAATCACTCAACTCCTAACCTTAATCATTAACATGATTTCCCAAAATCCTAACCAGTTACCGAACCACGCTGCCCAAATGATCTGTCAACTCAACTCCTTGTTATCCCAAAATGGACCATCTACCAGTTCTCCAATGGAACTGCAGGAGTCTTCGCCAGAAGATTCCTGATCTATCTCACCTTATCCACTCAAGTAGCTCTGTCCTGGTGGCTGTCATGGAGACATGGTTTATCCCTGGAGCTCGTTATAGAGTTCCAGGATTCTCCTGCCTCCGGGATGACCGCCAGGATGGTGCTGCTGGCTGTGCTATATTTATAAAACGTAACCTGACCTTTTCACAGGTTACTCTTCCTACGATCAGCCCAGAAATTAATGCTGTGGCTGTTCGCTCTTCTAATATTTCCTTTATATGTATATATATTCCCCACCCTCAACCTTATCATATTCCTGATTTAAGCCTTATAATTTCTTCTGTTCCCCCTCCGGTGATTGTTATGGGAGACTTTAATGCCCACCACACCCTTTGGGGATCACATGACAGCAACTCATTTGGCTATCTCCTACTAGATCTGATCAATGACCTAAACCTATGCCTAGTAAATGACGGCTCTCCTACCCGCCGTCCATACCCCAGTCAGAATCCAAATTCAGCTGTTGACCTCACCTTATGTTCTCCTTCCCTCCTTCCATCTCTCTTCTGGAAAGTTCTCCCCCTCACCCATGGCAGCGACCACTTCCCTATTCAGATAAATTTATCCCTTCAGGTTGCCCTTCCTCCCCCTCCTACCCCACTCTTAAAATACAGGGTTGCAGCGGCTGACTGGGAATTATACTCTTCCTCCCTAAACCATAATCTCTCTTGTCTTCCCCCCATTAATAATAACAACCAGATAGATATCTATTCCAAATTCATCCATTCAATCCAATCTGCAGCTGATATTAGCATTCCCATTAAAGGATCCAGCCAGAAATCTTCCTCTCCACCTTGGTGGGACTTAGAATGCTCTAAAACAGTTAAAGAGCGTAATGAAGCTGAAAGAGCATACAACAGATCAATGACAGAAGAAAATTTTATCCTCTTTCAAAAAGCCTCTGCCAAGTACAAAAGAGTTTTGCGGACTAAAAAGAAAGCAGGATGGACACGATTTTGTGAAGGTTTATCCCCAACAACACCCTCGGCTATAGTCTGGAAACAAATTCGAAGATTCAGAGGTTCCTTTTCCTGTTCTAATGTATCCACCAATGACCCTGCCACTTGGTTAGAGGCATTTAGTGACAAACTAGCTCCCCCATATGTTCCTCAGATTCCTCCTCTCCTAAATATAAACCCATGTCCCTCATCAGTCCATTTTGATTCCCCTTTCTCCCTAGATGAATTTCAAATAGCCCTTTCTGGTTTGAGTGACTCTACTCCTGGGGTAGATGGCATCCCTTATTCTTTTATCACTCGGGCTGGCCAGAATGCAAAACTCTGCCTTCTTAAACTAATTAATCGATTCTTCGATGCTGGTGAAGTCCCTGAATCCTGGAAAACGCAAATAGTCCTACCCATTCTCAAACCAGGTAAACCCCCAAATGACCCAAATTCATTCCGTCCGATAGCCCTTTCCTGTGTTGCATGCAAAATTACAGAAATCCTCATTAAAAATAGACTGGAATGGTTTGTAGAAAACAATAATATTCTTTCAAAAACTCAATTTGGCTTTCGGAAAAATTCAAGCACATTAGACCCCTTAACCATCATTACCACAGACATTCAAGTGTCTCTTCGTAAAAAGGAATATCTTTTGGCTGTATTCCTTGACATTGCCTCAGCATATGATAATGTCCTGCTTCCTGTACTTAGAACTAAACTGTTACAGCTAAGTATATCTCCGAAGATGGTCCGCTTCATATGCTCCCTCCTAATGGAAAGATTGGTCAATATCAGAACCCTGGATTCATCTACCCTGTCTACTTCCAGAACTTTGTGGAAAGGCCTTCCTCAAGGATCAGTCCTTAGTCCCCTACTGTACAGCTTATATACAGCCGATATAGACTGTGCAGTCTCCCCCTATTGTGATATATTACAATATGCAGACGACCTGACCCTATATTGTTCCTCTAAAAATATTGCCCAAATTGAAGACAACATAAATAACGCCCTTGTTTACCTTAACATATGGTTGCTAGACCACGGATTAAGTATATCTGCCTCTAAAAGTTGCTCAGTGCTCTTCACAAAGAAAAGGATAATCCCCTCAGTTTCCATATGTTATGACCATGAACTTATCCCCCAACAAAATTCCTACAAATATTTGGGAGTCTGGCTAGACTGCAAATTCTCCGGTGTTGACCACTTTAATTATATTGCCAATAAATGTGAGAAAAATATCAACATCCTTCGTTCTCTTTCAGGCGTGTGGTGGGGATCTCATCCTTTCTCCCAAAAACTACTCTATAATTCAATAGTTAGAAGTCACTTGGACTACGGCTCTTTTCTATTCTCCTCCGGATCAAAGTCAGCCCTTGAAAAACTTGCCAAAATTCAATCTAAATGTATTCGAATAATCCTAGGCGCAATGAAAAGCTCTCCCATTAACGCCATGCAAGTAGAATGTGGAGAGCCTCCTCTCCATCTACGCAGGCAATATTTATCTGACCGATTTTTTATAAGAATTATTCAAAATTCAAATCACCCTCTTTTCTACACTCTTGAAAAACTTCATAACCTTGTATATCTGGAAAACCAAAGACCTATAGACAGCAAAATTCCTTCCATTGTTAATAGCTTCACCAAATACTGGTACCACCTTCACCCAGCTGTAGTCCAATTCCCCGGTAACCCTCTATATCTTACGAACTATAATGCCCTAATATTTCAACCTTCAATCATCCTAGATTTTGGAATTGACAAACAAACTGTAGAACCTGCTTCTATATTTGCCCACCTCATTGAATCCTCTTGGCAAGATTGGCTGACACTATTCACTGATGCGTCAAAATACAGCGAGAGCAGTGATATTGGAGTTGCTGTTTGGATCCCGAAATACAAAATAATCTTAAGTCAAAAATGCCCATCAGTTACTTCTGTATTCACAGGAGAAGCCACAGCTATTCTTGAGGCCATCTCATATGTAATGTCCCACAAAATTAATAAAGCTCTCATATTTTCTGATTCTCTAAGTTGTCTTCAAGCTCTAAAATCAAACCCTTTCCGTTCTAAATTGAAACTTCCCACTCTCCTCCATATCAAACAAAAACTATATGAATGTCACTCTCAGGGCCTCCGTGTCACCCTTGCCTGGATCCCAGGCCATGTAGGTATTCCTGGCAATGAAAATGCTGACACATGGGCTAAGCAAGCTACATCTACAGGAAATAAAGATCACTACCATGTCTACAGTCAGGACCTTGCCAATCTCTGCCAATCTCAACTATTCCATACTTGGCAAAGTATCTGGCAGGAGTCTCCATCATCAAAGGGTAAATTCTACAAACAAATCCAGCCTTTCATCCCCAAGAGACCGTGGTTTGCTAAATTTAAAAATATAAGCAAACAATGCTCCTCCACTATATGCCGCCTCCGTCTGGGTCATGCTTGTACACCTGTGTTCCTTGCCAAAATTAAGGTTCGTGACCATTCGCTATGTGAGTGCGGAATAGACATAGGCTCTACCGAACATATTTTCTTTAACTGCTCGAAGCTGCGCTGCTCCTTATATGATAAACTTCCAAAAGATATCCCTCGCCCTTGCAACTTCACTTGTCTTCTTCCCCTTGTATCCTCCCCATTTGTATATATCTTGTGTAAATTTCTTGTCGCTAACAAAATTAAGCTTTAATATACATTTACCTACTAACTGCTTGTTGTTTTTACTAACCCTTGTGCCGTCTTGTATTTGTCCCTTGTGTTGTTTCAGGTATTGGATTAACCCTAAAATAAGCTCAGTCAATCATACCACCACTGAACATTTACTTGATGCCTAGTTTGCTCCATTCACCGGCCAATCCAATCTGCGTTTGACTCTCTTGTAACGTGACATTGGCGAAATTACGGTCATACCGTAGAGGCCATAGACAAAGATAGAATAGAACTATCAAAAACTATATGAAAGTGAATTGTTTCAAGAAAATACGAATAGATGGCGCTACTTGTGTTGAATAATATTCATAGTACCATTTTTAACAAAAGGATGAGTGTCTATTATATTTATTAGTCTATGTTAATTTGCACTAACTAAAAATATTTAAGTGACAAGCTCTTTTTCTGCCTCATCCTTTTTGTAACGACATGAATGTGTATTAATTTAGACTACAAAAATTTTAACCACAATCTTAACCTACAAAACCTTATTCGTTATTTCAGTACATATAAACATTTAGTACCTAGTTAAAAAAAATATATACCTAAAACCTAAAAAAAAAATACCCAGCCAAGCTCTATCTCTTGCTAGTTATTTTTTTTAATATGTCATTTTCTTAAAATGATTCCTAGCTAGATCGCTTTATCGCCCCCGAAACCCCCTATAAGTACTAAATTTCATGAAAATCGTTGGAGTCGATTCCGAGATATCAATTATATATATACAAGAATTGCTCATTTAGAGATATAAGATAAGATAATACAGTGAAACTTGGTTAAGTGGGACCTGTATAAGTGAGAAACCTCCATAACTGGAACTCATGCTGAGGTCCCAACACTTTGACACTGAATTACCTCTGTTAGTGAGACGAGGTAAACCTCTATATCTGGGATTTGTTCTTTCGATTTATCATCATAGTTACCTCTATAACTGAGACAGCGAGTAAATTTTATATGCATAAACCTGTAACTGAGATAACATTGTTTGTTTACTCATTCTTATTCTACCCACAAATTCCACACATAATTCCAAGTACGTCTATTAATGGAACCCTCTGTAAATGAGACAGATATTTATACCTGTATATCTGAGACACTGGGTAAGTGGAATACCTCCATAAGTGAAACGACATTGCAGGTCCCTTGATGTCTCACTTAACCAGGTTTCACTGTAACTTATTTGTTAAATGAAGAGATAATAGTTACCTCTTCACAGCTGGTACCGGTGATGATTCCAGTGTTAAGCACGGTGGAGCCTGGCAGACCCTCAGCCGCAGCCTTCCTCCCCCTCGCCCCGAGACTAGGATCCCTCACAGTGGGGGTGGCAGAGCAAGGCTTTTCTGGATTGGAGGAGGGGCCGCATTCAGCACGAGATATCCGGCGGAAGTTGCTGATCATCGAACGACTGGAAACATTATGAGTTCATGATGACCTCGATGGCGTAATGGTCACCATGCCGGACTGCCAACCAGAGAATCCCGGGAACGATTCCCGGCACGGCCAAAATATTTGTGATGAACTAAATTTGTTAAAGCGAGTGGGGCTCGGTGGTAATAACCATAAGATAATTGGCCAAGAGCGACTCGCGCATGATAAGTCCCGTACCATTATTTTAAAAAAATGCCAAAAACACGTTTTCTGTATGGGAATAATTAAACATATATTTTTTTATAATTTATTTTAAAATATAATTTACAATGTAATATTCTCCGTAAATTTGAAGCGTCTATTTTTTACCCTTTGTAATATAGAACAAAAAACACGTTAATTGTATGGTTGTACCCTTAATACTTTTTGCGTTATTTTTTTTAAAATCGTATTAATCCTTAGCTTAATTAACCGTAGCTACGAGTAGCCTCATTGAATGGACTGCACTAGTACTAAGTAGTTTTCAATAGAGGTAAATCATTTATCTTCTTCTTAGTCGTAACTTTACTTAATATCTTAGTCGTAATAACGTCTGATTATCAATCAGATGGCCCCTGGTTCGATCCCGGCCCTACACCAATGACTTGTCTTTCAAGTCATGTGTGGATTCGCACACGCTTTACGGTGAATGCCACCTTATACGACATGACAATTTCATTAAAAATATCGTGGAAGGAAAGATAGAAGCCAGGAGAGCAAGAGGAAGACCTAGAAGATCATATTTAGACCAAATTAAGGAGAAGGTGAAAGTTATGTCGTATAGGGAGGTCAAGGATTTGGTCGAAGATAGAAACTACGTGGAAAATCTCCACAGACAAGAGCCCAGTTCTTAAATATTGAATGAATGAAACTTAAGATATAAAATAAATAAATAAATAAATATTAGGACACATTCACACACGGCTGGTTAGCCCCATACTGAACCATTTCTAGCTCATATTATGGTTGCTAACACAACTGATATACTACATATACATACATACATATCATATAAATACATATTTAACACCCAGACCCACAGCCAACAAATTTAGTTAAGCACAAAGATGTTGACCGGGCCGGGAATCGAACCCGGAACCTTCTGATTAGCAGACCGGCATGGTAACCTTTACGCTAACGAGGTCGTCAATATGTAATACTTACGAAGATATATTAGTCGTTACGTGTAGCTTGGAGCTGCCCAGGTGTATATAGTAAGCAGGCTCCGACGCGAACTCCATGCGACAATCCTTACAGTACAGAGCACTCGACGTGTCCGGCTTCAGGGCTAGCGCTTCTATCATGTCCCTTTCCTGCGGACACCACAATCACATCATTATAATTTAATTTAATCATATTACAAATGAACAAATGCAAATTTATTTATTACCAAAGGGTTTAACTGAACATAATACTACTTATTTTATGTGAAGTTAAGCTAACGTTATCTTAATATATATAAATCTCGTGTCACAATGTTTGTCCTCAATGGACTCCTAAACCACTTAACCGATTATAATAAAATTCGCACACCATGTGCAGTTCGATCCAACTTGAGAGATAGGATAGTTTAAATCTCAAATTATAGTCGCAATTTTAATTTATTGCTAATTATTGTCTATTATTATTTGACAGTCACAATTATCTGTTAACTTCAAATGATTCTAACAGTTGTCGATACCTTTCGACTGGGTTGAGTAAGTAATCAATAGATGGCGCTGCTATGGTAAATCTATGAACGTGTCATATAAGCTACACTATTTATTTTCATACCCCTAAGTGAGGCAAAACAACGTTTGCCGGATCAGCTAGTATTAAAATATACCTAAGTGACTAAACATGCAAGCCCTGAATGATTATGGCAGGTTGTGCCAGTGTTACAAGTAAAATAGTATTACATATGAAATAGAAGTGACAATAATGAAGGTTCAATAAGTATGCTAGTGAGCCCTACACTAGGTTCGAGACCTGTATCGTAGACGCTCACGACAGACATCGTTACCTGTAGATATGAATTGAGATGCGGATAACAAGAATAATAAGCTATACGGCTACAATTTAAAAACATAATAAAACAACAAAGCAGAAAAATATAATAAAGTGATTTTGGCCCAAAAAATTACGTGTTTAGTGCTTTGTATAAATGAATAAATATGAAGTACAGTCTTATATAAAAAATGTACTAGAAAGTGATATCTCTAAAAACGGCAAGAAAATTTACACCACAAGTAACAGTGTGTAACTTAACTTTCCGGTTCAAGCCGGGGTGCTTGAACCTGGTATATATTTGGCGAGTGTACACAGTGTATAAAGGAAGCTACCTGCTTGGTGTGCACATTGACTACGTGGCAGTTGAGTCCGCTGGAGCTGACGAAGTGTATAAAGGAAGCTACCTGCTTGGTGTGCACATTGACTACGTGGCAGTTGAGTCCGCTGGATCTGACGAAGTGTATAAAGGAAGCTACCTGCTTGGTGTGCACATTGACTACGTGGCAGTTGAGTCCGCTGGATCTGACGAAGTGTATAAAGGAAGCTACCTGCTTGGTGTGCACATTGACTACGTGGCAGTTGAGTCCGCTGGAGCTGACGAAGTGTATAAAGGAAGCTACCTGCTTGGTGTGCACATTGACTACGTGGCAGTTGAGTCCGCTGGAGCTGACGTAGTGTATAAAGGAAGCTACCTGCTTGGTGTGCACATTGACTACGTGGCAGTTGAGTCCGCTGGAGCTGACGTAGTGTATAAAGGAAGCTACCTGCTTGGTGTGCACATTGACTATGTGGCAGTTGAGTCCGCTGGAGCTGACGAAGTGTATAAAGGAAGCTACCTGCTTGGTGTGCACATTGACTACGTGGCAGTTGAGTCCGCTGGAGCTGACGAAGTGTATAATAAATAAATAAATAAATAATAAAATATTTATTTACCACTGAAAAAACTTAATCATAAGTGTTGCATATTATACATGTTTGCTTATGAGTCTATATTTTAATAACTTTAGTACAATGTATAAAAACTAAGGGGACTCTGTAAAACATACGCAACTCTTGCAAAAAGAAATGTCACTCTTTTTTATATTTCTAATACTAGGTATACAGACCCTGCACTAAGTAAACTACTTGTATTGGAGGGTCTGTGTTCCCTCAATGGCACCAAGTGTATGCGTGAGTGTGTGAGAGTGCGTGCGTGTATGTGTGTGTGTGTGTGAGTGTGTGTGTGTGTGTGTGTGTGAGTGTGTGTGTGTGTGTGTGTGTGTTTGTGGTGTATGTGTGTTCGTGTGTGGTGTATATGTGCGTGTGGTGTGAGTATGTGTGTGTGTCTAGGTATATGGTGGCATGTTCGAATACCGACAGGCCACAATACTCACCGTTGTGTGTATTTGTATATGTGTGTCTTGTGTAACTATTTGTCTACCTTTATCTTTATTTCTATTAATTCTTCTGTACTATTATAATCAAGATTTAATAACCAACTCAATACTGCACCTTTTGCCTCTGAATAGTTTAATTGAACAAAATTTTTATGTACTCTATTTATTTTGTTATATAGGTAGGGTCCAAGAAACATTTTGTTTCTTTGTGCTGAAGCTGTCCTACACTTAGGTACTTTGAGTACCCTATCCTTTCTCCTTTTATCTACAGATGTGCTAACTGCACTTTTATGTAAGTTTAGTATTAGATTAGCAATAAAAAGTTGACGCACAGATAATAATTCACATTCTTTATAGAGTAGGCTTGTGGGATAATAGAATGGTTTCTTAGTAGCTACTTTAAGAACGGCACGCTGTGCCCTTTCTAAACTTAACATATGTGTAGGACATGCACCACCCCAAGACGAAATACAGTATGTTATAATAGATTTACATAGAGCATTATATACATTAAATAGAAGATCCCGATCAGCTACGTCACGAAGATTTTTGAAAACAAATATTAATTTACGTACTCGTTTACTAAGTAAGTCAATATGCGGTTTCCATGTTAGGGTTTTGTCTATCATTACACCTAGGTATTTTATAGAGCTGGTTCTTTTGAGCTTTGCACAGTTACAAATGCCATCTACTAAGGTACAGTCAGAATGTGCTTTAACTTCTACATGGTACGGTCTAGTATGAGGATTTGCGAAAGTCATAAACATTGTTTTGTCTACATTCAAGGTCAAGAGGTTATCTTTTAGCCACTCTATCACTTGTTTGAGACCAATTTCTGCATTAGACTTTGCTTCTTTCCAGGTGTTACCAGTAAATATTATACAGGTATCATCGGCATATGAAAATGTCCTACCGTCCTTTAGTTTTAGGTTACATAAGTCATTGACATATATTATAAACAAAGTAGGGCCAAGCACACTACCCTGCGGTACTCCGTAGTTGAGATTAGCATCTTGACTAAGGGCTGCGCCAATCTTGGTTCTCTGTGTCCTATCTGATAAATAGTCATGCATCAGCTTTAATGTAGTGTCGCGTATTCCCACATACTCCAGCTTTTTTACAAGGATAGGGATAGGGACAGTGTCAAACGCTTTAGATAGGTCCAAAAATAATCCAATAACTTTTTTATTACTCTCCAATTGCTCTGTTATATAGTTTGTGAGACTAGTTACCGCGTCATCAGTGGATCTACCTTTTCTAAAACCAAATTGGCATGGTGACAAAATTTTGAAAGTTTCTAAGTAAGAAATAAGACGTTTATTTATAAGTTTTTCGAGAATTTTAGAAATCGTAGGTAAAATAGATATTGGCCTGTAATTATTGACACTATCCCTATTCCCACTCTTATAAATTGGAGTGATAACAGCAGTTTTAAAGATTTTAGGGAAAACCCCAGTCGACAAGCTCAAGTTACAAATATGTGTAATTAATGGAACCAACGTTGGAGCAGACAACTTAATCATATTTGAAGAAATTCCATCATAGCCAACAGCACAGTCGTTTTTAAGTGTGATTATGATGTTTGAAATTTCTTTGTCATCTGTGCTAAGAATACCTATGGAGTTAACTTGTGATGGTAACTTATTGCACAATTTACTAATTCGCTCATCAAACTCCATATAGTCAGAATTACAGAGTATTTTATTTGCTAAGCTAGAACCAACACTTGCAAAGAGTTCATTTACAAAATTTATAGAGTCTTCGATATTTGTTTTTGTTTTTAGTAATACTTCATTGCTAGACTTTAGTTTTTCTGTATAAGTTATTTGCTTAACAATTTGCCACGTTTTTTTAATATTATTCTTACTTTTTTCTAGTTCACTCTGATGATATGATATTTTTGCTTTTTTTAATAAATTATTACAAAAATTTCTGTACCTAGAATATGTTGTTTTTAAGATAGCATTATTAGGATCTTTTTTTAGGCTTAAATGCATACGATCGCGAGTACGTATGCACCTTAAAAGGCCAGATGTTATCCAAGGTTTGATGATACGTTGGTTATTGGATACTTTTACTATGCGAGTGTTGTCTTTTAGTATTAATCTTAGTTTATTTACTAATAGGTTTGTAGCAATATTAACATCTACAGATTTTAAAATATTACTAAAATCTGCTTCTTTTACTTGATCAATCATGTTCGAAACGTTCATTTTATTTACATATTTTGTGGTGGTGTATGCATGCCTAATCTGCTTTTGCTTAATATGAAGAAGAACTGGAGAATGATCTGTTATTGTGGTTTCTAAAACTACAGTAGTACATTCTAGATTTGTTTTGAGCATCATATGGTCTAAGCATTTCTGACCTCGTGTAATCATAGTATGACCAGGTAACAGTCCGTGACTTGCTAGTAACTCAAGATAATTGTCAGAGTGGACATCATTGTTGCCCTGCTTTATATCTATATTAATATCACCCAGAATTACTATGGTACTAGATTTCTTTACTTTCTGTAATAGCATATTTAGTTGGTCTGTGAACGATTCCGTATTCCCAAAAGATGGGGATCGGTATAAAGCAATTATCAACATACTATCATTTACTTTTATAAGGAGGCAGTTACATTCATTAAAAAATTGTTCCTCCACTGTAATATTGAAGTTGTGTTTATAGTATACTATTATACCTCCACTTTTATTTATGCAATTTTTAGTAAACGCTGAATTATAATTACTTAGTTGAGGATAAGGTTTACTGTTTAGTATCCAGCATTCAGTAAGAATAATCAAATCACATTGAAATTTAAGCCTACTTAATAATACTTCCAGCGAGTCAAAATTACAGTTTACACTCCGGATATTCAGTGAAAGTATATTAAGGGTGGATTTATCTAATGTTATATATTTCATACATACTTCTGGACTACAGGTAAAGGATTTAGCAATTGTGAGCTCATCGTCTAAAAGGTCACATAAAACGCTTTGTTGTATTTTATCCATGATCTTCGCTAAGGACGAGGAGTGCTCGGAGAGTGGCATCTGACATTAACTTGTATAAGTAGGTAGCTAGGCAGTAAGTATCTACCAATATAGAATACACCTTTCTTTTAGCTAAATAAGTGATGTCGAGTGGTGTATTTGTGTGTGTATTTAATATGTTGAGAAAGTTGTGTGTTTGTGTGTAATTGTTGTGTGAGCTTGTGTTTTTCATTGTACAGTACATTTTAACAAAATTAGGTAAAGAAATATTATTACAATTTAGTATAGTAATGTAGAAGTAGAAAGTTTTTAAAGATAATAACATAATTTCTTCGCATAATAGGTTACAAGTAAGCATTATTAGTTTTTTGGTTTCATATTTTCAATTTGTTGTTCGCTAGTGATCAGGATCGGTTGAGCGCTTTCAGTTTTTCGGAGAAAAATTTTGCCATTCGCTGTCCAACAGAAGTCATACTTGGCAGTTTTTGCTAATTCACGTGCTAGAAAAAACAATTTTTTTGCTTTAGGGGTCAGAAATTCAGACACATATATTGGAGTCTTTTTCCCTTCAAGACCGATCGTTTGTGTATTTAATCTATCTGTTGTGTGAGTAGCATTGTATTTTCTGACTGAGTGTATAAAATTGGCCTTATGTAAAGTGGTGGTCAAGTCTACTATTATTGGGCGCTCGCCATTTGCTCTGGGCTTAAGCCGGTAGATATCTCTAATAGAAGCTTGAGTTGTGTCCAATTTGAGCGTTGTTTGTAACTTTGCAACTGTGGCAGATAAGTCGGCCTTAGTCTCAGCCGACTTTCCTGGAACTCCTCTTATTTCTAAGCTAGTAGACCTCAGTTGTCTGTCGAGCTCTTCAATTTTGTCATCCAACTTTGAGATTACTTGTATCTGCACAGTCTCTTTGTTTTCTAGGATAACCACCCTATCTTTGACTTCTTCGTAGTTTTTGGTATGAAACTCCAAAGCCTTTTCAAAGGATCGTTCCATCTCTAGGTTGCTCTTGCGCAACTCCGTCAACTCCGATTTCATATCTGCTACGTCTGTTACTAGACGGTCAATTTTATTCATAAGTGTCTCAAGCATGTCTTCACGGCCGGGCGGCGAGCTGGATGCCGACTTGGGTCGAGGGCGTTTATTTGTACTACGAGGTGGCGGCGTTTGGACGCTGCGAGCTGGAGCTGTTCCAGACCCAACAGAAACAGACTGGGCTGCCGGAGTAGCTGCATTAGCAGGACGCTGACTTCTAGCCGGTGGAGAGTGCTGCATTATGATTATAAGCTTTTAGCTTATATATATGTTAAGCAAAGTTGAACAGAAGAATTCCAAAAGTAAGTCGTTTAAGGTTTAATGTAAGCTTGTTGAGTCCTATAACCCTGTATATCTGTAGATTGTTAAAGTGTATCTGAGAGCCAAGCAACTGAATGTATTTCACAGTAAGTGTTCAGAAAGTTGCATGCTATTGCAAAATCTCCAGGCGTTTAGCATCGGTCAAAGTCAATAAACATATTCACAATGAGGGTAATAAAATTGTTTACTTGAGTTAAATAGTCAATTTTTATGCCAAAATACGTACTATTTGTAAAGTAGATCACTTTCACACATTCACTGCACAAAATTACACATGTGTATTATGTTTTTATTTCGATTCTTTAGTTTTTACCACTGAGAATAATTATTATGTTCGAGCAATATTTAACACGTCTTTATTGTTTGACAGTCGCGGAGGGAGCAGCTAAAGGAAGCTACCTGCTTGGTGTGCACATTGACTACGTGGCAGTTGAGTCCGCTGGAGCTGACGTAGTGTATAAAGGAAGCTACCTGCTTGGTGTGCACATTGACTACGTGGCAGTTGAGTCCGCTGGAGCTGACGAAGTGTATAAAGGAAGCTACCTGCTTGGTGTGCACATTGACTACGTGGCAGTTGAGTCCGCTGGAGCTGACGAAGTGTATAAAGGAAGCTACCTGCTTGGTGTGCACATTGACTACGTGGCAGTTGAGTCCGCTGGAGCTGACGTAGTGTATAAAGGAAGCTACCTGCTTGGTGTGCACATTGACTACGTGGCAGTTGAGTCCGCTGGAGCTGACGTAGTGTATAAAGGAAGCTACCTGCTTGGTGTGCACATTGACTATGTGGCAGTTGAGTCCGCTGGAGCTGACGAAGTGTATAAAGGAAGCTACCTGCTTGGTGTGCACATTGACTACGTGGCAGTTGAGTCCGCTGGAGCTGACGAAGTGTATAAAGGAAGTTACCTGCTTGATGTGATTATTGAATATGTGGCAGTTGAGTCCGCTGGAGCTGACGTAGTGTATAAAGGAAGCTACCTGCTTGGTGTGCACATTGACTACGTGGCAGTTGAGTCCGCTGGAGCTGACGAAGTGTATAAAGGAAGTTACCTGCTTGATGTGATTATTGAATATGTGGCAGTTGAGTCCGCTGGAGCTGACGTAGTGTATAAAGGAAGCTACCTGCTTGGTGTGCACATTGACTACGTGGCAGTTGAGTCCGCTGGAGCTGACGTAGTGTATAAAGGAAGCTACCTGCTTGGTGTGCACATTGACTACGTGGCAGTTGAGTCCGCTGGAGCTGACGTAGTGTATAAAGGAAGCTACCTGCTTGGTGTGCACATTGACTACGTGGCAGTTGAGTCCGCTGGAGCTGACGAAGTGTATAAAGGAAGCTACCTGCTTGGTGTGCACATTGACTACGTGGCAGTTGAGTCCGCTGGAGCTGACGAAGCTGTGTCCGCACATGCTGCACACGTCCGTGCCGGGGTGCTTGAACCGGATGTGCGTCAGCCGCGTCGACATCTTGCTGGAAACCGAATTACAACTAGATACTACTCGTATTGAAACTGCTGACGCTAAATATACCATGTGTATTGTGTGTTTGTCGGAGTGTGTGCGCGTGTGTGTGTGTGTATGTGAGTGTTTGTGTGTGTATTTGTTTGTGTGGTGAGGAGTGTGTGTGTGTATGTGTGTAATGTCAAGTGTTGTCAGCTATGTTTGATGAAAATAGATCCAAGATGGCCGCTGCCCCATAATGGTAGATGACTTATTTTTCACATTTGCCTGAATATGGATATCTAATGAAAGGGCTCGATTAATAGAATAAATATGCCAATAACATACTCTTAAATCTAGCGGTGGATCCAGAAATACCTCTTTTTCTTTTTTCATTCCACAATTCACTTTCTTTTTTCAATCCACTAGGACTCCAAAATAATCTATACTATAAGACTCTTTGTCCTGACTTATTCATTCATTCATTCATCTATAGACAACGCAGAGCCCAAACGGCTGGTCCTAGGGTTGTGAAATTTGGAGGGTGTATCTGTTTTAGTATGTAGACGCGTAAAACAGTTTGTATGAAACTTCTATGTTTTTGAACTTATAGCAATGAAATTTGGAATATGTATAGTTTATCTAAAATTAAAAACAATGGTATCAAGTTTTTTGCCAGGGGTGAACTAAGGGTTTGTAATGGGGGGTGAAAGTTTGTATGGAAAATTCTTTATTTATCAAGTTAAAGTCTTGAAAGTTGTTATGGTAGTAGATTATTAAATGGTTAAATTAAAATTATAGATTTTTTTGCCAGGGGTGCATTAAGGGGGATGCCATTGGGGTTAAAAGTTAAAAATAAAAGTTTTGTGTTTTTGAAATTAGAGGTGTAAAATTTGGAGTGTGTATATATTTGACGTATTGTAAACAATGGAGAGCCGGCGATGTATTCACTCGGAGCAGCCGACGTGGGACAAACAGTTCGTCACACACTAAAATAACTTCCTATACATTAGAACAGTGTAGGTAAATCTCTCTCCATTATAAGCCGTATATACTCAGTTCAACAGAATATTCGTATTCTTTTCGTATCTTACATCTGCGGTGTAAAAGTATTTCTGACGATATATGATTATCATCCCGCGGGCGGCAGGCAGCCCGGGGACGCTAGACAATGCTCTATGTCACCTGCATCAGGCACACGATCGGATATGAACGCGAGCGTGTGTATGTATATAAACTATCTGTGTAAGCGTGCTGTGAAGCAACGAGCCGCTACGGGCGAGTAACGGCGCTACGAATGTTTACTTTGCGGCATTTCTAATTAGATGTAACGCGTTCACAAACATGGCGTCGCTACTCCCCGCGTGCACCGCATGCAGCGCAGCGGGAGCGCGCTGCCAGCGATCTCGCGTCATCATGAATGGTCATGATCAGAACACGGTACTATGATTACACATGTCATATTAATTTCGTTATTGTTTATTACTAAGCAAATTCTTGTATGTAATAATAAAACAAGGAACACAGATACGTACAAGAACGTTTTATCACAGTGGGGACAGTCGTAAGTGACATTTTTGTGCCATTTGTAGTGACTCCAAGCTTGACCTCTGAAAAACAAAAAAGAAATTTTAAAGAAACATTTTTTTATTCACAGATGTATTGGACGGTGTTTTTTTGTAGCGCCTAAAGCTCGCCTTACGAAGGTCATCTGACGCGATCATCGAGGTTAAACAACAGTCGATGCGGGCGGTTTACATGAGTGACAATACACAAAAATGATTAAAAGAAACGTGGCATTATTATCTGGGCGCTACCGTGGATCGGATGACACGTTAAATTGTAGATCCCGGCTGTTAGTCTAGATACAAGTAGTCGTTAAAGCAAGTCAGAAGCCTTCGGGCGGCTTAAAAACTCTCGACACCAGAGCTTGGCCACTTAGCTCATACGAAGAAGAAGAAGAGTATCATTGACACGAATAGTTACACAATTACTATACTAAGCGATGTGACAGTAGCCTAAACTGATTATTATTATTTATTTTGTTTTCAGATAGACCGACACCTCATCGTCTCAGAAGGTCCCGGGTTCGATCCCGGCCCGGCCAACATCTTTGTGTAGAACTAAGTTTGTTGGCTGTCGGTCTGGGTGCTCAATATATATCGACATGAAGTATTTATGTATGTATATATAGAACTCCTGATTGGCCCTGCGCGCGCAGCTGCTCTCCCATTGGTTAGATTTTAATGGCGGCAAGTTCACTGTGTCAATACACGTATGCGTGAATTTAATGTTTCGCAATGTGTTTTATTTATAACATACAAATTAAAAGTTAAAATGGATAGCGACGATGATACGAGTATTTGTACACCTCCGGATATTCTAGAATTGGCAACAAAAGTAACTCCCAATCTTTTGCCAAAAGAACCTTTTGAAAAATCTAGAAAATAAACTATTGTCAGCTTTTACTCTTGTTGTTTGATTAATTGCATTAGTGAAGATAACGTAGTGTATGCAACTGCATAAAGCACGAGTATTAAAACACTAGTTACTATTATGAAACTCGCTGCGCTCGTTTCATAAACTCACACTCGTGTTTTAGTACCCTTCATTATATGACAGTTGCATAAACTACTGTCGCGTAGGCTCCAGAAAGTATTACCTCGAACTTTCTAGTATAGAAGATTCAAAAACTTCCCGAACGTCGCCTGTTTGGTTTACACATCTTCTATCTTACTCACACACTACCTCGAATTCTCCTGGGGAATAGTTCCGAGCGTTCGATATATAGAACTTACGAGAGCTTGTATGATCGGGTATAAAAGAGCGGACGGAACGATCGGAGGACAGTTGACCGCAAGATTTAGTAAAGTTAACTTCGAGCGAAACTACGAGCGAAGACTGCGATTGGTGTCTGTGCATTCACAATACCGGACTAGGATTGCAACTACTTACGATCTGTTCGTTTTTTCGTGTTGGAATACGAGTCACGTGTTAGTGTTTGGATTTCGTATAGAATATATATAAATTCCCTTTGAAGAGTATAGCGTTTTACTCCAAAATTTTGAACCCTGATAAGTTTTTTTTTTTGTTTTTTTTTTACACACGGCTGGTTAGCCCCATACTGAACCATTTCTAGCTCGTATTATGGTTGCTAACATAACTGATAAACTACATATACATACATACATCTTATATATAAATACATATTTAACACCCAGACCCACAGCCAACAAATTTAGTTAAGCACAAAGATGTTGACCGGGCCGGAAATCGAATCCGGAACCTTCTGATTAGCAGACGGGCATGGTAACCTTTACGCCAACGAGGTCGTAACACTACTATTACTTTATTCATTTTCGATTGATTTGCTAAGCAGCTTACTTATTGGTAGTGAAGAACTGGCAATGCTGGCAGGTGTACTGGTGCGTGTGGTACATGATCATGTGCTTGTAGAGGACACGCATGCTCTGGAAGAACTGCTTGCAGATGTCGCACCCGTACGCGCCCGACACCGACTGGAACACACAGAACAAGCTTAACTTAATGCGTACTAAGCGATTCGCTTCTACGTTTATAGTTCATTCGTTCAATATTTAAGAGCTGAGCTCTTGTTTGACGACCTCGTTGGCGTAAAGGTTACTATGCCGGTCTGCTAATCAGAAGGTTCCGGGTTCGATTCCCGGCCCGGTCAACATCTTTGTGCTAAACTAAATTTGTTGGCTGTGGGTCTGGGTGTTAAATATGTATTTATATATAATATGTATGTATGTATGTATATGTATAATATGTAGTATATCAGTTGTGTTAGCAACCATAATACGAGCTAGAAATGGTTCAGTATGGGGCTAACCAGCCGTGTGTGAAAGTGTCCTAATATTTATATTTTATTTATTTATTTATTTGTCTGTGGAGTTTTTTCCAGGTAGTTCTGTCTTCGGCCAAATCCTTGACCTCCCTATACGACATGACTTTCGCCTTCTCCTTTGGTCTAAATATGATCTTCTAGGTCTTCCTCTTCCTCTCCTGGCTTCTATTTTTCCTTCTACGATAATTTTTAATGAAATTGTAATGTCTTATAAGGTGGCCAACCATCTTTCCTCTTCTGTTGTCTATAGTATTTATTATGGTTCTTGGTTCTTGTACTAGGCAGAGTACCTCTTGCCACGTTTATAGTACGGACTGCAAAACATTTTTTTTTTAATTTGAGGACTCATTTCACACACGGCTGGTTAACCCCATACTGAACCATTTCTAGTTCGTATTATGGTTGCTAACACAACTGAAATACTGCATATATATATACATACATATTTTATACGGATACATATTTAACACCCAGGCCGACAGCCAAAAATTTAGTTCAGCACAAAGATGTTGACTGTGCCGAGAATCGAACCTGGAATCTTCTGATAGGCAGTATGCTTTATTGTATATATTCGTTCCTATCTGTGAGAATTTTTGCTATTATTATTATTAGCCTTATATAAATATTAAATATTAGGACACATTCACACACGGCTGGTTGGCCCCATACTAAACCATTTCTAGCTCGTATTATGGTTGCTAACACAACTGATATACTACATATACATACATACATACATATTTTATATGGATACATATTTAACACCCAGACCGACAGCCAACAAATTTAGTTCAGCACAAAGATGTTGACCGTGCCAGGAATCCAACCCGGAACCTTCTGCTATTCTTTTAATTTAATTTAATTTATTAATTATTATTAAATGAAATACTGACGAGTCCATATTGATGATAGTTATGATTATGTTTATATAATGTAATTATTATTTAACAATATGATAATAAAGACATTCTATTCTATTCTATTCTTGTGATTGGAAGTATGCTTTATTGTATATATTCGTTCCTATCTGTGAGAATACTTGCTATTATTATTAGCCTTATATACAAAGAGACTCACCGAATCATGTTTAGCCATGTGTTTATTGTAAGTAAAGGTCATTCTGAAGCCTCTATAGCACAGCTCGCATCTAAACTTGGCCTCCAAATAGTTTCTACTCTCTTTCCTCGCTAGCACCAAAGCGCGCTGCTCCTCCATACTCTGAGGCGCACATATGAGGAAATCATCCGGCAATGGCATTCTCTTTTTCTTCGTTGGTGCCCTTTTCTTTTTCTGCGAACAAATTAAGTGTGGTTTTTAAGCACGCTTTTTTTGACGTGACAACGTCTTAAATTAGGTTGCGGCTGGGAGTCACTTATGAAAAAGTGTAACGCCCGGTAACGTTACGATGAGTCACCGAACGAGAGAGAGGCCCGCCGAATGCCTTGCGTCTCTTTCCCACTCAACTATGATCGGTCTGCCGCGCGCGCAGCACGCGGCAGACGTTGTCACGTAAAATCTTCGCCCGTAAAACCGACTTTACAGGCAACCATTTTTTTTTTATTTATAACACTGGTCTACAGTGGTTTTGTTGCCTTTGAAATGATGATGATTTTGGGTCACACAACTCGTGAAAATATCAATGATTTTGTAAGATTTGCTCGGATTTTTTTCAACAAATGACTGAAAAAAATAATTTTGACGATAACTCGTTCCAAATTCAATTTGTAAAAACGAGCACATTTTGTACTTTTACGAATATATTCGTAATCTGGGCACTTAAAAACGTAACAATTTGCGATAATATCCAGGGCAACAAAAAAAAAAATAGATTTTTTGTAGAGCTGTGTAATTTTCACAAAATATATAAATGTATAATGGAGGCGATTCAGCGGCACACACGACTAAACTAAATTTAAAGAAGCCCCGTCTCTTTTCTTCTTAGGTGGCCAGAAAGAGACGGCACGTTCTGAACCACACACAAAACAGCTAAAATCACGTCAAATATGAAAAATTTAAGTGATTTTAGAGCACACCTAATTGTATCAGCTCTGAATCTGACGTGTTTGACGTGATTTTAGATGTTTAGTCCATGGTTTAGATCGTACCATCTTTTTTGGTCATTTATGACGAAAAGAAACAGAGCTACTTTAAATTTAGTTTAGTCGTGTGTGCCGCTGAATCGCCACCAATAATTCTCATCTTTATCGAACTTTACTTACTCTTTTTTTCTGACCTTCCGTTATTACAATAGGTTTCGATATCTTTTTGGATTTTTGCGACGTATCATTATTTGCCTGTGTCTCATCTATGTGGTTCATATAATGATTCTTTGCTGCTCGCCTGTGAATACAAACAAACATAAGAAAACACTTTCCAATAAAAAAGCAAAGCATAAAATAAAATAAATAAATATTAGGACACATTTCACACACAGCTGGTTAGCCCCATACTGAACCATTTTCTTTTTTCAGACTACAGAAGGGGTCCCGTAATGGTTACCATGCCGGACTGCTAACCAGAGGCCCCGGATTCTTTTCCCAGCACAGCCAATATCTTAGTGATGAACCAAATTTGTTGGCTGTGGGTCTGGGTGTTAAAAAATATTTATCGGTATTAAGTATTTATGTATGTAATGTGTCCCAATATTTATTTATTTATTTTATTTTATACAGTGTAAACTCCATGAAACGTGACTCGATTTAACGACAAACTCTCTAAAGCGACGAAATCAACTGGCTTTAGCTGGTTTAGCTTGTATTCCTTACAATGAGACATTCTCTTCATTCAATGACCTCACTCTATCACGCCATAACATGCACAGTCCCTTCAGTGTCGTATATACACTGTATATATTTTTTTTTAAATGTATAACTCAGTGAGACACCCTATTGCACGACTTACTTGGTATAAGTAACTTCAGGGCACAACTTGCACATATATTTGTACATATGTTTGTCTGTCATATGCAGGTCACGTAGTGCCGCAGTCTCAAAGTAAATATCGCAAATCTCACATTGATGGCAGCCACTTTCATTCTGAAATAAATATACATAATAAAAATTATACATGAAAAAAACATTTAAAGTTAGGAAAACCCGCCCATCACCGTACCTGGTGCAAAGGTGCCCATAACACTGGCTGCGTCTCCACACTGAATAGCAATGGCTATCCTCTGCACCAAGTACGATCGAGAACGGGGATCCCCCGTCTTATCAACGAGTTCTCCTACTACATTTTGAAATTGAAAAAATAATAATTAGCTAAATGCGAAGCATACTGGCAGTGCTCTGTGCAGGGGATGCATGGAGGCAGAGGAAACAGTCAAGCATGTGCTTTGGGAGTGCAGGAGCTTGACGAAACAGCGGGAAGAATTCCTCGGGTCACCGAGGACGCTGCGGGAGGCCTGCGAGCTGCTTGCCTTCTTCAGCGAGATCGGCTGGCTGGATTAGCGACCGCCAGTCGGCCCCTACGCACAGGGAAAGCCAGAAGACTTCTATTTGGGAGGGAGCCCGCACATCAAGGAAAAGTGGAAATCAGTTCGTGCGTTCTGGAGCTATAGCGTCAGGAAGGAAAACCCGACTTATTTTTATACTAAAGAAATCGTTATCGTTATTCATATAATTGACACTTGGCGCCATCTATTGTCGTGCGGTGTAGTCTCCTATTCATGGCTAATAAAAGAGTGATAGAGATAGAAAGCTATGGAAAGCCCCTTAAAATAATTGTTTTTAATTTTTAGTGTACCTAATAGCGGAATCAGAAATACATCATGTGTAAAATTTTACTATCGCATTTACGGTTCGTGAGATACTGCCTGGTGACAAAACAGACAAACTGGCAGAGGCACAGACAGCAAAGCCATAGCACCAGGGTCTCCTAGGTACTCATTGAGTATGAAACAATCAAAAAATAAAAAAAAAAGTACAGTGTTAACACCATGTAACATCACTTGATTTAACGACAAACTCTCTAAAGTGTCGAAATCAATTGGCTTTAATTGGTTTACCTTGTATTCCATACAATAAAACATTCTCTCCATTTAACGACCATTCTCTATGACGCCGTAAAATGCATAGTGTCGATATATAGAGTTTACACTGTATAAAGCTCACCATATTATGTTGTTTGTTGTGAATCTCTAATGCCTCCTTTGAATTACAAGACTTTCCACAATAGCATTTTAATTTCCCCTGAGAACAGTATTTATAAACTTCATACGCTGCTTTTGCCTCTTGTAAAGTTAAGGGTACAACATCTCCGTAGACTTCAGTTGTTTTAGTCCCATTATCTTTATTTGTCAACATACATGATGATTCTAACCCATTTTCTTCTTCGGTATCCGTTTTATGGCTTTCGTTGAGATTTAATCCATCATCACCATCATCATCTTCATAGCCTATCATATCGAAAGCACGCTTGATGATTGAATCTGTATTTAACTTAGTACCAGTAACTGCACCATTTGTATTTGAGTCTAAGTTGTCATTTGTTGTTTCAGTCTTTTGTTTTTTTAGTTCAATTGGTTTGGGATCATGATCCAAGTCAGTACACTGTTCTTGCTCAGTCTTGATATTTGAATAAACTTCAGTGTCCGCTGTTAATTTCATATCCAAATCCATAATATCATCTTCTTCATGTGGTATGACACAGTGATTAACTGGTATAAGCCCAGAAGGTTTCGAACATCCTCTTCTCATAAAACTGACCATTTTAAATTGCATTTTATAGTTTACTGATTTTTCTACTTTCAAATAGGATAAAGAGGGTGAAATTTGTATCTGGTCACAGTTGAAATTTTTTAAATGACATAGTGTTACCTGTAAATATTTTTTATAAGGTTAGTTAAATTTGTTTAAGGTAGACAAAGCATTTTGTAGGCAAGGTAAAGAAAGATTTACTTTATGATAATAATTGGTTATTGAATAAGGTCAAAATCTTCAATTTACAGTTTTATTCGTTATAAATCATTAACAGTACAAAATATTGAGACAATATTTCTTTTTTTTATCTTATAAAGAAAAAACTTCAAAATTTTTTGGTCTGGTTTGTAACCAGAATAAATCATAACTTGTACTTTATCTAAAGGCAATAAGGGAAAAATTTTGAAGTTACAGTTTTTTCTTTATTAGAAAAAAAAAATATTGTCTCGATATTTTGTACTGTTAATAATTTATATGGAAAAAAGTTCTGGTTTGTAACCAGAAAAAAACTGAATCTCACCTCTTTAGTTCGAAGTAGAATTTGTTTCAAAGCATAGTTTGCTCTATGGCACTTCTTTTTAAACTTAATGAATTTAGTGATATGGGCTGTGCATTCCACACATAGGTATTGAGGTAGTCCATTCCCTTCCACCATCTACAAAATTGAAAACATAAATTTAAATGCAAGTATTAAAAGCTTTAAATAATAAAATAACAGTGGAGTACCATACAGTAATGTATACACTTATTCATCTTGTGATTTGATATCAATTTAGTACCTTTGAGTTTTTTTATTGATTTGATAAGTTACTATGATACATTCCTGATATTTTATATAATGGTAATATTTGATTTTACGTAATAAAGAATACTCTGAATGGAAATTAATAGTTTTTTAATCCTACCTAACCTAAAGATTAAAACATTCCAGCCTATCCATTGCAAAATTATAAAGGTAAAAAAAAGTTCTGCAACAAAAGTAAGGGTAATACAGATGGTGCAAGTTGTAGTGGAGGTGTGGTGGTTGATCGGAGGAACACACCAATTTTTTTTTTAATTTTAATTTTTACTTTACATATCTTAATATAGTTTCAGATCACAGTGGAAGTACATTAAATATTTAATCTTATCTTCTATTTACAATGGATTTCCGAAAAGTAACGCCTGAGTTAATAGGTTATGGATACAGATCTTTTTTCTTCCTCGGGTATCCGTGGATAGTTAGTATACTTTGATGTAAAATATAAAAATTACATGTATATGCAAAATTGAATTGTTTTTAACCTAAAACATGTAATTTTAATGATACACATAATATTAAATAAAGACAATATATGTATTTTTCAATGCTACTGGCAATATGGGGACCTGTTTTTTTATGTATATGACTGTTGTATAGCCATTTTTCCTTCCATAATGTCTTGTACTATTCATGTCCATTACAATTATTTATCTAAGTAATGGAAGTGTAAATGAACACTGTAACATTGTTTGAGTCATATAAATCACTTTTATCCATTGGTTTTAGTTGATCATTGGAACTATCCTTGAAGTAAATATTTCAAGACATGTTCATTGGTAAAGAAACCATAGTTATAGCATATGATGAGATATGCAAGGGAATGTATCAAAGGGCATAAAACTTGAAAGGAAATATTGTTAACGTGTATGGTTCAGAAGTGTAAGCGAATTCAGCAAAAATACTACAAACAAACAATTCCGAATGCATTACCTGAAGACCAGTAAGCGAATTGAAGTCTTTTCGCAGCGTACCTACATCCAAACTGTAAAGTTTCACACCGGTACTAAAGCACACAGTGCACGCCTCTACTTTCCACATTTTTAACAGTAGTTTATGTGTTTTTTATTTAAAATATTACACAGAACAGAAACATTTCTTAACTTCCTTTTTCCGTCCAGCATTTTTGCCAGTGTTGTCAGCTCAAAAGAATAAAGACTAGCTCCGAAATGTTTTGCTGAAATTAATAAATAAATAAATAGAACAATCTAAATTTTTCACGAAAATCTATTTTGACGTGACAACGTCTTAAATTAGGTTGCGGCTGGGAGTCGCTTATGAAAAAGTGTAACGCCCGGTAACGTTACGATGAGTCACCGAACGAGAGAGAGGCCCGCCGAATGCCTTGCGTCTCTCTCCCACTCAACTATGATCGGTCTGCCGCGCGCGCAGCACGCGGCAGACGTTGTCACGTAAAATCTTCGCCCGTAAAACCGACTTTACAGGCAACCATTTTTTACTGTCATTAAATTATAATTATACTCTTTTTGCACCTATCTTTCGTAGAACCGTGTTAGGAGCACAGAATTCTAATGAAAAGTCAGTGTGAGAAGTAGTTTGTGGTTAAGAGCCATTGTTAAGAGCCAATTGACCGTTAAATCTAGAATTATTAATTTAGTCAATAATTATCAATAATCTAATTTAGATATATCCATTGACTCTGTATCTAGACACAAAGAAATATAATTTAAATGTTGCGTTTAGGTTTTTTATTAAGTTTGTATACATGGTGCGTCGTACTTTTTAATTTCTGTATCTTTTGTTTGCCATTATTTACTATTATAATTTGATTGTTGTAACATTTTATAATAATTTGTGCATGTTGCATCTTAAGAATTGAAAATAAAACCGCATGTAATATTGTACGAGTATTTGCTATTGATAACCTATTTATTTGACGAATAAGGCATTCATCAAATAAATAGTTTTGAAATAGGTTAGATCTTGGATTGATACAGGTTTATAATATTGTATGAGTATTTGCTATTGATAACTTATTTATTTATAGAATAAGGCATTCATCAAATAAATAGGTTTGAAATAGGTTAGATCTTGGACACAGGTTTTTATCCCTAAAATTTTACTGGTTCCCGTGGGATGCGCAAATAACTTTTATAACGATGTTACTCTTCACGCTCAAACGCCTGGACTCGTTATGATGAGATGTAATATGAAGATAGCTTAGACCTTGGATTAATACTTAGGCTAATTTTTTGAAACATAAAGAATGCCCGTGGGATGCGCAATTAACTTCAAAATACGAGTATATTGTGCTGTTTTACGCTTAAACTCCTTGACTGACTTTGATGAAATTTAATATGGAGACAGGTTAGACCTTGGATTTATACAAAGGTTACTAACTTATTGACTCAGGCGTTACTTTGCGGAAATCCATTGTAAATAGATGACAAAATTAAATATTTAGTGTAACTTACACTAAATATTTAATTTTGTCATCTATTTACAAAGGTTACTCTTATGACGAAAACATTACAGGTTCCCATGGAATGCGCAAATTACTTCAAAATCTTTTACTCCTTCACGCTCAGACACCTGGACCGATAATAATGATATTTAATGTACAGATAGGTTAGACCTTGTATTAATACAAATACTATTTTTTATGTCCGAAATATTATTTGTTACTTCTTCAAACGGTTGAACTGAATTTGATGAAATTTCGTATGTAGATAGCTTAGAACTTAGATGAACATTTTATCCCGGACTAACGTGGGGCGCAGCTAGTTGTTAGAAATTTGTTTTAAAATATACGTTTATTCATCGTATTATAGAAATAGTGTATCAAAAGGAACGAAACGGATAAAAGAAATTATCGGTGTAAGTTTTTGCATTTGTAAATATATTTAACTGATCGAATTTTTTCACACTAAAACTCGTCATGGTGATGGGCAGATTTACAAAGATAAAAGTGGGCTATAATACATAAAGAAATAAAATTTGGAACGGATAAATAAGCTTGAAAGAAAGCTATTTTAGTTATATCTACCCTAAATGGCATCATTGATTTTGTAATTTTTGACAATGAATGATTGAGCAGAGCGTAGACAGAGAAACCGAAGAGTAAAACCCCAGAGTAACGAGTAAAACTTTATAAAAGCATAGACAAAGAAAACAATTCTCTGTCTACGTATAAAAGTGAACCATACCACAGATTCACCATTTTATTTGCATAAAATCAAAATACCAAGCAATCATCATCATCATCAACCGTCTGTGTGAGATTTTAATAGTCAGGACAGTAAAACATTTATTACCAGGTTAGATTGGAGGTGAGTGATAAGAAATAGAATAATATAATTTAATCATTTATTTAGCTTAAACCTAAAGCTTTTTATTATATTAAACAGCTCGTTTTGCTACAAGAGGGCTATTGTCAGGAAGGGAATCTTCATCCATGGAGAGCACACCCACAAGGAATGGTACCTCAGGTACTTCGGTTTGAATTTCCAGTAAACTTGCTTTTTTTCTACACGGTATATCAATGCCATCATCTGATTCTTCAGAGCTCAGGCTTCTCTTTCCCACCTTAAAACGTTTCGGTGAAGGTATGGTCGGTCCAGTAGGATTGGGCAAGCATATTTTCATAGTCCTTGGTGCTACTGGCACATACGGTTGGTTTAATTGAGTAGGCTCGTGATTGGAAAGTAAAATGGGCCACATAAACAGAGTTATGAATCTTTCCTTTAAAACATACAGAGCTTCTTTCCAAATTCGGTTTCTTCGACATATTAAGCCCAGATTTGTTGTATCTGGCGCTACCTCTTGTCTTGATCCACAATATTTGATTAACACACGGCAGCCAGTGAGTGTGGCATAATTTGGAAGCAGTATACCATTTGCATTCATCACATTTTTCTGCCTACGCCATATTGTTGGAACATCATCTCGTTCTACAGTCTCTACCGCATTCACTTTTGAATAACATTTGAATCTCATTAGGTTTTCGTCTGGAATAATTTTGCTTAAGGATGGATATTTTGAAGCATACTCACTCTGCATAAATTTGGTTTTGTTCATGGAAGCATTTAGGCATACAAGCAACTTGTACAAATTATTCATACTTTGTGAAGAAGAGCTGCAGGATATGTGAGCATCATTATCGTCTCTCTGTATGAGGTCTTTTTTACAGGCTTCCTCTTTTACAATTTCATTGATTAGTAATGCCATTATGCCATTTTCAATTTCTGATTCTGTGGAGTCTATTGTTATTTTTGCCCTCTTTTTCGTGTTAAGCTCTTGCTCAATTCTTTTGTTTAGATTCTTGACGGCATCTCTTAGATCAATAGTTCCGGAGCCGTGTACTAACCTTCGCGCGCCTCGCCGCGGCGCCATTGAGATATCGAAGGTGGGATTAGATTTCATCCACTTTATTAAGGTCACATATCGAGACCGAATAATGGTGCGGTCCTTCCCTGGAAAATGGGCTGTTGCATTTGAAAAGCCATGTTTAGTACTCTCGTTTGCCATAATTTGTAAAAGCTTTTTATCTTCCTCCACAGTCCATGTTGTAGAAAGCCTCATTCTATTAAGTAAATTATAGCGCAACTTTAGCTGTACTGCTGATCTACCCGGCAGATATTCTGAAATTTTTTTAAAATCATTTCTAAATTTTTCATAAGCACTCATAAGAACTATATCTTCCTCTTCTAAGAACCTTCCTTTGCGACACTCCATGGTTCTAGTATACCTGTTGTATACTTGAATTTTAGTGCGGCCATCCATGGCTGCTGCTACTTTACCCCAAGGTATGTAACAACCTTCCCTGAAATAATCTATCACACGCAGCAAATATTCTGTTTCTTCTGCTGTCCATTTTCGGTTTACAGTGCTGTCCATCACTTTTGCACGATAATATACAAAACATTGATAACCTGTACGGCCAGTGCCCAATTTTACAGCAATATCATCCCAGTCCTGCAAATTATTTTCCAGAGCAATTTTCTCTAATTCATTATGCTCAGTTTTAGTCCAATTGCCTTTGTTTATAGACGGATGAAAGAATAGTTTCCACAGAGCTTTGTATTCGGCAGCTGTGTGTCTGCGATTTAATGTGTTGGCCAGATCTTCCCAGTCATAGTCCTGGTGTAGAGGCAATGCTAGGTCTTTAAGAGACTTGTTATGCAGTTGAGAGATTTCTTTCTCTAATCTAGTAATTTCCATGAAGTTTTCATTTGAATTTTCTTTTCGCAGTCTATTTATTTGTGATCTGTATTCTTTCTTTTTTATCTCCATCGAGAATTCGAACAGGGCCGTTATTAGATCGTTTCTATCTTTGACAGTCCAGCCAGGCACAGCTATCACATGGGAGAAGTCATACATCTGTGCTTGCTTCATCATAACAGTGTCGTCATTGTCAGGAGCGGGGAAGTTATTCTCGTCTCGGAAGTAAGGCTTTCCATAGCGCATGTAATTGCTGGATCCTTCATTAGCTTGCCGCTGGCCGTCTCTCACTAAATATACTTCATTTTCTTTCAGTCTCCTCCTTACCTCCACTAACATTTTGACGAGGGAATCCTCTAGTTTCTTGTACGTTGCTTCTGTATCTCTGTTCAGAGCTATTGCATTTTTGTATAAGGCGATATTTTCAAGCTGTTCTGGAGTATAAGAGGCATCCAGGCTTTTTGTTTTCGCTTGTTCTGACTCAACTCTAGTGTCGTTTAGGTAGTCTTGCACGAGATCATCAGTTTCATCATCTAATTCGCTTAGATCGCTGTCGGAGTCGATACAGTTCTGCATTGTGGCCATGTATCGTGGTTGAAATACTAATGAAAGCTTGATTGCAGGCGCACTGGTAGCGTTCTCTGCTTTGCGTATTTAAAATTAAGAATAGATGTAATACAAACGGAATCAGCGTTTTGTAACGTAGTTATTCACAACAGTCAGATTTATTTTTACTAGGTATAAAGCTTTTTGTTTAGTTAAAACTGGAGAAAATTGACCAGGGTTGCCAATTGAAGTGCAAAGTATCTTAAATAGTAATTGCTAAAAATTTTCAAAGACAGTCCTAAATATGTAAAATTACTAAAAAAAAATAACATATTACAAAATAAAAACAGATATATTACTTAAAATTATAAAGATAAACAAACAAGGTTTGAAAAAAAATGTTTTCAGAACGCAGTCCCGTGGCTGAAGTAATAAAACGCAACTACAAAAGCAAAATCTCGTGGCTGAAGTAACAAAACGTAAGCTAGTGCATCTGTAGTCCACGGCATTTTGGTAGGGGATTTTCGTAGAACGTATAAACGGTCCGGAAAGTCATAAAATGTTTGTTTTTTTCTCTGATAATTTTTTTCTTTGTCAATAACCTTGTTTGTTTTTCTCAGATTACCTTGATTCGCCTCCTATCTCGGCTACAATTTTGAAAATGCTATCCTTACTTAAGAAGTTACCAAAAACCAGCTAAAACTTAAAACTGATATGGTTTCCTTCTGAAAGTTTTTTTTTTATTACTTTCGTATATTTGGCCTTGTTAGAAGTCTGTATATTTGGCACTATTAATGGATTTTTTATATTAATCTAGCACTATTTAAGTTTTTACTTAGCACAACCGTGTCATTAAGTTAGCAACCCTGGTTGGCACAGACCTAACATGCCGTTGTTTATCAACAAAGCATCAATTTTGAATGTTTCCTTGAATGTACAAATACCAGATTTAATAATTATGTAATGGAGTAGAATTAATTTTAATTCACAATAAAGAATGTCGGAACCTGGTATAATACGCAAACTCAGTGAAGAAGTGGTGAACCGCATTGCGGCCGGAGAGATAGTGCAAAGACCGGCTAATGCGCTCAAAGAACTCATAGAAAACAGGTTATAATTTCAAGTAGAATTATATTATTTATATAGTATACTCTATAATTTCTCGGACTTGTCAAATTTACCACATTGGTACGAGATGCTCGATACGTATAACATTACGATCAAGTGGATAGATATTACTTTTTTTTCTTCGTATGAGCTAAGTGGCCGATCTCTGGCGTCGAGTTTTTCAAGCCCCCCCGAAGGCCTCTTATTTAGTTAAACGACTGCTTGTACTAAGACTAAAAGCCGGGTAATTGAATTTTACGTGTCACCCGGCTTTTTATTGATAACCTGTTGACGAGGGGTAAATCTTCAATAAGATACCTACGATGGGACACAGGTTATGTGGAATTTGTACCCACAAATACCCCTCCAGAGACCTGCCTCTGTGCTTAACGGACTCCGGGTTTTTCCGGGAAACAACTCAGAGACCCCCTTAACCTACGCTGTGACCCTCCCTTATTGCTGACCAATCCGCCAACGAAGGCGACGCTAAACGACGCCGTCGTCTTCCCCGGACTCGATGAAGCAGGTGTCGAAGCCCCATCTCGAAACACCCTTGAGTCTGATGCCCTGTTTAGTCACTTCTTACGACAGGCAGGGACAATTCCGCAGCCTTATTCTTTCACCCAGGCTGCAGGGTTAACATGTCATCCAAGCCCCCTGATGAAAATGCCACTTTTAAACGACAGTCTGATTTCAATGACTGTCTGTATCAACCATTGCTTAACTACAATGATAGCATCAAATCACCTTAGTTAGCCGAGCTACAGGCGCTTCAGTTGTAACCTAGTTTATGTGTCTTCCATATGTTGATACTCAGATCCTAGTACTAGAACTTTTGAATTCTCTGTTTCAGTTTGGACGCCAAAGCTACAAATATTATAATAACAGTGAAAGCTGGGGGCCTGAAATACCTGCAAGTAAGATGCCATGCTAAATACAAAATACTTTATATTGTGCCTACAAACATTCAATGTGCTACTAGTAAAAAAGAAAATTTTACACATTTCACACATTGTTTAGCTTCACGAAAAGCCGAGAATGAAACCCAGAACCCTGTGGTTAGCAGTCTGTCATGGTAACCATTACACCAAAGAGGTTTTTATACAAATTCTAATTCTACTAATTATAATGAATTCTAATTCTAAATATTACTGTTATTAAGAGTGGGACGTAACAATAAAACTTCTCTCCCTTTCTGGTGTAGGGAGTTTTTCCAAAAACACTCAATATGAAAAAATCTGTTGCCAAACACCTAACAGTGTGTTCCTGCTCATCCTTATTCCAGACTAGGCATGCTCCTCTTTCGGCCAGAATATCGCTGAATCATGTGGCTATTATTTATTTATTTATTCAGCAACTATATAACTTACAAATACAAATCATTTATTGATAACACCAAAGTTACAAATCAAATAATATGATATCATTACAAATGTATATGATATGTATCCATGTCAATTTTCAATTATATTCTAGTACTATAATATCATTACAATAGTATATGATATTAATCATAATGTCAATTTTCACTACTAATTCTAGTATCTAATATAATATCAATATCAATACCAATACAGATTAACATCCAATGCACTATATAGGTAGAACACAACAGGTATAGGCGAGCAGCAATATGCTGATGTGCCTATATCCTATATCACACTGAGTAGAAATTAAATTTTTAACAGTTCATAAAATTCATTGTTCAATGTCAATGTTTAAAGTCTACTGTGCACTGATAACAGGTTAACAAGAGATTTTTTTGTTTTTTGCAGCAAGATATCAAGCCGGTTTTTAAGCGGTTTATATTAAAATATTCTTGTTTTGCAGTCATTACCACTTTTCTTTCCTATAATTATTAAACATATGTGAAACATTTTAAGAAAGAAATAAGGTAAAACTATTGTTGCTTGAAGTCATGGGGTAAAAGCGGTTGGGATCCACTATTGCGCTGTGTATCTGGACCTTCTGGTACCTAGTGCTAAGCACAGCAACTCTTTATGTACATGACCTCCTTACGGTATAAATGGAATCTATTTGAATATACACTATACATGTACTTACTTTTTTGTTGTACTTATGTTTAATGCTGAAATAAAAAATTGTTTGTTTGTCTTGTAAGTGTTAAAAAAATTGTTTATCATATACTCAGCAACAGAGTGGTTCATAATTGGAATAAGTTGCCTGAGGAAGTGGTCAGTGCTACATCAGTGAACAGCTTTAAAAATCGGCTTGATAGCTGGTTGCAGAAAACAAAAAAATCTCTTGCTAACCTGTGATCAGTGCACTAGTGAACTTTAAACATTGATATTGAACAGTGGACATTTTATGAACTGTTATTAAATAAATTTCAACTCAGTGTGATATAGGCACATCAACATAATGCTGCTCGCCTATATAAATCAAATCAATAAATATTTTCTCCAGATCCAAGACAATGGCACAGGCATAAGACATGATGACCTTGGAATAGTGTGTGAAAGGTTCACCACATCGAAGCTGAGCAAATATGAGGATCTTCAGGAGATCAGCACCTATGGTTTTCGAGGGGAAGCCTTGGCTAGTATCAGCCATATTGCCCACTTAAGCATACTGACCAAAACTGCAGCAGATAAGTGTGCTTTCAAGTGAGTATTTGGAAAAGAACACCAATGACTGACCACCAGCCCTACACCAATGACTTGTTTTTCAAGTTATGTGTGGATTTGCACTCGCTTTACGGTGAAGGAAAACATTGTGAGGAAACTGACATGTCTGAGGACCACAATATCCGAAGACGTGTCATCCGCCAACCCGCACTTGGCCAGCGTGGTGGATTAGGGTCTATATCTCTCTCCTTGTGAGAGAAGGCCCCGAGTCCCAGCAGTGGGAACGTATAGTGTGCTGCTTATGCTTATGCTTGTAAAATAATGTAAATGCGATCTTGTGTCAAATTTCGACATTCTGAAGTATACTAAGATAAAACCTTGGGGCTGTTTTCGAGATCCTGGAGTACTTATCTCTTGATAACCTGTGATCAGTGTACCAGTGGACTTTAAGCATAGAGCTTTTTTTTTTTTTTAATAATAATAATAATCATTTATTTTGAACCAATAGGATATAATATTAAATAATAATATTATATTCTATAATATTTCAAAGTATCCTTATATTTATGTCCTGAAAGAAAATGAGCGTGCTCCTCAGAACTAAGTGAACTTGTATCTCTGAGGAGCAGCTCCCCCAAGTGTGGTGTCTGCATTTCTTATACAATCTACTTTACACTTTACTATTTTAAGTTAGTTTCTTTAACAATCTGATTAAAAATTATTTTTATTAAATATATACATGTTTTAATTTAATTATATTTAGATTTTTAGCTCGGCTAGCTAAGGTGATCTGACGCGATCATCGAAGCTAAACTACCGATGCGGATATTGTTTGGTTGTGTGACCATGCACTAGAATGTTGTTTTAAAAGTGGCATTTCTCCTAGGCTGGGCTGCCGTGGATCAGATGACACGTTAAATTGTAGTACCGGCTATTAGTCTTAGTATAAGCAGTCGCTAAGCCAAGTCAGAGGCCTTCGGGTGGCTTGAAAAATTCGACTGCAGAGCTTGGCCACTTAGCTCATACGAAGAAGAAGCATACGAACATCTCAGCATCTCATACGAACATAAAGCTCTAGCTTTCAGTGAAGGAAAACATCGTGAGGAAATCATAGCATGGTGGTAGAGCATTTTCTAGTGTTTGCCTGGCTAGCAACCACCCTCAAGGTGAATCTGTGTCTTGCGGCAGCCTCCTTTAGAGTCAGTTTTACCAGACTAGGCATGCTCCACCTGAAGCACCTGAAGACCTTGGACGACCTCGTTGGCGTAATGGTTACCATGCCGGACTGCCAGTCGGAAGGTTCCGGGCTCGTATTCCGGCACGGCCAACATCTTTGTGCTGAACTAAATTTGTTGGCTGTCGGTCTGGGTATTCAATATGTATCTATATAAAATATGTATGTATAAAAAATGTTGTGTTAGCAACCATAATACGAACTAGAAATGGTTCAGTATGGGGTTCACCAGCCGTTTGTGAAATGTGTAAAAAAAAAGAAAAAGAAGCTGGGGTGTCGTTCCTATATCCTGTGGTTATACACCCTGTTGGGCAAATGCTCAGATGTGGAAAGTAAAAAAAGATTTTTTATTATTTCCAGAGCCTCCTACGAAAACGGCAAACTAAAAGATCCAATAAAAGCATGCGCTGGCAACAATGGAACCCAGATCACTGTCGAGGACCTATTCTACAACGTCCTGGCCCGCAAGAGAGCCCTACGGAGCCCTAACGAAGAATACACGCACATCCTTGAAGTGGTTGGGGGATATTCCATACATAACAGCCATGTGGGGTTTACGTTGAAAAAGTTTGGTGAGAATACCGATTTGAAAACTCCAGTCAAATCGTCTGTGATTGAAAACGTTAGGATTGTGAGTATGGACATTTTATTTTGAGTTTTTAAGCCGCTATTGGACCAGGATTAGTTGCCTCATACCAATTTGAGTGAAGCAAATATATCCAAATGCTGTCTAATATTTACATTATCATAGCTTTTACACATACGAATTATAGGCGAAAATTCCAACATATTTGTCCGATGTCCCAATGCAAAGCTATCTCTCCAAACTAACCTACCATTAAGCAACAGAACTCTTATATTAATTTAGACAAGAATTTCGGGTCTATATATCCATTTAGTAATTTGTATAACATTATCAAATCAGAACCCTTATGACTATCTCGGAGTGTTTTAACCTGTCTGGTTGTCATCGGGCTGTATGTCATAAACTGTGATAGCTAGAAAGCTGAAATTCACACAAATTATGTATTTCATTGTAATAAAAACCTGAAAAAATATTGAAGGGTTCGTATTGAAAGGACATTTAAGCAGAACGCCCTATTGGCAGATAATCTTAAAAGGAAAACGACATATTAGCATAATATCCTACTAGCAACATGACCTAATAGCAAAACGGCCTAATATCAAATCGACATGGACAGTCGTGTACAAAAGAAAATGATAAGTCACAAAATACATATGAGAGATTATTCACTCTAATTAAAGACCAGTTTGGATCATATATTCCGTATTACAAATGTGACATAGAAGACTAAGTGCAAATCTGTGAAGAGGTCGCCATATTTTTATGCTAAATCATAATAACAATAATAAGTAGACGCTCATAAAAAAAATATTTCTCAGGTTTTTTCATTGTACGAGTATATTACCTTCAAAATAATTAAAAATCATATTGTTATTTAGCTCCCATACAACAAACGTGTAGGTGGTTTTTAGGCATTTTTTTAAATAATGATAGAAACCCTTCATGCGCTTAAACTTACACTTGGCCATTTTTTTTCAGATCCATGGCAACACAATAGCTCGTGAACTGATGGAGATAAAACTGGAAGAGCCGTCATTAAAGCTGCGTGTTTGTGGATATATTACCAATGTTAACTACTCTAACAAAAAGGGGACTATGCTGTTGTTTATTAACCACAGATTGGTTGATTCAGTTGGTAAATCATTCATTCAAGTTATTTTATTAATAATAACTAGTATCTGGTTGACCTTGTAATAAATAATAAATATGTCATTTTCTAAAAATGATTCCTAGCTAGATCGATTTATCGCCCCAGAAACCCCCTATATACTAAATTTCATGAAAATTGTTGGAGCCTATTCCGAGATTCCAATTACATAAGATTAATAATGAAATCACTTAACCTAAACCTTACCTCAATTTTCTCATATTTCTTTTTTAAGTAAATCACTTTAGTATGTAATTTATAAATTTATATTTGTGTTTATAATTTAATAATGAAAGCTGTGTACAGTCGTTATAGGACTTGAAGTTTATAGTGGTGTTGTTAATTAAGTAAAACTATATTTGCTAGCTCCTGCAAACACAGGGTATCCTACTGCAGGAGCTAGGCACCAAACTTACATTAAGGCTTAGCTTCTAGAATTAGTATTAATTAGTTAAAGTACCTTACCTATACTTAATGTTTGTTTTGTTTAGAAAAAAAAATTGTCAACTTTTGTCTGTGACAGTATCAAATAAATAAATATACACGTCATTGTAGCGCCTGTAGCTCGGCTAGCTAAAGAGATCTGACGCGATCATCGAAGCTAAGCAATGGTCGATGCGGACGGTGTTTGGATGGGTGACGCACGTGACTGTAGTTTTTCATGTGGCATTTTGATCTGGGCGCTTCCGTGGGTCGGATGACACGTTAAATTAGGTTCCGGCTGTTTATCTTAGTACAAGCAGTCGTTAAGCCATGTCAGAGGCCTTCGGCCGGCTTGAAAACTCTCGACACTAGATCTTGGCCACTTAGCTCATACGAAGAAGAAGTATCAGATGATAGCGCTTGATTAGTAGAATACATCTTAATATATATAAATCTCGTGTCACAATGTTTGTCCTCAATAGACTCCTAAACCACTTAACCGATTATAATAAAATTCGCACACCATGTGCAGTTTGAACCAACTTGATAAATTTTAATTTATTGCTAATTATAAAGAACTTATAAGGCAAAACAACGTTTGCCGGGTCAGCTAGTACATGATAAATTTGAAATCAAAGATGGCCGCAACGATAAACGTTGGGCTGTTGAACACTTATTATTCAAATTTGTTATTACAGCTATAAGAAAAGCGGTCGATTCGATCTACGCTACCTACCTGCCGAAAAATGCGCATTCTTTCGTCTACCTCAGTATTGAATTAGGTAAGACTTATAAACGTATATGAATCCATAACTTGAGTTACTAAAGAAAACATTTAACTTAATTTTAAATTACCAATGACTTTCTTTTTCGAGTTATGTGTGGATTTGCACTCGCTATACGGTGAAGGAAAACATCGTGAGGAAACCGACATGTTTGAGGACCACAATATCCGAAGACGTGTGCCATTCGCCAACCAGTACTTGGCCAGAATGGTGGACTGTTGCATTAATCCCTCTCGTCGTGAGAGATGGCCCCGAGTCCCAGCAGTGGGAACATATAGTGGACTGCTTATGCTAAGGCGGCTGGCACACGTCTGCGGATATTGTGAAAATACACCGTTAAGTGCTAGACCGTGGATATTCCTACTTGAGGGTGGTAGGAAGCTAGGTAGCTAAGGCGGCATCCATCGGTTTACGGTTGAGGTGCCCAAGGCACGCACAAGGCATTTTGTCTCCACCTTTGTTGCCCGAACCGCCAAACTTTGGAATTCCTTGCCGAATTTCCTGTTCCACAATGACGACAATCTAGCGATTTTCAAGGTGAGAGTGATCCGGTTCCTTCTAGGTAAGCGCGATCCACCGTAGACCTCAATATCACTTACCATCAGATGAATTGTGGTCAAGCGCTGACCTATTCAGAGTAAAAAAAAAGGTTAGCAATAGAAAATGACCTACCACCATGCTACGGTTTCCTTACGATGTTTTCCTTCACCGAAATCTCGGTCTCATTAGCGGGGATCGAACCCGCGACCTTCGCGACGTAAGGCGGCCGCGCGCCCGACTGAGCTATCATTGCTTCAGATTGTTTTGATTTTCAAATAGTATATGTTATTTTACAGATCCGAGAAATGTAGACGTAAACGTACATCCGACTAAACACGAAGTCCAGTTTTTGTATGAAGAACAGATTATTGAGAAACTCAAGGCTTGTATCGAGGCAAAACTTCTCAGTTGTAACTCTACTAGGGTCATGTATACCCAGGTAAGATATTCAACTATGGTAACTCTGTGAACGGAAGATCTTTTTAAGGTCCGTACCTAAAAGGTAAAAATGGGACCCTATCACTAAGCCTTCGCTGTTTGTCTGTTTGTCTCCAGGCTGTATCTCAGAAACCGTATTAGCTAGAAAGCTTAAACTTTCACAAGATATGTATTTCCCGTGTTTCTATAACAACATATACTAAAAAAAAAATATCCCCATATAATAAACGTTTATTTTTCCTATATATCAATAACGGTAGCTGTTAGACACTAAAAAATTTCATAAAATATAAATGTTTACTAACTATCAACATAAATTATAAAATTTGAATAAAATAAATATTTGAGGGGGGCTCCCATACAACAAACGTAATTTTTAAGTATTTCTTACTTGATCTTTACAACGATATTTGGTAGACCTTCTATACTATTCACAGAATATTAAAGTGTGTATTAAATTTAAAAAATAATTAAATAAATAGTATTTAAGGGGGGTTCCCATACTACAATGGTACGTAGTATGGTAACATGCGCAAGCCCAACTCGCGCTTGGCCAATTATTTTTTCGTGAAAAAATGCATTTACGAGTCTCCCGCCACAAGCCTCGAGGAGGCGAGCAGGGTACCTCGAGGGCCAAGGGGCCGTCACTACCGACTACAACCTCACGACGGGGGCAGGGAAAGAACGGTAGAGCTAGCTAAAAACTTCTTGTTAATTTATTTTTATTGAAAAGCAGTAAACACGACTCTGCTAGACGTTACTGTGGACCGGATGATACGTTAAATGTTAAGTTGAATAACCTTTCAAAATAAATAAAAACATAAAATAGGACCACAAAACTTTTTTGAAAACCACTCCGGATAGAAACTGACGGAAATGTAGTATATCGCTGCAAAGCCGCCGCAGCAAGAACAATGTCGCCCATAGCGATCGAATACTGAAATGCTCGTGTAAGACTATAGTATTGCTTAGTTGATGAAGTTGCTCCATATCGGTCAATATTGTATTGCTGCTTGTTGCCGTTGCCGTAAATTGCTTGATGTAGTCGTGACGTCATAGTTGACTGGAATTGAGCAATTTTAGTTGCCCGTGTAAGCGCACCTTAACATTACTTTATTGTTAAAGCAGTAATACTGTAGCCCCGCAGCACAGGATCGCAATATACTTAGCGCGGGGCACAGCGTCCCAATAACGTACCACACAATGTACTTACTTCTTCCACTCTTAGCACATAATTATTGTACGTACACAACCCTTAAGTAAAAAAAAAAAATTGTATTTGTAATAAATTTTTTTTACAGGCCAGATTACCAGGCGCCACGAATGTTGAAGAGATAGTAAAGAAAACCACAGACGCGGCTAAAGTGTACGCCCACAATCTTGTACGTGTCAATTCTGATGCACAAAAAATTGATAAATTCTTCCCAACCCTAACCAAAAAAGTTACCACTGATGCAGATGATGCTACAACTGAAGAAAAGATACAAGAAAGTGAAAGAGTTATTGAAAATAATGAAATGCAAGTAGATGAAAATATAGAAAGTCCTGAAAATAATCGTGAAGAATTTACTAATTATCTCAGAAATGTAAACAAAACTAACATAGAAGCAACAGATACAGAAAATAATGGAATTGCACAACCAATAAGAGAAGAATTAGAAGAAATTAACAGCTCCCTAATAGAAGAACCCAAAGAAACGAACAAAATTAAAGACAAATGGAAATTGCACGGAAACGAAAACATCTCCTACGTAGATCCGAAAGAATCTTTTAAAACAAGGAAATTCCAGTGCGAAAGAGTTGAAACTAAGTTGACGAGTGTGAAACAACTTAGGTTGGAAGTGGAGAATAGTTGTAGTACAAATCTAAGGGAGATTTTGGCCAATTTGATATTTATAGCCTGTATAGATAGTTACAAGTCTCTGATACAGCATTCGACAAAATTGTATTTGTGTGACACTAGAAGATTAACGTAAGTATTTTTTTGGGTTCCGTGCCTAAAAGGTAAAAACGGAACCCTATTACTAACCCTATGTCTGTCTGTCTGTAACCAGCCTGTATCTCAGAAACCGTGATAGCTAGAAAGCTGAAATTTCCACAAGTCGCGTATTGCCTGTGCCGCTATAACAACAAACACTAAAAATAAGAAAATATATATGTATTATTCCATATAATTAACATGTATTTTCGTATTATTTTGATTTATATCAATAGCGGTGACAGGCAGATGCTTAAATTGTTCACAGAAGATATAGATCTATGTTACCTTAATAAATAATTAAATTAATATTTAATGGGGGCTCCCATACAACAAACGTGTTTTTTGCCATTTTTTTTTAAGGTATTGGTACGGAACCCTTTATGCACGAGCCCGACTCACACTTGGCTAATTATTTGTTGATAATTAGTTGCGTGCCGCATATTTTGTTGAATAAGCTTATTTGTTTAAATATGTACTTTATTTTCAGTGAAGAGTTGTTTTACGAAACCATGTTGTATGACTTCCAAAACTTTGGTCTGATAAAGTTTTCCAATCCGCTACCCTTGGAGGAACTCTTCGTTCTGGGTTTGAGCACGCAAGACGAGGAGTGGAATCCCGAATTAGGTAAATAATTAAATCCGTTCGTATGTTGAATGACATTAGCCCATTTTGTATTATCTGTTAAAAAAAGTCCAAGTTCCAAGTTTTAGTTTTACCCACACCGGCTCCCGGTATGTCGACATAGCCTGCAAGATTAGCAAGCTGAAGTGGCAATGGGCTGGCCATATCTGCAGAAGATCTGACAATCGTTGGAGTAAGCGGATTCTGGAGTGGAGACCACGTGTCGGAAAACGTAGCGTGGGAGGCCAACCGGCCAGGTGGAGCGATGACCTGCGGACGGTAGCTGGTAAGCACTGGATGCGTAAGGCAGGAGACCGTGCTCTGTGGCGATCTTTAGGAGACGCCTATGTCCAGCAGTGGACAACTATTAAATAGGCTGATGATGATGATGATGATGATGATGTCAACAGTTGCGGCGAAAATGTGTTTATACCGGGAGCCGGTGTTTCAACATAGAAATGGATATAAATAGTACGCGTTTTCAGCGTTAGGATTTAATAAAAAAATTAAATAATGATTTCTGTTTTCCTTTTGACATTAATTCAATTTCAATGTTCAATTTTCAATGAACCGACCGTGTGTGAAAATCTATTAGTCTGGCAAACGAAACATGACCCTGGAAAAGAGCGGCAAATTTAAAAAATCTGAGTAAAGCAACCCCAAAACTAATATGAAATACCTGGAATAAACTAATTTGATACTTTGAAATTATTTATTTTATTTCGTCGAATGAAAATGCTTTAAGTACTTTATGAGTAAAACTTTAAAAATTATACAATCAATCTGAATAAAAAAAAGCAGTATTCTATAATGTTTTATTCACTGTCATAATTAAAATGTGAATCTAAGACTTAAATTTGAAAAGATTCACCGGTGTCACTAGAATACCAGTTTTATTTATTTTATTTATTAGTTTCCTACTATAATGAAACTTTCCAAATTATTTTCGGTGATCCTGTCCCGATCTTATTATCATATTAATTTTCAATGTATATTACATTATCAGTTATATTATTCTTCCATTTCTCTGGAGTTATGGTTCCAAATGTCTCTTTAATCACTTTTTCTGATTCAACACCGCAAGACAGACAAGGCAATATTTTCACTTGACACTTTGCGTTTACCCTAACTTCATATCAGCTCAATGGCAGAATCCAGATTAAGAAAAACATGTTAAACCTGTTAAAGAAAAAAATGTGTTAAAATTACAATGTAACATTTTATGGTATGATAAATAACCAAAATGCATTATTAGGAAGGTGGGAAGGTTTTGACTAATGATAAAAGAATGTGAATCGAAATAGATAATTACTTTATGCAAAAAGATATATAGTAAATACGAATTAAAACAAAGTATCAACTTAGTAGCGTCATACTAACCTAAGAAATCAAACACCACATGTAAACAATCTTGTTTTCGTTGAAATTACGCCGAATTTCAATTCTTTTTCTTGTTGTTTTTTATGATACTTTGAGATCATGCGGAACAACAACTCCCGTACTCCACTTTTGATGATTTTTTTCATTTTTCGCTGAGAAATTAGTGTTTAACAAAATCATAACAACACGCCATCTTGTTTTGGATATTGACGTTGATATTATTATAGCATTGCCATATAAAAAGTTTGCAAATAATTCGAGTCTCATGTTTCGTTTTCCAGGCTATATATATATATCTTAGTATATATAGTATAGTTAACCCCATACTCAACCATTTGTAGTTTGTGTTATGGTAGCAAAATCTTGATTTTGCCGTTTTCGCTATTTTTTCACTATAAATCGTAAATGATAAAAAATAGATTGTAAGCCATCTAGAGAACCATTCTAAGAATATACGAGAAATATAGTTATACTTATTTTGGTACCTAAAAAAACTGGATCCAAAAATAAAAAAAAAAAGGTTTCTGAACCAGGTTTATTTATATTGTACTTAATAATGAAGTGTATGTTAATAATTGCAGGTGAAATAAGAGAGTTGGCGCAGCAGATGTGTGAACTGTTGCTGAGCAAACGCGCGATGCTCTTCGAATACTTCTCCATAGAAATGAATGAGAGTGGAGAATTACTTGCGTTACCTTTGCTTTTAGGTAGGTTTGTAACCCCCGTCGTTAAAATAAGTTAAGTGGCACCGAAGGTTACGAACAGATCAACCGATATTCATTTAGTTTTATGTTAGATTTACCTGTGTTTAGTGGGATTTACCCGTATTTAGTGGGATTTACCTGTATTTAGTGGGATTTATCTCTATTTATCGGGATTTACCTGTATTTAGTGGGATTTACCTCTATTTATCGGGATTATCCTGCATTAATCGAGGAGCGAGTGTGGCTCGGTGATAAAAACGTCTGCTTTTCAATCAGACGGCCCCTCGTTCGATCCCAGCCCTACACCAATGCCTTGTTTTTCAAGTTATGTGTAGATTTGCACTCGCTTTATGGTGAAGGAAAACATCGTGAGAAAACCGACATGTTTGAGGACCGCAATATCCGAAGACGTGTGTCATCCGCCAACCCGCAATTGGCCAGCGTGGTAGATTATGGCCTATATCTCTCCCCTAGTGAGAGAAAGCGCTAAGTCCCTGCAGTGGGAACGTATAGTGGGCTGCTTATGCCTGTATGTATCGGGATTTACCTGTTTTTAGTGGTATTTACTTTTATAGAGTGAAATTAACCTAAGCAGGATTTACCTGCATTTAGCGGAATTTACCTGTATTTATCGGGATTTACCTGTATTTTCAGACGGGCATACACCGTTCATGGGCGCTCTCCCCACTTACCTAGTGAAACTAGTCACCGAAGTCAACTGGGAGTCTGAGAAAGAATGCTTCGACACACTAAGTCGACAAACTGCCGTATTTTATTCGCAACCTAACCCTGATCCCAATTCTGACGTGGAGAAAACCGAGCATTGGAAACAGGTATGTCGTTTTTTAACCCATGCTTTGTAACAGCGCCTGTGTCTCGCCTAACTACGGTGATTTAATTCAATCACCCAAGTTAGGGCGGAGCGAAGTCCATTAAAAAAATAATAGTTTAAAAATCTAAAAAACACGCTTATCTGGCCGTTTTAGTGGGCCAAAATCGCGCCCAAAGAAGTCGGTTACAAACAAAAATACAAAAAAAATTGAATAATTTGAACAAATTAGTGTATTGTCATCGGTCCTCAATAAATCTACAAAGTTTGAACGAAATCTGACCGTTTTAATGAGGGTCAAAATCGCGCCCAAAGAAGTCGGTTACAAACAAACATACAGGTGAAGCTAATAAAAAGCGTGTAAAAAGAGGCGTTTTTTTAAGTTATCTAATGACACGTAAAATTGTAGGCCCTGGCTACATTAAACGTTGGACAAGCTATCGTTTAGACAAGTTAGGCTCTATTTTTCCTTGACTTAAAGCTCGAGCTCACCGATTGTCGTCACCTTTTGAGGGTTCGAACCGACAAACTTCGGCACGTGAGGCGGCCATTTGCCCTGCTGAACTATCATCGCTTCGCCATCAATTCTGACTCATAAAACATGTTTGTATTTATTTCAGGAACACGTAATTTTCCCGGCGATCCGAAAGTATTTCCTGCCACCGGCGAGTTTCGTGAACAACGGTGCCATATTACAAATAGCTGCGTTGAATGACTTGTACAAAGTGTTCGAAAGATGTTGATTTGTTGTGTTGATAGATAAAAATGTTAAATAAAATGCTGATCATTATATCTTTTGAGTTTTAATTAGGAAATCAGGAGTAAGTTTGCCGTTTTTTAGTTAGAATGTTAGCGCCTGTAGCTCGGCTAGCTAAGGTGATCTGACGCGATCATCGAATCTACGCAACGGTCGAAGCGGACGGTGTTTGGTTGGGTGACCATGCACAAGACTATCGTTTTTAAAGTGGTTTTTCATCTGGGCGCTGCCGTGGGTCGGATGAAACGTTAAATTGTAGGTCCCGGCTTTTCATCGGGACTATTGCCTGATTTGGGTGGGGAATAAAAGTAATTCTATTTTTGTAATAAAATGAGAACATTTTATTTGTTTTTGTTTTGAAGAAACTATCATAAATATAGCTTCAAACGCAACATTAAAACAAAAAATAATATCTAATATATAAAATTTCCAAGTCACAATGTTAGATACGTACTCCTCCGAAAGGACTTGATCGATTTATACTAAATTTTATATGCGTATTCAGTAGGTCTGAGAATCGAATACTTTCTATTTTCCATACCTCTAAGTGATAAGGCAAAACAACGTTTGCCGTGTCAGCTATCGTATAGCTATCTATAGTATGTATTGTGTATAAGTAACAAGAACTATCAGAATATGTAGAAGAGATAAAAGGTGCAAAATTACATATATGTATGTACATATTAGGTATTAATAGAATTTAACCGAATTCTCCTAATTATACTTAGTGTTCTTATTTTATTCTCGCAGCATTTGTAAAATAAACAAGAATCAGATTCATTTGCATTTTATTATCATCATTAAAAAAAAACAAATTGACAATCTTACATTCTAAAACTTAACACAACTATTTTAAAAAGGTACAAAATTATTCAGGTGTTTCTTAAAACTAAGGCAAATATTTTGCCAAATTTATTATATCTATTATTCAGATTACAAAAACTTGTATTGACATTACGAATTTACAGAAATGATATAAATCATAGAGATTTTTTCAGTATCTTCAATTCTGTGTTAAGAATCGTATAAAGTTCCAAAACACACGTAAAATTCGGTCGATTGTTATTTTTTTCTTCTGTAGGTAATGTTTTTTTTTATCTTGTGTTGATTTATATGAGTTTATTTCGTGAAATACCAACTACTGCGGTTCACAGGCTCGTCGCTCAAATATGTATGGCACTACTGAACTCGGTACATCGGCTTAAAAGCTTTCGATTTAGTAACCAATAATTCAGTATCATTGGCAAGGCTAGCAAGGGACGAAGACTAATAGTCTTTCCACCATTTTATTCCACTTGCCAGTGGAATTAATAACCTTTTCCTCCTTAATAACATGGTAACAAGCGGTATATATTAAAATATTTCCACTTGACGTTTATCGTGGGCATTTTATCCCGCTATACCCCGCTGTTTTCCCGTAAAACGACGATAAATATTCTTCGATTGATATATGACGGTTCCGGTTCCTTCTAGGTAAGCGCGATCCACCGTAGACCTCAATATCACTTACCATCAGGTGTCAAGGTGTCAAAAGTTGTGGTCAAGCGCTGACCTATTCAGAGTAAAAAAAATGACACAGGACAAACTATTGTCTGATTTAGAGGTAGGGAAAAAAGAAAATGAGTTTGAAAAACCCTTTGAGTTTAAATTTTAACAATAAAATGAGAAAAATCATTTGTTTTGCATTGTGTTAAGAAAATTACAAAAACAATTAAAGCACAGCTTATAAAAAAAGTAACAACAATGAACAGATTATTTCCTCTTGCAGTGGATATATTATCCACTACCTAGCCCAGCAGGTTGCCAATATAAGTCACAGCGTCTTAGAAAAAGTACAGAAAAATTGGTCTTTTATCAAACTATTGTTACTGTTGTACTTTTATATGATTTTCTACGTATCAACAACGTAATTAGGATGCACTACGAGTAACGGATCATCTTCGGTTTCCTGATCTGCCGACTTCTGGGACGCGCGGAGACCAGTCGTCGAGAGCGGGATTATTACTTGGTCCTGGGAAAAAATATGAGAATTGAAATTATATATTTTTTTACAAATACTATATTTTTTTTACACACATCTGGCTAGACCCATGCGTATATTAACAAAACGTTTATGATAAATATCAAATCCTAAATGGCCGCCACTACAATATCTTTATATAATAAATAATAAATTGAGATAAATAATTCCAGAGAAAAATTGAGACAATTGAATCCCGAGAAAAATAGAGATAAATAAATGCAGAGAAAAATTGAGATAAATAAATGCAGAGAAAAATTGAGATAAATACATTCTGAGAAAAATTGAGATAAATAAATCCCGAGAAAAATTGAGATAAATACATTCCGAGAAAACTTGAGATAAATACATTCCGAGAAAAATTAAGATAAATAAATCCCGAGAAAAATTTATATAAATAAATCCAGAGAAAAATTGAGGTAAATAAATCCCAATAAAATTGAGATAAATAAATCCCAAGAAAAATTGCGATAAATAAATCTCGATAAAAATGCGATAAATAAATCCAGAGAAAAATTGCGAAAAATAAATCCAGAGAAAAATTTAGATAAATAAATGCAGAGAAAAATTGAGATAAATACAGTCCAAGAAAAATTGCGATAAATAAATCCAGAGAAAAATTGATATAAATCCCGAGAAAAATTGAGATAAATAAATCCCGAGAAAAATTGCGATAAATAAATCCCGAGAAAAATTGCGAAAAAATAAATCCAGAGAAAAATTGAGATAAACAAATCACTCACATGATAAATAAGGCGGTCAATGACCTTCTCGACCAGCATTTTCCTTTCGACTAGCTCGTCTTCGTTCTCGATGGTTCCCTGCGAGACCAGCTGCTCCAGGTACCAGCTCACCACGGCACTCTTGCGCATGCCAGAACTCTCAGAACCTGGAGACGAGAGTACATCCATCAGGTGAAAGATCTAGCTTCTAGCTAGTTCTAGTTAGTAAATGCATTTACACATTCATTCGGCCTGAGAGCGAGTGCCGAGCTCTTTTGTTCTAGTTATTATCTATGTATGTAACGCGTCTTTTATTTGTTATATAAAGTAGTGAGAACCTTTTACCTTGGATAAACCCAGGTTTTTTTAGGTAAAATTTTGTAATTATAATATGTATTCTGTTAGTGATAATAATAATAAATAATAATTCACACCCGGGGAGGTGGGTGGGGTATGTCGGACTCGATGCCAGAAGGGCATCACTACCGACTAAAACCTCACGATGGCCTCCTCACCGGAATGGGCGGGGTGAGGTTCCGCTCCTCGCATTAACCCCCACCTCGGCTAGCCTGCGAGATTCCTCCTCGGGGGATGACTCCCCTTGCAGTGCACCACGAGTGCACCGCAACCACCTCGGGGACCGTGAGTGCAATGGACGCCGGACAACCCCAGTCCGACGTCTTAGGTCCCCCGTAACGGGCCAGGTCTGTGGCCCCGTCACCTGTCCCTACGGCCTTTTTTATATAGGACATATTTCATACACGGCTGGTTAACCCCTTACTAAACCATTTCTAGTTTGTATTATGGTTGCTAACACAACTGATATACTACATATATAATTTATATAGATACATATTTAACACCCAGACCGACAGCCAACAAATTTAGTTCAGCACAAAGATGTTGGCTGTGCCTGAACCCGGAACCTTCTGATTGGCAGTCCGGCATGGTAACCATTACGCTAACGATCTCGTCATATTAGAGGATAAAGGATAGGCTACATAGGGTTCTACAAGTAGTGAGAACCACCAGGTATATTTACCTTGAGTCTCAGACTCTTGTTCTTCTTTTCTCATGAAAACAACGAGCATGTCACTTAAAGACTTATACTCCTCGAAGGACAGCGTCAACTTCTTCTTGGGAGCAGAGTCACCGTTCACTGGTGTGTCTGGAAAATAAATTATTCAATTAATCATTTCATTAATGGGTCATAAATAAATTCAAAGTCAAACGATTTTCAAGTGTTCCGTCAGTTAAAAAGTCTTCTATTTTATAATAACTTTTTGATATGAGTAAGTTTTTTAAGTTTGTCAGGAAAGTTTTAATACTATCGATACGCTTTAGGTCGTCTGGTAATTTGTTAAATATTTTAATAGTCATAGAATGTGGCCCCGAGCTCTGCATTTGTAATCTACACCTTGGTACTTGCAAATTGTATATATGTCTTAGTACGTGTTTGCGCGGTATAACTGCTAGTTTTTAGAACAGATACGGATATTTTTTTACAAAATAGCAAATTTCATAAATATAAATACATGCCACTGTGAGTATTTTAAATTTAATAAAATATTGTTTATGAAATTGGGATTTTGTGATATCGGGGGCTTTTATTTGGGTAAGTATAGTAGGTACCTACCCTAACACTCGGTACAGGGACCGACTCAGGGACGTGAGCAGGACGCTGCACAAATCCACTATGATTACACATATTATGGGCCCAACTATTTACAATACCTACCCGGACTTGGCCGGTGTGGTGGATAATCTCTCTTTTCTAATAAGAGGAGGCCCTGAGTCCCAGTAGTGAGAACGTATAGTGTGCTGCTTATACTGTGCATAAGCATAGACTAATAAATATAATACACACAACTGTTTGGTGAAAATCGTACTACGGGTATACGTACCCGTAGGCGCCATCTGTTCGTATTGTCTTGAAACGACTTCACTGTCACGCAATCTACTAACGTTAAATCATTATGCTACTGCAGCGCGTTGCGAAATTTGTTAGCAGCTAGGCTGCACGCTCGTTTCGCAGCGCCATCTATGTTTCGTCGGTAATTATGACAAACTTCCGCGCCACGCTTTATTGTATGGGAATCAGCAATACTTTCTAATATTGTGATCCCTGGCATAACATACCAGTGTTGCCATTAGGCGTGGCGTGGTCGACGTCCATGCTGGGCTCGTACTGAGGCTCCTCCTCATCCAGGTGGATGTCAGGCTGCTCCACGCGGATAATGGATTTGTTCAGCAATCTGCAACATTTTTTTTAAATTTAATTAAGGCTACGTCAACAAAATCACAATGTATTTCATGAAAAATTGGAGATGGTGTATTTTATAATTTAGCCTATAAGTAACTCACTATTCGTTTATGCTTTATTGTATGGGAGTCTGCAATCTTCTCTCTAGTATTCTGATACATGTTAAATATGATATAATACACGCTAAACTTTTTGTTGTAAATCGTACTTACTACGTGTACCATTCGATACACGTAGCGCCATCTATTCGTATTTTCTTGAAAAGACTTACTCTAGTATTATCCATGTTATATATGAATACTAGCAGCCAGTCCCGGCTTTGCACGGACTATAAAATAATCCAAGTTGTATACGAAATAAAGACTATGTTACTCGGGGATAATGTAGCTCAACGGTGAAAGAATTTTTCATATCAGTACAGTAATTTCGGAGACTATTCACGTCAAACAAACAATCAAATTTTTCCTCTAATCTATAAAATTTCCATGTCGCAATATTAGTTACCGTACTCCTCCGAAACGGCTTGACCGATTTTTACCAAATTTTATATGCGTATTCAGTAGGTATGAGAATCGGCTTCAATCTATTTTCCATACCCGTAAGTGATAAGGGTTGCTTAGCGTGAAATTTTTTTACGTTTTTTTTATTTGTTTTTATTATTTTACAATGAGGCATGAAAAATACAACAACCCTAAATTTTTTCATTTTTATCACCAACCCCTATATTTTATATGATATGTATCGTGCAGCGGTTAAATTAGGATATTCTACTAATTAATTAGCTATAGAAAATATCATTTGTTCTGTCACAAGTATGACATTTTATTAAAACCCTGTATAAAATTAAATAAATGATAAAAAACCCCTATTTTTATGGCCATTATAGTATATCATCATTTTTCATCCTGCTCGATAACTGATCAATTATAGTGTTTTTAACTGTACGTAAGGCAAAACAACGTTTGCCGGGCCATTATTACCGCGTATTGGTATAGATATGGCCTCCCTGACCTGTATGCCTCGTGCACGTGTTGCGGCGCCACGTGTCCGCTGCAGTGCATCTTGGCCATGGCCTCCGCCAGCCGCACCATGGACTCCAGCTGGCGCACGGTGATGCGCCACGCCCCCGCACCGCCCCCCGTGCCGTCCCGCGACCGCAGCACCGAGTAGTACTCCACCAGCAACTGGCCTGCTTCCTGAGATCGTGGAAGAAAATAACGTTTGTTCGATGAAAATATAGTTTATTCGAAGAAAGTAACGTTTGTTTGAAGAAAATGACGTTTGTTTGAAGAAAATAACGCTTATTGGAAGAAAATAACGTTTGTTTGAAGAAAATAACGTTTGTTTGAAGAAAATAACGCTTATTCGAATAAATTACGTTTGCTTGAAGAAAAATAACATTTGTTCGAAGAAAAACAAAGTTTCTGTCTGTCTTTGTTTTTAGGCTCTATCTTAGAAACTATGATAGCTCTAGCTAGATAGATATTCAGACAGCGGAGGCTTAGTAATAGGTCCTGTTTATAGCTTTTAGGCAAGGAACTCTAAAAACCACACTTACCTCAGTAATAACCGGCTTGAAGCTCCTCGCGAACGCAATATATCTGAGCAAGTCTTCTCTCGAGTAAACACAGTCGTACGTCTCTTCTTTGTTGCAATGTAGGTCCACTATTTTCCTTGCGATTGCATAGTCTACCATTTCGCTGCTTTCATCGATCAGTATGAAGAAGAGATCGAATCGAGACATAATAGGTGCGGATAACGCGACGTTCTGTTGCAGAGACTTGGCTCTGTCGTAACGCCCCCCGACCGGGTTGGCTGCGGCCAGGATTGAGGTGCGCGCGTTTAGTGTTGCTCTCACACCAGCCTGTCAAATAATAGATATTTGTTAAACATTAATGTATTTTATTTATTAATTTGATTTATAGACGGGCAGCATTATGCTGATGTGCCTATATCACACTGAGTTGTTCTGTGGAGACGTGCGCAATGTTCCTGTAAAGCATCGACAGACATGCGCGCGCGCCAGTGCCCCGGCGCAGACTGAAGGCGCGCGGCGCCGAAATGTTTATTTATAGGAACGGCGCCAACCAATGGTAAGCGCTTACCACAAGCGCGCATTTAGTTAGCAATAAGGTTAGGATATCAAGTAGTACATAAGTGGAACAATTATTTAATAAAATTACGGAATTTGGTTCCTGCCTTTCATTCGCAACTTAGACCTCACACACGCTTAGTAGAAGACCATCCTACAGTTCACATAATGTCCACTGTTAAATGTCAATGTTTAAAGTTCTCTAGTGCACTGATCACAGGTTAGCAAGAGATTTTTTTGTTTTCTGCAACCAGCTATCAAGCTGGTATAGTTGCTTTTTAATAACGTCTGACTTTCTGCAACACAGGCTCTTCCCGAGCCTTCTAGCGGGGCTCAGGGCTAAACCAAGTGTATCAAATGTAAGTATAGTTTTTAGGTGAGTTTTTGTTTTCTTTGATAATAATTATAATATAAAGATATTTATGCATACAATTATTGTACGCATAAATGTGTTTTTGTAATAAATATTCTTTATCTTATCTTCACACAGTATTCCGAAGATTCCGAAGATATTAAAAAATCCCTATGCAATATGTTATTAGAATCATGACTGGTTTATTTATGAATGATTGCCCTCAAAATTTAATCATAAATATTAAATTTAAAAAAACCTTTGCTACTTTTTACACATAAATAAAGATTCTGCAAGTTCCATATTCCAATAAGGTTATCGCTTATTTAATTGTAGTTTATAATGTCATGTTAGATGTTAAGTTTATTTTAAATTGTGAACAGGTTTTAGGTTTTTTAGGATTACTTAGATTCCGACCTTGTCAAAGTAAGTAGTTGTTCCACGGCTTTAAGACTATAGCGTAAGGGCAAATTCTAATTTGAAGTGGGGTTGACGTAATCAGCACTGACATCTCCTAGAGGCGTATTGTGCATTCCCCTCTTACCAGCCTACCGAAGTCAACCGAGCTCCTTGAAATAACGTAGTACAGGCTTTGATCGCTGGCATAACTGTTCCACCATTAATTCATAATTCGTTTATTCAGTAAAATAGTCAGAACCATTATTACACCAAAGTTTTAACTATTTTAGATCTAAAAACTATAAGCGTGAATGCGCTCAAAATGTGATGGCACTACAGAAGACATCGATATCTTGTATTTCGGATAAATTAAGATTACAGCCCGTCGCGTAGAGATTGTTTTAGCATATCGTGTGCGAGAATGAGGGACACTGAACAACTTCATCAGGGACATACAAATAGAAAGAGCTTAAAACAGCCGGATTGTCAACCTTACCGCGGAGTACCATACAGTGGCATAACCACATTGATACTTTTTCTGATTTCTAGTGTTTCAATACCAAGCATGCCTTCTACAAAAAGGGATGGATACATATATGGATAGTATCCATACATCCGTTTATAGATATAACGCGCAAATTTCCTTTGGATCGTTTCAATAAGTAAGGTGTACTTTATCGCCACTGGAACTTTATCTTCATATTCTAGCTTACTACGCTCATAAGCATTGCATAGCAGGATTGCTACTTTTACCACTCATAATATACTATTGTGTCAGATCAGCGTAAGGGCTATGGTGTAAATTCTGGGCTTACCTTAGCAATAGATATGGTCTGCTGCTCCATAGCCTCGTGTATGGCTACCTGGTCAGCCGGGTCCATCTTGTCAAACTCGTCTATACAGCACACACCATTGTCGGCTAACATCAGAGCCCCGGCTTCGATGACGAAATCGAAGGATTCTTCGTCCTGTGAAGAAATTACATACAAATAAATAAATATTATTTTACAATGATGTTTAGCGATATTGTCTTCATATTATGATGTAGAGAGCGCTTACCCAGAAAATCCGGATCACTCTTGCTTTCAGATTCAGAAGATTTCAGATTTCACACACGGCTGGTTAGCCCCATACTAAACCATTTCAAGATTCTATTATGGTTACAAAAACAACTGATATACTATATATACATACTCGTACATATATATTCTATTATATAAACAGACAAGTTTGTGGACCACTATTTCCGAAGAAGTGTGTCATCCGTCAACCCGCACTCGGTCAGCGTGGTAGATTATGGCCTATATCTCTCTCCTAGTGAGAGAAGGTCCCGAGTTCCAGCAGTGGGAACGTGTATTGTGCTGCTTATGCTTACTGTACAAAGTTAATTGGCGGTATTGTGCATGTGTTCTGTGTATTGTTACCTTGACGACAGCGGCGGTGAGACCGGCGGCCGAGGAGGCTTTCCCGCTGGTGTAGACCGCCCGCGGAGTGATCTCGCTCACTTGCTTCAGCAGCTGAGACTTGGCGGTGGACGGGTCGCCCACTATACACACGTTTATATCACCACGGAGTGTTGTGCCTGGAAAGAGAGTTCACTTGTAAAATCACGTTTCTTTTTTCACACACGGCTGGTTAACCCCATACTGAACCATTTCTAGTTCGTATTATGGTTGCTAACACAACTGATATACTATGAGTACATACATATTTTATAAACGTCTTATATATATAAAATTTCCATGACACAATGTAAGTTACCATACTCCTCCCAAACGGTTTGACCGATTTGTACCAATTTTTTTTTTTTTTTTTTTTTTTTTTTTTTTTTTTTTTTTTTTGTTTGTTCCACCTTTTATCTCCCTTAACACTGAGTCAAGGATGTTGTTTTGGTTGAACAATTGCTTACGCATTTTCTCTATTTGTTTGGATCGGTCAATTATATACCTCATGCGAAATAGTATGATACAAAATAGTAATAAAAAATATATAACAAATATGTACAATAGAATATAATATGTTTATAAATATATTAAGGCTGTTTTTTTTTTTTTTTTTTTTTTTTTTAATTATTAATATACTTAATTTACATTTTTTTTTTTATATGTTTTTTTTTTTGTAATGATTATTTTTTTAATTTTTTTTTTTCTTTTTTTTTTCTTTTTATAAATACATTTGTAGCTTATAAATATATTAACCTATTTATTTGCAGTACATAGTGCATATTATATGTTCTTAATCCTATACTTACATTATATGTTTCCTACAACTAACATGTCCTGAGATAAGACTAACATGTACATCATGTTGTCTTATATCATTTACAATGTTTCTTAACTCTAAGTATATACAAAAGTTCTACAGATATGTTAACTATATCTGCAGTTCCTTTTTTTTTTCTTTTTCCCAATATACAAATAGCTATTTTGATTACAATTTTGCTTTGTTTTCTACATACAACACTTTGTAAGAGCTCACTATGACTGTACATTTTGTCTATGAATCAGTTATGTATTGTGCATAATACATTTCTATTCATAGTTTTATGTTATATTTATGTATATTTATATATATTTTAAGTAGTTGTATTTATAAGCCGTATTTTCTTTATATTTAGTAGTTATGTGTATTTATATTATTACTTAGTGAACTTTAGTATATATCTACATTGCATTTCTATCTAATATAATATGAATAATATAATATGAAAGTTAAAAAGAAAGTTATAACTAGATGTATGTAATAATAATAAAGGTAAGTACACTATTTTAAGCATCTATATACCAACATGTAACACTTGTTATTTGATCCTACTTATTTCTTCTGTTACAGATTCTAGTCACATGTACACAGAAATGGAGAAACTGCTGCCGTCCAGCATCATCTTGCAAACACTCTTTCAAGTTATCGCGTTTTATATCCCTACCGAACTCTATCTCAATTAGTGTTCTTTTCAATATATTTGCAGGACAGTCAACGATGGCGTGGATACTACTCTCCTCTTCTTCAGGGTCACAGATACATCCACCTGATTGTTTGAGTTTGCGCTTATGCAGGAAACCTGCGAACCCGCCGTGCCCTGTGAAAGCTTGCACCAGCTCCGGGGTCAGCTTTAGCGTCTTCAGTAATTTGTGAGCGACCTGAACGTCTGGAAAGAAAAGTTTTGTTGTTCCTGCTGTGGTATCATTTGTATATCTTGCTTGCCATTTCGAGATAGTTTCTCTACGTACTATTCTTTTGATATATGAGATTGGACATCTGTCGTAGTTAGCGGATGTTTTCATTTTTAAAGCTGCGTCTTTGGCCAGTGCGTCAACTCGCTCGTTGCCTTCGATGCCAACATGAGCTTTCACCCAATACAGGTTTATTGTTTTACCTTGATCATTCAGCCGGAAGATATTTTTTCTTATCTGATATGCTATAGGGTGAAAAGTGTCATGGTCACGTAGCAATTCTAGAGAAGATCTAGAATCACTAAAAATAGATAATTCTGCTTCGTCCGTGTCCAGTGCCTGTCTTGTAGCATAGTAGAGAGCGTACAGTTCAGCCTGGAATACGGTGCAGTATGATTCTAGTCTTAGCTTCTTACACATGATTTCTGCTCCGTTTTTCCACCACGAAATCGCAGCTCCCACTCTTTCCTCTATCCTACTACCATCAGTAAAAGCAAGAAGGCCTTTTATGTTATACGAAGCCAGTGTTTCGTCGTTCCAGTCCGTGATACATGAGAAGTTAATAGAAAGATTTTTTGCTGGATGAATGGCATTAAGGAAGCACTCTTTGGTCTCAATATCTCGGCCTGCTATATATTCAAAAGGCTTTCCTCTCTTCGTTTCAAATACAGTCGCAGCTTCGTGGACCCTCATATCCAGTGGTAGCAAACCCGACAGAAGAAGAGCTGAGTGCAGTGACGCTGTACGGTAGGATCTACATATTTTTTGGGCAAAGCCGCGCTGTACTGAATTGAGAATTTTCTTGCATTTGGATTTCGATGCCGCTGGATACCATACACTGGATGCATATAACATTATAGGCTCAATTACTGCCGAATAAATTGTCCTCGTAACTTCAGAGTTAAGCCCCCACGAAATCTTTGCCGCTTTTGCTAGCTGGTTATAAATTCTTATACATTTCTTTGAAGTATTTGAAACATGACTATAAAAAGTAAGTTTTTTATCAATAGTCAATCCTAATATTTTAATTTCATCGGTTAATTTAATTATAGTACCTCCCATATTTATATTTGGAATATCGTATTTTATTTTATTGGTCAATATCATAGCGAAGGTTTTGTGTGCGGCAAATTGTAGTTTATTAAGTTTTCCCCATTTATATATATCATTTAGTATTACATTTGCATCTCGTTCCAGGTCAGCAGCTGAGCTTCCGGAGAAAACAAGAGCGACGTCATCAGCAAAGGCTTGGCAGTGGACGTTTTTATTTTCTAGTAGTTCTAATAAGGGATCCAACAGAATGTTCCAAAAAGTAGGGCCTCCGATGGAGCCCTGAACACAGCCCTTAGTTGTTTGTTTAGAGCAACATTCTCCTGCATACTTCACATTAACTTTCCGGTCCTTCAAGTAGCTATTCACCATACCATAAAGATTTGGTGGACAACCCTTCTTTACGAGCTGATGTTTAATCGATGGCCACCACGCGCTGTCGAAGGCGCCCTCTATGTCTAGTGAAACAAGTAATGTAATTTTTTTGTTTTTTATTTCTTGTCTGATATAGTTTACCAAATCATAGAGGGCGTCCTCCGTACTACGCTGTGGTACAAATCCATATTGTCTCGTATTACACTTTGGAAGGAGGTGCCACTTTAGTCTTTTTACAAGCATTTTTTCTAGTATCTTCCCAAGAATAGATAAAAGCCCTATAGGACGGTAGGATTTCGGGATGCTATAATCTGTCTTTCCAGGTTTCCTTAAGACGATAACGGCAGCAATTTTCCATATTTTTGGGAAGTAATGAAGTTCGAGGCATCTATTAGTTATCTCTAGGAATAAGTCATGCATATGCATATCCAGTAGGTCTGAGAATCGGCTACTATCTATTTGTCATGCCCCTAAGTGAGGCTAAACAACGTTTGCCGGGTCAGCTAGTCTTATATATATAAAATTTCGATGTCACAATGTTAGTTACCATACTCCTCTGAATCGACTTCACTGATTTTTACTAAATTTTATATGCATATCCAGTAGGTCTGAGAATCGGCTACTATCTATTTGTCATGCCCCTAAGTGAGGCTAAACAACGTTTGCCGGGTCAGCTAGTCTTATATATATAAAATTTCGATGTCACAATGTTAGTTACCATACTCCTCTGAATCGGCTTGACCAATTTTTACTAAATTTTGTACCTATGCGTATTCAGTAGGTCTGAGAATTGGCTACTATTTATTTTTCATACTCTTAAGTGATAAGGGTTATTCTAACTAACTTTCTTGACAAACTTAAAAAAAAACTCATAACAAAAAGCAACTATAAAATAGAAGACGGACTCTAAAAACAACAAATTTGTATTTAACAGGGTGTCTTATTTCCAGTAACTAATTGCAATGCCTTATGGGTATTTATGTAACTGTAAAGTGACATAATCTAATATATAAAATTTCCATGTCACAATGTTAGTTACCGTACTCCTCCGAAATGGCTTTACCGATTTTTACCATATTTTATATGCGTATTCAGTAGGTCTGAGAATCGGCTACTGTCTATTTTCCATACCCCTAACTGTACTTAAGGCAAAACAACGCTTGCCGGGTCAGCTACAATACATTGTTTGACTATATCTAACCTTCAATAGTAGTTTTGGCGACACCTCCAAAGAGCATCAGCAGTATCCCTCGCTTGACCTCGTTGTTACCGTGTATGCTCGGGAACAAACTTGTTATCAGGTTGTTGTAGAGGTTACGGTCACGGGACATCTCATATACCTGGAAAAAAAATCAGTAAATAGATTACCTCTTTACTGGACAGATAAAAGGTAGAATATCAGTTATTTTTTTTATTCTAAACAGGTCAGCGATTGACCACAATTCACCTGATGCGCCTAAAGCGCGCTTAAGATATAAGGCCCATGATAAAAAGGTAACAAATAGATAAAAAAGTTTACAAAGTTTAATAATTTACATGATAAACTGTTCACGTAAGGCGTAGAAAACGGTCACACTTAAATTATTATCAAAAGTTGGAATGACTCCAACAGTTTCGGTGCTTTCCGAGTACCATCTTCAACACGGACCGTCACCGATGAGATGCGCGCACGGATCTTGTGGGTGACGGTCTGACTTATTACAACTTTTAATAGTACCTGACGACCTCGTCGGCGTAAAGGTGCCGGACTGCTAATCAGAAGGTTCCGGGTTCGATTCCCGGCCCGGTCAACATCTTTGTGCTTAACTAAATTTGGCTGTGGATCTGGGTGTTAAATATGTATTAATATATAATATGTATGTATGTATATGTAGTATATCAGTTGTGTTAGCAACCATAATACGAGCTAGAAATGGTTCAGTATAGGGCTAACCAGCCGTGTGTGAATGTGTAAAAAAAAAAGTAATTGTGACTTTGGACAATTGGTCAATAGTTCGTAGTGCTACAATCGCGAATCCGTATAACTGAGGGCCGGAGAATCGAGTTTCTACTGTCTAGGTAAGACTCTAAAGATGTAAAATTATATAAAAGATTACAACAAGGTAAAACTGAGTGGTATGATTCTTAAGAGGTATAAAATAACTACCCACCTTATCCCACTCGCGATCAGTCATCTGTTTTCTCATGTCTTCGGTGGTAAGGTCGTCGGCGGCCATGTCAGCTGTGCCGAAACGACGGGATATTGCCTGCACGCTACATGCCAGGAAGGCTGTCCTGGAATTAGTGAACAGTTAGAATAACACAATAACATATCAAATCAATCTCGGTTAGGCCTATGATACATGTACTTCTGCTGCCCTTATTGTAATTGAGCAGGGGTACAGCGAAGAGACACCGATTTACTGTCGAAGTTCCGAAGATTCGCACAAAGCGTTTTGCTTCGACCTTCATTGTGAGAACTGCGAAGCTTTGGAACTCTCTTCCTGAGTCTCTCTTTCGAGAAGTACAATTTGGGGGTCTTCAAATCTAGAGTAAATAGGTTCCTTCTGGGCAAGCGTGATACATCTTAGACCACAGTCAAGCTTAACATGAGGCAAGCTGCGGTCAAACGTAAACCCATTTATAATTTGACTTGTAACTTTGGTGTTATCAATAAATGATTTGTAATTGTATTTGTATAATAAAAAAAAAATTGTCTAAAGAAAGTCTTATTTTATAGATAATTATGTTTCCTAATAGAACTACGACGTTATTTATAATTCACTTCAATTTCACTCACAGCATGAGAGACAACTTTCAGTGCTGCGCGTCAATTATACTGTACATACATTTACAAAATAGTTATAGTTATATATTATGTGCTTAGTTTTTGTAATTTTGTAAATGTTTTAGAAACAAATAAATTTTTTTGAAATTTGATTGATTGATATAATTATACTATTTTATTTATTTATTAATCTATACAGAATCCGAGTTGGGTTCTGTTAAAACACTGTTCCAATATTTCACCCCTAAATTGGTTTTTCTTTTTTATTGTATTTTTAGTTTATATGATTTTTTTAACACTATTGTTAATAGGATGCCTGTTGAGTTTTTTGTTTACAATAATAATCATATATTTCTAGAAAAAAAATTTTTTCTCACAGTATCAATGTTTACAAAATTTGGATAAATAATCTATTTAAATTTATTTTTGACATAGTATGAAACATGTTAGATTCTTTTTTTGTAACTCCTAAGCTCGAAGATCATGCAATCTCTTGAAGCTATTAATATTTGCTGTTGTGAATATTTTGTGACACTACTTATGACAGTCTTTGACACAGTTGACACGCTACTTATGACAATTTTTGACCCAATCTAAATTAATACATTTCTAAGTAACTAAATACAATTTTTTAAGGCAATGAACCATACATTAATCTAATATGTACATTGTAGAACTTATACACCTTCATGAGTTATGATATTTTTGATAAGCCTTTGAAAGTTTTTGACACAATTCAAATTATATATGTTTTATGGCAAAGTATGACATATTTATTTTAAACTCACTTGTAATGTAACTCTCTGACTCCAAGCGCCTTCAGACCCTTGATGCCCTCCATCTGACCTTCATTAGACAGCTTGGTCCTGGTTGTCAACTCTGCCTTAGCTCCGGGCAGAGAAAGTGAACCCACATCTGGTACTACTATAAGTGTACCAGTGAAGTCATAGCGGTCACCAGCCTGAAAAGATACAGTAAGTACTTAATGATATCTTTGATAGACAGGTCATCTAATGCAGATAGACAATAGCAGGGCTGTAAAAATCATCACCAACTGGTTCCCACAGGATGAATGCCCCAAGGGCAGATCACGTAAAATGTGAATAAGATTGAAGAAAATCTGAAGTTGTAGAGCCTGAAGTAAGTAACCTTTTATGAATGACTTCTTTATGCTTTTGTTTTCTAACTTTTAAAAAGTTGTGAATTACAAAAAGTCATAGATGTTTTCAATGTATTCTAATTTTTCTATACATACAAAATGGTGGTAAAAATGAACTTCTACTATAGTATTATCTTAGATAGATATAAATGTGGATGGCACTCAGCCTGCCTTTCATTTTTCTTAAAAGCAAAACAATACAGTAGGAAGCTTTATTGCTTTTAAGCTTTTAGCTACTGCATTTTTGTGATATGTTTTAATAAATTCATTTGTAACCAAGCGTAAAAGCAGTAGGGTGATACTTTTTTCAAATTCAATTGTTTTTAAACTAAGTCACAATTTTGCTGATTTGTGTGTAACTAAATTAAAAAGGTTGAATCCCAGACCTGACTCAAACAATACTTCATTTGTTGTATCTTAATACCTGCACTGACTCCACAGCTTCAGCTCTCAATATGACTTCCAGGGAGCGAGGTATGCACCCTCTCGGCAGCTCTGCCTGCGTCTCTTGGACACGGATCTTTTGGAAGTCCACAAATATTGACTTGTCAGCATCCAGCATGAAACGGCGACGATTTGCGCACACAGGGTTGCGGCATATTGTTGGGATTGTGTACTGGAATTATTTAAATAACATACATTACAAGACCTGGTTACATTAACACAAAGAAACACTTAAATAATGACATAACTTTGCTAAACCTAACTTTAATGCTAGTAGTTCGGGTATAGATTTTTGGGATTTATAGACTGATATTTTTCAGTTAATCATTTAAATAAATTGGTTAATTAAAGTTCTTACTAATCTGTGATCAGTGCACTATTGGACTGAGGACATTGTCATTAGATACAATTTTGTCTCAGTGTGATTATAGGCAAATTAGCATAATGCTGCTTGTCTTTAAATCAAATAAATAAATATTAAGTTATGTGACTTATGACCATTAGTGACTTCTATAGGCGAGTATACAATGTTGGGTTGACTAAAGGTGTGAATCACACAATAATCTACAGGCTTGTTAATAAGCTTTAAGTTTATATCAGATGTTTCATAGGTTGTACATACCTTAAATTGCTGCTCAACATTTTTTATCACAGTCTGACAATCGAGGCACACAAACGTTCCCAAAACCAGCTCGGGATGCACTGGATGTGTCCTCACTATTTGTCCAGATATTCTAATCAATGTACCAATCTTAGCTGTAGTCAATTCCCTCACTTTATGCCTCGTTGGCACATCCACAAACGATATGTAACACTCCTTGTTCTGTAAATCTTTCTTCATTCCACTCTCAGCCAAACTTAACAAGTAGTTGTAAATAGCTTGGTTCAAAAACGGATAGATCCGATAGTATTCTTCAATTATTGTTGTGGCTAGATTTTGATTGTACTTCTCTACATCATCGAAACTGACTTCTAATGTACTCAACTCGGGTTTCAACAGCTCTTTCGCGGGTTTCTCATATTTTATTTCATTGTCTTCTTTGAATCTGCAAATAGGTTATGTTAGCATTGTTTATCATTATTGACTCAAAATAATAATGAGCATATTTAAATCTTGTTTGTATTTTAGATACAATGCAAAAGTATTGTTTTAATATAAAATTTGTCGTAAAATAACAATACTTACTCTTCTAGGAAATCTTGAAAAAGCTTTTGGCACCGAACACCAACTTCGTCTTTTACTTGACTTTGAGTAGCGTATGTATCGGCTACGTCCATATTGAAAACTTAAGGTAAAAATTTACTGAAATGCTTTACTTTAGTAGGATTTTGTAACGTCCTACAATTGTAATTAAAATTTAAATGTAATCAAACAAAACGAAAACATGAACCTTGCTTTGACAAATTGTTTTGCCTGACATTTTGGCGGGATTTTTCCATAGAGTCAGTGAACTTTTTAATATATTCTTGATGTTGTCGATGCTTAATCATTGTCTATGTTTTTCTCTATTGACAGCTGAACTGACAGATGGTCTATGGTAACAGATGGTTTGATTGCTGTAGTTCGATGGTGGATTTAGGAATTGCTCAATAATCCTGAAAATGGATTGAATTATGAATTTAAATAAGCAGAAACAGTGTGACCCATTTTACGATTAATCTTATAAAAGTTATCTCATCAAAATGGATCCCCAAATAAGGATGCACCGCCGTAGGGGGCCCAATTTTACTTACGTTAGTGGCTGTGTGAAATATATGATTTTCGTGCTGAACTTCGTATTTTGGGTATGTACTCTTGCTTTTAAAATAAATTTTAAGCCATTTGTAGTATATTTTGAGGGATACGTAGTGGACAGTCAGTGAGAATTGGATATAACAAAGCTTTATTCTTTTTAGGCGTGGGCCATTGTTTGAGTGAATCACTGATGTTTTTGTAGGTATAGGAGGTAAGTATAGCTTCATTGACTGATTCTCACGTTCCTGTCTGTATCCGGTGTAGATAATCACAATGGAAGCTCTTTTATAAAGGCAGGAAAATGATAATAATACCAAAATTACTGATAGCTTTGTTTTAAATTATACTATGTTGCTTGTTGCTTTAGTTTATGTACATAGTTATATTTCATCGTGTGACTAAGGATGTTTTCATTTGTCATACCTAAATCCAAAATTATTAGTAGCTTTTGTATACAAAGGTCTTTGTTGCAAATTTACAAGATGTTTATGTCAACACAAAATCAGAAAAAGCTTCCTGTAGGTAATTAAGTAATCAAGGGCCTAAACAATGAATGTGACTAGACCAATTGGGACAATATAACAAATTTTATCCCAATTGGTTTAGTTACATATTATAATAAATAAATTAATAAATAAAAATTAAGATTTTTTATTTGTATAAGGCAACATATATTCTATATAAAAATAAGACATCATCATCCACAGCCAATTCTATCCCACTGCTGGGTATAGGCATCCCTCTTGTCATGTTTAGTGGTTTAGTTTGAAAAAATTGAATTGAATTGAAAAAATGTTGCTAATATATTCACTTTTCATAACACCTGTGTTTATGTTCAATGTATGTTTAATAAACACATGCATACATTCATGTTTAAATTCTTAATTAATTTATACCTTTTCAGTTATTTGGCAGTCTTCTAGTTGGAGTTGGATTATATGCCTTCATTGACAAATGGCAGGCAACTGGACTGATAAAGGTAAGATTTCGTCAAGAAACAAGACTTCTACACACTGCTAAAAGGAATACAGTTTTAATAATAAATAAAAATGAAATATCTTTATTGCAGGCATTAAACCCATACTTATCTCATATATAATTTGAAAAATTTTCAAATAAGATACCAAGTAAAGTTATATAAAATAAAATAACCGCAAACTTAAACTAACAACTTAAAAGCTATTGTTATATTTGCGGATTAGTTTTATATGCAGAAATAAGTTAGTTTTTTTTGCATGGCCAAATGGCTGGGGCATTCCTGATTCAATGTGGTAATGCTGCCAGCATGTTGGGCACACTGCCCTTAGTAGTAAGCCTGAGCTTTTAGATGAAATAAATATGTACTTTAAAATTAACAGATTAAAAAAGTAAATTAAGGTTTAAAACAACTATTTTGCTATAAATAAAACTACCAAGTGCCTGGGGGTGTATGTGTATGTGTCTGTCTATGGCACGGTAGCTCCTAACAAATGGACAGATTTGTATTTGTTTTTTTTTTTTGTTTGAAATGTATAGCAATCGGACCAAAACGGCCGCTGCAGCAATATAGCGAAAAAAATCTTTTTGATTTTTAAACCAGTTTTAATCTCTAATTCATTACTCTGATTGGTAACAAACTAAGTAAGTCTGGATGAAGGAAAAGTCCACGCAAAAAGGCTTATTACTACTACTACCTAACTAAGTATAAATATTCTTAGAAATATTCTTTAGATGTTCTTTCTTTTAAGTTATTTTTACGAAATTTGTTATTTATAACAATAAAAAACTATTAAATCCAGATTTTACCCTTGTTCGCACCTTAAATTTTGTTCCTCTTTTATGAGGGTGGTATAATTTTGGTGTCCTAAAGCACACAGATCCTCCAATACAAGTAGTTTATTTAGCACAGGGTCTGTATACTTAATAATAGCAATATAATAAAGGGTGACATTCTTGCAAGAGTTGCGTATGTTTCACAGAGTCCCCTTAGTTTTATATATTGTAATAAAGTTTATTAAAATATAGACTCATAAACAAACATGTATATGCAGCACTAGTGTTTTTATGTGATAAATAAATATTTTATTTATTTATTATTTAAACATTGTAAACTGTTCACATAAGGCATCTTAATATTTTCGCGTAGAAAACGGTCACACTTACTTATTATTAAAAGTTGGAATGAATCATCGAACCCCGCGCGGGCGCGGGGTTCGATGGCCGCCAGAGCGCGCGCGGATCTCGTCGGCGACGGTCCGTGTTAAACTCGCCCTGAAGATGGTGCTCGGAAAGGTGCACTGAAACTGTTGGACACATTCCAACTTTTAATAATAAGTATAAGTAAGTGTGACCGTTTTCTACGCGAAAATATTTATTATTTATTTATTTACATGGATAATCTCATTTCAGTTGGACACAGTGTACGACTTGATGTTGAACATCAGCCTGTTGATCGCGCTGCTTGGAGCTGTGGTCTTCATCGTTAGCTTTGCGGGCTGCGTCGGCGCACTCCGAGAGAACACTTGCCTGCTCAAATTTGTACATACTTCTATACTAATAGTATAAAGAGGAAAAGTTTGTTTTTTGTTTGTTTGACGCGAATAGGCTCCGAAACCACTGGACCTATTTGAAAAATTATCACCGAGTAACATAGGTTATACAGTTTAAACTCTATATATATTGCGAGAATACACACGTCTGCCACTGCCGAAATTGGAAAGTGATTTGAGTGGTGGCAGTATGTAAACACTATACAGTGTAAACTCTATATAACGACACTGAAGGGACTGTGAATTTTATGGCGTTACAGAGTGTGGTCGTTAAATGGAGGGAATGTATCTATATATTGTATGGAATACACACTAAACCAACTAAAGCCAATTGATTTCGACGCTTTAGAGAGTTTGTCGTTAAATCGAGTCATCGAGTTACATGGAGTTTACACTGTATTTTGTTTCTCTTTGCAACTTTGATTGTTTTATAGCCCGTGCGAAGCCTGGACTATATGCCAATACTAAGTAAAAAACTAGCAGATCGACCCAGATTCGCACGGGCTTGTGTTACACATTATTGAATTTTTTAGTAAGGATCTTTTATATTTTATAATATACTAGCTGACCCGGCAAACGTTTTTTTACCTTAATAAAAAAATAAAATCTAAATATGCAGTAGCCGATTCTCAAACCTTCTGAATACGCATATAAAATTTGGAAAAAATCGGTCAAGCCGTTTCGGAGAAGTACGGTAACAAACACTGTGACACGGAAAGATATAAAAATAAAATTTACTTTTGTTACTTGGGGATAATGTCTTCCAACAGTGTAAGAATTTTCAAATCGTTTCAATAGTTTCGGAGCATTTTCGCGTCAAAAAACAAAAAAACTTTACCTTTTTATACTATACTATCTACTTTTTAAATTTTTTCTTATTATTATAGTATATAGTTTAGAAAAAAAATCACCTGAGTCAAGCGTGCAGCCGCCTCACGCCTCGAAAGTCGTGAGTGCTATCCCCTCGAATGTCCCTTAGCTTTCTGTGAAAGAAAATGTCGTGAGAAAACCATAGCTTGGTGGTAGAGCATTTTCTAGAGCACTCCTGGCTAGAAGCCACCTTCAAGTTAAAAATATCTGTCGCCAAGCCTCTAAAAGTGTGTTCCGGCAGCCTCCTTGAGAGCCAGTTATTCCAGACTAGGCATGCTCCACCTTAGACTAGTGTCGCTAACTCGTGTGGTTAAACAACCTGCTGGTCTAATACCTAAGGTTTTGCGTAATGGGTCCAAAAACATTCAGTAAAGATATATTTTTCTTATTTCCAGTATTCTCTATGCCTCCTAATACTATTCCTGGTGGAGATGGGCGGCGCGGTGTGCGGCTTCGTGTTCCCCCGCTCCCTCCACCCACTGCTGGAGCTGAGCTTCACGGAGCGAGTGGTGCACGCGTACAGGGACGACCCCGACTTGCAGAACTTCATTGACTTTGCTCAAAGTGATGTGAGTTGACCTCTATACTTCATATGCTTGCCTGGTACTTTTGAACACAGTTTTTTTTTATAGAACTATATATCTATACTATAAGACTCTTTGTGTGAATGAATGAATGAATGAATGAGTCCTGACTCATTCATTCATCTATAGGCAACGCAGAGCCCAAACGGCTGGTCCTAGGGGTATGAAGTTTGGAGGGTATATTTTTTAGTATGTAGACGCGTACTGAGGACAGATTTTTGGAAATTCCACCCCTGAGGGCGTGAAAAGGGGTAAAATAGTTTGTATGAAACTTCTTTGTTTTTGAACTTCTAGCAAAAAAATTTAGGAAATGTATACTTAGTTTATGTAAAATTTAAAATAATGGTATCAAGTTTTTTTTTGCCAGGGATGAACAGGGGTTCGTAATAGGGGTGAAAAATTATTATGGTAGTAGTTTATTAGGGAGAGGGAGAGGGAACGCAAAATGCGAACTACACGCGGGCGGAGCCGCGGGCAACAGCTAGTAAATAATAGTTTCCTTTATTTCAACAAAATGACTACATTAAACTTACAAATAAAATTAAAAACTTCGTTATTTTGAAAGAGATATTTATTTATTTACTAAAATCAAATGAAAGCAGCCTTCGAGTTGACTCTACTTTGCAAATGATGTAATAAAAATTTCTTGTCTTATCAGACCCCGATATTGAAGGTCAAAGATAATTGAGACTTGTAGAGTTATCAAAACAATGTGGGGTGTTCAAGTTATTTTTCTAGTTTTTTTATTGTTCTAGGTTTTCTTTATAACCTATACTGTCCCACTGCTGGGCAAAGGTCTCCCCCAACTCCCTCCACAAATCCCGGTCAATAACCTCCTGTTATATATGAACTAGCTGACCCGGCAAACGTTGTTTTGCCTCACTTAGGGGTATGAAAAATAGATAGTAGCCAATTCTCAGACCTACTGAATACGTATATAAAATTTGATAAAAATTGGTCAAACCGTTTCGGAGGAGTACGGTAACTAACATTGTGACATGGAATTTTTATATACAGGATTTAAATATCCTCGATTTATTTTTAGTTATGCAAATTTTCAAATTTGGTTCTATTGCCACTTGTTTTAATTGTTCTAGGTTATTTTTATAACCTATACTATCCCACTGCTGGGCAAAGGTCTCCCCCAACTCCCCCTTCAAACCCCGGTCGATAGCCTCCTTTTATATATGTATTTAAATATCCTGGATTTATTTTTAGTTATGCAAATTTGAAGTCGTTCTATTCACACATTGCTATTCATATTTGCATTTTTAAATTATTAAAAAAATATTAAATTATAATTATTGAACTTCAGATCAGGTACCAGAGAAAATATGGATCTGGACACAGGCTCACGGCTAGGTTGGGGTCCATAGAGTAAACTCAGCGGCCTTACTCAAAACTAACATGTTATACAAACAGAAATGCAAATTATACAATAAGGCACAATGGTGGCTATTCAGCGGCACACACGACTAAACTAAATTTAAAGAAGCCCCGTCTCTTTCTGGTCACCTAAGATGAAAAGAGCTTCTTCGCTTTCTTTAAATTTAGTTTAGTCGTGTGTGCCGCTGAATCGCCACCAATCTTATATATAAAATTTCCGTGTCACAGTGTTTGTTACCGTACTCCTCCGAAACGGCTTGACCGATTTTTTCCAAATTTTATATGCGTATTCAGTAGGTCTGAGAATCGGCTACTGTATATTTAGTTTTTTTTTTTATTAAGGCAAAACAACGTTTTCCGGGTCAGCTAGTATATATATATAAATACGGACTCATAATTACCGTTAGGATACAGAACTTATAAAATAAGGGTTAAAAAATATTTTTGACGACACCATGTAAATTCCATGCTTCCAGTTCCACTGTTGCGGGCTGACATCAGATGGCTACATGGACTGGTCCAAGAACGAGTACTTCAACTGCTCCTCACCCTCGGTGGAGAAGTGTGGGGTCCCCTTCTCGTGCTGCATCAATGCCACCGATATATCTTCTGGCCTGGTTAATATCATGTGTGGATATGGTGCACAAAACTTTCCTGTAAGTATCGACTTTTTAGCATAAGCATAAGCAGCGCTCTATAGATATATAGAAAATTCTTTATTGGACACATTAATTATTACTTATAAAAAAATAAAAAAAAAGATCTTACAAATTAGTGTGCCACAATTGGCGGCCTTATCGCTTAAAGCGATCTCTTCCAGGCAACCTATATGTTCCCATTGCTGAAACTCGCGGCCTTCCCTTACGAGGAGAGTGATATAGGCCATAATCCACCATGCTGGCCAAGTATGGGTTGACGGATGTCAATTTTTGTATATTGTTTGCTAATATTGCATGCCTAAAGACGAAGATTGTGAAGGACATAAAATAATAACCTGTAATAACCTAACCTTACCCATTCTACTATAAATGATTTTAATTTGATGACTCGTCTTCGGATATTGCAGTCCTCTTACCTAGAAGATACCTATTAACTCTACTTTGAAGGCCCCCACGGATGATACCTCTCAGGAAACAGAGACTCAAGTAGTGAGTTCCAAAGCTTCGCTGTCCTCACGATAGAGGTCGACGCAAAGCGCTTTGTACGAAAGTTTGGAACTTCAACTCTGTATCGGTGTCTCTTCACTGACTCTCTGCTCGTCGTCGTTCGTAACTAAAAGGTAAAAACGGGAGCCTATTACTAAGCATCCGTTGTCTGTCTCTCTGACAGCTTGAAAGCTGAAAATTTCAAAACTTATGTATTCCCCGTGCCACCACCGACTACCAACTAATCCCTTTTTTTTTGACATAGAGGAAATGCATTTACGCATGCCTGTCAATCCTTGGGGGAGGCGGCGGGGTATGTCGGGCTCGGCGACCACTACCGACTAAAACCTCCACGGTGTTCCCTCGCTGCACCTTAAAGCCGGGGGGCTGGAACATGTATGTACTCTTCAACCTCACCAACTAATCCCCACTGTTACTGTACTGCAGGTAGCGGAAGCCAGCAAGCGAGTATGGACCAGCGGCTGTATAGAGGTGGTCCGCTCGTGGGCGGAGCGTAACCTGTACACCATAGCGAGTGTCGCGCTCGGCGTGGCGCTCTCACAGCTCTTCGTCATATACCTCGCCAAGACCCTGGAGGGGCAGATCGAGCTGCAGAAAGCCAGGTGAGGACGGTTCAGTGGTTGATCAGGTTGACTTCGCATGTGAAGGTTGCACGTTCGAATCCTGTCCAGGCAGTAGCGTGATTAGCGACTGTTCTCGGAAGAAAAGCTAACTAAGATATAGGTTCAAATTCCTTGGTCAGGACTAAGTGGAAAAGCGACGATGGGTCAGTAGTTTAATGGTGGGGTGTGATATAATATGTGACGAATAATAGCGAGCGTCGTAGCTCTTCGTCATATACCTCGCCAAGACCCTGGAGGTGAGAACGTTAGTAATTGCTATGTATACGAATACTATGTCCACTTAAATCTTCTCTCCATTTAAATCTAAGCTCTGGTACCGAGACTTCAAGCCTCCCAAAGGCCTCTCAGACATGGCTTAACGACTGCTTGTAATAAGACTAACAACCGGGACATACAACTTAACGTGTCATCCGACTGAGAGTAGCGCTCAGATGAAAATTTCACTATTTAAAAATCATTCTAGTACATGGTCGCCCTTATGTCGCCCCAATAATTGTCCGTATCGATTGTTGCTGAACTTCGATAATCATGTCAGAACTCCTTACCTATATCAATATTATAAAAAGGTAAAGGTTTGAGTGTTTGTTTGTTTGACGGGAATAGGCGCCGAAACTACTGGAGTGATTTGAAAAATTCTTCATCATTGGGAAGCTACATTATCCCAGAGTAACATAGGCTTTACCTTGTTTCTCTTTACAAACTTGGATTCTTTTATAGCCTATACGAAGCCGGGACTGGCTGCTAGTATTGAATAAATCATTAGTTAATTCTTCATATACATGAGTTATATGAGTATGCTATCTAGATAAATATTTTTATTAATAAATTAAGGCTTTCTCGAGGAAAACCCTGGAAACGGTGGTGTGACCCATCTATGTAAATTTGATAAGGACTGGGCCACCAAAGCTGAATACCGGGCTGACTGGAAGAAGAGAAGGGAGGCCTTTGCCCAATAGTGGGACACAACAGGCTTATAATAATAAAAAATTAAGGCTTAAAATGTTACTGGCTTTTGATAAGTTTATAGACCAGGATGTTAGTTAGATGGAAGTTATTTATATATTGGCTTGTCGTTTCCAGATGGCAGACATGAAATAGGGGTATGGCGGGCGCGTACCGCGAGGACAGCCGGCGCACGCCGCTGTAGCGCCCCGCCGCGCCCCCCGCGCCGCTCGCACCCCCGGGGCCACAGCACGTCTACTCGCTTCTAGACAACTATAATCTCTGAAACAATCTGTAGAGTGACGTTGGAAATGTAAGAAGTGACTTTGAAAATGTTTCAAGTGTCTTGGAAAAGGTTTCAAGTGTCTTTGGAAATGTTTCAAGTGTATTTGAAAATATTTCAAGTGTCTTTGGAAATGTTTCAAGTGTATTTGGAAATGTTTCAAGTAACTTTGTAAATGTTTCAAGTGTCTTTGGAAATGTTTAAATATGTTTCAAGTGTCTTTGGAAATGTTTCAAGTGACTCAAATGTTAGAAGTGACTTAAATGTCGTGTACCATGAGAACAGTTGCGCCGCTCGCTCCTCTCGGGGCACTCGGCGCTAGAGACAACTATAACCAGTGAAATCATCTATAGTGACGTTCAATATGTCAGAAGTTTCAAGTGACTTGGAAAAGGTTTCAAGTGTCTTGGTAAAGGTTTCAAGTGACTTGGAAAAGGTTTCAAGTGTCTTGGAAAAGGTTTCAAGTGACTTGGAAAAGGTTTCAAGTAACTTGGAAAAGGTTTCAAGTGACTTGAAAAACATTTCAAGGGAACAGAGATTTTTTTTTAAATTGCCATTAATTAATATTGATAAATATCAATGACATGTAAATTTTAATTCCAGTTGTCACCCAATTATAGGCATTAAAAATAATTGTGCTGTATAACCGTATGTTATCAAAGGAAATGTACAAAAAATAAATTATAATATTATATATTCCCATTACAAAAAAAAATTAAATATATTGTAAAGTGCATTTAAAAATTGTAAAAAAATAATCTCAGTATTTGAAAAAGTGTGTTAAAGTTCGTATTGTAATAAAATTCAGTACTTTTGTGCCATTGGTTTTGCAATGACATGACACAAACATAGAATTTAAAAGGCTAGCTTATAGTACTAGTTTATAGACTGTTAATAAATAACCTTACCAAAAATGCATCTAACTTGACAGCTCAAAAATTTTCCGTAAAAGCAGCTAATTGGGCAGCTTAAGATTTCCTGTCGCTCTTATTTGGCAGATGTTTTTACTCGTAGGTACTTCAAATATATTTAAAAATATTTTATCAAGAATCATACATTCCTGAATATCGACTGAAATCGACTACGACTTTTTTAAACTCTACTTTGCGATTTAATTAAATTAGATTTAATTGAAAACTTTGGTTGCTAGAGCGTTTTTTTAATGTATTATTACATAAATATCGGGAGTTGCGTTTTTTGTAACCAAGAAAACCAAAAATGGCTGCAGCTATATTTTTAAATGACCTAGAAATGGCTATGTTTATTTAATGATCTAAATTGGTTATAGCTATATTTGTTAAATTTATAAAAAAAAGCCAAAACCACATTTTTGTCCTAAAATGGCTATAGCTATATATATTTATTTAATTACCTAAAAATGGCGTAAACCATATTTATTATTAAATGTCCTAAAAATGGCTATAGCCATTTTCCAGTTAAAAATTAAGATATAGCCATTTTAGGAATATTCGTAGATTAAGAACTATTTGTTTTCATAGCTAAGGCAAAATACCGATTCTAAATTTTAAATAAGTCGCATAGTAAAGATAATGTATTATTTATTAGAAATTACTTATTTTAATTTGTATGGTTAAAATGTCATATCGATCTTAATTTGCCGTTAAGTTGCTATGTTAACCTATTTTTAGTAGGTGTCTAAATTAATATTGGCTTTAAAGTTTAAAATTACTTTTAGGTCCTCATTGTGATAGTTTAATTTAAAAGTATGATGTTGCTCAATTTTCAATTAATAAAAATATGGCAACTTTTTCGTATGCTGTTGAAAGTACCAGTTTTAAAATAACTTTTAATAATTTGATAGTCTTTTCAAAATTGTACTGTAAATATTTTGCCAAAATTACGAGTAATTTTTGTATAGTATGTTTTGTAAATATGGCCCAAGTTAGTTATGGACTATGTTAAATCGATTTTGGTCAAGAAAAAAGTATGTGGTAGAATTTTATTCTGAAGTGCAATATTATTTGCATATATTGTAAGCGAGTTTTTAATGATAATTATTATTGCATTTTATTAATCTAATGTAAAGTGTGCCAGTTTAGAATGTAATTTACAAAAAAAAAATAGTTTTTAATATGAAATTCAGAAATTAACTTCAGGGTTATTGATAATTAAAACATAACAAGTAACAATTAAAATTAAATATGTGTAAAATCTCTGACAGATTGTTATGTGCTGGCGGCCATTTTGAATTTAAAATTTATCCTTATGTATCTACGACTATATTCTTTGTTGAACACCCCGTCGTATTTATTGTAATGTCCTCTCCATGCTTTGGTTGCCTGGAAGAGATCGCTTTCAGTGATAATCCGAAATCCGAATTCGGATTTTCGATAATCCGAATGCCTAACAACAACAATTAATCCGGTTAATCGAGTTTTTACTGTATTAGTTATTAAGAGCCCTGTATTTATTTTTGTACTTTATGTAGTTTTAGATGTGATGCCGTGTAATTAATATGTTTTTACCTTTAGTCTATGTTTTAACAAACAAAAAAACTATTTTAACTATACTCAATCTAATACAAAAAATATACTGCCACTAATTTTAATTAAAACTCTATTTACCTGCATTTTTATTGCATTACTTTTAATTTTGTTTTTGACTACAGATCAACTGTGTCTATTACCATTTCTTTACTGTTAATAGGCTTGCAATTGATCGCAATTCACCGGATGGTAAGCGATATTGTGATCTAAGGTGGAGCGCGCTTGCCCAGAAGAAACCGGTTCACTCTTCTTCACCTAGAAGGAACCTGCGAACCTTGATATTTAAAAGAGATCTTATTAGCATTTAGTTCTGTTTTTCTGTACCTAGAATAAATTTACTCTCGCTCTAGATTTTAGGGTTCCGTAGCCAACTGGACTCCTAATAATAAGACTCTGTCTTATCTGTCTGACTGTCCATGTCATCAGGCTGAATCTCAAGAACCGAGGTAGCTAAAAAGTTATAATTTTCACAGAAAATAATCTGAATTTTAATCTTGCTGCTATAAAAAAAAAAATAAGAGAGGCTCTTCTTAGTTTCTCCCAAATACCAGACGTGTTTTTATTTTTATTTTTTCTCGATCTTAATTATAACAACAGTTTTCACATAAGTTACATTAATCATGCAGCTATATACAAATTAGGCTTTCCTTAGTAACTGACGTCAAAAATGCAAAATTTTTCTCGGTTTTCAATGGTACGGAACCCTTCGTTCATGGTTCGTAACTCTCACTTGGCTAGTTATTAAAATAGCAGTTTTTTTTTTGGTTTAGTTACTATGCATTATTGTGATTTTTCTGTATTTATCATAATAGAAAATGAATGAGAAAGAAAACTTTCTTTTAAATTGAAGTTTTTATTAGTACTTGTATATTTTTTTGAGAGACGTAGATACAATACAGTGTAAACTCTATATAACGACACTGAAGGGACTGTGCATTTTATGGCATTATAGAGAGTGGTCGTTAAATTGAGAGAATGTATCATTGTATAGAATACAAGCTAAACCATCTAAAGCCAATTGATTTCGACGCCTTAAAGAGTTTGTCGTTAAATGGAGTAACGTTACATGGAGTTTACACTATGTATTAGTGTGTTCTAAATCGAGCTTTGTAAATAAATAAAAAAAAACAATTGAATATAACTGTGTGAAGATGCCATTCATTATTAATATAATATTATAAAATAACTTATTTTTCAATTATCACAAGTAAAAAGTAAAGTAATTTAAAAAAGTTGTGAACATAGTTACGATTTTGTCTTTTGAACTTGTATGTGTTTCAGTTTTTAGTTTATTTATTGTGAAAAATACCTTTTTAAATTAGCGAATTAATATTTTATTTTTTAATAGTTTAGCAGTGTATTTAATTGTTTTACTAGTGAACATTCAAAAATTCTTGCACAATTTTATTCAGTTAATAAATATTTATGTAAGGGTAGTTAAATATTAGATGTTATTCTTGTACATTGGACATCATATGCCGTGATAAAGAATAGTAAATAAATGATACATACATTGTGTAACTTAAACAAAGCCTTTTTTTATTTTTCATTTTTATATACAGTGTAAACTCTATATAAAGACACTGAAGGGACTGTGCATTTTATGGCGTTATAGAGAGTGATCGTTAAATAGTGAGAAAAAAAATCTGAAATGGAATACAAGCTAAACCAACTAACGTCAATTGATTTCGACGCTTTAGAGAGTTGGTCAACCCGCACTTGGCCAGCGTGGTGGATTATGGCCAATATCTCTCCTCGCGAGAGAAGGCCCCAGTCCCAGCAGTGGGAACGTATAGTGGGCTGCTTATGCTAGAGATTTGGTCGTTGAATTGGTCGTCTGATGAAATGCCTGTTCATTAAGCCTTCGATAGGTGACTCTATAACAAGTATAAAATAATAAACCAAAAAATAAATATTGAAACCCTGACAACATTCTGACTTTATCATTGACAGGATTTGAAAATTATCATAATGTGTGTATTTTACACGTTAATTCCTTGTATTTGATACTCATATTGAAAAAACTTTTAATCTGGCATTTTTAAGGGCGCCCATTGTGGACAGGTTTTCATCAAACATCTAAGAACACTTTCGACTAGTTAACAGACCTTTCAAACAAAAAACTTAATAAAATCAGCCACAGAGACACACGACAAACTTATAACACCCGTCGTTTTTGCGTCAGAGGCTAAAAAGAGTTCTTACCTAAGTAACCTTCGTTCTTTATAAGTACCTAGGTATAGTTATAGGTTACTTAGTTATATTTTGAGTAAAGTAAGTTATAACCGAATAGTGAGTGTGGCTCGGTCGGAGAACGTCTGAATTTCAATCAGATGGGCCCTGGTTCGATCCCGGAACTACACCAGTGACTTGTTTTCCAAGTTATAAGTGGATTTGCACTCGCTTTACGGTGAAGGAAAACATCGTGAGGAAACCGACAAGTTTGAGGACCACAATATTCCAAGGCGTGTGTCCTCCGCCAACCCCTACTTGGCCAGCGTGGTGGATTATGGCCTATATCTCTCTCCTCGTGAGAGAAGGCTCCGAGTCCCAGCAGTGGGAACATAAAGTGGGCTGCTTATGCTTACAGTGAAGGAAAACATCGTGAGGAAACCGAAATTTGTTGAGCACCACAATATCCAAAAGGTATGTCATCCGCTAAACCACACGTGTTCAGGGTGGTAGATTTAAGGATTTATTTATATCTCTTTCCTTGTGAGAGAAGGCCCCAAGTCCCAGCAGTGGGAACGTATAGTGGGCAGCTTATGCCATGTCTACTTCTTCTTCTTCACCTTATCCCATTTAGGTGGGGTCGGCACAGCAAATCATCTTCTTCCACTCTCCTCTATCAGACGTCATCTCCACACTCAATCCTTTCTCTCTCATGTCTTCATTCACACGCTCTATTCATGTCTTTTTCGGTCGGCCTCTTGCTCTTCTTCCTTGCACTACCATTTCCATACATCTCCTAGTGACATGCATCTCCTCTCTACGCATCACATGTCCATACCACGCTAACCTTCTACTCCATATTTTCTCCTTATGTCCACATTACTAGTCAAACCTCGACCGAGCAAAGGATCCGGTGACGGATATCACGCCCAAACTGATACCAACAATGTAAGGCTATATACACATTGCCAATAGTTCATCATCATCATTGCATATCGCCCGCGCGGCTAACTAAGCTGATCCGAGCTGATCATCGAAGTTAAGGCGCTATTGTATCGAGGTCAGCCGCGCTATATAAATTTATATTTTAAAAAAATCAACAGTTCTGTTAACAATATTGAAAATATAAGCAACTAGCATCCCATCTCGGCTTCGCTTCGTTTCCGGGCTATAAAATAATCTCAGTAGCAAAGAGAAACAAAATAGCCTATGTTACATAATGTAATTAGCCCTCTATACGTTCCCACTGCTGGGACTCGGGGCCTTCTCTCACGAAGAGAGAGATATAGGCCATAATCTTGCGGGTTGGCGGATGACACACGTATTCGGATATTGTGGTCCTCAAACATGTCGGTTTCCTCGCGATGTATTCCTTCACCGTAAAGCGAGTGCAAATCCACACAAAACATGAAATACAAGTCATTGGTGTAGGGCCGGGATCGAACTAGGGGCCGTCTGATTGAAAAGCAGACGTATTTAGCACTGAGCCACACTCGCTTAAAAGTGGTGTAAGTCGCAAAATCTCAAAAACCGGCCGTGACCAGTGTGCACGAATGTTAAGAAAAAAATCGTTTATTATACGCACTTATACATGCTGTGTGTGTGTGTGTGTGTAAGTGCGTATACGCACACATGCTTGTTAAGTGCGTGCATGGCAAAAATGCAACTCCACGACTTGGTTAAATATCGGATGGACAGAAAGTGGATTGGAGACCTTAGGACAAAATAGTACTAAGATTTTTTTTTATTTGATCGTAATTTTCTGAACAATTAATTGTTTTCATCTTACTAATACTATGAATGTGAATGTTGTTTGTGTACATCGCTGTTCAAATGCTATGCGGTTTGAGTACTGAAGCCACTATAGTAACTTGTGGCACAATTTGCGAAAAAATACACGGAAATTTAATATGTTTCGTAATAAATTGTAATGATAATTATATTATTATTATGAATAATTTATAATTTAAAACATATTAATTTTTATAGTATTCTATCCTTCTAGTTCAAAGTTCTACCTCCACACCAATTTTCAGCTAAATCCGTTCAGCCGTTCTTGAGTTATACGTGATGTAACTGACACCACTTTCTTTTATATATAAGCAGGAAGGAAGTATGATATAACTGCTTTTTATTATTATTATTATTAATAGCCTGTTTGATCCCACTGTTGGGCAAAGGCCTCCCTACCCTCTTTCCATTTGTCCCTATCTAGCGCTATTTTGGACCAATCCTCCAGGTGTTTGTCGAGCTCATCCCTCCATCGCTTATTTGGTCTGCCGCGAGGTCTTGTATTGGCCGGCCTCCATTTCGTAGCAATTTTTTCCCACAGATCGTCCGGCATGCCACGGACGTGACCAGCCCAATCCCACTTCAAATTTCAAATTTATATATATAACTATATATAATATAATATATAACTGCTATAAAATCTTTATTTAATAATTGTGAAAGTACCAATTTACCTATAAATATTGAGATACATGTCGCTATGAAAATAAATAAAGCAATACATTTCAGTAAATTTTAATCAAGACGACTCCACAGCGTGCCCTTTTCCTAACTTCCCCAACTGGCAAGGTGAATGAACTCACGAAATGCACGCACACAGATACAACCCTCACTCACACACGCGCAACGCAGGACATGTTGCGATAGGTTAGTGCCAAGGCAAGTTCAATGTACCACTTTTTTAAATCATTCCGATATAAGTACGAGTAACTTCAGTTAAGGTCAGGTGGTACTTGAAATCAGTAACATACGCTACTTTGTATCAAAAGACTTCTTCTTCGTATGAGCTAAGTGGCCAAGCTCTGGTGTTGAGAGTTTTCTAGCCACCCGAAGGCCTCTGACTTGGCTTAACGACTGTTTGTATTAAGACTCACAGACAGAACCTACAATTTAACGTGTCATCCGACCCACGGTAGCGCCCAGATGAAAATGCCACTTGAAAAACGACAGTATTGTCCATGGTCACCCATCCAAACACCGTCCGCATCGACCGTGGCTTAGCTTCGCTGATTGCGTCATATCACCTTAGCTAGCCGCGCTACAGGCGCTACAGATATCCAAAGACTAATACTTAACTTTTGTACTTGAGTAAAAATTTATTCAATTGAAAAAGTTTAAGCAATTTTCAATGTTACAAAAGCATGTATAATAAAATAATACATGAGACGACCTATGTTAAAAGAAATAATCACGTGTATTCTTCCTGTATTCGTTATATTTTAGCGTAAATTAAAAAATGATAATCACTTTAAGAATATTATGAATTACAAATAAAACTGGTTCAAAGAATCGAACAAAAAGATTATTTTTGAACCATTGGCGTAATGGTTACCATGCCGGACTGCCAATCAGAAGGTTCCGGGTTCGATTCCCGGCACGGCCAACATCTTTGTGCTGAACTAAATTTGTTGGCTGTCGGTCTGGGTGTTAAATATTTATCTATATAAAATATGTATGTATAAAAATATATGTAGCATATCAATTGTGTTAGCAACCATAATACGAACTAGAAATGGTTCAGTATGGGGCTAACCAGGCGTGTGTGAAATGTGTCCTAATTTTTTTTTTTGTTAGCATTGATAAGTCTGATTGGTACCAAAATAAGTAAAAATATTCTTAAGAGATGTTCTTTAGACGGTATTTTTCCGCTATTTTTTCAATATTGTTTACTCCTTATAACTTACTAGCTGACCCGCCAAACGTTGTTTTGCCTCACTTAGGGGTACAGCGCCATCTACTGATTACTTACTCAACCCAGTCGAAAGGTATCGACATCTGTTAGAATCATTTGGAGTTAACAGATAATTGTGACTGTCAAATAATAACAGACAATAATTAGCAATAAATTAAAATTGCGACTATAATTTGAGATTTTAACTATCCTATCTCTCAAGTTGGATCGAACTGCACATGGTGTGCGAATTTTATTATAATCGGTTTAGTGGTTTAGGAGTCCATTGAGGACAAACATTGTGACACGAGATTTATATATATTAAGATAAAGAAACTACTGTAAATTAATGATTTTGCCATTATCTTGCCTCAAGTGCTTAAAAAGATACACCTAAAGCTGAAGTTTAAGGTCTAGCAGGACAGGAAATCGAAACTGACCTTTAGGGACTGGACTTCGGTCATTTTCATTTTACTTTTTTCGATAAATTGGGACGTTTTGTGAGCGGTTTATTCTTTTTTGTATTTGGTTACAAGGAAATGGCATAGCCTCTGCGAACCAGGCATAAATGCGTAAATAAATATCCAATAAAAATCTATAATGAATAAAGATTCATCCATCATCATCATCATTTATACCAAACTTTATATGCGTATTCAATAGGTCTGAGAATCGGCTACTATCTATTTTCCAAACCGTTTTTTTATTAATAGAAATATTTTTAAGGCAAAACGTTTGCCGGGTCAGCTAGTAATTTAGATGATGTATTTTATTTAAATGGTAAATAATCCGTAGTAAGCCGGCGTTGTGTATTATGGCCTTTATTTATATCCTTGTGAGAGAAGGCCCCGAGTGCCAGCCGTGTGAAAGTATAGTTTGGCTGCTTATGCTCAAATAATAATAAATAAAACTTTTTTGGTTATTATAGGTATAGGAATGCCAGTCAAGAAATAAATAGGTGACAGTTAAAGTCTCTTTTTATTTAGTTTGATTGAAAGGCTTATATAATGTTGTTTCCTGTTAATTGATATTTTAACAATCTATTCAAATTCAAATACTATTTATTTCGACCATTATATTAAATCATAGAGTTACAAACACTAAAATAATTATAAAGAATAATATTGCAAACATATGTCATACAATTTTCTTTGTTAATGTTACAAAATAACATATTTAATAGATTTAAACAACTAAAAATAAACAAGTACGTAACACAATTGTTCTGGGTTTTCATTAAATATTTTATGGTAACCCCATTTCCACGATATGGTCAAATGTGGGTGGCCAAATCGTTAAACGTTTATCGTTTAATAATTTGGTCATCATTAGTTGGCCGCTTCATGAAACGTGAACACTTCACGAAATGCTCAACTATTTCATGAAATGATCAATTCAACGATTTGGCCACAAATATATACAAGAATTGCTCATTTGAAAATATAAGATTACGGCAATGGGTCATGTACTGGCAGACAGATTGAACGTGGTATGCTAATAGTTCGAACTGTGGATTAACACACAGGCTACTTTTTATCCTGGATTAAGGCGGAAAGCGAGTGTGGCTCGGTGGTAATAACGTCTGCTTTTCAATCTGACGGCTCCTGGTTCGATCCCGGCCCTACAGCAATGACTTGTTTTTCAAGTTATGTGTGGATTTGCACTCGCTTTACGGTGAAGGAAAACATCGTGAGGAAACCGGCATGTTTGAGGACCACAATTTCGGAAGATGTGTGTCATCCGCCAACCCGCACTTGGCCAGTGTGGTAGATTATGGCCTATATGTTTTTCCTAGTGAGTCTCAGCAGTGGGAACGTATAGTGGGCTGCTTATGCTATGCTATGTTATGCTAAGGCGGGTAGTACGAGTAACACAGCGGGGCGCAGCTAGTTTTCTATATTAGTCAGTTGAATGACCGTTAGCAGGCACGGTCGCGGGGCAATTCATCAAACTGCAATAATGTGTGTAAACGGAACCAGGATGCCTCCTAGATGCGGAATAGGGGAGGTTTGAGCGCACCAGCGATGCAGCGCTTCATAGACAAATGCAGCGCTTAAAGCAAATAGAAGACAAAATTAAATATTTAGTGTACTTCCGCTGTGATAAACCGTGATCACAGCGGAAGTACACTAAATATTTAATTTTGTCCTCTATTTACAATGGAATTCCGCAAAGTAACGCCTGAGTCAATAAGTTATTTGCGCTTAAAGCACATTTTTATATTTTTTGTTCTTATTACCAAGTTTTAAATGGAGGAAAATCAGAAAAGTTTGGTGTACTTTCGCTGTGATCTGAAACCAAATTGTGGGAAAAAAAAGCGTGCGAATGTATTTTTCGGTTACCTATATGAAAGTGTGAATTTATAATATTTCATTTCGTTCGTAGCAATTCAAATCGGTTGTGAAGATAATAGACAAAACCTGTAGAAAGTAGTAAGATTACAATTTTTTACATATTAAACATTTATCTGATTATTTTCTTCCTTTTTTCTTTAAGCTTAAGTGATCTTTTATTTAAAAGGCATACCTTTTGTTGAAACAAAGGCAAAATATGTCGATTTTGCCTATTATAAAAATGGCCATTGTTAAAAATTTAACTTATTACATCGCTGAATGTTATGGTCACCTACCTTCCCTTTGTCTATGAAGCGCTTTGAGCTGTTTTTACAACCTCCATCCCCTATCTATCGCGGACAGGGGCGCCTACGATTGGCGGAGGCCTAACGTTGGTTTTCTAACTAAAATCATGAAAATACCACCCTTTGTGCCAACACTGGCTTTTAGCAGAACAATGCGCCATTTTTGTTTTTTTTTTCTCCCTCCTAGATTAGCACGGAATCTAGGAGGGTTCTATTTCAAGGGGTAATGACCGAATGGATGTTGTTTACGCTGCTCCAGTTCCAATATGCTCAGGTAAACCTTACGATAGCGTGGATTTAATTTGTAAGAGAGTTGTTTAAGGAGGTTTTTATCGGAGGCTTTGGTACTGTGGAGGTTTTATTGAATTGTTTATTTATAACGGACCTCCTTTTTCATTCGATTGAGACCTTTCAATAATGTTTTGTAAAGGTTTTATGCAAAACCTCATTTATCTATGCTTAGTTTGATAGTTTTACATATACAGTGTAAACTCTATATAATGACACTGAAGGGACTGCGCATTTTATGGTGTTATAGAGAGTGGTCGTTAAATGGAGAGAATTTATAAACCTAAATCAACTAAAACCAATTGATTTCGACGCTTTAGAGCGTTTGTCGTTAAATCGAGTGACGTTACATGGAGTTACCTAGCTACTTACAGATCCAGTACCTACTAAACTAAAATATTTTTTGGGAAATTTTAAAGTTTAAAAAAAATGGTTGCCTGTAAAGTCGGTTTTACGGGCGAAGATTTTACGTGACAACGTCTGCCGCGTGCTGGGCGCACGGCAGACCGATCATAGTTGAGTGGGAGAGAGACGCAAGGCATTCGGCGGGCCTCTCTCTCGTTCGGTGACTCATCGTAACGTTACCGGGCGTTACACTTTTTCATAAGTGACTCCCAGCCGCAACCTAATTTAAGACGTTGTCACGTCAAAAATCTTTAGTCAGTGAGCCATTAAAAATCAAAGCTCGATATAAAATGTAATAGCAATTGCTTTTAAAGAAAGTTCTTTTTTGAGAGTTACTAAACTTAATAATGTAGGCAAATATAATCCTAGAGACTAAGAATAGACAGGATAGAGATCTAAATTCGTACCAAAGATCATAAAAATTGACGATCTGGAACTATTTTATGCAAAAAGCCGCGGCGGCCTCAGCTTCTCGTCTAAAAATCGTGTGACTAATTCTAAAAATCGTGTTTCTATCATTAAATCAGGTGGGACCGGTCGGGGCCTGCCGCAGGACTTACTTCGCAGACTAGACATGTTGCAGATTGTTTCTTGTTTCTATGCCAATATTATAAAGAGGAATTTGATTGTTTGTTTGTTAATGATTTTTAAAGTTCCCTATTCACGTACAAATAATTAACACAACAAACAAAGTTAAGTATAGCCTAAAATGTATACAATCATAAATTCTAAAATACTTATCAGGCTAAACACCTCTTTAAAGCTTTTAATAACTTGATGTTGGTTATAAAAGTCGATTATTCTACACTATTAAGTACTAAGCAGCATACATCATTTTAAAAATAAAATAATGAACAAAGAAAACCTAAGATATTGGTTTAGATTACGAACGAAATTTGCGAGTATTTATAATCTACCTGTATTATTTTAAGTTTACGAACTAGCAGTTTGTGATTGAGTTTGTCTGTTAATTTGACGCCAATAGACTTGGAAACTACTGGACCTATTTGGAAAATTATTTCACTGGGAAGCTACATTATCCCTAAGTAACAAAGGTTTTAAGTAGTTTGTTTCTCTTTGCAACTTAGATTATTTTTTTGTTCTTTCATTCTTTTCTTTCTATTTTGAAATATCAGCATTATTTTAGCATTTTGGGTGATTTTTAGTGCTCGGCTGGCTAGCGACCACCCTAAAGTTGTAAATTAGGTCCTGTGTTTAGTTTGTCTCAATAAATAATTTTCTTTCTTTCTTTCTTTCTTTCTCTCAATTATACCGCTATCTAATCATCTAACCACTACTTAGCTCATACGAAGAAGAAGTGGACTAGACGAAGCTGTTAACTAAACAAAGTTAAGTATCTGCATGTTACCTTAGTTAGTATCAGAACGTTGTTTTTGCGGCGGCAGGTGACGGGATATGGTATCTTCTTATTGTTGGCATCGGTCAACCACCTTGTGTGAACGGACCATAGAGTTACCGTACCGATTATATTGACCTCTTTGATTAGGTTTTAATTGATTTGTGACTTTGGAAAGGAGGTTTTACGTGTTTTTCAAGATGGTAAAGGCATTTTGTAGTGTTCCCGTGGCTACCAACCTTCTTGATGTAAAATCTTTCGCCAAGAATCTAGCAGTGTGTTTTGTGTGCAAAAATGGGGTCAATAGACGAGTCCATTGACCCCATTTTCAATACGATTATGACACTATAATTAAATTCATCAACCCTGAGTTAAAACGTAAGGAGCAGCTGTTTTTTTCTCATAATCTTAGAGACAACCCTGCATAAACATGAACTAACCGACCACTTCCATTCCTATTTCAACCGATAAATAGAATTTAACATACAATAAAATCAACGACCAATGGGTAATAAGGCCATAAACCTTAAAGATAATCTGGCCAATCAGAGCGCCGTGCTTAAGACAAAAAATCTAAACAAAAAATGCCATACGCTTTGAATTTAGAATACCAAAATTCAAGGTCACGCACACAGCTACACAAAACGCCCGTGACCTACCGTAACGTATTCTTTATTTGAAAATATTACGTTCAAAACATAACAACAGAATCATTCATGTGACTTCATTGCTCGAGCGCAGAATCTAAAGCAGTAAAAAATCAAATAACTTTTATTTTTGGAATGCAACCTATTCGCATTCAGTACAATGCTCAAAACGGATAATTTTTGTAACGCACACATACAGACAAACACGCACACTAATACAAAATTTCAAAAAGCGAACACGGTGAATGAGATAATCGGTATTCATCACGCACACGAAAAATGTAGGGTTACCACAGGTGGGAAAAGGAGAGAAATAGTTCTCTTTCGTTCGACCAAAATGCATCCAATATAAGAATGACGCTAGGGCCATTGACCTTCAGAGTAGAGGCACTTTTGTGACCAATTTTCGTTCAAGTAACTTCTTTTTGTGAAGTTTTCTGATAAAATTTAGATTTATGAGCACAATCAAATTATTAATAATGTAATTTTATATAACTGTAATTTTAATTATTATTGTTATTTTAGAACCATTATATCTATCATTGATAATTTTTTTGGTAGATACTTACGCACTTAAATTTTTAGTTATAAACATAATAATATACTCACTCGTAAAATGATAATGTAAATAAATATTAAATACAAAAAAAAATGTATTCAAAGCAGCTTTGGAGAAGTAATATCTAATAAATACCTACCCACTTCAATTTAAGTTACAAACATACATATACCTAGAAATTAAATATTTGAAGCAGCTATAGAGAAGTAAAAGCTAATAAATATTATATTTTAGCCCACTCCATCCATGTCATTGACTTAACAGCGTTCAGTGACCAAAGGCGGGTAATTTAGCATCTGTCCCTCTCGCACGCGATTCGTCTTATTTTCGCGAATAAAAACTTGCGTAGGAGTCGACGACCGTTGACAAGGCCGCGACGAATTTGACTCCACGAGTGTGTACACTACTTATAATTTTTTTTAACTCTTTACATTTTTTTTTTGTTGACGAGGGGGAAATCTTCAACAAGAGACCTGGCTACGATGGGGCGCAGCCAGGTTATGTGGGATTTGTACCCACTAAAATCCCCCCGGTGACCTGCCTCTGTGCTTAACGGAGGTCTCCGGGTTCTTCCTGGAAACACTCCGGAGACCTCCTTGCACTGCGCTGTGGCCCTTCCCGGATTGTTTCCGACAACGACGCGACGGCGACGGTCACGCGACGCCGTCGTCGTTCACCCCGGACTCGATGGAGCGGGTGTCGGAACCCCATCTCCGAACACCCTCGAGTCTGATACCCCAATTAGTCGCCTCTTACGACAGGCAGGGGCAATTCCCCCCCCGTGGGGCCCCGCATTGTCGAGGCGGGGGGGCTCAGTAACCGTAGCCTGGTCACCCACGGTGAAGCGAAGAGGGTCCCTGAGGCGGGCCACTCCCTAGACTTGTAATCCCTGTACGCAAGTTCTAGATGGAGTGGCACCAGTAGGTTGCGGAACCTCGTTTCGGGGGGGTTTCGCAACTGAGGCGGGCTGCGGTGTGGTTTGGGAGGCACCGCAGCTGAAGGTCCACACCTTCAGCTGCGGTGCCTCCCAAACACCGCGGCAGGAGAGAAGTGTCGGTATTACGATGCGCCGCTCTTCCTACCTGCCGCGGCCTCGACGGGGTCGCCACCGTTGATGGCGGTCGCGGTGGGGCCGCAGGGAGAAGGGAGTGGTAACCGGAGACTACCACTTTCCCTATTCTCTGCGGCCGTAGTGGCATGTGACGGGGCCACAGACCTGACCCGTCACGGGGGACCTAGGACGTCGGACTGGGGATGTCCGGCGTCCATTGCACTCACGGTCCCCGAGGTGGTTGCGGTGCACTACGTGCACTGCAAGGGGAGTCATCCCCTGAGGAGGAGTCTCTCTCAGGCTAGCCGAGGTGGGCGGGGTGGTGGGTTAATGCGAGAAGCGGAACCTCACCCCGCCCTTTCCGGTGAGGAGGCCATCGTGAGGTTTTAGTCGGTAGTGATGCCCTTCTGGCATCGAGCCCGACATACCCCACCCACCTCCCCGGGTGTGGAGGGCATGCGTAAATGCATTTCCTCACGTTAAAAAAAAAAAAAGGCAGGGGCAATTCCGCTGCCTTATTCTTTCACCCAGGCTGCAGGGTCAACTCTTTACATCTAGACAATTGCCCAGTAAGGCCCGTAACGTAGTCAGCGAAACTCTGGTCTAAAGTGGTGCATGCATGCATGCGAGAGAAGGCCCCGAGTCCCAGCCGTGGAAACGTATAGTGGGATTATGCTTATGCTATTATGCAAAATGTATTACGGATTACGAGTATTACCTTATCTTAATATATATAAATCTCGTCTTAATATATATAAATCTCGTGTCACAATGTTTGTCCTCAATGGACTCCTAAACCACTTAACCGATTATAATAAAATTCGCACACCATGTGCAGTTCGATCCAACTTGAGAGATAGGATAGTTTGAATTTCAAATTATAGTCGCAATTTTAATTTATTGCTAATTATTGTCTGTTATTATTTGGCAGTCACAATTATCTGATCTGAAATGATTCTAACAGATGTCGATACCTTTCGACTGGGTTGAGTAAGTAATCAATAGATGGCGCTGCTATGGTAAATCTACGAACGTGTCATATAAGCTACACTATCTATTTTTCATACCCCTAAGCGAGGCTTTTGCCGAGTCAGCTAGTTCTATCTATGAATCGAGTTCTAAGTTAGTCTACGTCACTATAACTATATTAGTTAGGTATATATAAAACCGGTTGGCCTAACTTAGGGCCGCGGCTGAATGCACCTGCCGCTAGATTATTTTATGACCTAGGACTATTAGGTTCAAAACGCTATTTTTCCACCTAGCTATTTATAACTGACACGTATAAAATAAAATAAAAAAATAAAAAAGCTTTTATTTACCTTAACCGAATATAAAACAGAGTTAATATGGTTTGTTAGAGTATTTAGTAGGTACAAGTTAGTCAAATGTTTTTTTAGGTGGTTATTAAATTACAGTCGGTGTAAGGTCCGCCTGTGACGGTAAAAGCCTCCTCCAATTGCTTCCACATTACTCTGTTTGGCTGTTCTCGACCAGAGAGCCCCGGCTACCTTCACTATGTCTGTTGACCACATAGTGAAGGTAACTGACACGTAGATTGGTTAAGTTAGTATTATTTGAATAAAAAAATATTATTTTAATGGTCAAGTGAGTGTCTGGCTCGCGCATAGAGGGTACCGTACCATGATAAATAATAATTATAATAATAAATAAATAAATAAGTTCTAATTCTATATGTTTTCATTCATACTAAAAATAAATAATATTGATTTAAATAACGTAAAAATAAATAATACATATTAAGACACATTTCACACACGGCTGGTTAGCCCCATACTGAACCATTTCTAGTTCGTATTATGGTTGCTGACACAACTGATATTATACTACATATTCATACATATATATATTTTTTTAATACATATTTAACACCCAGACCGACTTATCTTACAAAAACGGCAAAAAAACATACAAAACACACACACGGCTCCTCTTAAATATTTATTTGAATCTAATTTTATAATGAAGTCAATATATAATTGAAGATTCTGTAAATGTTCGGAGGAATCGATCGATTTAGGGGACTCGATCATCATATCGAATAAAGATTATCGACTAAAAAATCCTTAAAATTAAAATTACGTTTGTTCTATAGATCCCCTTTAAATATTTAATTAATTTGTTTATTTTATTATTTATTTCAAAAGGTAATACATATAAGTAGGTAATTTATTAATATCAATACATTTACATGCTCTGTGAAATCTTTAAGCGTCTACCTGTTAGCGTTATTGATATATAAAAAAAACTTTTTTATCTTTTAGGTACGGAACCCTAAAAACGTTTAGGTATGTATGTTTGTTACTTTTTCACGCTCAAACGCTTTGGATTAACACATAGTCAACTTTTATCCCGAAGACAATCGTGGTTCCCGTTGGATACGAAAATAACTTCAAAATCTATGTTATTCCTTCACGCTCCAACGGCTGGACCGATTGTGATGAAATTTACTCTGAAGATAAGTTAGACCTTGAATTAACACATACTTTTTATCCTGGATTAAAGCGGGTAGCACCGCAGGGCTTAGCTAGATTGATTTGATTTGATATACTGCCGCAAGTTAAACTATGTTAGTTAGATTTGTATTTTTACACGCTTTCTATTAGCTTCACCTGGATGTTTGTTTGTAACCGACTTCTTTGGGCGCGATTTTGACCCACTTTAAACGGCCAGATTTCGTTCAAACTTTGTAGATTTATTGAGGACCGATGACAATACACTTATTTGATAAATTATTAATTTTTTTTTCTATTTTTATTTGTATGTTTGTTTGTAACCGACTTCTTTGGGCGCGATTTTGACCCACTTTAACGTGTTTTTTAGTTTTTTAAACTATTATTATTAAGCCACTTAAGCGTGTTTTTTAGTTTTTTAAACTATGATTATTAGGTTTGACTTAATTATGTGTAAATAATTTAATGTAATGTAATTATTATTGTCTTAATTTAATGAAACTAATGATTTATCTACAAGTATGAAACTATTGTTGTTAGATGTATGCTATTAATATTTAATTAATGTAATTGGTCTATGTACCGTTTTAATTAAATTCAATAAATAAATTAATTAATACATTATGACTTACATTTAATTTACTATTTGTAAGGTTTTTGTGTGTGAGTGTGTTTCTATTTATATAATTCGTTTTTACCGTTTAAGATTTATATGTATATGTTTTAATTCTAAAAATTAATTAAAATAATTAAATAAATACATAGTTTTAACCTCACCACGTTAACTGATTAAATTAAACGATAAAGCGCAGGCTACATCATCGCCAGTGAAGTACATGATAATGGTTGCGTCTCGTTCATTACCTCCAGAATGACTCCGGTAAAGCCTGGAGGCTTCGACGCTTTTTCAGCCTCATGAAGCCCAATTTTCACGTTCAGTTGGTTAGTGTGCGATGTTACCCTGAACCTGTGTTAAAACCTTTTTTCTAGACTTACGGAGGTCGTATGTAGGTGATGTTCCATGTAGGTTTTAATACCCTTTTGGAAAGTTATGGTAAATCATATTGGTAAATGGTATCTTTTGAGGTTTGGTTCTTATGATAATTTGCTATAATGCAGGATTGTTTTTGGGGCAAGTCAAAACTTGTATATTTTCAGAAATTGAGCTTAACTAGGTAAGTCTGTTTAGTCTACAGACTTAGTTAAATCTAATATTTATAATAATTTTCAAGTTTGAATTTTTGGATGTGTTTTTGAATGTTTTGAAAAGGTTTTACTTATATTATTAAAATAAAATTAGATAAACAAGTCTAAGAAATGAGTTTTTTTACATTGACTTTTTATGTTTAATATTATTGTAACGAATGAGATAATGAGGGAAAACTATTGATGACTTGTGTACATGTTAATCTATGGAAATAAATAAATGTCTTGGATTCAACTGCAAAAAAGAGCATAATTTACTCGTATGATAAACAACTTTTATGTTAAAATAACTACCTACCTGTTTAGCAAAAAAAAGTACCTACCTGTTAAGAAATAAAATATGTACCTACCAGTTTAGCAATAAAATATGTACATACCTGTTAAGCAATAAAATATGTACCTACCTGTTTAGCAATAAAATATGTACCTACCTGTTAAGCAATAAAATATGTACCTACCTGTTTAGCGATAAAATATGTACCAACCTGTTAAGCAATAAAATATATACCTACTAAATGAGCGATAAAATATGTACCTACCTGTTAAGCAATAAAATATATACCTACTAAATAAGCGATAAATATGTACCTACCTGTTGAGCAATAAAAAATTTACCTACCTGTTTAGCAATAACATATGTACCTACCAGTTTAGCAATAAAACATGTACCTACCTGTTTAGCAATAAAATATGTACCAACCTGTTTAGCAATAAAATATGTACGTACCTGTTTAGCAAAAAAATAAGTACCTACCTGTTTAGCAATAAAATATGTACCTTCCTGTTTAGCAATAAAATAAGTATCTACCTGTTTAGCAATAATATATTTACCTACCGGTTTAGCAATAAAATATGTACCTACTAATTTTTGCGATAAATATGAACCTATCTGTTTAGCAATAAAATATGTACCTACCTGTTTAGCAATAAAATAAGTACCTACCTGTTAAGCAATAAAATATGTACCTACCAGTTTAGCAATAAAATATGTACCTAACTGTTAAGCAATAAAATATGTAACTACCAGTTTAGCAAAAAAATATGTACCTACCTGTTTAGCAATAAAATATGTACCTACCAGTTTAGCAATAAAACATGTACCTACCTGTTTAGCAATAAAATATGGACCTACCAGTTAAGCAATAAAATATGTACCTACCAGTTTAGCGATAAATATGTACCTACCTGTTTAGCAATAAAATATGTACCTGCCAGTTTAGCAATAAAATATTAACCTACCTGTTTAGCAATAAAATATGTACCTACCTTATAAGCAATAAAATATGTACCTATCTGTTGAGCTAAAAAATATGTACTTACCTGTTAAGCAATAAAATATGTACCTGCCAGTTTAGCAATAAAATATGTATCTTCCTGTTAAGCAATAAAATTTGTACCTACCAGTTTAGCAATAAAACATGTACCTACCTGTTTAGCAATAAAATATGTACCTACCTGTTTAGCAATAAAATATGAACCTACCAGTTTAGCAATAAAATATGTAACTACCAGTTTAGCAATTAAATATATACCTACCTGTTAAGCAATTAAATATGTACCTACCTGTTTAGCAATTAAATAAATACCTACCGGTTTAGCAATTAAATATGTACCTACCTGTTTAGCAATAAAATAAGTACCTACCGGTTTTGCAATAAAATAACTACCTACCAGTTTAGCAATTAAATATGTACCTACCTGTTTAGCAATTAAATATGTACCTACCTGTTTAGCAATTAAACAAGTACCTACCGGTTAAGCAATAAAATAACTACCTACCTGTTTAGCAATAAAATATGTACCTACCTGTTTAGCAATAAAATATGTAACTACCAGTTTAGCAATTAAATATGTACCTACCTGTTTAGCAATTAAATATGAACCTACCTGTTTAGCAATTAAATATGTACCTACCGGTTTAGCAATAAAATAACTACCTACCAGTTTAGCAATAAAATATGTACCTGCCTGTTAAGCAATAAAATATGTACCTACCAGTTTAGCGATAAATATGTATCTACCTGTTTAGCAATAAAATATAAACCTACCTGTTTAGCAAAAAAATATGTACCTGCCAGTTTAGCAATAAAATATGAACCTACCTGTTTAGCAATTAAATATGTACCTACCGGTTTAGCAATAAAATAACTACCTACCTGTTAAGCAATAAAATATGTACCTGCCTGTTTAGCAAAAAAATATGTACCTACCTGTTTAGCAATTAAATATGAACCTACCTGTTTAGCAAAAAAATATGTACCTACCGGTTTAGCAATAAAATAATTACCTACCTGTTTAGCAATAAAATATGTACCTGCCTGTTAAGCAATAAAATATGAACCTACCAGTTTAGCGATAAATATGTATCTACCTGTTTAGCAATAAAATATAAACCTACCTGTTAAGCAATAAAATATGTACCTACCTGTTAAGCAATTAAATATGTACGTACCTGTTAAGCAATAAAATATGTACCTACCAGTTTAGCAATAAAATAATTACCTACCTGTTTAGCAATAAAATATGTACCTGCCTGTTAAGCAATAAAATATGAACCTACCAGTTTAGCGATAAATATGTATCTACCTGTTTAGCAATAAAATATAAACCTACCTGTTAAGCAATAAAATATGTACCTACCTGTTAAGCAATTAAATATGTACGTACCTGTTAAGCAATAAAATATGTACCTACCAGTTTAGCAATAAAATATGTAACTACCAGTTTAGCAATAAAATAAGTACCTACCGATTAAGCAATAAAATATGTACCTACCAGTTTAGCAATTAAACATGTACCTACCTGTTAAGCAATAAAATATGTACCTACCTGTTTAGCAATAAAATATGTACCTACCAGTTTAGCAATAAAACATGTACCTACCTGTAAAGCAATAAAATATAAACCTACCAGTTTAGCAATTAAATATGAACCTACCTGTTTAGCAATTAAATATGTACATACCTGTTTAGCAATAAAATAAGTACCTACCGGTTAAGCAATAAAATATGTACCTACCAGTTTAGCAATAAAATAAGAACCTACCGGTTTAGCAATAAAATAACTACCTACCAGTTTAGCAATAAAAGATGTACCTACCTGTTTAGCAATTAAATATGTACCTACCTGTTTAGCAAATATGTACCTACCAGTTTAGCAATAAAATATGTAACAACCAGATTAGCAATAAAATATGTACCTACCTGTTGAGCAATTAAATATGTACATACCTGTTTAGCAATAAAATAAGTACCTACCGGTTTAGCAATAAAATATGTAACTACCAGTTTAGCAATAAAATATGTACCTACCTGTTAAGCAATTAAATATGTACCTACCAGTTAAGCAATAAAATATGAACCTACCGGTTTAGCAATAAAATAACGACCTACCAGTTTAGCAATTAAATATGTACCTACCTGTTTAGCAATAAAATAAGTACCTACCGGTTTAGCAATAAAATATGTAACTACCAGTTTAGCAATAAAATATGTACCTACCTGTTAAGCAATTAAATATGTACCTACCTGTTTAGCGATAAAATATGTACCAACATGTTAAGCAATAAAATATATACCTACTAAATGACGAATAAAATATGTACCAACCTGTTAAGCAATTAAATATGTAACTACAAGTTTAGCAATAAAAGATGTACCTACCTGTTTAGCAATTAAATATGTACCTACCTGTTTAGCAAATATGTACCTACCAGTTTAGCAATAAAATATGTAACTACCAGTTTAGCAATAAAATATGTACCTACCTGTTGAGCAATTAAATATGTACAAACCTGTTTAGCAATAAAATAAGTACCTACCGGTTTAGCAATAAAATATGTAACTACCAGTTTAGCAATAAAATATGTACCTACCTGTTAAGCAATTAAATATGTACCTACCAGTTTAGCAATAAAATATGAACCTACCGGTTTAGCAATAAAATAACGACCTACCAGTTTAGCAATTAAATATGTACCTACCTGTTTAGCAATAAAATAAGTACATACCGGTTTAGCAATAAAATAACTACCTACCAGTTTGGCAATAAAATAAGTAACAACCTGTTTAGCAATAAAATATGTACCTTCTTGTTTAGCAATAAAATTTGTACCTTCCTGTTTATCAATAAAATTTGTACCTACCAGTTTAGCAATAAAATATGTACCTGCCAGTTTATTAATTAAATATGTACCTACCTGTTTAGCAATTAAATATGTAACTTCCAGTTTAGCAATAAAATATGTACCTACCTGTTAAGCAATTAAATATGTAACTACCAGTTTAGCAATAAAATATGTACCTACCTGTTAAGCAATAAAATATGTACCTACCTGTTTAGCAATAAAATATGTACCTACCTGTTAAGCGATAAAATATGTACCTACCTGTTTAGCGATAAAATATGTACCAACCTGTTAAGCAATAAAATATATACCTACTAAATGAGCGATAAAATATGTACCAACCTGTTAAGCAATTAAATATGTAACTACCAATTTAGCAATTAAATATGTACCTACCTGTTAAGCAATTTAATAACTACCTACCAGTTTAGCAATTAAATATGTACCTACCTGTTAAGCAATTAAATAAGTACCTACCGGTTAGGCAATAAAATAACTACCTACCTGTTTAGCAATAAAATATGTACCTACCTGTTAAGCAATAAAATATATACCTACCTGTTAAGCAATTAAATATGTACCTACCTGTTTAGCAATTAAATATATACCTACCTGTTTAGCAATAAAATAAGTACCTACCGGTTTAGCAATTAAATATGTACCTACCTGTTTGGCAATAAAATAAGAACCTACCGGTTTTGCAATAAAATAACTACCTTCCAGTTTAGCAATTAAATATGTACCTACCTGTTTAGCAATTAAATAAGTACCTAGCGGTTAAGCAATAAAATAACTACCTACCTGTTTAGCAATAAAATATGTACCTACCTGTTTAGCAATAAAATATATACCTACCTGTTAAGCAATTAAATATGTACCTACCTGTTTAGCAATTAAATAAGTACCTACCGGTATTGCAATTAAATATGTACCTACCTGTTTAGCAATGAAATAAGTACCTACCGGTTTTGCAATAAAATAAATACCTACCATTTAAGCAATTAAATATGTACCTACCTGTTTAGCAATTAAATATGTACCTACCTGTTTAGCAATTAAATAAGTACCTACCGGTTAAGCAATAAAATAACTACCTACCTGTTTAGCAATAAAATATGTACCTACCTGTTAAGCAATAAAATATGTAACTACCAGTTTAGCAATTAAATATGTACCTACCTGTTTCGCAAATTAATATGAACCTACCTGTTTAGCAATTAAATATGTACCTACCGGTTAGGCAATAAAATAACTACCTACCTGTTTAGCAATAAAATATGTACCTGCCTGTTAAGCAATAAAATATGTACCTAACAGTTTAGCGATAAATATGTATCTACCTGATAAGCAATAAAATATAAACCTACTTGTTTAGCAATTAAATATGTAACTTCCAGTTTAGCAATTAAATATGTACCTACCTGTTTAGCAGTTAAATAAGTACCTACTGGTTTAGCAATAAAATAACAACCTACCTGTTTAGCAATAAAATAACTACCTACCTGTTTAGCAATAAAATTTGTAACTACCAGTTTAGCAATTAAATATGTACCTACCTGTTTAGCAAAAAAATATGTACCTACCTGTTAAGCAATAAAATATGTACCTACCAGTTAAGCAATAAAACATGTACCTACCTGTAAAGCAATTATATATGTACCTACCTGTTTAGCAATAAAATAACTACCTACCTGTTTAGCAATAAAATATGTAACTACCAGTTTAGCAATTAAATATGTACCTACCTGTTTAGCAATTAAATAAGTACCTACCGGTATAGCAATTAAATATGTACCTACCTGTTTAGCAATGAAATAAGTACCTACCGGTTTTGCAATAAAATAAATACCTACCATTTAAGCAATTAAATATGTACCTACCTGTTTAGCAATTAAATATGTACCTACCTGTTTAGCAATTAAATAAGTACCTACCGGTTAAGCAATAAAATAACTACCTACCTGTTTAGCAATAAAATATGTACCTACCTGTTAAGCAATAAAATATGTAACTACCAGTTTAGCAATTAAATATGTACCTACCTGTTTCGCAAATTAATATGAACCTACCTGTTTAGCAATTAAATATGTACCTACCGGTTAGGCAATAAAATAACTACCTACCTGTTTAGCAATAAAATATGTACCTGCCTGTTAAGCAATAAAATATGTACCTAACAGTTTAGCGATAAATATGTATCTACCTGATAAGCAATAAAATATAAACCTACCTGTTTAGCAATTAAATATGTAACTTCCAGTTTAGCAATTAAATATGTACCTACCTGTTTAGCAGTTAAATAAGTACCTACCGGTTTAGCAATAAAATAACAACCTACCTGTTTAGCAATAAAATAACTACCTACCTGTTTAGCAATAAAATATGTAACTACCAGTTTAGCAATTATATATGTACCTACCTGTTAAGCAATAAAATATGTAACTACCAGTTTAGCAATAAAATATGTACCCACCTGTTAAGCAATTAAATATGTACCTACCTGTTTAGCAATAAAGTATGAACCTTCCAGTTAAGCAATAAAACATGTACCTACCTGTTTAGCAAAAATAATATGTAACTTCCAGTTTAGCAATAAAATAACTACCTACCTGTTTAGCAATAAAATATGTAACTACCAGTTTAGCAATAAAATATGTAACTACCAGTTAAGCAATTAAATATGTACCTACCTGTTTAGCAATTAAATATGTACCTAACTGTTTAGCAATAAAATTTGTACCTACCAGTTTAGCAATAAAATATGTACCTGCCAGTTTAGCAATAATATATGTACCTACCTGTTTAGCAATTAAATATGTTACTTCCAGTTTAGCAATTAAATATGTGCCTACCTGTTTAGCAATTAAATATGTACCTACCTGTTTAGCAATAAAATAAGTACCTACCGGTTTAGCAATAAAATAACTACCTACCAGTTTAGCAATTAAAGATGTACCTACCTGTTTAGCAATTAAATATGTACCTACCTGTTTAGCAATTAAAAATGTACCTACCTGTTTAGCAATAAAATAAGTACCTACCGGTTTAGCAATAAAATAACTACCTACCAGTTTGGCAATAAAATATGTAACTACCTGTTTAGCAATAAAATATGTACCTTCCTGTTTAGCAATAAAATTTGTACCTTCCTGTTTATCAATAAAATTTGTACCTACCAGTTTAGCAATAAAATATGTACCTGCCAGTTTAGCAATTAAATATGTACCTACCTGTTTAGCAATTAAATATGTAACTTCCAGTTTAGCAATAAAATATGTACCTACCTGTTAAGCAATTAAATATGTAACTACCAGTTTAGCAATAAAATATGTACCTACCTGTTAAGCAATAAAATATGTACCTACCTGTTAAGCAATAAAATATGTACCTACCTGTTAAGCAATTAAATATGTACCTACCTGTTTAGCGATAAAATATGTACCAACCTGTTAAGCAATAAAATATATACCTACTAAATGAGCGATAAAATATGTACCTACCTGTTAAGCAATAAAATATATACCTACTAAATAAGCGATAAATATGTACCTACCTGTTGAGCAATAAAAAATTTACCTACCTGTTAAGCAATAACATATGTACCTACCAGTTTAGCAATAAAACATGTACCTACCTGTTTAGCAATAAAATATGTACCTACCTGTTTAGCAATAAAATATGTACGTACCTGTTTAGCAAAAAAATAAGTACCTACCTGTTTAGCAATAAAATATGTACCTTCCTGTTTAGCAATAAAATAAGTATCTACCTGTTTAGCAATAATATATTTATCTACCGGTTTAGCAATAAAATATGTACCTACTAATTTTTGCGATAAATATGAACCTATCTGTTAAGCAATAAAATATGTACCTACCTGTTTAGCAATAAAATAAGTACCTAACTGTTAAGCAATAAAATATAAACCTACCAGTTTAGCAATAAAATATGTACCTAACTGTTTAGCAATAAAATATGTAACTACCAGTTTGGCAATAAAATAAGTAACAACCTGTTTAGCAATAAAATATGTACCTTCTTGTTTAGCAATAAAATTTGTACCTTCCTGTTTATCAATAAAATTTGTACCTACCAGTTTAGCAATAAAATATGTACCTGCCAGTTTATTAATTAAATATGTACCTACCTGTTTAGCAATTAAATATGTAACTTCCAGTTTAGCAATAAAATATGTACCTACCTGTTTAGCAATAAAATAAGTACCTAACTGTTAAGCAATAAAATATAAACCTACCAGTTTAGCAATAAAATATGTACCTAACTGTTTAGCAATAAAATATGTAACTACCAGTTTAGCAATAAAATATGTACCTACCTGTTTAGCAATAAAATATGTACCTACCTGTTTAGCAATAAAACATGTACCTACCTGTTTAGCAATTAAATATGGACCTACCAGTTAAGCAATAAAATATGTACCTACCAGTTTAGCGATAAATATGTACCTACCTGCTTAGCAATAAAATATGTACCTGCCAGTTTAGCAATAAAATATTAACCTACCTGTTTAGCAATAAAATATGTACCTACCTTATAAGCAATAAAATATGTACCTATCTGTTGAGCTATAAAATATGTACTTACCTGTTAAGCAATAAAATATGTACCTGCCAGTTTAGCAATAAAATATGTATCTACCTGTTAAGCAATAAAATTTGTACCTACCAGTTTAGCAATAAAACATGTACCTACCTGTTTAGCAATAAAATATGTACCTACCTGTTTAGCAATAAAATATGAACTGGCTCACACTGCAGACGAGAAGGCAAACTTATTTGCTTTCTTGTTTGCGGAAAATTCTCGTCTTGATGCTGGTGGCGCTTCACCTCTTCCATCTCTTGGCTGTACGACACAAATGTCTGAGTTTAACATTCGCCAATCTGAGGTTCGAAAGACGCTACGCAATCTTGACGTGAGTAAAGCCAGTGGCCCCGACGGTATACCGGCAATAGTGTTGAGGACCTGTGCGCCTGAGTTGGCTCCTGTGTTGACACGTCTCTTTCGGCTTTCTCTTGAGACTGGAGTAGTGCCGAGTTCTTGGAAGCTTGCTAATGTGCAGCCCGTGCCCAAAAAAGGTAGTCGCGCCGACCCTGCTAACTACCGGCCCATTTCAGTCACGTCCATACTCTGCAAGAGTTTGGAACGTGTCTTGAACCGCAGGCTCCTGGCGTACCTAGAATTTAACGACCTCCTCAGTGACCGACAATATGGCTTTCGCCGGAATCGGTCTACTGGGGATCTTCTAGCGTACGCCACGCACTTATGGAGTGAGGCTATAGAGAAATACGGGGAAGCCCTTGTGGTTTCTCTCGATATTTCCAAAGCCTTCGACAGGGTTTGGCACGATGGCCTTATTAGTAAGCTTTCTTCATACGGCCTGCCCGCTAGTTTTTGCGTATGGATATCTGACTTCTTGAGGGGTAGATCTATTCGGGTAGTCGTTGACGGCTGCTCGTCAGATCTCATGGCTATTAATGCCGGCGTCCCTCAGGGGTCTGTGCTCTCTGCGACGCTCTTTTTGCTGCACATTAATGACCTGCTCAGACCCGGAACCATTGGGTATGCAGATGACAGCACAGTTGTAGAGAGCTACATATCCACTGCGCGAGCTAGTGCGGCTGAAATTCAGTCTCAAAGAGAGGCTATGGTTGGGCGCTTAAACCTGTCTCTTCAGGCAGTCTCCGATTGGGGCGATGCCAACCTAGTCAGGTTTAATGCTGCCAAAACTCAGGCGTGTCTTTTCTCTGCTAAGAAGAGGCCCTTTAATCTGGCCCCTACTTTCCGAAATGTGATTCTATCGATTACTGACAACCTCGAGCTTCTAGGTGTTTCGTTGTCTTCGACCCTCAACTTTGGCTCTTACATTGAGTCTAAGGCTCAATTGGCAGCCAAGAAGCTGGGTATCCTCTCGAAGGTGCGACGGTACTTCAAGCCGGAACAGTTGCTTACATTATATAAAGCACAAGTTCGGTCGTGCATGGAGTACTGTTCGCATCTTTGGGACGGATCGGCTCAATACCAGCTTGAGGCGTTGGAGATGATTGAGCGGCGAGCAATGAGGCTCATTGGTAACGATGCTCTTTGCAAGGGAAATTTGCAGAGTCTTGAGCATCGCCGCCTGGTAGCCTGCCTCTCAGTTTTTTATAGGTTACATTTCGGTGAGTGTGCGACGGAATTGCATGAGTTGATTCCCCCCGCCCCATTCCACTACCGGACGAGCAGGGAAACACCAAAGCGGCATCGTTATACCGTGGAGGTTCCAAAGGCGCGTACTAAGCGGTTTGCCTCCACCTTCATAGTGCGAACTGCGAAGGTGTGGAACTCTTTGCTTAGTTCCCTGTTCCCTGAGAGCTACAATCTGGCGGTTTTCAAAGCTAGAGTGAACCGGTTTTTTCTGGGTAAGCGCGTTCCACCTTAGATCATAATGTCGCTTGCCATCAGGTGAATTGTGATCAAGCGCAAGCCCATTTAATGTAAAAAAAAAAAAAAAAACCTACCAGTTTAGCAATAAAATATGTAACTACCAGTTTAGCAATTAAATATATACCTACCTGTTAAGCAATTAAATATGTACCTACCTGTTTAGCAATTAAATAAGTACTTACCGGTTTAGCAATTAAATATGTACCTACCTGTTTAGCAATAAAATAAGTACCTACCGGTTTTGCAATAAAATAACTACCTACCAGTTTAGCAATTAAATATGTACCTACCTGTTTAGCAATTAAATATGTACCTACCTGTTTAGCAATTAAACAAGTACCTACCGGTTAAGCAATAAAATAACTACCTACCTGTTTAGCAATAAAATATGTACCTACCTGTTTAGCAATAAAATATGTAACTACCAGTTTAGCAATTAAATATGTACCTACCTGTTAAGCAATTAAATATGAACCTACCTGTTTAGCAATTAAATATGTACCTACCGGTTTAGCAATAAAATAACTACCTACCTGTTTAGCAATAAAATATGTACCTGCCTGTTAAGCAATAAAATATGTACCTACCAGTTTAGCGATAAATATGTATCTACCTGTTTAGCAATAAAATATAAACCTACCTGTTAAGCAAAAAAATATGTACCTGCCAGTTAAGCAATAAAATATGAACCTACCTGTTTAGCAATTAAATATGTACCTACCGGTTTAGCAATAAAATAACTACCTACCTGTTTAGCAATAAAATATGTACCTGCCTGTTTAGCAAAAAAATATGTAACTACCTGTTTAGCAATTAAATATGAACCTACCTGTTTAGCAATTAAATATGTACCTACCGGTTTAGCAATAAAATAATAACCTACCTGTTTAGCAATTAAATATGAACCTACCTGTTTAGCAATTAAATATGTACCTACCGGTTTAGCAATAAAATAATTACCTACCTGTTTAGCAATAAAATATAAACCTACCGGTTTAGCAATAAAATAACTACCTACCTGTTTAGCAATAAAATATGTACCTACCTGTTATGCAATAAAATATGTACTTACCTGTTAAGCAATAAAATATGTACCTACCAGTTTATCGAGAAATATGTACCTACCTGTTCAGCAATAAATATGTACCTAAAGATATTCAGGCGTCTCTATACAAAATTTGGGTTTACTTGTAACTTACTCCATCCCTGTGAGAAAAAATTAACCATATTACACTGGCCTTGTTTCCTATACTCTCATTGGGTGAACACCCATTTTGGGCCCCCAAACTTCTCCAATCCTTACCCTAAATACAGCAGATTTTTTAAAACGTTTAATGGGTTCGCGTTTTGCACTGCGTGCCTAAAGTTAAGCTACGCTGTGCAGTGCAACACACACACCTAGAAGGAACTAATTTACCCTTAATTTGAAAACTCCACCTGAATTACCAGCACTGCGAGACAGGTTTATCCTAGTGCAGAGCTTTCAGTCACTCGCCAAAGCAGTTACCTACCATTTCTATAAGTCTTTATTTTTGTTAATATCTTTTCTGTAACCATATTTTTATTGTTAATAAATAATTTTGTATTTGTATTTGTAATTATTCCAGTTTACAGGGCAGAATTTATTGTTGTGCCGTTGGGCCTAAAGCCCCACTTGCTCTCTCACCTTATTCCGTCCCTGTGTGACAATATTGGTCAGGTTAGCAGTGCAGTTCGCTCAATTTGACAGTGCTGTGATCATGATACAGATAATCTACAAAGGTTCCTATTTGTGGACGGTCAGAAGCTGAACTGTTTAAATTTTTTGACGTAGTGCACAGATTTTCGAAGCTTTGTTAGTAACTTAATAGATCTTCAATAGCTAAAGATCTATTACACATTGAAATGAAATTTTTTGAAATATTAGGACACATTTCATACACGGCTGGTTAACCCCATACTGAACCATTTCTAGTTTGTGTTATGGTAGCTTACACAACTGATATACTACATATACCATACATACATATTTAACACCCAGACCCACAGCCAACAAATTTAGTTAATCACAAAGATGTTGGCCGGGCCGGGAATCGAACCCGGAACCTTCTGATTGGCAGTCCGGCATGATAACCTCGTTTTCGTAAAGGTTACCTACCACCTTTACGCCAACGAGGTCGTCATTTATTCCTGCATGAATAAAATAAAAATCTATGTAATGTATTTTATATAATTTCAACTTATTATTTTAATACTCTCAATCAATATAGTTTGACGACCTCGTTGGTGTAATGGTCACGATGCCGGACTGCCAACCAGGGGGTCCCTGGTTCGATTCCGGGCACGGACAACATCTTTGCGGTGAACTTAATTTATTGGCTGTTTGTTTGGGTGTCAAATATGTATCGATATAAATTATGTATGTACATATATGTAGATAGTATATCGGATGTGTTATATAGCAACCATAATAGGTACATACTAGAAATGGTTAAGAATGGGCTAACGAGCAGTAAAAAAAAATATCAATGAATAACAATTTTGTTGTTAAGAGCATTTTTTTAGACATGGTTCAAGAATACAGAGTAACAAAAAGTGAGAGCTTTTAATTACAGAGCAAAAGCAAAAGCAGAGTCATAACTGAAAATTGATAAAAAATAAAAAGTCTGAATATTTCAGTAAAGGCTGTAATACAAATTGCTTATACATAAATAAAAATAAAATAAAATAGCATTTATTTCCCTAAAAATATTACATTTCATTAATTCTTAGGTTGTTTAAAATTCTGTATAATATGAAAGAAAGAAAGAATCATTTATTTTGTGAGATGAAATAAAAACGACAAAAAATAATACACAAGAAACATAAAAAAAACATTTAAGAGATATTTATTTATTTATGTATATTAGGGCACCCAAAAGCGGACAAAGGCCTCCTCCTTGCTTATACATAAAGAAAGAAAAAGAAATTACCATCTTATCTACTCATAGACTAGGTTCAACGTGGTAAATAAAATTAACTAGCCATAGAAGAACATTTGTTTGTTGTCCGTACGCCCCTCTAACGCATGTAACCGTGTGCCCATCGATGTAACGTACCCATGTGAACCGGTAAGCCTATGCCAGCTTGGCCCCCCAAGCAGCCCTCCCCTGAGTACCTCCCTTACCCCCCTTCTATAGCTGTAGACCTGTTGAATATGCATTCATTTAATTTGGGTCCTGCCAATTTAGAATTGTAGAATTGTTGGCCCTCGCCCCCTTTCAAATACAAATACAAATCATTTATTGATAAAACCAAAGTTACAAGTCAAATAATTTGATATCATTACAACAGTATAGAAGTATATTCCACCATCGGACGAGCAGGGAAACACCAAGGCGGCATCGTTTCACTGTGAAGATACCTAAAATGCTAAGCGTTTTGCCTCCACCTTCATTGTGCGTACTGCTAAGGTGTGGAACTGTTTGCCAAACACTTTGTTCCCCGAAAACTATCTTGTAGTTTACAAGACACGAGTGAACCGGTCTTCTGGGTAAGCGCGTTCCACCTTAGGTCACAATTCCGCTAACCATCAGATGAATTGTGATCAAGCGCAAACCCATCATAGTATAAAAAACAGGCTGAATCTTTTAATATTTTCAAAACAACAAATATATTTTATCACTTTTATCCATATCCATTGCTTATTTTTTTTCTACTCTCCATTATTATGTTTGTATTTTTTGTATATATTTCTGTTGTTTACTTGAACCACCGCCTTCTTTTGTTTGTCTATTTTCATTCCATTCTCGGTTGCCTGGTAGAAATCACCATAGGAGATAAGGCCGCCATTGTACTCTACTTTTATGTTTAAATATTCTAATTTTAATTTATGGGATAGGGGGCGTGATTCCCGAGCTGGGTGGATTTTGACACAACAAGTGTCGATAGCCATTCAGCGCGGGAACGCGGCCTTTATACCTAATAGGCACGTTTGGACAGGGGTTTCGGGGTGGATTTTGACAACGCCTAGGCTTACATTTTGACTTGGGTTCAACCAATGTATTTAAATTAGTTAGGTTTAAATATTTGACATGATTTGAAATTGTATTACGTATATTTAACATGATTTTTAATTATCTAGAATAATAATATATTTATTTTCCATAAACCTTAAGCTATACACATTATTTTCCCAAAATTGTAAACTTTTTATAATAAATAAAATAAATATATATTTTGTTCTATTCTTTTATCCCTTGCAGTTGTGATACATTAAGTCAAATCTAGATAGTCGTATCTACGTATTGAATACAAGCGATTTTTTATACGTAACCTGCCTCCCCATCTCATCCCGAGTGTCCCCTCTCGTTCAGGGAAGGTTATTGTCTAGATTAGTAGGAAAACTGCTGCTCGTTCAATTAATTAGCACGATCCGACTTTACCCGGATTACCCCTCTACTTAGAATGGGTAACTATTCTGACTTAATTAGGTGGGTACTCACGAAATCAATGCAATTCATAAATAATAGTAGTTTAAAAAAAAACTAAAAAACACGCTTATCTGGCCGTTTTAGGTGGGTCAAAATCACACCCAAAGAAGTCGGTTACAAACAAACATACAAACAAAAATACAAAAAAATGTAATATTTTATCAAATTAGTGTATCGGTCCTCAATAAATCTACAAAGTTTCAACGAAATCTGGTCGTTTAAAGTACAAACATACAGGTGAAGCTAATATAAAGCGTGTAAAAAAATAACTTATGTTTATTTAATCAATTAATTGATAAATAAAATAATTACAAAAATAAACACACGCAATAAAAAAAAACCTTACAAATATTAGATTAAATCTAAATCAGTGTCCGCGGGTAAGGTGCCTAAAATGCTGGCGGCATTACCTCGCTAAAAATACCTAGTAATAATAATAATAATAGTATCTGCCAACCCGCACTTGTCCAGCGTGGTGGATTATGGCTTATATCTCTCTTCTAGTGAGAGAAAGCGCCGAGTCCCAGCAATGGGAACGGATGCCTGCTTATGTTTATGTTTAATAATAACAAAAAGCACTCTTAGCTTTTAGGTTTGTAGACGCAGGAGGGCCGTTATTAAAATCCATGTTGTAAATCACAGCTTCTTTTATTACAATTCACACAGTTTGGTACGCAATCACAAAACTCAGATAGGTGTTTAAATTAAGTGCTTTCTAGGGATTGTAACGATATATAGCGATTCGTCGAAGACGTGGTGCGCTGACGGTTGCCCATCAAAAAGGAATGGTCGATAGCCGCCCCGCTGCCATCGACACGACGCTCCGCTAGAACGACTCATTGACCAATCATAGTCGTTCTTCGTTACGTTGACATTTACAAGATTGTCGATGGTCGGTCTGCTACCATCGACACAGCGCTCCTCCAATCATAGTCAGTCGTTCTTAATAATGTTGCCATTTACAAGATGGTCGTTCTGCTACCATCGACACAGCGCTCCTCTAGTGTTTTGTCGATGACACGGCTGCGCCGTCACGGCCAGACTGACATACGACCGTCCTCGGGCGTGAAAGTGTTCCTGAAACATTGCAATTCACATCAGGGATACATCCGCTCGTTCATCCTGATCAAATCGAATTAAGGATTATATCTACAGGACTATGTAGTAACAACCATTTAGGCTATGTAGGGGCAGTAGACTGACGCGACGACATCACTTGACACGATTGCATAATTGGATCAGTTACTATAATCTACTAATATCGCTCATGTTCTAGACTGCCTGAGCTTCTAGATTTCTAGACGCCACTTCGACTTTTTTTTAAACAAGGTCAACATCTAGCTCCATCCGTACCGGACGCGCGCGTCTTGCCCTCAATGGTCAGGCCCGAACAGTATTCTTCAGTACACACCATCTGAGCCGAACGAGCGTGTCCTTTCAACCCACCCGCAAGGGTCAGGCCCGGACTGCACTCTCTGGACAGGATCGACAACACACATCTGAGCCAGACGAGCATGTCCCTTCAACCTACCCGCAAGGGTCAGGCCCGGACTGCACTCTCTGGACAGGATTGACCGTCTGAACCGGACGAGTATGTCCCTTCAACCTACCCACAAGGGGTCAGGCCCGGACTGTACTCTCCGGCCAGGATTGACACTACCCACCATCTGGACCGGACAAGCGTGTCTCTTCAACCTGACCGAAAGGGCCAGGCCCGGACTGCGCCCTCCGACCAGGATTGACTAAACTTTAGAATGACAAAAATTACGCTAAGTTATGAAATTGGGTTTCCCAAAATGGTTTTGCACTAAGGCGCGCCAGAAGAGGCGATCGAAGTATCGCTATCAACCGACATAGTGTCACTTGAAGCTGAGAGAGAATCACTTCCAACATCATCGTTGTTAGTCACGGCCGTCACAGGCCCATAAATGTCTTCAAAATTTGTTAAAGTTTCCGAAACTTCCGCTAAGCCAGCATAGCCGGGTTCAGTGTTAGAATTAAGTTCTCTATAATCAACGCACATCCTACAGCTTCCATCATTCTTTTTAACAAGTAAATTTGGGCTAGCAAACGGGGACCTACATTCGCGAATAACACGCATCTATAAGTGATTGAACGTTTTCTTGTACAACTTCTTTTTCAGAGGGCGATAGTCTATAGGGTTGTCTTTGCACTTTCTTTTTGGGATCTATCAAACTAATGCTCATTTCCCCCGTATTAACACGACGAACAGGTATACCATCGGTAAAATAATCTTTGTACCTAGAAAGAATCCTGAGCAATTCATTTTTATGTTTTCTCTCAAGGTCAGTATCGATGTCAGAAGGTTTTTTTTTTTTTTTTTGTAGTACTAAAATTGATATTGCCATCGCTAATTTGGACGTTTACTAATTGTTGGAAAATATCTCTACCCAGGATAACGGAATCTGAAAAGCTATCAGATGGGACAACGTGAAACAAAACTCTAAGCTCAATACCTTGGACCTTAATATCGCTGAGAACTTGAGATTCCCATAATATATTCCCCTGACCTATCCCTTTTTTTTTTTTTTTTTTTTTTCTTATTTCTCTTCCTATCTGCAATCGGCGACGCCATGAGCAGAACTGTTGTAGAGTGGTCGGGTTTTTGAGGATTGGGGTCCTATGACCTCACATTCCTACTATTTTCTTACAGGTCGGCTATTTTGGCTCTCTTTAGCCGCCTGCATGTGCCTTCGTTGTTTTTAAGCTGAATAGCAAGTGGGTTCACGTGTCTCTCGAGCCTTGCCTGGTATCTCTTACTGTGCTTCGTGACTTCCTCTTTTATAGTAGGCATTTCTAGATACATATGTATTTCCGAGGTTTTCGCATACCAAGGTGCATTAGTTATGTTTCGGAAAACATTGTTTTGGAACCTTTGAAGTACCTCTATGTTGGAGTGGCTTGCAGTTCCCCACAGTTCTATACCATAAGTCCACACTGGTTTGAGTATACTTTTGTAGATTAGCAATTTGTTGTTGACTGATAACCTGGACTGCCTTCTTAAGAGCCACAAAAGAGAACGATACCTTATGTTGCATTCATCTCTTTTCTTTTGTAGGTGTGTTTTCCAGGTTTGACGCCTGTCCAGCCACATCCCCAGATAACGAACCTCGTCTTTCTGGGGGAGTTCCTCATTTCCTAGATGAACATTTGGGCAATATCCTTTCCGCAGAGTAAATGTAATATGTGTTGATTTTGCTGCACTTGCTTTGATTTTCCATTTTTTCATCCACTTATCAATTTTGTTTAGATGAAGTTGTAGGCTATCAGAGGCTGTTTTTGGATTGGAACTGCTACTTAGGGCTGCTGTATCATCAGCGAATGTTGCAGATAGGACATTTTCAGTCTCTGGAAGCTCAGCTGTGTATATTGTGTATAAGACGGGTCCTAACACTGAGCCTTGGGGGACTCCTGCTGTTATTGGAAGTGTGTCTGAGGTCTCATCATTTACTTTGACTCTAAATTTTCTGTCTGAGAGATAGGACTTGAGAATAACAAACATATTGTGCGGAATTTCTTTTTTGAGTTTGAACAAAAGCCCTTGATGCCAAACTTTGTCGAAAGCTTGCTGGACGTCTAGAAAGGCTGCTGAGCAGTATTCTTTGTTTTCTAGAGTTTCGCGAACTTTGTGGACCACTCTGTGCACTTGTTCTATGGTTGAATGGCAGTGACGGAATCCAAACTGATGATCCGGGATAACTTTATTTTCTGCAAGCACTATATGGAGCCGATGTAGTAGGATCTTCTCAAACACCTTAGACATAACAGGTAGTAGGCTGATTGGCCGGTATGATGATACCATTTGTGCAGGTTTATCTGGCTTTAGGATCATAACAACTTCTGAGTATTTCCAGATTGTTGGGTAGTATCCCAGTCTAAGAATAGAATTAAAGAGGGTTGACATATAGATGACGGCTTTTCTGGGAAGGCTTTTTAAGATCTCTGCTGTTATAAGATCAAATCCTGGGGCTTTATTTTTGTCTAGGTTTCTAATGATCCTCCAAACTTCTCTTGGTGAACAGTGTTTCACCGGGAGACTAAGTTGGAGATCACTCTCTAGGTAATCAGTCACCTCTTTCAAATCAAGACCTATCCCTGACAGAAATACTATCTCGTTTCGTGCAGTACCGGAAAACTTCGAGACCGAATTTGATTTGACTAAAGAGCATTCAGAACCACTATCAAATAAAAATTGGACGATCTCACCCGATGATGTTGCCAGCGCACTCCTCGTAGTTTGATGGTTGCAGACGTGGACCTCTTTGACCACCTTCTCCGGACAGGCTGAAGAGATGTGCCCTGGTGTGATGTAGAAGCCGCAAGCCCGACGCCAGATGGCGTTGCTCACTCGCCGATACGGCCATTCTAACGCACCACACGTCCTCGTGTGGGAGATCTGAAGGAAAGAAAGTCTTGGCAGTAAAAAGATATCGCTTCGGCCAGCCCTGACCCACAGTGTTGAAATGAGAACTTCAATTGCAATCATTTCTTTCAATTACGTGTCAAAATAAGAACCGACTACAGACAAATTGTTTTGCTTTAATTTTCGGGAAACTTGCAAAAATCGTAAATTTTTAAGCAATCACTACCATCGCTTCCATCTAGCGGATACACACAAATCATTGCCTCCATCTAGCGAATACACACAAAAATCATCGTTTCCACCTTATAGTAAAATTACGGAAGCTAAAGTTTACCGAACAAAATTCAATGCCATAAAAAAAATTAAACTGGTCTCAACGCTTAAGATCAAAACAATAAAACCACCATAGAGCCTCCGCATAAAGTCATCTCAAAAATCATCAACGAGTCAGCTACCTCCATCTGGTAACTCCAGGGAACCTCCATCCGGAACCCTTACATCACACATTCAAGATAGTCAAGCTGCCTCCATCCGGCCACCCATGGAAGTTTTTATCTTCAACCAAACTTTCAACTAATCAGAAGCAGCAAATGAGTTTTATTTGGCATCTGTACGCAATTACTACCACGCTTGCAGAATACGTCAAAGCACAAAATTAAATGCGTACCCGTAGGATAAATTTGAATTTACGCACGTCTTTGTAATCTCTAAAGTAACGCAATAATCTTTATGAAACAAAGCTCTGTTATCTTCACATCGAACCATAATTAAAATTTCGTCATCTATTATGACGTCACTCCACAATTAAGCGACAAATATGGTAACTAAAAAAAAACTATCTTGGCAAGAAAGGTTGATCAAGACAAATCTAAATCTATTCTGTACTGAATACTCGCACTCACTCGTTATTGTCACAACTTTACTACATAGTTTGCCATTCTTCAAATAACGAGTATTCCGCGCCAAAAAAACCAAATAAAACGATTACATTCACCTTAACATTCCAACGTGTCCAATGAGGGTTGCATAACGCAGTCATCCACGTATCGCTCGCCATGCGATGCAGCTTGCGCCCACTGTGCGCTGGAGCCGCTACCATCCGGCTGCTTGCCGCTTGCGCACACTATGCACTGCAGCCGCTGTCACCCGGCTGCTGGTTCTGTAATGTAACATCAGCTTACGAGAGACGCTTTCTTTAATTAGAGAACAATCCGCCCCGCAATCATACCGAACCGAAAACTTCTCACCAAATTGCATAATTAGTCCGTCGACAGGTTTCATACCGCATACGTCCACTCGCTTTACGACGCTGGGCGCGGTGGTGACGGGCTGTGTACTGCTACTCGCAACTGGCCGTGTATTGGAGCTCCGCCATGGATGCCACGTGACCCTCAACACCATACTTCAAGACACAGGGGCCCGCGCAGTAACTGCCGTGTTGGAGTGCTGTGAACTTGGTTTAACTTGCTGCGTCTTATGCGGTCGACTGTAGTCCACAATCCGTCAAGCACACGTCCGCCGTAGCCAGCCAGGCCGTCCGTGTCCGCATCCTGTGGTTCAAATGTCCAGATGGTCCGGGCGTCCGTGTCCGCATCCTCTGGTTTAAACGTAGGTAGCTCGATGGTCTTAGCTGCGGTATTTGGCGGGTTGGTCAGCGCCTCCACGAGCAGCCTCATGTTCTCACGCCTCACACGCCGGCACCGTCCGTCGTATGCAGTTGTCTGCGTTGCGTCTGGACTCAGTGAAATAGCTTGTGCTCTCACAGTGATCATCTCACGCTCGTCTGAGTTTTCTTTTCGACGTATGTAGGTAGTCAGGATTGCAGCTTCCTCAAGTGGGTGCTCGGTTTACGTCATGTGTGTCTTCTTCACGTGGGCCTTTGAGTTTTCATCCCAGTTCTGATGTAGACGCAGGAGGGCCGTTATTAAAATCCATGTTGTAAATCACAGCTTCTTTTATTACAATTCACACAGTTTGGTACGCAATCACAAAACTCAGATAGGTGTTTAAATTAAGTGCTTTCTAGGGATTGTAACGATATATAGCGATTCGTCGAAGACGTGGTGCGCTGACGGTTGCCCATCGAAAAAGTAATGGTCGATAGCCGCCCCGCTGCCATCGACACGACGCTCCGCTAGAACGACTCATTGACCAATCATAGTCGTTCTTCGTTACGTTGACATTTACAAGATTGTCGATGGTCGGTCTGCTACCATCGACACAGCGCTCCTCCAATCATAGTCAGTCGTTCTTAATAATGTTGCCATTTACAAGATGGTCGTTCTGCTACCATCGACACAGCGCTCCTCTAGTGTTTTGTCGATGACACGGCTGCGCCGTCAGGTTTTATTTAGGTATACAATTGTGTTAAAAACTTAAAAGTAAAATAATAAATGAATACAAATAATAAAATAGGTATGAGCTAAAAAGACAAGCTCTATTGTCGAGTTTTCAAGAGGCTCAAAGGTTGTTGACTTGTTTTAACGACTTTTTGTGCTGAGTCTAAATGCCACTTTTATAAAGACAATCCAAAGCCTGTCTGCATCGACTGTTGCATAGCCTCGATGGTCGCGTCAGATCACCTTAGTTTGCCTTAGTTTTTGAAAGCGCTTCAGGAGCCACAGGCTTAAAAGGTCCTACGCATGATCACCCATCCAAAGACTGTCCGTATAGACCTTTGCTTAACTTCGGCGACTGAGACAGATTAGGAATCGTTGGAGCGTCTTGTTGGAGGCCATGTTGAAGGCAAGAGACCCCGGGGTCGATTTCCGACGCGCTGGATTGACCTAGTGTCTAAAACGAGGGAGACGACCGCATCCCCTGGAACCAGCAATGGTGCCTTGTCTATCGACATCCACGACCACTCTGCCAAGAATGCACGACTAAGGAGAAGAAGTCAGATATTGGGTCGTGTTGGCACCATGATAGTAAATCCAACAGATAAATAAATCATATCACGCGTCGAGGGGGTACCATGGGTGCGGGTTTATGGGCGTCGTAAACACGGAGTGCTCGTAACTACCTGCTGCATTAGACAGGGGGGTACTGTTGCTTCTCGAAGAGGTAAGGAGAGGAATAAAAAATAACCTTTATTGCTGCTTTTTTCTTTACAAACACTTAAATCTTCACTTCTTCGAAGTTCTTCTTAAATTAACATAAAAATAACTTTATTTAAGCAAAGAATTTACAATATTAATAAGTAGGAACTAGACTTAGTTCTAAATATCGATGCTTGTTTAAGCTGCCACCAAACCCAAACTGAATAACAATACTCGTATATCGGGATTATGGTAGCTTCACAAACAAGAACTATCAAATAAGAAATTGGATGAGAATCGAAGAAAAATAATAATATCAAAGCTCATAAGTATTTATTTAACGAAAAAAACTTATCTTATTAACTTCGACTCTTCGAACGACAAGTCGACTTGTCGTTCGAAGAGTCAGCATCTCCTGATGATGCCTTGTGGTTAGGCGAAACACGTGTAGAGTTAAGAACTTCCGAATTGTGATAAGTAACGTTAATCTTAATTAATCTTAGTTAATTGATCTTAGTTAATTAATCTTAGTTAATTGATCTTAGTTGATTTTTCCTTTACTTGTCTTAATTTGGATTTCGGATCACAGCGGAAGTACACTAAATATTTAATCTTGTCATCTATTTAGGTTTAGATAGATAGAAATGAAATAACGTCTGCTTTTCAATCAGACGGCCCCTGGTTCGATCCCGGCCCTACACCAATAACTTGTTTTTTAAGTTATGTGTGGATTTGCACTCGCTTTACGGTGAAGGAAAACATGGCAAGGAAACCGGCATGTTTGTGTACCACAATATCCGAAGACGTGTGTCATCCGCCAACCCGCACTTGGTCAGCGTGGTGGATTCTGGCCTATATCTCTCTCCTTGTGAGAGAAGGCCCTAAGTGCCAGCAGTGGGAACGAAGTGGGCTGCTTATGCTATGATTTTTTTTTTTTTTTAGGACACATTCACACACGGCTGGTTAGCCCCATACTGAACCATTTCTAGCTCGTATTATGGTTGCTAACACAACTGATATACTACATAAACATACATACATATTATATAAATAGATACATATTTAACACCCAGACCCACAGCCGACAAATTTAGTTAAGCACAAAGATGTTGACCGGGCCGGGAATCGAACCCGGAACCTTCTGATTAGCAGACCGGCATGGTAACCTTTACGCTAACGAGGTTGTCAAACTTTGTTTCGACAACTAGGCTCACAGGAAAACTATAGCTTTTCGAGAACCCGTAGTAGTCCCCGCGGAAGGTAAGCAGTACCCCGATGGGAGTGTGTGGGCAGTCCTAAAAGGTTATGACCATTTTTACTGGCTCCCAAACGAAAGTTCGATTTTCAGCCTGAAACGACTTCACAGGTATTGAGAGGTGCGGGGAAGACATGGTGGGCTGTTCTAGCTAGTTGACAATCTATATATGTATATAATAATTGGGCAAGTGCGAGTTAGGCTCGCGCATGAAGGGTTCCGTACCATTGTTGTATGGGAGCCCCTCTTAAATATTTATTTTATTTCAATTTTATAATTTATTTTGATAGCCAATATACTTTTATGTATTTTGTCAAAATTGGAAGTGTTTTTCTTGCACCTACCGTTATTGATATAGATATAGCAAAAAATACGTTTATTGTATCCCAATACAATATGTGTATTTTTTTGCTATACGAGTATATACCCCCCTTAATATTTTCATTTTTTTATTTTTAGTATTTGTTGTTGTAGCGGCACGGGAAATACATATCTTGTGAAAGTTTCAGCTTTCTAGCTAAGTATTACGTTTTCTGAGATACAGCCTGGAACCAGACAGACAGCGGAGTCTTAGTAATAGGGTCCCGTTTTTACCTTTTAAGTACGGAACCCTAAAAATGAAACAAAATGAATAAAAATGAAAAACACAATAAAAACAATGTGAAATTGATCCAGCCGTTCACGTATGATGACTAAGGGATATAGGGATTCATTATGTAGACAGGACAACGTTTGTCGAGTCAGCTAGTCTTAATATACTTATATAAATCTCGTGTCACAATGTTTGTCCTCAATAGACTCCTAAACCACTTAACCGATTATAATAAAATTCGCACACCATGTACAGTTCGATCCAACTTGCGAGATAGGATAGTTTAAATCTCAAATTATAGTCGCAATTTTAATTTATTGTTATTATTTGACAGTCACAATTATCTGTTAACTCCAAATGATTCTAACAGATGTCGATACCTTTCGACTAGGTTGAGTAAGTAATCAATAGATGGCGCTGTACCCCTAAGTGAGGCAAAACAACTTTTGTCGGGTCAGCTAGTAATTTATAAATGTGACCTGATCTACCAGGTGAATTGCCACCTCCTCAGTTACCTTGAAATCCTGCTCGCTTATTGGTCCATCCTGCTTCCTAAATACTAGATTACCTACTAGTAGATCTGCGAACGGGAGACTAGGTGAACCCTAGATGAGTTTGAAGAGTAACCTATTGACTCAGGCGTTACTTTGCGGTAATCCATTGTAAATAGAAGACAAAATTAAATCTTTAGTGTACTTCCGCTGTGATCTGAAACCCAAGTTAAGATTAGCAAAGAAAAACTTAAAATATTAAAAAAAACGTAGACCACTACAACTCACACCAGTAAACTAATCCCTAATCTACCCTCCTAACACAACGAAGTTTCACTCCGCATGGTTGGTCTCCTCACACACCGGAACAGCCTGAAACATATAATTCTAATATTAACGTTGCCTATCTTCATTCGGAAATTGTTACTCAACACGTGTTTCGCCTTTCCTTGTGGCATCATCAGGATATGTTGACTCTTCGAACGACGAATCGAAAGTTTGAAGAGTACCAAATGTACCAGCCCCCGGCTTTAAGGCGCAGCAGGGGAACACCGTGGAGGTTTTAGTCGGTAGTGGTCGCCACACTGACACCGAGCCCGACATACCCCGCCACCTTCTCTGATTGGCGGACATACGTAAATGGATTTCTTCCATGAGAAAAAAAGTTGCACTACACCAATGACTTGTTTTTCAAGAAAACATCGTGATCGTGACCACCAACCCTCACTTGGCCAGCGTGGTGGGTTACGGTCTATATCTCTCTCCTCGTGAGAGAAGGCCCCGAGTCCCAGCAGTGGGAACGTATGCTTATGCTTATATAGTTAGATAGAACGGCTGCTTATGCTTATATAGTTGTACCAACATGAATAAACAGACAAAATATGTACCTTCTGTGTTTTATGTCAAAACAATGTAGGGCTGGGATCGAACCAGGGCCGTCTGATTGAAAAGCAGACGTTTGTACCACCCAGCCACACTCGCTTTTTTCACAACTACTTAACTAATAAAGGAACTATTATGAATCCTAAATGAATGATGCAGATACGTTCCGCACGCTTCGCTCGCTCGGTGAGCTACCTAGCCCGTGCTAGACTCCAGGCATCAAGTCCCGAGATTGGTAGTGGGCGCCAGACGGTGGCATTCCAGCCAAATTGATTCGTCTGAACCTTGTTTGGGCTATTTTTACACTATAGGTAAGTATTATACCAATGATAAATTCATGCAACTATCAATGTTTTTGCAAGATTCGCTAGATTTTTTTTCAACAAATTACTGAAAAATTAAATTTTAACGATAAATTGTTTAAAATTCAATTTGTGAAAAACGAGAACGAACGTACAGCAAAAAATAGGAATTAACATGTTTATTGTATGGGGACCCCCCTAAATATTTTCATTATTTTGTTTTTAGTATTTGTTGTGATAGCGGTACGGGAAATACATACCTTGTGAAAGTTTCAGCTTTCTAACTATTATGGTTCCTGAAATACAGCCTGGAGACAGACAGACAGCGGAGGCTTAGTAATAGGGTCCCGTTTTTACCTTTTAGGTACGGAACCCTAAAAATTACATAGAATCTCATGATACCATGAATAAAGCGGGTAGTTTTACCTATTTTAACTGGACATTATCGGCCGTCACGTCGGCGGCACTCGGCAAACTTCGTGCGTTTCCGAACGGGATGTCCGAGAGGGATAATAAACTCATGATATGTGTTCACGTGTTTGTTCCATCCATTTGTTTGGAATCTAGGTTTTTGAGGAAGCAAGTCTAGAGCCTGTTGCTCGGCTAGCTTAGGTAATCAGGCGCGATCACCGAAGTTATGCAAAAATTGAAGCGGACTGTGGATGGGTGACGTGGCAAAAAACGGGCTATGGAGTGACATTTTACTATTGGGTGTTACCGTGGGTCGAATAAATTCAAAGTCAAATAATTTATTTTGCAAAACACGGGTAATACATAGGTAATAATGGAAAATAATGTTATGAAGTCTCACTATGTTTTAGCCTATTAAGGCATGCATAAAAATTATATATTACTAAAACTTATTCTAATTTAAATTCAGTCATTACATTATATGGTACATAAATAAACACAATAAACAGTCTTAACTAAAAATCCAATAAGCAGTCTTAATAGGTAATATTCCAATCATTTACCTTCTAAAACTCTTTTATGCTATAATAACATTTTTGAACAAGGAAAGATTTTAATTTTATCTTAAAAGCAAACAAAGAATTGGTCTCTCTAATAGCATGTTGAATTTTAGGTCCCCGCTGTTAGTAGTACCTACGTGCAGCTAAATCAAGCACTGTATATATGCGTACAAGAGTAAAAAATAACCAGTTATCAGTCATCAAACATCGTAAAACTTTTGCGACACACATAATATTATAAATACCAAAGTTTGTATGTTACTACTTCTTAATTAAACCTGAAACAATTTGCATACAACTTGATAATGAAATATTTTCATGGTCAGCCCAAATTACACAGAGGTTAATTTTAATCCAGGGTTTACTTACATAAAAAAACACATTTATTGTATGGGGAGCCCACTAAATATTTTCATTTTTATTATTTTAGTTATATAAAATATAATTAAAATACTATATACAAACTGAAAGATAACAAAAAAAATCAAAACACTACAATTTAAATTAAAGTAAGCTCACCATCCAGGCTGTCGCTGCGGGGCAGAGTTTCCAAAAACCTGGCAGCATTACCTCGTTGAACAGCTAAACTTAGTCTGTGTAAGATTTTTTTTTTATTCTTCAATTTAGTACGTATTTGTTGCTTCAGCGGCAAAGGAAATACATATCTTGTGAAAATTTCAGCACTCTAGCTATTACAGTTTCTGAGATACAGCCTGGAGACAGACAGACAGCGAAGGCTTAGTATTAAGTAGGGTCCTGTTTTCACCTTTTAGGTACATCCTCCCTAATGACCCCTAAAGGAACCGTGATGATGACCCTTCTTCATCTTTTTGTTAAAAAAATAATTGTCCATTGCTGCTTTTTCTTAAAAATCATGCCTACTTACTAAATACTTAATTGACTTAATCTATTCTATGATCTAAGCAAATTTTTGACATTCTGAAATTTAAATTCATTATTATTTTACTTAATTATTGTTCACAAGAAAAAATTGACATATTTAAAAATTAAAAATTAATTAGAGTATTTTTCTTTAATTATTTTTAAATTAAAATTTTGATAAATAGTGACATTGTGATTGTGCATTTGAAACAGAACCTTATAATGATTGTAATTCTACGCACAGTGGAAGCCGAAGGACTTCTAGTTGCGGAGCCTGCACATCAAGTATCAAGTAAGTATCAAGTATGATTGTACTTAATTGAATAAATGGCTTTTTTACTTTTACTTTATGATCTGAACTATCGGCAACTGGATGTTTGTCTATAACAAAGGTCTCCTCTATGGAGGCCCCCTATATATTGCTTTTATAGTCCTGCTTTGCCATTAGGTATAAGCGTTATGTCGAATTTTTATAACTCTTTCGCAGCCATAAACTACAATGACAGCTACTATAATACCTTTATAACAATTTAGGTTTCTAAAAAAAGCGAGTGTGGCGGTGGTAATAACGTCTGCTTTTCAATCAGACGGCCTCTGGTTCGATCCCTGCCCTACACCAATGACTTGTTTTTCAAGTTTTGTGTGGATTCGCACTCTCTTTACGGTGAAGGAAAACATATCGCGAAGAAACCGGCATGTTTGAGGACCACAATATCCGAAGACGTGTGTCATCCGCCAACCCGCATTTGGCCAGCGTGGTGGATTATAGCCTATATCTCTCTCCTCGTGAGAGAAGGCCCCGAGTCCCAGCAGTGGGAACGTATTAGTGGGCTGCTTATGCTTTATGCTAGGTTTCTAAAGTAAGCTGTTTTGGCAGCTAGAATGTTTGTTAGGCTGTATCTTGCTAAACGGGTCCATACCGGACCATCCACTTTCTTGAAGTCATCTTCTCATCTTTTGCTTTGTCTGCCTCTATTTCTTTTGCCATTTCTTGGGTACCATTCTGTTATTAACTACTTAAGTCCATTTTTCTTTACTGTCTCGTAACGTTATTCTTATAACAAATTTATAAATATTGTTAGGATTCAAATTCCAGTAAAAGTGGTAATCACTAGAAGGCCTTCCTCGCTGGTTGCGCAACAATGCAACGCGACCTGCGCTAATAAGATTTGTCGCACAAATACTGCTAAACAAAGCGAGCGTGGCTCAGTGGAGCCGCGTTTGAACGGGGTCAGGATTCGATTCTGTCAAGCACATGAAAATATTTTCAAAAATAATTATTTTACGCTGGTTACTTTAATTATTAAACTGATTACAGTACAGTGCTATAGTAGTTTTTTTTTTAAATTTGATTTAGCTCGTATTTGACCTTGGCTTGCTTGGTGTTTATTATGTTAAGTTTAATTTAAGTCTACGATGTATTACGTTTACCTAGAAAGAACTTATTATTAAATCTAGATTCAAAGTTTCTTAAATGGTACTTCTCAGAAAGGGACTTCCAGAGTTTCCTGTGCATGAATCCAAAATATGGGTAAGGGAACCTAATTACTCAATTGCTCATATTCAGGAAAATCAATATCAAATACGCCTGATAGGCACGTTTGGGTGCGGTGCTTAATAAATGGTGAAATTAAATATATCAATTAATAATTATATTATTAAAATTTTAAGGCTTTGCTTATTTAGGCTTAAGATTTATAATTGAGAAAGTGTAAGTGCTTTGAAAACTGTAAAAATAGTTCACGTGTAGCAATTGTTTATTTACTTACAGCTGCCTAAGTACCTACACAAGTTTATATTAGTAAATTAAAAACCACTCATCATGATTTCCACTATGACAGCCATTTAAATTCAAGATTTATCATAGTGTACAGTATTCTACTCGTCAAGCCCTTTCATTTGATACCCCTAAGTACAAGTTGTTGTGAAATAATAACTTCATTGCTAATATGTAGCAGTGGCCATGTTAATTCAATTATCATCATACATATATATTTTTCCAACATAAAAATGAAATTATAAAATGCCACAGACACACAAACACACACACCCACCGTCGTTTTTCGTCCGGAGTTAGAAAATAGAAAGATGAAAAAAAATATGAATACACTTTCTTATTTTTGAACTTTAAAAAATTAGTTTAAGAATAACTTTGTAAATATTATTCTTAAACTATGTTTAAATTTATTTTTATCACCGCTTGTAAAATATTAAATATATAGAATTATAAAGTAAATACATTGACATAAAAAAAAAAAAAAAATTCGAGCCCACACCTGAGTGAAGCTACAGGCCAGTTCGGAAGCTCGCGAAATAAATTGACTTAGCGTTTGAAGCCTCACGAGTGTCGGTAATGCGCGCTCTGACGTTACCTAAACGTACCCTAATAACTGCAAATACTGCAACCAGCGAGTTGCACTTCACTCTATCATCATTAACATCAGCCGAAATTAGCTCAAGCTTTAGCTAATTATGCTTCTTCTTCGTTCATACGAGCTAAGGAATAATTTTATTTATTTATTTATTACACGCTTTATATTAGCTTCACCTGTATGTTTGTTTGTTTGTAACCGACTTCTTTGGGCGCGATTTTGACCCACTTTAAACGGTCAGATTTCGTTGAAACTTTGTAGAGTTATTGAGGACCGATGACAATACACTAATTTGATAAAATTATTACATTTTTTTTGTATTTTTGTTTGTATGTTTGTTTGTAACCGACTTCTTTGGGCGCGATTTTGACCCACTTAAAACGGCCAGCTAAGCGTGTAAAAAGGTATCGACATCTGTTAGAATCATTTAGAGTTAACAGATAATTGTGACTGTCAAATAATAACAGACAATAATTAGCAATAAATTAAAATTGCGACTATAATTTGAGATATAAACTATCCTATCTCTCAAGTTGGATCGAACTGCACATGGTGTGCGAATGTTATTATAATCGGTTAAGTGGTTTAGGAGTCCATTGAGGACAAACATTGTGACACGAGATTTATTTATATTAAGATATTTTATATGGGAAGCGTAGTTACAATAATAATCATCATCTACAGCCATTTTTATTCCATTTATGGAATTAGGCCTGGAATTACAACACAAGTAGGAATTAAAGTTGTCAACTCGTCAAATTTTCTCGTAACCCGCGAACGTACCTCTAATTGGCACCATGGGCTGCCGACTATCACCACTCTCTATCCGGATAACTATGGTAACCATGAGTTCAATATTTACAAAACCCCCGACACTATTTTGTGTTTCTTTTTTTAATTTCACTTTCCAGTATTTAATTAGAATTTTAACACATCTAAGAAATAAAATTAAAATACTATGTACAAGCTCAAAGATAAAAAGAAAAGAACAAGAATAATTAAAGCAATCTACGAGTACAATTATTTATATTTTATTATTTTTTTGACGGGATCAAACCTACTACCTTCGGGGCGCAAGGCAGCCGAACGCCCGACTGTCATCGCTAAAACCTTCTTTCATATTATTCGTATTAAAATCAATTAAAAGGTTAATACCTACGCAGAGTATTGTAACTTTTTGGCTTAAGCATTACATTTAGGAAATCCATATAGATTGAACAAAATTTATATTAAGTGGTGTAGGTATTTCCGCTGTGTCATTTGAGGTATATTGAAGGACTTTAGCAATGTTCCAAATTTCCTACAATCTACAAGATATAGAAACTAATTAAAAGTCTCGTTTGACCATATTTTTTTAAAGTCTTTCTACAGATTTAATTGTGGTCACCTTTGAAAATTACTGCTGACCTAGACATTCCCAATTTAATTTAATATTCACCATAGATAGACGATATTTACGAGATTCATTGAGCGAGCGATGTCTCTGTATTAAGTTGCCAATTTTGCTTGGGTCTGTTTGTATGTACCTACCTATGCATGCATATTTCTATGTAGGTATGTTGGTTCTCCTGTAGAGGTTGTAATTTTGAACTCTCGCGACGAAACACTATTCAAAATAGACTTTTTTAGTAGTATGCGATTTTTGTTTGCTTTTTTTTTAGTTTTTTAATATGTTTCCCACAAAAAGGAGGAAATTGGTTGCAGCGCTATTGATATTTGGCAGAGCAATTATATGCTATTATTTTCAGTATATAAATAAAATTGGTCAAGTAATTGTGAGTAACCACACGAGTTAGCGACTCTCTAGCTCAAAGTGAAGCATGCTTAGTCTGGAATGTCTGCCTCTTAAAAAACCTGCCGGGTCACACTTGTTAGGTGGTTGGTGACAGATTTTTCGACGTGAGGGTGGTTGCTAGATAGGCGCACACTTGAAAATTACCATCGGACGAGTAGGGAAACACCAAGGCGGCATCGTTATACTATGGAGGTGCCTAAGTCGCGTACTAAGCGGTTTGCGTCCACCTTCATTGTGCGTACCGCCAAGGTGTGGAATTCTTTGCCTAATTCCCTGTTCCCCGATATCTATAATCTAGCGGTTTTCAAGGCAAGAGTGAACCGGTTTCTTCTGGGCAAGCGCGCTCCACCTTAGATCGCAATATCGCTTACCATCAGGTGAATTACGATCAAGCGCAAGCCCGTTTAAAAGTATAAAAAAAAGTATTCTGCCATCATGAAAAAAATAATCAAGGATTTGTCTCTAAAGCGGCAGTGTATGCTTATCTAAGTATTTGAAACGTGTAGGTAGGTATTTAATTTCGCTACACACTAGTGTATGGTGAAGACAAATGTCACACTTCTCTCCCAGTCAGTGATAGAGTGAGATAATTAGCTGTTAAAAATTGCAATACCTACAGACAACGGTATTGTGCAGTGTAGGGCAGAGGAAATGGCACATTGGATATTTTAACGCGACTGCGTAGTGCCTGTAGCTCGGCTAGCTAAGGTGAACTGACGCGATCATCGAGGTTAAGCAACGGTTGATGCGGAAAGTCTTTGGATGGGTGACCATGCACACGACTGTTTTTTTTAAAAGTTGCATTTTTATCTGGGTGCTACCGTTGGATGACATGTCAAATTGTAGGTTCCAGCTGTTAGTCTAAGTACAAGCAGTTGCTAAGCCAAATCAGTTGGCGTAAGATTTTCAACTTAAAAATGGTAGCTAGCCAGGCGAGCATCAGAAAATGCTCTACCACCATACGAATCTTGTATATAACTAGCTAGCTAGCTGTTGCTCTTATATATCTTATATCTTTAAATGAGCAATTCTTGCTTATATATAATTGGAATCTCCATGAATCTTTCATGAATTTAGTATATAGGGGGTTTCGGGGGCGATAAATCGATCTAGCTAGGAATCATTTTTAGAAAATGTCATATTAAAAGAAAAAAAAAAACGAGCAAAGCTCGGTCAACCAGGTACTTATAATTTAAAGGCACAAATCTAATAGAAAATAATTCACCTTTATTTTTGCCTCTCGCTCCAAAAGAGATAATAGCTTAGGTATTTAGCCTTTTTTTGGCAAGCAAATGTACCTCGTTTCTATACGTAAAGTACCTAGTACAGAGCAATCTACTAAACGAGTCTGCAGTGTGTCTGCGCCTTAATGTCCTTAAAGCTAAGGTGTGTTTACACTGTGTCTGGTTTTTGACACTCTTCTTAAGTAGCCAGCATGCTATTTTTAACCGACTTCAAGAAGAGGGGGAAGTTAATTCGTCTGTATGTTTTATAATTTTTTTTTAGTTTATTACCTCATAAATGCGTTATTTGGAAACCGATTTTAAAAACATTTTTTTTATTGGAAATTATTTATATTTACGTCCTCAAGATTTCCTAATAAATTGAATCGGAATTGGTTTAGTATGTTTAAAAGTCTATGTACCGATATTTGACTAATCACTTCTTTTGTTCACATAATACACTAGTATTTTAAAGGTTTATTTTCTTATTTTTAGTAGTTGCTTTCTTGGAGATGTTTTTCTAATAATTTGAATTTATGATACCTAATAAACAAATGAAAACCTTAAAATAAATTCAATAATTCGCTAAAAGGACCCATATCTACCTGGACGAGGACTGCACAAGATCGACGCAGGTGGCACATGCAGAGGGAGGCCTATACCCAGTGGGATAAAAAGGGCTGTAGGTAAATGATGATGATAATGATGAATCACTAAAATTGACATTGTTTTAGTTTTGTTTAATACAGATGACATATTAAAATTATATTATTAAAAACACACACATACAAAACCTTATAAATACCTAGTAAAATTAAATCTAAGTCAGTGTCCGCGGGTAAGGTGCTTAAAATGCTGGCGGCATTACCTCGCTGGATCGCCAAACTTATACGTTGGCCGAGGTAAGCGGATGGACTTCACTAAAATTTGTGAAGTCCATTTTTTTTTCATAGATTTTAGGTTAGAAATCGCACACTTTTGGTCTAATGTTAGGCTTGACTTGGTTGAATTGAAATGAATTTAATTTCAGGCGTTAGTAAAATATAGAGAGTTAGAACAATTCGAATCAGTAAAGAAAACAGTTGAAGTTCATTTTCTCTTATTAATATTAGTGGTATGGGAGTTAAATCATTTACAATACATTAAAAATCATGTCATAAAAATGGGAGTAAAATAGAATATTTTGAAAAATCCTGCGTCAATAGATACCCGATTTGTTCAGTTTTATTATTAAGTAAAAATTTAATTATAAATAATTATATACTTAAGTAATAATTTAATGATAAATAAAGTTCCAAAAAAGTGTTTTCGGAAAAAAGTACATAGTTTTTAAATAAAAAATGCTGTTTTTAAATATAAAAAAATTAAATCTATACTATAAGACTCTTTGTCTTGACCTATTCATTCATTCATCTATAGACAACGCAGAGCCCAAACGGCTGGTCCTAGGGTTGTGAAATTTGGAGGGTGTATTTGTTTTGGTATGTAGACGCGTACTAAGAACGGATTTTTGGAAATTCCACCCCTAAGGGGGTGAAAGGGGGTAAAACAGTTTGTATGAAACTTCTTTGTTTTTGAATTTATAGCAATGAAATTTGAAATATGTATAGTTTATGTAAAATTAAAAATAATGGTATCAAGTTTTTTTACCAGAGGTGAACTAAGGGTTTGTTATGGGGGGGTGAAAGTTTGTATGGAAAAATCTTTATTTATCAAGTTAAAGTCTTGAAAGTTGTTATGGTAGTAGTTTATTGAATGGTTAAATTAAAATTTTAAAAACTTTTGCCAGGGGTGCATTAAGGGGGATGCCATTGGGGTTGAAAGTTAAAAATGAAAGTTTTGTGTTTTTGAACTTAAATGTGTAAAATTTGGAGTGTGTATATATTTTAGTACTTAAACGTGTACTAAGAACGGATTTTTGGAAATTCTACCCCTGAGGGGGTGAAAGGGGGTAAAACAGTTTGTATCAAACTTCTATGTTTTTGAACTTCTAGCAATGAAATTTGGAATATGTATAATTTATGTAAAATCAAGTTTTTTTGCCAGGTGTTAAATAAGGGTTTATAGGGGGGAGGGGGGTGAAAGTTTGTTTGTTTTTTTTTTTTTATTTATCAATTTAACAGTCTTGAACGTTGTTTTGGTTGTAGTTTATATGTGGTGGTTAAAATAAATTTGTAATGATATTTGCTAGGAGTGAATTAAGGTATGCCATTGGGGTTTAAAGTTCAAAGGGAAAGTTTTGTGTTTGAAATTAAATACTTATGAATTGGAATTTAAGTATGTGGTTTACTTAGTGGTATGATTCACGTATTCTTATAATTTATATTAAAATAACGGCTTGGAGAAAAACGATCTAATCTGTAGCATCACCACCAAAATAGCAAAAACAGAGGTTAACTAGATCTCAGGAATCGAATGAGGAAAGACAGATGCGGCTTATTTTGATCATTTTAAAAATTTGTAATAATATTTGCCAAGAGTGCATTAAGGTAAGCCATTAGGGTTTAAAGTTAAAAGGGAAAGTTTTGTGTTTTTGAAATTAAATACTTCTGAATTGCAATTTAAGTATGTGGGTCACTTAGTGGTATGGTTCACGTATTCTAATTATTTATATTAAAATAATGGCTTGGAGAAAACGATCTAATTTATCGCATCATTACCAAAGTAGCTAAAAACAGAGGTTAACTAGATCTCCGGAACAGAATGCGGAAAGACAGATGCGGCTCATTTTGATATCGTAGCAATGTAATGTTTATATAAAATTAGCACGGGAATAAAAAAAATAGGATACAATATAATTTTTCCACAGGTTACGCGAAAAGTGACCTACACGCGGGCGGAGCCGCGGGTAACCTCTAGTATATATAATAAAAAATGTTTTATTCATATTGTTATTTGTTGATTTTATATGAATGAATACCAAACACCGCGCGTCATGCGATTTGCTCAAATATTACAGCGGCTTACAAGTACAACAGTGCCTTAAAAGATTCCAACTAAAAATCCACAGACAGCCATTAGCATAGATGCCGAAATCAATCAGCATTCGAGTCGCGAGCTGTTGACACCTCTATTCACTAAATGCTAATACACACACACATGCACACTCGCTAACTAGCAGGCCCAATATTTACTGATGGCTACTTCTGTATACCTACAATACCTATATAACGTCCGTGAATTTTCTGACACCTACTAACTAACATTTATAGCAAAAAAAGTATTTTGATGCTATCTTTTGACAATGCGTAGAACTAAGCGATTTATACCTAGTTCCTCCTGTAAAATGTGTGTATAATCAGATAGGAGATCTAAGAAATTCACGGACAATAAGTACCTATGCTGTGGGAAAATAGGAAGATTGTTGACCGATTTCAAAAAAAATATGTTATCGATTCGTCCCTATGTTTTTATTTTTAGGGTTCCGTACCTAAAAGGATGTTGTTGTCACGTTCCCAATTACTAAGCCTACACTGTCTGTCTGTCACCAGGCTGTATCTCAGAAGCCGTGATAGCTAGAAAGCCGAAATTTACACAAGCTATGTAGGTATTTATCGTGCCACTTTTTAACAGAAAATACAGTGTAAACTCTATATAACTACACTGAAATGACTGTGCATTTTATAGCGTTATAGAGAGTGGTCGTTAAATGGAGAAAATTTATCATTGTATGGAATACAAGCTAAACCAACTAAAGCCAATTGATTTCGACGCTTTAGAGAGTTTATCGTTAAATCGAGTGACGTTAGATGGAGGTTACACTGTACAAAATAAAATAGAACTATGACAACCATGGAGCTGTACTACAATTTTTTTCTAGAAAAATGGCAAAAAACACGTTTGTTGTATGGACAACAAACGTGTTTTTTGCCATTTTTGAAGATAATAATGGTACGGAACCCACCATGCACGAGACCAACTATTCATAATAAAGGTGACTAGGTAAAACACATCTTCGATTACATCTTCACTTTCGATGGGAAGTATAATAATTAGTTGGTATCCAAATTTTGGGCTAGTCAAAAGCAAAAACAAAAAAAAAACTAGGAATAAATATTCGATTTAGAGATAATTAAAAAAAACATATAATTATATCACGAATCACGATCTTTACTACTGCATTCAAAAAAAAGTGCCTTTACAAAAAACACAGCAAATAATCTAGCAGTTAACTAACACTCATACATACCACTTACACGTTGCGTTAGTGTGCGTCTAATCATAGAACAAGTAACAGCATTAGATACTACAACACAATCTACGTTCTAACTCGTTTAAAAATTCGGCCACTCCTGCGCATCCTCAAAATAACGAGCGCTGTGATTGGTCGAAAGATCGTTAGAAAAAATTTGACAGTATTTTTGGTAGATCGTGACTGGTGATTTGTAAATAGATTGGTCTAAACATATAGTTAGGGGAGGTAACTAGATAAAATAGATGATACTATTGGATACTTACTGGGCAGTAATGGGTCTATTTGTGACTTTGTAATTATTTTTATTTAGTTATTGGGATATTTATGTGTGTGTTTTTAATGTGTTACTTTATTACTATTATGTAAACTAGGTAATTAAAACATGCATAACGAATGCATATGTTTTAAGCATTGCCAATTAAATGTTAAATTTGTGAGTATTGATTAATTCACTAGCGTTAGGCAAATTAATTTGAGAAACGAATTAGTATTTTACTTGTTTATAGGCTTAATAATATCTAACATTTCTCTAAACATTAGAAAACCGGCACTTAAAGTCATGAAATAAATAAAAAAATACTACCTACTGGGACCCTTCCTAAGTCGGATTCCATATTCTATTGTTCACTCACACATACACATTTTGCTTGTGTGCGTCTAACGCACCTGCCCCACTCCGGAGCATTCGAAATTTGAACCTGGTTAGTTGATTGGTCGACGCCAGTATATAGCTTTATTTTCACAACAAACGTGTTAGACAAGTTTTTTGTACTCGCTTGCAATAAGGTCTAACGTGTTTTGTTTTTTAAATAAATTAAACATGGCTTCCTTAAAATGGCGTTATCGATTGTTTCTGGATGAGTGGATGAAATAATGGGTTTTGTGTAGTTTAGAAGTTAATGGTAAGTAGTTTTAGCATTAACAGGTGGTGTTAGATAATAGAAAAAAAAATATTGCATCTGATAGGCATTGATAGCCAGCCAATTTATTTTAATACGTTTGATATTTATTTTTTGAAGTAAATACTTGGGTAATCTATTACGAAATTGTTGCGTTGGGCAAATTATAGAACAGATCATTAATTGTATGCTTTTAAGAGAAAAATGCTTAGTCTACGAGTAATTTTATTCAAAACGGCACGTATAACATTTTCATACAAAGTCCTTATCATAATCTCAGTGGGCGAGTCATAAGCGAAAATAAATTATTATTATTATTACACAAGCCCAGAGACCTTTAAACGCGGTCACGGCAACAAAAGCACGGAAATGCCGCGCAAATAAAACAAAAAGACAAAACAAAACAAACAATAAAATTCAAGCTTTGTTCCCTTATTAATCGTCAAGAAACGCCGAAAACTCACACAAGGACAATCAACGCACACATTGACAATGAACTTGCTAGTACTTCAAATGTACTATACAAATATGCGTAGAGATACTTATGCGTATGTATATCCCGAAACCTCACGCACACAAACAAGAAGAGGCCCAATTTGAATTCCGAACGCGCTCAACACAGTTTCCGCGATGGCGGCGCGGTCATTGCCCCCTGTTTTGGAGGGCGCCAGTGACGTCACGCTGACCTACCTCACGACCTTGAATTACTGGCTGGATATAATTTTGGCGGTTTGTTGTGTTGTCTCCCTCTCGTGACCGCGTTTTGGCGGTTTCGATTTCGTGCGGGGGTCGTTTGAATTTGGAACGCGGTCGAGTTTGAGAGGGTGACGGGGTTTGTGTTCGATGAAAATAGGTACCTATATTATGATGTCGGCTTAGGAAATCAGCTTGTGTTCAAGCGCTGACCTACTTAGAGAAAAAAATAAAATAAAATAATCACCTTTAGACCCGTGGTCCAACATCTTTGTCCAACTGGTTGTACCACGGTTAAGAAAAAATATCTGTCTTACCCAGTTGGACCATACCTAGTTCTAGATATAGGCATATATGCTCGTATATAGTTTAGACCCCGGTTTGACGAATAAGCATTTTCATACCGGATTAAAGGGCGTAACATTACGTATCGTAGCTACTACATAAGTGCCTAGTGATGAGAAGACAGTCAATTGATAATGAATAACCCGTCTTTTTAATTCGCTGAATCGCGGTAAAATTTTCATTACGGTCTTAAAGCAGCAACTGCATATCAGCTTACTAAGGTGATCTGACGCGATCATGGAGATTAGGTAAGCAACGGTCGTTGCGGACAGTCTTTCAAAGTGGCATTTTCAATTGGTTGCTGCCGTGGATTGGTATATGTTTGATTATATGTCTCGGCTTGTACAAGCAATCGTTAAGCTGAGTCAGAGGCCTTCGGGCGCCATGAATACGCTCGACACCAGAGCTTGGCCCCTAAGCTCTTACGAAGAAGAAAAAGAAGAAGAAGACGGTGGCATTAGTCTTTAAAACGAAGAGCTTACGTTTGAAGTCGGTTAATAACACCTAGCTATCAATGCTCGGTCATTGACCTGCAAATACAAGTCGTCTGATAAGCGGAGTTATTTGAACTCGTATTTTTTTTTATGAAATCGATAAAAATACGCACTTTCTTATCGTCTGTTATCTTTTTCCTCTTTAGCAAACAGTGTGTCCTTTAAAAAGAGGTGACGTACCTTTTAAGTGCAATAAACTAGTCCGACTACGAGTATAGTAGTCCGACTACAAGTATAGTAGTCTGACTACAAGTATAGTAGTCCGACTACAAGTATAGTAGTCCGACTACGAGTATAGTAGTCCGACTACAAGTATAGTAGTCCGACTACGAGTATAATAGTCCGACTACAAGTATAGTAGTCCGACTACGAGTATAGTAGTCCGACTACAAGTATAGTAGTCCGACTACGAGTATAGTAGTCTTAAAACAAGGATAAAATTTGTATGTTCAATAAGTTCCACGAAGCGTTTCATAACTATCTCCCATATAGGGATTTTCAACGCAAAATTAAACACTTTTTTGAGAAGCACCCTTTTTACTCAATGAATTTAGTTATGTCGCCAAACAATTAGGTACATAATCTTCCTTTTCGTAGCAAATTATCATAATTTTTAATTATAAATTTAAAAGATTCCAATGGATGATATAAATATAGCTTTGAAATCGTTTTTCATCCATTGGAATCCGCTCAAAATTATTTTAAAAATTATCGTACTTTGCTGCGAAAATTAAGATTCTGTAAAGCTGTGGTCAAACTGAATTCAGCAAATGCAATAGAAGTAGGGCAGATATAAACAGGTCCTTAAAATCATAATATGTCCCTTTATACAGGGCTATAGGTAGGTAATAAAATAACATAAAACCTTTAAAAAGGGGCTTTTGTACAGCAAAAATCAAATTCCCTTTATTTAGGACATCTAGATATGGTCTACTATAATACGCTAATAATTACTGTACCTATGAATAATTTTGACATGAACATACTTATTAGACTTTGAATTTTTTTAATAATGGCGTTATTTTGATATTTTATTATGTATTTGTATAGTTTAACTTTATTTTATTATGTGTAAATTATTTGAATGTTGTTTTTGTGTTATATTTTAGTTCATATTATTATTTAAATTGGTTTGTTGTATTAATATTTATTATTAGTGTAAATCGTTTGTGCGATTCTAATTTGACAAATAAATAAATAATAAGATAAACAAAGTTTGGTTTATGAATTTGGGACATCCCTGAAAAAAATTGTTCTACATAGATTTTGACGCGCGTCGAATGAAAAAGGTTTTTTATCGCAAATATACATCAGTCGGAAAAAAAATATTTTGTTATTTAGACGTTTAGTTTTAGTACTTTTACTGCTATTAGTACTTAAAGTGTTTTCTGTTTGTTTTTGTGTGTGTTTTAATATAGTGTTTATCAATTAATGTTTCAATAAGTGGACAAGTTTTAGTGTAATTCAAAAGTCTGACTGGGTACCAAAATTGGCATTAATAAATAATATATAATAATAAATTTGTTGGCTGTCAGTCTGGGTGTTAAATATGTATCTATATAAAATATGTATGTACGTATATGTAGTATATCAGTTGTGTTAGCAACCATAATACGAACTCGAAATGGTTCAGTAAGGGGTTAACCAGCCGTGTGTGAAATGTGTTCTAATATATTTTATAAGCGCCAAATATGTTGACTTAGGAATAAAAATCTGTTATAATTTTCGTTAGTAACTAATAGCCCTGTATAATGTATGTATGTGTGTGTGTGTGTCACCACACTCACTTACACAATAAAAATAATGTTAGTGTGTCGATGCATCATCGAAACGAGTTCATTGACCCGCCTGAATCACGTCTGGCAAATTGTATCTTGCATCCCTTTCTCTCGCGTCTTATCAGACACTTGCACTCCCTTTCTAGTCGGAGACAAAATACTTGACTAAGAATTCGTGGGACTAAGAAGTGAAATGATAACAAAGATTATTTATGTTTGTTTTAAAACACATACCAAGGGCTAGTACGTGGTTGTTGTATATGTAATAATAATTATATTAGGACCCATTAGGACACAGTTCACACACGGCTGGTTAACCCCATACTGAACCATTTCTTGTTCGTATTATGGTTGCTAACACAACTGATATACTACATATACTTACATATACATTTTATATAGATACAAATTTAACACCCAGACCCACAGTCAACAAATTTAGCTAAGCACAAAGGCCGTGCTGGTAATCGAATCCGGAACCTTTTGATTGGCAGTCCGGCATGGTAACCATTACGCCAACGAGGACGTCATAAAGTTAGTTAGAAGGAAAAAGAAAAAAGAAGCCTTTCATGAAAAGCTTTTCCTATCTTCGGTTACCTAAACTTCTGAAGCCGACATAAATATCACATATTACTTTGGTGTAATAAATACTACGTCTTACTGAACCAGCTTATAAGTAAGCTGGTACGATATACAGAAGTATCTCAATTTAGCTATAATTTTATTTTTCAAATACACAAATACAAATCATTTATTGATAACACCAAAGTTACAAGTCAAATAATATGATATCATTACAAAAGTATATGATACGCATCAATGTCAATTTTCAATTCTAATTCTAATAATATAATATCATTACAATAGTATATGATATTAATCAAATGTCAATTTTCACTTCCAATTCTAGTAATATTTGATTAAATTTCGTAGCTGGTGCTACGACGATCATATTTGTAATACAATATCATATTTGTCATATATAAATGTATTCCTGCTTCATTTACTAAACATATAAATCATCATCTTCATCATCAGTCCATCTGCGTCCACTGCTGGACATAGGCCTCTCCCAAGGCACGTCACGCGACCATAATATCCTGACCATATCGTCTCCATCCACTGACCGCTTTTTTGCGTACATCATCGCTCCACCTCGTTGCAGCTGTAAACAAACAAATAATAAACATATAAAACTATATTATATCTACTTTAAATAATACTAGCAGATCGCCCTGGCTTTGCACGGGCTATAAAATAATCTAGCAAAGAGAAACAAAATGAAGCCGATGTTACTCAGGGATAATGTAGCTTCCCAACAGTAAAATATTTTTTCAAATCGGTCCAGTAGTTTCGGAGCCTATTTGCGTCAAACAAACAAAAAAAATCAAACATTTCCTCTTTATATCTTTTATATAAAATTTCCATGTCACAATGTTAGTTACCGTACCCCTCCGAAACGGCTTGACCGATTTTTACCAAATTTCATACGCGTATACTGATTTGAGAATCGGCTACTATCTATTTTTCATACCCCTAAGTGAGGAAGGAAGAGGCAAAACAACGTTTGCCGGGTCAGCTAGGGCTAACGCCGCCAGCAAAACGAAATATATTATATTAAATAGGTTAATAATTTTATGTACTAACATTAAATAGCTACATAAAAGAAGAATTAAATAGATATCTTCTCATTATAACCAAAATTGGCCATTGTGACAGAAACCGTTAAATTTGTTTCGTAGAGTAATTATTTTATCCACCATGCTAGTTTGATATAAGGCTAATATTTTCAACTTTACTGCACCGAATCAAGGTTCGCATTAAAATTGTTTTCGCATTTGCCGTTATCTGAGTGCCACTGACCCGTTCAATGACAGGAATATTGAGGTCTTTTGCATATTTATAGTGATGCAGGAAAAAAACTCGAACAGTTATTTCATGGCCAATTCTTGTCGAACCAATAATTTATTGTTCCTTTTGAAGTATGGGTATTTTATTACCTTAACTTAGTTGTAGAGGTGGACATAGCATTAAAGGTTTATTTTTTTTACACATTAGCATAAGTAGCCCTCTTTACCTTCCCACTACTGAGAACTTCCCTCTTCTGAACGAGTCTTCTCTCATTATGAGAGAGTTATTATTAGGAGAGAGATATTTGTATCGAACGAAATAGAATAATATACTTTTATTTTTTTAAGACATTGTATTATTAAATTGTTGTAATGGTTCAATTAAATAACATATTTTGTTATTGGCCATAATCCACCAAGCTGCGGGTTGGTGAAAGACACACGTCTGCGGATATTGCAGTCCTCAAACGTGTCGGTTTCCTCACGATGTTTTCCGTCACCGTAAAGCGAGTGTGAATCCACAAAAAACAAGTCATTTGTGTGGGGTCGGGATCGAATCAGGGGCCGTCTAATTAAAAAGCAGACATTTAGGTATACCACCGAGCCAGACTCGCTTTTTTTACATAGTACAGCTAGGTATTGGAACAGCAGGGCGCGTAACTTCACTGGTTAGTGACACTCTAGCCTAAAGTAGAGTATGTCTAGTCTGAAATAACTGGTTATCAAGGAGGCTTCTGTAACACCGTTACGTGCTTGGCGACACATTTTTCAACTTGAGGGTGGTTGCTTGAACCATAGCATGGTGGTAGGACATTTTCTAATGCAAGCAACCACCCTCGAATCAAAAAATCTGTTGCCAAATAACTAACTGTTCCGGCAGCCTTCTTCAAAGTTAGATATATTCCAAACTAGACATGCTGCATCGTAAGCCATAGTGTCGTTGACTCTTACGTTCCCTACTGGTCAAATGCCTATAATGTACGGAGTATAACTGCCCAAGTGCGAGTCAGGATCACGCATGAACGGTTCCGTACCATTATCTTTAAAAATTGCCAAAAAACGTTTGTTGTATGGGATAATTTATAATTTTTGAAGTTAATACATAGTTAAATATTCTGTGGAAGACTCTCTAAGGGTCTACGAAATGGCATTCATTATAATTGAGTAAAAATTACGTTTGTTGTAGGGGAGCCATTCTAAATATTTTTTTAATTATTTATTTCGTAAGGTAATAACATATATTATATATATTTTCTGTGAAAATTTTAAGCATCTATCTGTTACCTTTACTGATATATACGAGTAGCAAAATTATACGACAAAATCCTACGAAAAAATCACGTTTATTGCGTGATTTCCCCCTCTCCCTCTCCAACTTTATTTTATTATTAGTATTGTTGTATATTGTGAAAATTTAAACTTCCTAGCTATCATGGTTTCTGAGATACAGCCTGGTGACTGACTTACATCGGAGGCTTAGTAATAGGGTTCCGTTATCACCTTTTATGTACGGAACACTAAAAAGAGTCATATCTGTTAGGTACTGGGAAATAACAAGGAATGAATGAGTGTGTTATTACGATCACAAATGACGCCCGTCTATACCTACCGTTGTCTGCACATTGCAACAGAAAATGCTGCTTTTAGCGAGGGTCATCGCCCTCTTATCAGTTACTCCAATTCGTGTTTTTATCACTGTTAGGCACCAAGATAGTGATAACGTATAAATATTGAATATCAAAGATTATCTGTAATCCAAGCGTTCTTTGTCATCTGTTTCAATGTCATTACATTCACAGAATATTCAGTTTATTTATTTCGTACACAATACCACTTATCATATATAGACCAAGTCTTAAATTATGTATTAGTTAAATTTAGGCTATAAGTAAGAACTAGGTATTTAAGACAAAGGGTTCACTAAACTCCACAGAAGGTTGAACCTGTGTCGTAGAATTCAGGCTCTTCCATTTAGCGTACATGATTACAAGTTAGATTAATTAGATACATAGGTTAAAATACTAGTAATAAGCTATGAATTATGTATAAATAAAATAAAATGAAATTATAAATAAGTACAATATATTTAAGGGGGAGTCCCATACAACAATGGGACGGAACCCTTCATAGGCGAACCCAATTCGCACTTGGCCAATTATATTAATTTTCCATTTCTTCGGATTTTATACGTTTCTAAACTTCACTTTGAATCGAACCTTTTTAAGTTCGACGAAAGTTAAACTAACACATCGGGTATTGAACTAGGTACATAGACACAGTTAGTCACTGAACCAAATCAATAAAGATATATATATATATCGAAAATAACATTTTATTGATTCAGATGTTATAAATGTGAATAAACTTGTGACTTTCATCATTATTCGGTCGGTTAGGTTTTGTTGGTTAGTTTCATATATGAATATTTAACTTTCTTAGATGGTATAAAACAATTCTATATTTACTTTGTACATTATGGTAGAAAAAGTATCTAAACAATTCCATATAAACCTATATTGTCGTAGAAAAGTATTATGACGACCCCTTCGCGTAATGGTAACCACGCCCCACAACAACGCCACGGCACCATAAGGTGCCGGGTTCGAACCCCGGCACGGCCAACATCTTTGTGATGAACCAAATTTGTTGGCTGTCGGTCTGGATGTTAAATATGTATCGATATATAGTATTTATATATGTACAGTGTAAACTCCAAGTAACGTAACTCGATTTAACGACAAACTCTCTAAAGCGTCGAAATCAATTGGCTTTAGTTGGTTTAGCTTGTATTCCATACAATTATTCATTCCCTCCATTTAACGACCACGGGTTGGCGGATGACACACGTCTGCGCATATTGAAGTCCTCAATCGTGTCGGTTTCCTCGCGATGATGTCGCTCCTGCGAAATATAATTTTAAAAATCTTTCGCCAAACACCTAACAGTGTGTTTCGGCAGTCTCCTTGAAAGCCAGTTATCACAGACTAGGCATGCTCCACCATAGACCAGAATGTCGTCAACCCGTACGATTACGCGCCCCGCTGGTTGAATGGCTGGCTGTATAAACATTAAAAAGAATAGTTTAGTTCCAGTTGATACTTCGATAGAGACTTCGATAGCTACAGTCGCTTGGTCGATCAGGCAGTTTTTTTACTGGTAATGGGCTGGCTGTTAATCGCAATTCACCTGATGGTAAGCGATATTGCAATCTAAGGCGGAGCGCGCTTGCCCAGAAGAAACCGGTTCACTCTTGCCTTGAAAACCGCTAGATTATAGTTATCGGGAACAGGGAATTTGGCAGTTAAAATAATATTAAAACAGTACGATCGCTACGGCCGCTCGGTCGGTCAAGCAGTTAAAATAATATTAAAACAGTACGAACTTTAAGTAGTATTCATTTAAAACGTATTTGAGGAAAACCGACATAAATACCACTAAATTTGTTGTTTTGCTTTTATCTTGCGGGCCAACGAGCCCTTTTCCTTGAAATCTATAATAATACATATTATTAGGTACTTATTATATTTATACTTACTGATCCGGCAAACGTTGTTTTGCCTTAAGTACAATTAAAAACACTATTATTAATATATATTAGGACACATTTCACACACGACTGGTTAACCCCACACTGAACCATTTCATGTTTATATTAGGTATGATTGCTAACACAACTGATATACTACATATACAAACATACCTTATATAGATACATATATAACACCCAAACCGACAGCCAACAAATTTAGTTCAGCACAAAGATGTAGGCCGTGCCGGGAATCGAACCCGGAACCTTCTGATTGGCAGTCCGGCATGGTAACCATTACGCCAACGAGGTCGTCAATTATATTTATAATACACCCCACTCCCACTTATGTTCTACATAGGTATATTTAGTAATTCACTGATATCGCATATGATATCACATTATTTAAATAAATATTTTTATCACTATTTGGAACGAACCTCAAAAATAATCTCTCGTCAGATGTAAACACAAATTGCCAACCAGCTGCGCAAGCGCACGCGCTCCTTCAAGTGCGAGAGGGATGGCGACATACAAACTAATTAACGATAGAAAGGGACACACGATTATCAAACCATGACCTCGGTTAATATTGTCGGCGTCGCGTGGTCAGTTACTTTTCGTGATAAGAGTTGATAAAAAGTTATCACTGAAATTCGGGTGTCAACGGCTGCAAATGTTTTTGCAATGAAATGTAAATAATCGCGTATACAGATAATGTAAAAAACTTAATAATATAGCTGGGTGATATGGAGACAGTATCGTAGGTTTTTATTTGGTAAAAGTAAGTAAAATATATAAATATATCTAGGTGATATGCTGACTATATGGTAGGTTTTCATTCGGTAAAAATAAGTAAAATGTAAATGATGTACGAGTACATCTTTGAACGTGAAGCTACTGGAATAGAGTCTTGTAATTAAGGTGAAATGTAATGATTTTAATCTACTTAATACGAGTAATTTGTAAAAAAACTTAATTTTAGCGCTTTGCAAGCAAATTAGAAGAAGCGCTGACAGCTTGAGTTTTGAAAATATTAAGAGATTCGGCCTGCCTTATAGACAAAGGCAGAGCGTATACTTAATACGAATAATTTGTAAAAAAAACTTAATTTTAGCGCTTTGCAAGCAAATTAGAAGGAGCGCAGATAGCTTGAGTTTTAAAAATATTAAGAGATTCGGCCTGCCTTAAAGACAAAGGCAGAGCGTTCCACAGTCTAATACAATATACATATAGGTAGTTCTTAACTAGATGTGGCCTAACAATTTTACTGACTGCTACCTACTTATTTAAGAGATGACCGCACCAAACCAGCTTACTTCCAATTTCGAATTTCGAAATGAAAACACACAAATAAGTCGAGTCGAAAGTAAAAGCTGGCACACACATACATATAAAGGCACACATACATAAACCTGACCTTTCCCAACGCAAATGGCCGGCGACGCCCGAAACAGAGGTCATCGACACCAACCGAGGCCGAATGTGCGATGCGTTTGGCAGGACTTGTTTCGAAAAAAGAATGGAGCGAATATACGAGTAAGTGAATGCGATCACTTTCACTCGCGTCCGACGCGGTTAGGGTTTCTCATTTCTCGACCTTTTTTATTTCCCGGAGCACGAGAATTCTCGACCACTTTTTCCCGGGAATTCCCGGGTTGCCGAGAAATACGATTTGTTTTAAATATGTGTGATTTAGCAATAAAACTACGTTTTTTATGTTATAATCAACAATGTTTATTTTTATTTTCACGTCGTGTGTGACTTGAAAATTTTAAATAAGCGAAATGAACTCTAGCGATATCTTTTAATCAATATTTCTACAAACAATTACAATTAGTCTTTTTCTTTGGAAAATTAAATAAAATATCTTCTAAAAACAAAATCTTCATGTGACCACAATAAAACTTAGTACCTTACACACTAAGTAAATAATATAGTGTGTAAACCTTACACTAAGTTTATCTTTACAATTATGCAACATACAACGACAGTATTTAAATTGTATATAAAAAATAACAATCAGACTAGCTTAATAATTACGAGTAAAGTAGGTACTTTAGTTTAGTCTTTGTATCTACTATTCAATATTTATTACAAATGGACAGTCTTTTTCGTTACGTAAGTAAACATAGGAACCTTATAAGTAATTAATACTCTTAAACTAATTTCAATCCCAACTTAAAGCGGAAACTGCTTAAAAGCTAGCCCACTATGTCTTCTTATTAAGGAAATAAGCCTTTAAAAATATGAGGGCATTTATAGCACCGTCTGACAATCGGTTTCGTATTTTTGTCACAAAGTTTCCAGACAAGGAGAAAACCCGTTCATTTTCTGTCGATGTAAGCTTTGCTGACATAACAGCTTTATACAAGTTTTCCAGATTTGGTGTTCTTTTACCAGTCGATTCATATAACTGAAACTCTTTTCTAATCAAACTTCTTGTTAAAACAGTCTCAATATTGGTCGTTGGGTCAGTAGTTGCCATTTCAATAGCCTGTTTTAGTTTCAGCTCAAAGGATGTCGCTTGTTCGAGTTGCTCGTTTCCTGATGTGTGTGTTAGAGTGTCATCTTCATCTAAATTAGAACTGCTTGGAAATAATCTATTGTACAGTTCTTCTGTAAATCGAATCAAAGCTGTTTTGGTGCAATTGCGCGTACTACTTTCATTATTGCTCTGAAATATTGTTATATATTGACTGTCGGTCACTCGCACACCGCGTGATAGAGCCAGGCGCGAGCGCAGGCGCGTTATTATGTTTTTGAAATTTTTGACTGAATTTCTCGATTTCTCGATTTCTCGACCACTTTTTTCTCGTCTCGAGTAAAGCAAAATTTCCCGGGAATTCTCGGTTCGAGAACTCTCGTAGAGAAACTCTAGACGCGGTGCACTTGAAATTGGATTCGAGCTTTTTTGAAATTGGAATGCGCTTTTTTTTTCATATTTTTTAAAATAATTCCAAATTTATTTTCGAATGTTTCTTACCAAATGTTCGGAACTGGGTACCTACTCCATAGAATGTTTTGTACTAAATACTTTTTTGAAATTAGAATGCGCTTTAAATTTTTTTAATAATTCCAAATTTATTTTCCAATGTGTTGTTACATAATTTTCGGAACTGGGCACTGCTAAGAACTTTTTGGCCTAAATGCTTTTTTGAAATAAGAATAAGCTTCTTATAACTTTTTCAAATATGTAAATGTAAATTTATTTGCACGTGAGTTTTCAACTTATTTTTGGAACTGGGTACTGCTAAGAACTTTTTGGCTAAATGCTTTTTGAAATTGGAATGAGTTTTTTTACCTATTTTTGTAACATTTTTTTTTGTATATTTACAAATAAGTTAAAATACAAATTTTATAATTTATTTTTCAAGTTAATACATAATTTAATAATCTGTGAATGTATAGGAGTCTACCAAAATGTTGCTATATTATAGATGGAGTAAAATAATGCTAAAACCTACGTTTGTTGTATGGAGCCACCCAATATTTATTTAATTTAAATTCATAATTAAATTTGTTAGTTAATATACTTTATATAAGAAATTTAAGTGTCCTACCGTTATTGATATACAGTAGAATATATACGAGAAAAACACGTTTGTTGTATGCGGACCCCTCTTAACCTTTTCATTTTTTAATTTTACTATTTTTTGTTATAGCGGCACGAGAAATACTTATATACATATCTTGTGAAAGTTTCAGCTTTCTAGCTATCACGGTTTCTGATACAGCCTGGAGACAGACAGACAGCGGAGGCTTAGTAATAGGGTTCCGTTTTACATTTAAGGTACGGAACCCTAAATGTTCTATGATTTCTATGACTTACTTGAAATTATCATTGGTGTCAACAGACGGTGTCATATGACACCCCATGTCACAGTGAGTCATTTTTAAGCGACCTGCCGAAATGCAACCAGACTTAACTGAGTCATAAAACATCAGTAACACGAGATTTAATTATTAAATTATCCTTATAAGATACTGTGGGAATGACGTTTTGATGTTGGATTCCTTCGACCAATTCATGTAGACGATCTCTTTGGCATAATGGTTACCATGCTGGACTGCTAACCAGACGGTCCCGGGTTCGATTCAGTCAAATCTTTGCGCTGAACTAAATTTGTTGGTTGTCGGTCTGGGTGTTAAATATGTATCTATATAAAGTATTTATATTATATAATTATGTAGTATATCAGTTGTGTTAGCAACCATAATACAAACTAGAAATGGTTAAATCAGTCAACCGTGTGTGAAATGTGTCCTAATATGTGTAAACTCCATGTAACGTCACTCGATTTAAAGACAAACTCTCTAAAGCGTCGAAATCAATTGGATTTAGTTAGTTTAGCTTGTATTCCATACAATTATAAATTCTGTCCATTTAACAACCACTCTCTATAACGCCATAAAATGCACAGTCCCTTCAGTGTCGTTACACTTATATATTTTATTTATGTACGATTTGCTTTTTAGTTGTCTTATTTTAGGTATTAGAACGAATTATTTATTAAATTTAACTTTTATAGACAGATATAATAGAATTTAACAAATAGTCAAAAAACTACGTAATTTACCTAATAAAGTATTTATTTTCGAACTAATTATATAAATAAAAAAAGGTAGGTATTAGGTATTTGAACAATGAATGGGTTTGTGCTACATATAAGTAATACAGTCTTGTTTTATTGTTCAGAATATTCTGGAAAGCAATTAGCAGTCAACTGTTTTTGAACAGGAAAATTACAAACTGACTTTTTTTACAAAAACATAACCAGTATAATATGTTCATTTGATGCCTACTTAAAGTACTGCAAGACTAATGATGACTCGCAATTTTAGTAGGTTTATTCTGAGATAAAAAAAAACTGTAGGTATCTAAAGTAGATACTTTTAATACATTTACCAAACATTTTACAAACGAATTAACGCTTTTCAAATAATTTAAACAAACTGTAACCTATAACTTAGTTAAAAATTAAAAATGTTATTAAAATAGCTCGGCTAGCTAAGTTGATCTGACGCGATCATCGAAGCTAAGCAACAGTCGATGCGGACGGTGTTTGGATGGGTGATCATGCACAAGACTATCGTTTTTCAAGTGGCATTTTCATCTGGGCGCTACCGTGGGGCGGATGATACGTTAAATTGTAGGTCCCGGCTACCAAGACTAACAAGTCTTGGTACAAGCAGTCAAGTTAAGTTAAGTCAGCCAAAAACTCTCCACACCAGAGCTTAGCCACTTAGCCCATACGACAAAAAAATCTTTTCCTAAAAAGCCTCTTTAAAAAAAAACAAAAATCAGTTAAGCCGTTACAGTGTGAAGTTTTAACAAACATACATACGCAACTACAAACTTTCACCGTTTATTGTAGGAGTGATTTGCGAAGTCAGCAATTAGTCGATTTCGCACGAGCACGTTAGATTTTGATTCTCAGAATTACGAATGTAGGTATAGTTTACACTTCACAGTAGCCCCGACCACTGTATGCATACAGGGTTATTGAGGTAGGCTTGTTAAGGCTTTAAAGACGATCTCGTTGGCGTAAAGGTTACCATGCCGGACTGCCAATCAGAAGATTTCGGGTTTGATTCCCGGTGCAACCAACATCTTTGATATATATATTTATATTTATTTTAAGTATTTAATTCTCTTCTTTATTGTACATTACGTCCTTGTTCAGTCGTTTATAAACTCCCCTCCATCCAAAGGTTGTCTGGTAGAGATCGCTTTAAGCGATAAGGCCGCCAATTATGGCACACTTATTTGTAAGCATTTCCTTTTTCTTTTTCTAAATGTAATATATGTGTCCAATAAATAATTTTCTATCTGTCTATCTATCTTTGTGCTTAACTAAATTTGTTGGCTGTGTGTCTGGGTGTTATTAAATATGTGTCTAAATAAAATATGTAGTATTAGCAACCATAATACAGACATGAATCGGTTCAGTAAAGGGTTAACCAGATGTGGTTAAAAAATGGAAAAGGAATGGGAACAAAGTAACATAGTAAATTAAAAAAAACATATGAAATTATGCATTAATTATTTATAAAATATAAGTGAAATATACATATAGTGGTTTTTACTATAGACTGTGTTTGTGATGTTATTTAAATAATTTATATTCGTGATTTAGAAATGAAACAATTTTTTATCGCGATTTATTTTAGAGCCAATTTCGTATGTGCGTAATTTTTAACAAATAGCCCTGTGCACTTTGCTATAATAACATGCACGAATTAATAAAAAAAAATTGCTCCTATTCGTGCCAAGTAGGCCATATACATAACTGATGATGACAACAAAGAGATTCCACGAAAAAACTACAGTTTAGGAAATCTTTCCAATTCTCACATTTCCCAGAATCTTAACTTGCACTTATTTGCCCTAGAAAATGTAAGTGATGTCTCTAACTGTTAACCGTTTACAGCATTGGAAGATGATTTTACAGTAGGTAAATATTTACGAGCTGCGAACAATGGACAATGCTGTGTTAATCAATTTCCTCTAATGCTTGATATTTTAGTTAAAAAACGTTATGACGTAAGGCTAGCCCTGTAACTGGCTGATTTAAAACGGCATCGCTCTCATATGACTGACGAGCCACCGGCCAGTTTATTGACGCCGCAATGCTCTGAACTTGAGTTTAAGCCTCGCGAATGTCACATAGCCTCAGTAGAAGTGCAGTTCCGTGCACGCATGCACGATCTATGTGCAGCGCACTCGCCACAACAACTAATACAGAAAATAACCCCCAAAACTGACAGTTCCAAACTCAAAACCGAAAAGTTCAAATTTAGAAGTGTAATGAGTCAGGAGCGCGTGCGGGAAAGAGACGGATATAAGCACCGCGCGTCTGCTATTTTCGTGACGTCGGCCGGTGCATAGCGAAATAATAATGAAAAGTGGCATTCAGTAATTTCGTTGTGTTTACGCGCTGTGCTAGTTTATTTGGTTGTTGGCTTTTGTTTTTCTAATCGAAGCCGCGTTTCGGCGGGAAGGTGGCGCCCTCTGGACGCGTCCAGCGCGGGCTAGTGCTGTCATAACAATAGTAACCTCGACGGAGGTTCCGAACCTCACGGTGGGATGATGCATTTTTGGCGCGGAGGAACTGTGAGTGGTTGCATCGCGGAAAATTGAGCTAGCGGTGTTTTTTTCCAAACTTAACCTACGACAATCTTCAGTTGCGCGCGAGCGGTGCCCGCAAGCGCCGCGCGTCCAGCCGATACGACAACACACGAAAATCTCCCGAAGGGACTCCGAACAATAAGTGGCGAAAATCCTCATTTTGACATTCCGAATCGAACATAAAGTGGATGTGACAAAAACGTTCCATTTTCGAATGCGGCGGGAATCAGCCCCGCGCGTTCGATGACCTCATAAAGTGAAACTATTTTTTTCTTTCACTTTGCTCAAATTTGTGATGTAGAACATAGTGCCTTCTTTGTACAAACCGATGGAATTTGTGATGTTATAGTGCAAAGTTTATATAAACTAGGATAATTTAATTACAGTGTTAGTGAACTTGCTTCTGTGGTTCAGAGGAAAACGGCCTGGAACTTTTTTAATTCATATGGAAAAATGGTGTATGACATCTAGGTAAGTACCTACCTTGTATATGTTCTAGTATGTATAGGTGCTAGGCGACCAGTGGCAATATGTCGTTAAATTATTATTCTAAAGTCTAAACGCCAATCTTAATCTATGAACTTGATTGAAACAGCACGAAGTTAGTCACTGGCACACTGCATTCCTAGATTGCGACTTCAAAACCGCTCATGTGCGTGTGCAAACTTCACTTCGTAAGGTTTGGCGCGCGCAAAAATGGTCCTTATGTGGTTAGTTACGTGAATATTTAGAGTTGTGAGTCGCGTGTGTTGCTTGTTTTTGGAAATATGAGCAATTACTTTATGTCAAGAGAGCACATTCGTGGTTTTGCAGTAGATTGCCTTGCAGTCGGACCATTGGCCTTCGAGATATCAGCCTCTGTGCACTTGTCTAGTTGTCGTACACAGTGTACATAGATTATTGCGTTGTTTAGGTAGATATATTATGTACTGACTTGTCATCTACCGTATTTGTCCAAACCAGCTATAGGTACTATTTATTATATCTACATATATACAGTGTAAACTCTATATAACGACACTGAAGGGACTGTGCATTTTATGCCGTTATGGAGAGTGTTCGTTAAATGGAGAGAATGTATCATTGTATGGAATACAAGCTAAACCAACTTAAGCCCATTGATTGTGACGCTTTAGAGAGTTTGTCGTTAAATCTAGTGACGTTACATGTAGTTTACACTTTATATACGATACAATACAATAAAAAAACTCTTTATTGCACACCAAAACACAGTTAAAATAAATTTATACCTTAATACATTAATAAAAGATACAAAAAGTTGCACAATAAGCGGCCTTATAACCTATAGCGATTTCTTGCAGACAACCTTTATAAATGGTAAAGGGAGACAAGAAGAAGGGAGGTGTACTTAAATAAATTAATAGATTAAGTATAAAAGAAACAAATCTATTTACGGGATAACAGAAAATAGGACACATTAAACATAATTATATTATTTAATTTTATAAATACAGAGTAAACTCCATATAACGACACTGAAGGGACTGTGCATTTTATGGCGTTTGATTGTATGGAATACAAGCTACAGATCTACTGTAGATACAGCTAGTATATTATATACTAGTACAACGCATGCTTTAGTGTAAACTCCATGTAACGTCACTCGATTTAACGACAAACTCTCTAAAGTGTCGAAATCAAATGGCTTTAGTATATAATATACTAGCTGTATCTACAGTAGATACAGCTAGTATATAATATACTAGCTGTATTACCCGCGTTACTCAGAGGTTAAAAGTAGCTTTTGTGTTATCTAAATAACTAACTAGTCTAAATTATGTCCGTACCAAAATGTCATTGAAATTAGTTCAGCCGTTTGAGCGTGGAGAAGTAACAAACATACACACACACACACTTACATACACACACAAACTTTCACATTTATCATATTAGTTTATTCTTAAATACCAACGTTTATGTTAATCGCATTCAAATATGTTTAAAAGTTTTGGAGCAGTGCTTGAAGTAAATTTTCAACTGGCTATAACATCTTTTTCCCGAAACGAACAAAGTTTTGACAACGCTTCTAATTTTTGAAGACCTCGTTGGCGTATTGGTTACCATAACGGACTGCCAATCAGAAGATTCTAGGTTCGATTCTCGGCACGGCCAACATCTTTGTGCTGAACTAAATTTGTTGGCTGTCGGTCTGGGTGTTAAATGTACGAGTATCTATGGATTTTTTTTATGATAAATGGGTTTACGTTTGACCGCAGCTTGCTTGATGTTAAGCTTGACTGTGGTCTAAGATGTATCACGCTTGCCCAGAAGGAACCTATTTACTCTAGATTTAAATCAATAAATCAATAAAATAAAAGATATATTAAATGTATGTATATGTAGTATATCAGTTGTGTTAGCAACCAAAATACGAACTAGAATTGGTTCAATATGGGTTTAACCAGCCGTGTGTGAAATGTGTTCTAATATTTATTTATTTATTAATTAAGTATATGTAAAACACCACACTTGCAAGCCGCGTACATGCCTATCCTCTGTTGATGTGTGATCGGACCTTTATTCGGACATTTATTTAGTTAGGATACAATAATAAGTGATTTTCCCATATTGCTGCGGCTTAAAACACATTTACGTTTTCCTGCAAGTTTTTTGGGAACGGGAAGTCCCATATTTGTTATTTTGTTGTTTACATGTAGGCATTTAAACTGTTTTCAGAGAACGGTTTCAGAGAATTCCAAATTATGATGAGGAAGGATATTACCAATTTAAATGTGTATTTTATCTAATTAACCTAACTTTGCTGAATCACTACTGACGAGTTAGAATACATTCCCACCGCTGGGACGCGGGGCCTTCTCTCAAAAGGAGAGAGATATATAGGCCATATTCCACGCTGACCAAGTGCGGGTTGGCGGATGACACACGTCTTCGGATTTTGCGGTCCGTAAACACGTCGGTTTCCTCACGATGTTTTCCTTCACAGTGAATCGAGTGCAAATCTACACATAATTTATATTTGCATGAAGATACGGACACACTTACTTAAAAACGTTGTAACGTTTTTATTTATGTGTGTACACATAACTTGAAAAACAAGTCATTGGTGCAGGGCTGGGATCAAACCAGGAGCCAAGTCCTCTGTTAAGCACAGAGGCAGGTCACCGGGGGGGTTTTAGTGGGTACAAATCCCACATAACCTGGCTGCGCCCCATCGTAGCCAGGTATCTTGTTGAAGATTTCCCCCTCGTCAAAAAAAAGCGAAGTGATAGAGAAATAGTTTTTGTTCTTATATAGTTACTAGCTAACCCGGCAAACGTTGTATTGCTGTAATTATATTAATAAAAAAAATTAAGTGTGAACAACCCTTATCACTTAGGGGTATGAAAAAAAGATAGTAGTCGATTCTCAGACCTACTGAATACGCATATAAAATTTGGTAAAAATCGGTCAAGTTTTTTCGGAGGAGTACGGTAACTAACATCGTGGCATGGATATTTTATATATATGATATAAAATAAAATACTACTGACTTTGACAAAGCATGTACTTCAGGTAGCCAACAATGTAGTCTGCAAATGTATAAAGACTAAACACCTATACCTAGGTTCTAATTACCACCAGTTAGACAGCTAAACCTAGGCCACCCTACCCTGAATAATTCCAACTTTCCGTGACAAAACCTAATACCGAAAAACTGGCACGAAAAAAAAAACTAAATGTCACATCGGGCAGTTGCATGCCACGTTCCAAATTTCAACTACCGCTAGTGACCGCTTAAATTTTTATCGGCTGTTCGAAATTCAATTTTTAAATTTTTTATTCTTTTGTCGTAATTACGTTCCATTCATCGGATGCCGCGATGATCTCATTTTCATTAACAAAGTAGGATTTGCGTAGTTTTTATCGGTCAATAAAATTTGTTTTGGTCGAAACTTGAAAGGAAACGGATATTTGGTGTATCCTAGATGAGTCACCCATTCAGTGAGTGACCTACAGTTGCTTCTTTGTGCTAGTAAACCTACTTCGTTTTATATAGAAGTATATAAACACAGGTCCGGTTTAAAGTAGATAAGTATTTACTAAGTAGGTAACTTTGTGATCAGTTCAAGTCACGCAATGTTAAAGCTGACCCTAAGGAAATTTTATTTAGTTTTTTTACTTGTAAGCTTTGATGCTTTCAGAAAAAATGTTTTTCATTTTAAATAAATAAAAGCCAAGTCAAGCCTTGAAAACTCTCGACACCAGAGCTTGGCCACTGAGCTCATACGATGATGACGAAAGAAGAATAATAAATAAAAGTTAAGTAAACACCTATTTCATAAATGATATCTGACTTTTTTAATTCACTGAGAAGCCGAATAGACGTTAGATAAATAAATCATGGCTTAGTTTATAAATGCAAAACGAATTTTCTTAAAAGAAAATGTATTTAATTTAATATATATTGATTTTTATGTTGAACAAATAATATTTGAAAAAAAAAATAACGCTTATCTTATAAATACAAAACGAACCCAAAAGAAAATGTAAAATGCATAAAAATATTTATAAATAAAAATATTCATGATTTTCTCCAAACACATGCCTAATGTCTATTCTAAATTCAAAAATTCAATGAATCGTGATCGAATAGTTGCAAAGATTAGCAAACAGCAAAATAAAAACTCGTTCTAAATTCAAAATGCCATTCCTTTGTTTACATTTTTCAATTTGACACTGGCCGAAAGCACGCCACAAAAAATTAAGTAAGGGGGTTACGATGATACTAAAACATTATGGAATAAATATTGCTTAATGTTTGTGTTTTTCTATTTCATTGATAGAATAGACCGATATGGATAGTAATCCTTCCTAAACCTAATTAATCCTAATAATATCTATCTAATATATACAATTTCCATCTTCTAATATATAAAATGTCCATGTCACAATGTTAGTTACCATACTCCTCCGAAACGGCTCGACCGATTTTTACCAATATTTATATGCGTATTCAGTAGGTCTGAGAATCGGCTACTATCTATTTTCCATACCTTTAAGTGATAAGGATTGTTCACCCTTAATTATTTTATTTTGTACTTAAGGCAAAACAACGTTTGCCGGGTCAGCTATTATAATCTAAATCACAAGGCCCGTGAACTTCATTGGTACCTACATAATACTTATTTGTCGTGAATTTCCTGAACCTTATAATTTGAAGCCGCATTTGGAAATGAATTGCCGATCAGTAAAATTTAACAGAACTTATTTTTAACACCCGACGCGAAAACGACGAGGGTGTATAAGTTTTGTGTGTGTGTGTGTGTGTGTGTGTGTCTGTAGCATCGCATCTTTCGAACAGATGAACCGATTTTGATTTGATTTTTGTTTAAACGGTGTGTTAGTCGTAAGTGTTCTTAGCAAATGCTGTAATGTTGTTTAGTAAAAAAATCAGTCTTTCGAAGCCACTCCCATAATGCCTTAATATGACTTTCTAAATAGAAAAGCAATAATTAGAATAATTGCAGTATGGTCAATTTCAAATCAAAGATGGTCAAGTCAAAACGTCAGAGGTTATCGAAGTTTGAATATGTATTTGTTCTTATCTTGACTCTCTCTTCCAAAACGACGGCGATATCGATTATGACGTAGCGAGCCGAATAAACGCTGGTCGGATGAAATGGCGACAGGTCTCTGGAACAACTTGCGATCGGAAAATTCCGCTTAAACTGAAGGGAAACATCTACAAAACGATCATAAGATCTGTCGTATTGTATGGATCTGAGTGTTGGGCCAAAGCGGTGCATGAGAGAGGATTGCATGCGGCAGAGATGCGAATGTTGAGATGGATGTGTGGAGTGACAAGAATGGACAAGGTAAGAAATGAGTATATCAGAGGAAGTTTAAAAGTGGCTCCAGTGACAAAGAAAGTGAAGAGCGGAAGGTTATCTTGGTATGGGCATGTCATGCGAAAAGAGGAGAAGCATGTGACTAGGAGAAGTATGAATATGATTGTACAAGGTAGTGGAAGTAGAGGACGACCTACAAAGATGTGGATGAATTGTGTGAAAGAGGATATGAAAGAGAAAGGAGTTAATGTAGATATGACGGTTAACAGAAGAGTGTGGAAGCAAAAAAAGGGCTGTGCCGACCCGAAATAGTGGGAAAAGGTGCAGGCAAAGAAGAAGACTTGTTGTTATCCGTTCTAATAGAATAGTAGTACTCCTAATAGATACAAATAGTAAAGGCCCCGAGTAAGTAATCTACCGCAGACATGCACTCCCATCGATCCGGGACAAAAATGTCCAAACACGCCATTTAATATTTTAGGGGCAGCGATTTGGGACTCAATCGATACTAACTAGAGCTCGTTATGGGCGGTTAGAATATTGTCCTGTCATTTTGAATATGGAATGTTTGAACAGTTTCGGGAAATTTATTTGCCGCATGTATTTTTTAAATTTCAAATTTGGTCAGGCTTTTGGAATTCGATTATTTTTAAATTTCGAATTTTTATTATTTAAGAAACGTTATATGTCGTTCTATAGACAAAAAATACGTTAAACACAAAACACGTGATGTGTAACGTACGTGATAACGTACTTTTTTTGGACTAGTCCAATTATAGACCTAAATTTTCGTCAGTAAAAAAATACAAGTATTAATTTATTATTATTTTAAGTGCTATCTATCAGTCACGTTTAGTTTTCCAATGACTCCATAATTCGTTATCACTTCTAAACATGTCACCTACTTATTACTAAGTGTTTTAAGTAAATACGTGAACCATTTTTGTTTATAAATCCATGAATATTAAATACACGTGGAGATAAGATAAGAGAAGACGATGAAGGTCTTTTAGTATGAATAAGTAGGTAAGTGATCGGTTAATACTTACCTATTTAAAATTGTGTAACATTTTTTTTAATACAGTGTAAATTCTAAATAACGGCACTGAAGGGACTGTGCATTTTATGGCGTTATAGACAGTGTACGTTAAATGGAGAGAATGTATCATTGTATGGAATACAAGCAAACCAAAGACAGTCAATTGATTTCGACGCTTTAGAGAGTTTGTCGTTAAATCGAGTGACGTTACATGGAGTACTATACACTGTTTATGTATGTATATGCATAAGCATACCTATGCAGCCCACTATACGTTCCCACTGCAGAGACTCGGGGCCTTCTCTCACTAGGAGAGGAGATATAGGCCACAAACCACGCTAGCCGAGTGCGGGTTGGTGAATGACAAACGTCTTCGAATATTGTGGTCCTCAGACGAGTCGGTTTCCTCACGATGTTTTCCGTCACCGTGAAGCAAGTGCAAATCCACCCATAGCTAAATCGAACCAAGGGCCGTCTGATTGAAAAGCAGACGTTTTTACTACCGCGCCACACTCGCTTTTTTAAATATACATACATAATTATAGGAGCAGGGACTTTTTATAATAGGTATACTCGGTTTTGTAACCGGGTGATAGGTACTCACTGTAGCCAATAGTTCGTCATTGTTACAATCTAGGTATAAGCGACGTAGCTCGGCTAGCCAAGGTGATCTGACACAATCATCGAAGCTAAGCAACGGTCAATGCGGACGGTGTTTGGATGGGTGACCACGCACAAGACTGTCGTTTTTCAAGTGGCATTCTTATCTGGGCGCTACCATGGGTCGCATGACACGTTAAATTGTAGGTCCCGACTGTTAGTCTTAGTACATGCATGCTAAGTTCTAAATATGTATAGGTAAGTATAAAAAGTGTCTAAGAGGAAGTCCATTAGCCCATTTCTTTCCTACTGACTCTACCGACCTTACTATCTCTTTATTGTATTTATATGTTATAACTAGCTGACCCGGCAAACGTTGTATTGCCTTAATAAAAAAAAAAAACTAAATATACAGTAGCCGATTCTCAGACCTACTGAATACGCATATAAAATTTGGGAAAAATCGGTCAAGCCGTTTCGGAGGAGTACGGTAACAAACACTGTGACACGGAAATTTTATATATAAGATTTATTTTATATCTTAAAGACAATGAACTTTCATGTTTTACATTCCTTCCTAGATACTGATACATTTTATGATTTCACATTTCGAATGACGCTGTTTTAGAATTCATATTTCGAATAGCGCTGTTTTAAAATTCATATTTCGAATGGCCGCTAGTTTAGAATTCACATTTCGAATGGCCGCTGTCATTTCGTAGCAAGAAAAGTCATCATCCGCGCCACAAGATGGCCGCCGTACTTTTTGTCTATTCACTAACGGCCAAGCGAATGTTAGAACCAGTTTCTTGCGTTTCATACACTTAACCTTGTCATTAGGCTCGCCAAGTCATTTTTAAACTTGAATCGTTTTGCTATGACGCGTTTTACTGCCAATCTAATTTGATTCTTATTTGCTTTCATATTAAGTTGATATTACTTTGTGTACTGCGATGAGATACATCGTTTTTGCGTTAAAGGCAACATTTTTCGTCACACGGCACTCGCGTTCCCCTGCCATGATAGACAAGAAGTACATTGCCTATAGGAAAGTTAATGTTCTAGTTATTTTTCATAGTGTTTTAACATGGAATACTTAAGTATATTTAAAAAAATAAGTATTATTGAACTTTGTGATTAGAAGAAATAAGGTTTCATAAAAATCAGTTGAATAAATTACTAATTATTAATTATATCTCGAAGATATAATTGAAGAAAAGATCGCTTTTAACGATAAGGTCGCCTGTAAACTAGTTTTTTAAGTTCTTTATGTATCCTTTGTAATATTATTTTATTGTGAGTGTTTTAACAAATGTTTACCTATCTATCTACCTACTAGTTAAGGACTAACTTGATTCTATAAAGAAAATATTTGAAAGCCTTCTTTCTCTTGCTCGCATTCATAATATAGTGGACATGAACTTTTAAATGTTTTCTTTATTGAAACGAGTTATACCTACTTAGGTCAAAATGAAGCAGTTAGGTACCTAATATTTAGGTAGGTAAGTACGAGTACAATTTTACAGGGCATTGTACGCTTTTATATTTATTTAAAAGGTAACTCTACAAAACATACCTACTTTGAGTCATGAAATCGTGGTAAGTAGTACCTACATCCTAATCATAAACACCTAAAACACAATTATCTGCATAATCGCGATTGGCCAAGCAGTAAAATTATTAAACGCTAAAACAATACCTAGTCCATGCTTCGAAATTAAATTAACATTCTCAGATTTAAATACAAATTATCTGGCAGTTTTTAGAATCACTTTGTTATTGAGTTTCCCAGGCGTCTCTTTTGTTATTTATTATAAGGATTAAAAAAAAACCTAAATAAATGGATGTTTAATTGACAAGCAAGTTTTTAGCATCACAAGGTCTTTACGACCGACACGCTATCTAGTTCACGATGCAGTCAAGGTACTCTTATCTAATTCAATAGCACCCTGCAGCTACCGAAACCAATAAGCCGAGACCCCCAGTTAGATAAAACAAGCTCTGCGCGAGAGCTCATCTTATATTGTCTTACGAACGCATCTAAACGGCCCGAAGTGTCCCGAACAAACCCGAACGTATCTAATATGGCGTCTATCGTCACGGTTTTGAGGTTAAGGTTTGACATTTCCAACCGTTTCAAACACGTCACAAACTATTCTAAACACACTATTAGGCCGTAACACTCGGTATTAACCCTTTCCCTCCTTACGGTACTTAGAAGTACCTCCACATTTTTCGTCTAATAACTTAAGTACGAAATAACTTTATGTTAACAACAACTGACGTTCCTTTAGAGTACCGTTTCCGTAAGCCAATCACAGCGCGTTATTTGTATTACCGCGCGACATTGTCGAGAAATTTGAACAGCGAGTTACAACTGTTCGGCCATTTTTTCACTTTACTGTGCGGTGTAATTGTAAAATGTTTATAAATAGAATATCATAGGTAAGTTCTATTTTTTTTTACTAATTACGTTGTTTATATCACGGAGTACATTTATAAAAGCTGGTATAACATATTATCACTTTATTTTATATGAATATTTGATAAAAACTGATGAGGACTTAAAAGTACCGTCAGGTGATTTTAGTCTAAAAAATCATGAACTTTGATAATACACATCCTCGATGAAGTAGGTATTTTGGTTTATCAAACATTATTGTTTTTTCTTTTTATTATTATTTCTAAGCTATTTTTTTATTGTTTTAGCCATTGAGATGGATATTAGTAAGAATACTGCTCTAATTGAAGCCCTGCTATTAGAAGAGATTCCGGACTGTAACGAAGAGTCTGATGCAGGTGTGTCCGATGATGAAGTGGAAAATATTCAACTACCCTCACCAATAGGCTTCGATGAGATTTTTGAAAGAGCTCTAGAAAATACTTTAGCCGAAGATCCGCCATCATCGCCTTCAAAACAAGTTGAACTGGAGTGCCCTGTAAATCAGGTACCACCATCACCAATACCTGGATCTAGTGTTCAGACTGATCTACCGTCTGCAAATACGTCCTCACACAGAACTAATCAGCGATTACCTGAAGCAAACCGTAAATGGAAAAAGAAGGACCTAGATACAATTTTACCGGAATACGTTCTAGATACTGGAGTAATAGAAGACTACTTTGCTCACTGTAACACCCCGACTGATATATTTTTAGTATTGATTGAAGATAATATTGATAATATTGTGTACCAAAGCAACCTTTATGCTACTCAGAGAGGCAAAGTATTGAACCTAAAAAAGGAGGAACTTCTAACATTTATAGGTATGAACTTTTTTATGGGTTACAATACTCGTCCGGCGTGGAGAGACCATTACTCTTCGGCATCTGATCTCAACAATGCACTTCTCTGCAAAACAATGCCCAGAGACAGATTTGCTATTATTTTATCTCATCTGCATTGCAATGATAACTCCCAAATGCCTAGAGACTGCAAAGATAAGTTGTATAAAATTAGATTGATGATTGATGCACTCAATAAAAAATTTCAAGAGGTTTATAATGGTACTCGCGAACTGAGTGTAGATGAATCTATGATTAAATTTAAAGGTAGGTCTGTCTTGAAACAATATCTTCCTATGAAGCCCATAAAAAGGGGATACAAGTTGTGGTGTCTAGCTGACCAGAGAGGCTATATAAAGAAGTTTCAAATTTACCAAGGACGAAGAACTGAACTCTAAATTTACCGGCTATGGCTTGGGAGAGAAAGTGGTTTTGGAGCTGACGGAACAAGATTGGGGTAAAGGGAAGATAGTTTACTTTGATAATTTTTTCTCGTCTGTTGCTTTGCTTGAGAAACTGAAAACTGAGAACACCTACGCCTGTGGAACTATCCGAAGTAATAGAAAAGGACTAGCCGGAAATATGATCGCTGATTCTCAAATGAAAAGGGGCGACAGTGATCATCGATTTTCAAATTTAATTGGATATTGGAAATGGAAGGATAACAAAGTGGTTCATTTAGTATCAAATTTTCATGGTAATGAATCGGCAACTGTGTTACGTAAAGAAAAAAATGGATCCAAGTCTGCCATTACATGTCCTGTGGCTGTCAAAGATTATAATAGCTATATGGGCGGCGTAGATACAGCTGATCGTTTGAGAGCCCTTTACTGTATAGATCGCAAATCTCCGAAATGGTGGCACAGGTTGTTTTGGGGTCTTCTGGACATCGCATTTGTCAATTCATATGTCATTCATGGACTCATAATGAAACAAACCACTGTAAAAGATTTTCGACGCTCTGTTACTCAAGGCTTGATGACAATGAAAGATGTTAGTCAGAAAAGAAAGACTTCTACTGATAATACTGCGAAAGCTGGCCCTTCCAAAAGACGCAAATCTGAGTACTCTACTGTAAAAGACGTTCGCTTGGGTAATAGAGGCATCCATTGGCCTACTTTCGTAGAAAATAGGGGAAGGTGTGAGGTTTGTAGTTTGAAGAAGATTCAGTCGAAACCTCATAGTAAATGTTCTCATTGCAACGTGTTTTTGTGTGTAAATGAAAAGAAAAATTGTTTTGCTGAATACCACGAGGTCAATTTGTAATTAAAAACCTATTTATTTAATTATAACTAAGTAAATATTGGATCTCATTATTTTTGTAATTTCTATCATAGTTCCTAACATTGTAATAACACAAAGTTCCTGACGGTACTTTTAAGTCTAGGTCTTGGAAATAATACTTCTAGGTACAATAAAAATCTTAAAATAATCAGAGCGTTTCCTTTTACCTACCTTATTATGATAATAAAGTTGAAAAGCGGAAATTCGTCAAAAATCACTACCCCGGGTGGAAAGGGTTAAGGTTAATTATTATGTGAATCGTGTTAAAATTAATTTAAGCTTGGTTGTAAATGGCGAGCTGTCATTTTCCTACGCTTGTAATGAAAGGTCTTGATCTTTACATTGAATTTGCGCAGGAGAAGTATTTAACTGTATGTTTGGCGCATGCGTAATTCTCACGGATCGGTTTTGCTATTATTGCGAGTTAATAAAGTGGTCGCAACTGGTTTTGTTTTTTACTCTTTTTTCAGGTCGCAGACCTCTTTGCTCGGTTATTTTCGAGCTTGATATTTTATTTGCGCGCGAAGTTCGAAATTGTTAAGCAGATGTTTACGTGAGAAAATAAAATATAGGTACAAACTATTTAATGCATGTTAACGAATATACTCTTGATAGGGATAGTTGATAGGGTGATACTATTACAAATTTTTTTTTATTCCAATATGTCGAGATATTAATACAATATAATATTTAGCAACAACGAGTATTTTGCAACAATGCATAGGTAAAAAAAATCTCTTAAAATAATTTTCTATATGAAAATATCATGTTTTTAAGTATGATAAAAATATTTTCGGTTGTCTCGAAAAAAAAATGTGACATTTGATTGGACACTTTATTCACTGAAACTACTCAATATTGTTTAATTGACTGGTAATCTATGGTATTTTTTTTGCTTCGCACAGTTATCGCATTAAGCCCGATTGAAACAGCAAAACTTCAATTGCTTCAATCATATTCCGTATTCGGCTATCGAATGGCCGAACCGATCGATAAGTTCGGAAATCCATTGGTCACGTCCGAGGAGTTCCGTAAATCGAAACGTATTATAAAACAATGCGTTCTTATCACCCGCGATTATGGCTGCAACACGAAACTGGGCCGGTAAGATGTCGCATGAAGCATGTAGCAAAGAGGTTGTTGAACTTTGTGAGAAAGGAGGACTTTTAAGCTCTCTTCCAAGTTAGTCATTTGTTTTATACTGTTTCTTGCCTATTTAATCGATTTAAAAGTGTGTGGTAAATTACTATTTTAACTATTAGAAGTGTGTGTAATTTTGCCGTTACGAACGAATGACATGAGAAAAGTATTAAATGAAAAGCGTTAGCTTAGTATGAATTATATTATACTGGTATCATTTTCATTTCAAATAATTTTATAGTCGACTGTGGTATCAGTGCGTATACAATAGCTAGTTCATTTTTTTTTTACTTTTCCGTTGCTTTTTGTAACATCTTTCAAATGCTGCAACATTTTAGAGCTCCCACACTGTGTTCTCAATTTAAAATCCGTTCGGGGAACACGAAAAGATAACAAAAATTTCCGCGCCATTCCGGAGAAGGACATTCGAGCTATTGTTTGAATTCAGAACGATTTCGGCGAACCGTTGCCAACTTGACGGCGAAAATAAGTTTGTAGACTACACTGGGTGGCTATTGTGTAGTTTGTCTTCGGTTTTTAAAACGCTGTCATGTTTCAACGGGTTTTGCGATCGTCTCTTTTTATGGGAAACTTGTTGCGTCTAAATAAAACCTTTTCCCAATAACCGATTTAATAGGTTATTGCTAAGGCATTACTTTGCGGAAATCCTTTGTTTATGAATGAAAATTAGGATGTGTGAAACTATATAGGAAAAGCACAAAAAATCTGACTATATTCTAGCCCTTTGTATCTTATAGTAGATACGAGCTCAATTTCTATGAACCGTGTATTTTATGACACTATTGTATTTGACACAGCTGATGATGATAAAACTAGTACAGTGTAAACTTCATGTAACGTCATTCGATTTAGCGGCAAACTCTCTAAAGCGTCGAAATAAATTGGCTTTAGTTGGTTTAGCTTGTAAACCATAACAATGATACATTATCTCTATTTAACAACTACTTTCTATAACGCCATAAAACGTACAGTCCACTTAGTAACACTTAAATTAAGAAGACATTGTGTTTACCTAACTCGTCATATCGTTTTACAGCTAAAAATAAACTACACTAACAATAGCAAATAATAAAAACGATATAAAATAGAATAAATTAAAAACTGTCACATGCCACTGTTACTTTAAACGAACAAATGGGTAAAATAGTTACAGGGAATAGAACAATAGTTATTTATTTTCTCAATATAATATCGGTGTGAATTGTAAAGGCGTCAAACGGAGAGACAGTCGCGGGAAATTAAAGTTCCGACTTTGTTTAGGCGGTGGAGCTTATTTGTTTACGGGGGCCGTTTGAAAGCGGCGGAAAAACAAAACCTGGAAATTGTTTATTGTTATAGAGGATAGTAAAAAAAAATATTGTAAACATTATTGTTAGTGCTAGCTCACCTACCCCGAAGTGTTATATTAATTTGAAAAAAAAAAATAGATTGAGATACACAAACTATCCGTTAAGTATATATACGAATAGTTTATCAGAAATCTCATCAAATTTATTCAATTAAATGTCATTAAATAATTATAATTGAAACTATGTCAAATATTTATACTTGTTTATAAGATAGATGGTTACAGACAGGCTGTAAATTTCATTTTAATTATTTACTCGTACGTAGTACGAGTAAAGAATTAATGGTTGTGGATTAATACTATGCAAATGAAAGAAAACAGCTTATTCATTTTATTTTATATTTTATTTATTTATTTTATTTATCAAATTAGCACCGCACAGACGAGTTACACTAATGATAAATTTAATACAACACACCAATTAAACCAATTTTAAATGAACTGAAACTTAACATAAAAACAACAATCAAATAATTCATACACAATCAAAAAAATGAATAAAAAATACTATACAAATACAAAATAAAAATGTCAATATAATGTAAAAAAAAAAATGGTTGCCTGTAAAGTCGGTTTTACGGGCGAAGATTTTACGTGAGGATTGAGTCGCCTCCGTCCGTGGGAGAATACCCCGAATATGTAGCCCCACACGTGATCCTCGGGTGGTGCGAATCAGGCGTCACATACTGGTGGTAGGCTTCGGCCGTGGTTAGTGACCACCCGCCGGACTAAATCTCGCCGCCAAGTGGCCTAGCCACGTTCCGGTGTGTAGTCCGGTGACACCGTTCCGAGAGGTCGGGTCAGAACAGTTGCGTGCCACAGTCTGATACCGAACATGAGTCACGCTGAGCCACAACATCGGGAGACTAGTCGCGGAGGGTAGCGGGATCCGAGGCACGGTGCACCGCTGGCCGACCGCAGTCAGTAGGGGACCCAATCGTGAGTTCGCCACTCACGTGAGGCTGTCCCGCCAACTCGCGAAAAATCCCGGGAGTGCGTCATCGTGCCGGTTGGCTACCGGAAGAGAGGGCGCGATGAACACTTTCGGGGGGGCTCGGGCGTCCCCGCAGTCTCCAGGCTAGTCCCCCTTCGGTGTGTGTGGTCCTGCTGTGTCTCACTGGTCACACGACGTGAACGCCTCGTTCTACTGCCGACCTCTTACCTTACCTCAACTTTTAATTATGGGAAGCAGAAAATGGAAAAGAGCTCCACAGCGGTTTCACTCCCTCTCTTTAAAAGTGCACCTCATAAATATTAGAGGGCTGCACTCTAATATCGTACCTGTCCACTACCACCTCGAGACAGATAAACCGCACCTCCTGTTTCTCACGGAGACGCAGATCAGATGTCCATCCGATGTGTCGTACTTATCTTACCCAGGGTATACCCTGGAGCACAATTTTAAACCACATGCGGGCGTATGCTTATACGCTCGCGATGACATCTGCATTCGGCGTCTCCGGAGATTTGAGGACCCCTGCTTCTCAGTGCTATGGTCACTGGTAGACACAGGCATTGAGAAAATTCTTTATGCCTGTGTGTACCGGTCGCACAGCGGAGATATGGAGACAACTCGGCTAATTGATTACCTCAGCGAGAAGGCGGATGAAGCTCAACAGATGTACCCTTCGGCTCAACTGGTGTTACTAGGGGATTTTAATTGCCATCACCAAGATTGGCTACATCCATACCTGGACACCAATCATGCTGGGAAAGAGACGCGGAAGCTTGCTCTCAGTTTAGGTCTCACCCAGCTTGTCCATGGAGCCACTCGGGTACCAGATGTTGACTCGCACACACCTTATTGCTTGGACCTTCTGCTGACAACTGATCCGGACAGGTACTCGGTTTCGATTTCATCGCCACTGGGTCGTTCCGATCACTGTTTGGTGAAATCTGTATCCGTTTACTCCCCGCCCGATCCTAGTCCTAAAGGTTCGCGGCGGATGTGGCGATACAAGTCAGCAGATTGGGATGAGATGCGGTCATTTTTTGCATCTTTCCCTTGGCGGCCAGTTTGCTTCTCTTCTAGCGATCCCAGTGTCTGTGCTGATGCCGTAACTGATGTGATACGGAAAGGGATGGAATATTATATTCCATTCTCTGATGTTCCATCGACTGGTAAGACTCGCCCATGGTTTGGACCTGAGTGTGGACGCGCAGAAGCGTGCAAACATCAGGCATACCAAGCCTGGGCTGAAGCTCGACAGCGCAAGGCATCTGATATTCGTGAAAAGAAGAGAGCTTTTAATAAGGCCGCTAAGTCCTGCAAGAAGGTCTTACAGAAGGCTCGTTTTGACCATATTGGTCGAATAGGGATCAAACTGGCTTCATACCCGTCGGGGAGTAAAGAGTTTTGGTCCCTAGCTAAAGCGGTTGAAGCGAACTTCTGCCGCCCCTCGTTGCCTCCATTGCAGAAGCCTGACGGTTCGCTGGCACACACTGCCGAAGAGAAGGCAAACTTGTTTGCATCTCTGTTTGCGGAGTCTTCACGTCTAGATGCTGGTAGCGCGATTCCTCCAGTTATGCCCGGTTGTCCGGTGGTAATGCCAGAAATCCGGATTCGCTAGGCTGAGGTTCGAAAAACGCTGCGCAATCTAGACGTGAATAAGGCCAGTGGACCAGATGGTATTCCTGCTATTGTACTGAGGACATGTGCGCCCGAGTTGTCCCCTATATTGACACGCCTCTTTAGACTCTCTCTTGAGACTGGATTAGTACCGAAGTCCTGGAAACTTGCTAACGTGCAGCCAGTGCCCAAAAAAGGTAGTCGAGCCGACCCTGCCAACTACAGGCCCATTTCGGTCACTTCCATACTCTGCAAGAGTATGGAACGTGTCCTGAACAACAGGCTCCTGGCGTACCTAGAATCGAACGACCTCCTCAGTGACCGACAATATGGCTTTCGCCGGAACCGGTCAACTGGGGATCTTCTAGTGTACGCCACGCACATCTGGAGTGAGGCCATCGAGAAATTCGGAGAAGCCCTAGCGGTTTCTCTCGATATTTCTAAGGCCTTTGACAGGGTTTGGCACGACGGCCTTATCAGCAAGCTTTCCTCCTTCGGTTTGCCCACTGGTTTTTGTGCGTGGATATCAAACTTTTTGAGGGATCGATCAATCCGAGTAGGCATAGATGGCTGCTCGTCTGATCGAATGGCTATAAACGCCGGTGTCCCTCAAGGTTCAGTGCTCTCTGCAACTCTCTTCTTGCTGCATATTAATGATCTGCTCAAGCCTGGCATCATAGGGTATGCAGACGACAGCACGGTTGTAGAGAGCTATATGTCCAACGCACGAGCCAGTGCGGCTGATATCCAGTTACTCAGAGAGGGCATGGTCGAGCGCATAAACGACACCTTACAGGCAGTCTCCGATTGGGGCGATGCCAATCTGGTTAAATTTAATGCTGCTAAGACTCAGGCGTGTCTATTCTCCGCCAAGAAGAGGCCATTTCATCTGGCCCCTTCTTTCCGAAATGTGTCCGTTCCGATCACAAACCAGTTAGAGCTTCTCGGTATCACCTTGACCTCGTCTCTCAATTTTGGTTCATATATTGAATCCAAAGCGCAAGTGGCTGCAAAAAAGCTGGGTATCCTCTCAAAGGTGCGACAGTACTTCAGGCCTGAACAGCTGCTCACCTTGTATAAAGCGCAAGTTCGGTCGTGCATGGAGTACTGTTCGCATCTTTGGGATGGTTCTGCCAAATATCAGCTAGAAGCACTTGAGTCCATTGAGAGACGAGCTAAGAAGCTCATCGGCAATTCTTGCGTTACGAAGGCGAAACTTCAGAGCCTAGAGCACCGACGCAAGGTTGCTAGTTTGTCGGTTTTTTATCGGTTACATTTCGGGGAGTGTGCTATGGAACTTCATAATTTGATTCCACCATCTCCGTTCTACTACAGAACGAGCAGAGAGACAGTGAAGAGACACCGATACAGAGTTGAAGTTCCGAACTTTCGTACAAAACGCTTTGCGTCGACCTTTATTGTTAGGACTGCGAAGCTTTGGAACTCACTACCTGAGTCTCTGTTTCCTGAGAGGTATCATCCGGGGGCCTTCAAAAGTAGAGTTAATAGGTATCTTCTAGGTAAGCGTGCCACACCGTAGACTGCAGTGCAGCTTAACATCAGGCTAGCTGTAGTCAAACGCTAACCTATCAAGGATAAAAAAAAAAAAAAAAAAAAAAAAAAAAAAAAAAAAACGTGACAACGTCTGCCGCGTGCTGCGCGCGCGGCAGACCGATCATAGTTGAGTGGGAGAGAGACGCAAGGCATTCGACGGGCCTCTCTCTCGTTCGGTGACTCATCGTAACGTTACCGGGCGTTACACTTTTTCATAAGTGACTCCCAGCCGCAACCTAATTTAAGACGTTGTCACGTCAAAATACTTGGCAAATTTATTAAAACAGAAATTATTGTAGATTTTCTCGTGTATTCATTTAACGCGAATTACATTTCGACTAGTTTTAAAATATCCAGGCTGTATGTAACCATACTTTTAGCCCATTTTCCGCACGAGTGTCTTAAAAAGCCTGAAATTTCAGCATAATTACGGATAGTGCAATTTTACGGTCCAAGGCGGGATTTAAACACTCTACTGCGCCGAAATGCGAAGGGTTAAAAATGGAACGAAAAATTCGTGGCAAAAAGTTGGCAAGACTGTACTTTTACCTACTCTATGGATATCATAGAGGAATTAACAGATTAAAATTCACAACATGTGACATAGGAAAATTCATTAAAATAAGACGGAAATTGATTTGAAAGAAATCTAGATATACTATAATATGTACGAACGCAAAACCTTAGGTAAGTACCTACGTCAAGATAGTTCTAGGATTCTTAGAATACCGCGAAAAAATATATTAGGTTTCCATACATTTTGCCGCAACATAACATTTTTTTAAAGCTACCATAAGGTGATCTGAGGCGATCATCGAAGCTAACCAACGGTCGATGCGGACATTGTTTGGATGGATGACCATGCACCAGACTGTCGTTTTTCAAGTGCATTTTCATCTATGCGCTACCGTGGGTCGGATGACACGTTAAATTGTAGGTCCCGGCTGTTAGTCTTAGTACAAGCAGTCATTAAGATTGGCCACTTTGCTTATACGAAGAAGAAGAATCCAAATAGTAGTAGTGAAAAACATAGCTCTCTCTTTTGCATAGTCAGGTAAAAATGTTAACATTTGGAAAGGTACATTTAGGTATATCTAATCTCCTCTTTGATCCATAGAGCGGGACATTGATCCTGCACATAGTCTAATTGAATAAACAAAAAATTAGGCTGCATCCAGCCGTGTTTGTAGGGTGACCATTGCTTTTGTTTTAATGGTATAAAATATTTATTCTTTCGTTTTTTGAGGGTAGGTACGTAGTCATAAAAATTACAAGCTGCTCATGTGTCATTAACCGCTTTAATCCGGGATAAAAAGTAGCTATTCAGAGTCTAATTTAACCAAAATACAAGAACATATTTCACACAGGGCTGGTTAGCCCCATACTAAACCATTTAACGTTTGTATTATCAGATACTTTTGTAATGATATCATATTATTTGACTTATAATTTGTGTTATTAATAAATGATTTGTATTAGGGTTGGTAACACAACTGATATACATACATAAATACTTTATATCGATACATATTTAACATCCAGACCGACAGTCAACAAATTGACTGGATTACTAGATTTAGTTCATCACAAAGAAGAAGTCCTGGAAACCCGAACCCCTGGCCTGGTCTAGTCCAGCATCGTAACCATTGCGCTAACGAAGTTTTTTTTTTATTTTTATTATTTTTTTACCCTTGATAGGTATGCGTTTGATTACAGCTTGCCTGGTGTTAAGCTGCGCTGTAGTCTACGGTGTGGCACGCTTACCTAGAAGATACCTATTAACTCTACTTTTGAAGACCCCCGGATGATATCTCTCAGGAAACAGAGACTCTGGTAGAGAGTTCCAAAGCTTTACTGTCTTCACAAAAAAGATTGACGCAAGGCGTTTTATACGAAAGTTTGGAACTTCAACTCTGTATCGGTCATCCAATATAATTGAATCTAAATTTCAGTAAAATCGCTTCATTTATTTTTTGACACTTTTTTTTTGACACACACACACGGCTGGTTTACCCCATACTGAACCATTTCTAGTTCGTATTATGGTTGCTAACACAACTGATATACTACATATACATACATAGGTACATACAGATAGATACATATTTAACACCCAGACCGACAGCCAACAAATTTAGTTCAGCACAAAAATGTTGGCCGTGCCGGGAATCGTACCCAGAACCGGATTTAGCAGTCCGGCATGGTAACCGTTACGCCAACGAGGTCGTCAGTCAGTTTGTGATAGAATCCAGTAAACAAGTAACGCATGGTGAACGTACACCTGTCAGGCTGTATCGCATCGGAGGCTCAGTGAGTCGGACGGAGGACGCGACCAAATCGCAGCCGCACCCGCGGAAACGGACACTCGCGTACAAAACGAATTTAGTAAAAAATATTTTTAGATCAAAACTAGCTGACCCGGAAAACGTCCTTTTGCCGTAATAAAAAAAAACTATTATATATATTCTCAGACCTACTGGATACGCATATAAAATTTGGAAAAAATCGGTCAAGCCGTTTCGGAGGAGTACGGTAAAAACACTGTGACACGGAAATTTTATATATAAGAAGATATACTCCAACGGGACGAGCACAAGTCGAGGACTTTAGACTTTCCACCTCTCAGCGTAAATCCACCTTATTACTATGGTAACAAGGAAATAATCTCTCTCATAAAATATTTCGACTAGACATTAAATCGTGGACATTTTATGTCGCTATTCCCCATAGCGACATAAAATCGCTATCCCCCATAAGGCGTTTCCAAGTAACGACGCCAATTACTCATCGATTGACATTATGTATAGCAGGGACTGACTACCGTATCATTTTGAAAAAAGGAATGTACGTATTTTTTTTTGTGTTTTCATTTTTATACTATAATGAGAAATACTATTTGACTTGCAAAGATTTTGAAGTAATTTGCAAAAAATATAACTTGAAACACAGCAAAATAATAAAAAAATAAAGTAAAATAATACATTAGTAAGAGATGCATTAACTCGCGCTAGTAAAGAAAAGATCTGAAAGTCTATGCCCAACTAAGTGCGAACAAGAGAAAGCATTTAACAATTCTTAAAATGTTTTCTTTATTGAAATGTTAGAGTAATAACTAAATGTAGCTTGTTATTACATACAACTCCACCAAACTGGCTCGATAGCTTATTTGAACAATTTTTTACTAAATACGTTAACACTTTTGTGTCTGACTGTCCCGCGTCTGGCTGTCAGTGAAACGGTGAGATTACGGACCGAAACTACGCGACTGTACCGCGCCGCTAACTGTTGCTTCTGTGGATGGTTGTACATAGATATAATATATCCTATAGGTCTATTGAATAATGTTTTATTTAGGGAAAAACATGGTTTAGGTTAAAATGGTTAGCTAAAAAGCGAGGTGGTACTAACGTCTGCTTTTAAATCAGACGGCCCCCCTGGTTCGATCCCTGCCCTACACCGATGACTTGTTTTTTAAGTTATATGTGGATTTGCACACGATTTACGGTGAAGGAAAACATCGTGATGTAACCAGCATGTTTGAGGACCACAATATTCGAAGACATGTGTCATCCGCCAACCCGCACTTGGCCGGCGTGGTGGATTATGGCCTATATCTCTCTCCTCGTGAGAGAACGCCCTGAGTCCCAGTAGTGGGAACGCATAGTGGGCTGCTTATGCTATGGTTTAGGTAATTGGATGGGTGACCATACACATTATGGTATTAAAAAAAGTGTTTTTTTTTTTATTGAAGCACCGTCGTAGGTTTTATTCTCATTTACAAGAAGTCGTCAAGCCATATCAGAGGCCTTCAGGACTAATGAAAACTGTCAACACCAGAGCTTGCCACTTAATTCATACGATGAAAAAGTTTATGGGTTTCTTAATAACGCTTGGATCGGAAAATATTAACAAAGGCAACTGCGTGGTAATTCGAATAACAAGTCTTTGGTAAAGATAGTGTATAGATAAACTGATTTTAATATAGTTTAATCCGTGCTTTGAATACATAAAACTATATGTAATATAACCTAATTTTCTTTACTAACAATGTTGAGGACAGCAATTTAAACAAACGAAAAAAAACTAAACATCCCTAATTGAGCAATATCAAAACAATTACTTTTCTGATCGCTATTTTGTAACTAAAAATAAATATGCAAATAAAACTGTAAAATTCCTGCATTGAAATTTCAATAGCATTGAAAAGCCACTCGTAAAGCCAGCCACCAAATTCAACCCTCAAAACAACGCGCAATTTTCAACTAACATGCTTTGTAAAAAAAAAGAAAAAATGGACTAAAAAAAACACAATTTTCCCGAATGTCAGCTGACGTCATGTACGCTACGACACTTGACAATATCTGGGTAACTGGTAATAACTAGTTAGCCGAAATTTGGACAGAAGATGGCATGGAGTCTGTTCAGCCCTGGACTTTGCCCGGAACTATTATTTAACGGACGAACTCGTTGGCGTAATGGTTAGCATGTCGGACTGCCGCTCAGAAGGTTCCGGGTTCGATTCCTGGCACGACCAACAACTTTGTGCTGAACTAAATTTATTGGCTGTCGGTCTGGGTGTTAAATATGTGACGGCGCAGCCGTGTCATCGACAAAAACACTAGAGGAGCGCTGTGTCGATGGTAGCAGAACGACCATCTTGTAAATGGCAACATTATTAAGAACGACTGACTATGATTGTAGGAGCGCTGTGTCGATGGTAGCAGACCGACCATCGACAATCTTGTAAATGTCAACGTAACGAAGAACGACTATGATTGGTCAATGAGTCGTTCTAGCGGAGCGTCGTGTCGATGGCAGCGGGGCGGCTATCGACCATTACCTTTTCGATGGGCAACCGTCAGCGCACCACGTCTTCGACGAAGAAAGCACTTAATTTAAACACCTATCTGAGTTTTGTGATTGCGTACCAAACTGTGTGAATTGTAATAAAAGAAGCTGTGATTTACAACATGGATTTTAATAACGGCCCTCCTGCGTCTATATCAGAACTGGGATGAAAACTCAAAGGCCCACGTGAAGAAGACACACATGACGTAAACCGAGCACCCACTTGAGGAAGATGCAATCCTGACTACCTACATACGTCGAAAAGAAAACTCAGACGAGCGTGAGATGATCACTGTGAGAGCACAAGCTATTTCACTGAGTCCAGACGCAACGCAGACAACTGCATACGACGGACGGTGCCGGCGTGTGAGGCGTGAGAACATGAGGCTGCTCGTGGAGGCGCTGACCAACCCGCCAAATACCGCAGCTAAGACCATCGAGCTACCTACGTTTAAACCAGAGGATGTGGACACGGACGCCCGGACCATCTGGACATTTGAACCACAGGATGCGGACACGGACGGCCTGGCTGGCTACGGCGGACGTGTGCTTGACGGATTGTGGACTACAGTCGACCGCGTAAGACGCAGCAAGTTAATCCAAGTTCACAGCACTCCAACACGGCAGTTACTGCGCGGGCCCCTGTGTCTTGAAGTATGGTGTTGAGGGTCACGTGGCATCGAGGAGCTCCAATACACGGCCAGTTGCGAGTAGCAGTACACAGCCCGTCACCACCGCACCCAGCGTCGTAAAGCGAGTGGACGTATGCGGTATGAAACCTGTCGCCGGACTAATTATGCAATTTGGTGAGAAGTTTTCGATTTGGTATGATTGCGGGGCGGATTGTTCTCTAACTAAAGAAAGCGTCTCTCGTAAGCTGATGTTACATTATAGAACCAGCAGCCGGGTGACAGCGGCTGCAGTGCATAGTGTGCGCAAGCGGCAAGCAGCCGGATGGTAGCGGCTCCAGCGCACAGTGGGCGCAAGCTGCATCGCATGGCGAGCGATACGTGGTTGACTGCGTTATGCAACCCTCATTAGACACGTTCGAATGTTAAGGTGAATGTAATCGTTTTATTTGGTTTTTTTGGCGCGGAATACTCGTTATTTGAAGAATGGCAAACTATGTAGTAAAGTTGTGACAATAACGAGTGAGTGCGAGTATTCAGTACAGAATAGATTTAGATTTGTCTTGATCAACCTTTCTTGCCAAGATAGTTTTTTTTAGTTACCATATTTGTCGCTTAATTGTGGAGTGACGTCATAATAGATGACGAAATTTTAATTATGGTTCAATGTGAAGACAACAGAGCTTTGTTTCATAAAGATTTTTGCGTTACTTTAGAGATTACAAAGACGTGCGTAAATTCAAATTTATCCTACGGGTACGCATTTAATTTTGTGCTTTGACGTATTCAAGCGTGGTAGTAATTGCGCACAGATGCCAAATAAAACTCATTTGCTGCTTCTGATTAGTTGAAAGTTTGGTTGAAGATAAAAACTTCCATGGGTGGCCGGATGGAGGCAGCTTGACTATCTTGAATGTGTGATGTAAGGGTTCCGGATGGAGGTTCCCTGGAGTTACCAGATGGAGGTAGCTAACTCGTTGATGATTTTTGAGATGACTTTATGCGGATGCTCTATGGTGGTTTTATTGTTTTGATCTTAAGCGTTGAGACCAGTTTAATTTTTTTTATGGCATTGAATTTTGTTCGGTAAACTTTAGCTTCCGTAATTTTACTATAAGGTGGAAACGATGATTTTTGTGTGTATTCGCTAGATGGAGGCAATGATTTGTGTGTATCCGCTAGATGGAAGCGATGGTAGTGATTGCTTAAAAATTTACGATTTTTGCAAGTTTCCCGAAAATTAAAGCAAAACAATTTCTCTGTAGTCGGTTCTTATTTTGACACGTAATTGAAAGAAATGATTGCAATTGAAGTTCTCATTTCAACACTGTGGGTCAGGGCTGGCCGAAGCGATATCTTTTTACTGCCAAGACTTTCTTTCCTTCAGATATCCCACACGAGGACGTGTGGTGCGTTAGAATGGCCGTGTCGGCGAGTGTGCAACGCCATCTGGCGTCGGGCTTGCGGCTTCTACATCACACCAGGGCACATCTCTTCAGCCTGTCCGGAGAAAGTGGTCAAAGAGGTCCACGTCTGCAACCATCAAACTGCGAGGAGTGCGCTGGCAACATCATCGGGTGAGATCGTCCAATTTTTATTTGATAGTGGTTCTGAATGCTCTTTAGTCAAATCAAATTCGGTCTCGAAGTTTTCCGGTACTGCACGAAACGAGAAAGTATTTCTGTCAGGGGAATATATTATGGGAATCTCAAGTTCTCAGCGATATTAAGGTCCAAGGTATTGAGCTTAGAGTTTTGTTTCACGTTGTCCCATCTGATAGCATTTCAGATTCCGTTATCCTGGGTAGAGATATTTTCCAACATGTAGTAAACGTCCAAATTAGCGATGGCAATATCAATTTTAGTACTACAAAAAAAAAACCTTCTGACATCGATACTGACCTTGAATGAAAACATAAAAATGAATTGCTCAGGATTCTTTCTAAGTACAAAGATTATTTTACCGATGGTATACCTGTTCGTCGTGTTAATACGGGGGAAATGAGCATTAGTTTGATAGATCCCAAAAAAAAGAAAGTGCAAAGACAACCCTATAGACTATCGCCCTCTGAAAAAGAAGTTGTACAAGAAAACGTTCAATCACTTATAGATGCGTGTTATTCGCGAAAATAGGTCCCCGTTTGCTAGCCCAATTTTACTTGTTAAAAAGAATGATGGAAGCTGTAGGATGTGCGTTGATTATAGAGAATTTAATTCTAACACTGAACCCGGCTATGCTGGCTTAGCGGAAGTTTCGGAAACTTTAACAAATTTTGAAGACGTTTATGGGCCTGTGACGGCCGTGACTAACAATGATGATGTTGGAAGTGATTCTCTCTCAGCTTCAAGTGACACTATGTCGGTTGATAGCGATACTTCGATCGCCTCTTCTGGCGAACCTTAGTGCAAAACCATTTTGGGAAACCCAATTTCATAACTTAGCGTAATTTTTGTCATTCTAAAGTTTAGTTAATCCTGGTCGGAGGGCGCAGTCCGGGCCTGGCCCTTTCGGTCAGGTTGAAGAGACACGCTTGTCCGGTCCAGATGGTGGGTAGTGTCAATCCTGGCCGGAGAGTACAGTCCGGGCCTGACCCCTTGTGGGTAGGTTGAAGGGACATACTCGTCCGGTTCAGACGGTCAATCCTGTCCAGAGAGTGCAGTCCGGGCCTGACCCTTGCGGGTAGGTTGAAGGGACATGCTCGTCTGGCTCAGATGTGTGTTGTCGATCCTGTCCGGAGAGTGCAGTCCGGGCCTGACCCTTGCGGGTGGGTTGAAGGGACACGCTCGTTCGGCTCAGATGGTTTGTACTGACGATCTTGATCGAAGAATACTGTTCGGGCCTGACCATTGAGGCCAAGACGCGCGCGTCCGGTACGGATGGAGCTAGATGTTGACCTTGTTTAAAAAAAAGTCGAAGTGGCGTCTAGAAATCTAGAAGCTCAGGCAGTCTAGAACATGAGCGATATTAGTAGATTATAGTAACTGATCCAATTATGCAATCGTGTCAAGTGATGTCGTCGCATCAGTCTACTGCCCCTACATAGCCTAAATGGTTGTTACTACATAGTCCTGTAGATATAATCCTTAATTCGATTTGATCAGGATGAACGAGCGGATGTATCCCTGATGTGAATTGCAATGTTTCAGGAACACTTTCACGCCCGAGGACGGTCGTATGTCAGTCTGGCCGTGACGGCGCAGCCGTGTCATCGACAAAAACACTAGAGGAGCGCTGTGTCGATGGTAGCAGAACGACCATCTTGTAAATGGCAACATTATTAAGAACGACTGACTATGATTGTAGGAGCGCTGTGTCGATGGTAGCAGACCGACCATCGACAATCTTGTAAATGTCAACGTAACGAAGAACGACTATGATTGGTCAATGAGTCGTTCTAGCGGAGCGTCGTGTCGATGGCAGCGGGGCGGCTATCGACCATTACCTTTTCGATGGGCAACCGTCAGCGCACCACGTCTTCGACGAAGAAAGCACTTAATTTAAACACCTATCTGAGTTTTGTGATTGCGTACCAAACTGTGTGAATTGTAATAAAAGAAGCTGTGATTTACAACATGGATTTTAATAACGGCCCTCCTGCGTCTATATATGTATAGTATATATAAAATATGTATGTATGTATATGTTGTATATCAGTTGTGTTAGCAACCATAATACGAACTAGAAATGGTTTAGAATGGGGTTAACCAGCCGTGTGTGAAATGTATCCTAATATTTATTATTATTATTATTTATTATTTTGTGTTTTTATGCGCGAGCGGCTTGCATCTCCGTATTCAATTTTTATGTGACTCACTTCACACCAAGTTCAAGGGCGACTAACGTCACACTAATATAGGTCGAAGTCCCTACAGAGTCTACATGAAAACTAAAACAATTTAGTTTTATTGCGTTTCAATCGTGCAAGCCTGTGGCGCTTGTAGCTCGGCTAAATAAGGTGGTCTTACACTATCATTGAAGTTAAGCATAGTCGGTGCGGTTTTTGGAAGGACGACTGTGCACAAGACGTTTATATCGTATCGTTTATAAAGTGACATTTCATCTGGGCTAGTGTGTGTCATTCGACGCACAGTAGCGCCCGTGTGACACGTCATAGTAAAGTACAAGCAGTCGTTAAGCTAATTCAGAGGCTTTCGAGTGGCTCGAAAACTGACACAAGAGTTCGGCAACTTAGCTCATACGAAAAAGAAGTTTTTAAGCGTGCTTTAGGCTACACTCATTTGCCAATGTGCGTACCGATATTAATATCATAAATGCAGTTCCGGCTTCATTAATTTGTTGAAACGTGGAAAACGTGTTGAATTATATTTTCGCATTTGTGAGGCTGATTCATCGGAGCGCCGTTGGCCATGACTTTTAACAAGTTGTCTTTTTATAAAAATAAAACTCTAAACTTAATTGGGTTCGAAACCTTTATTTTTATTTGTGTTTTTCATATATATTTCATACATTCAAGATTATCGTGATAAAAGTGGTTTTAAAAACTTTTACTAGAATTGAAAACGTTCTTAATTTTTGGAGTCAGTTAAAATTAGAAGATAAATGGACGCCATATTTAGTCTAGTGACACAAAATTGGTGCTAAATAAACCTAGAAGTCACTACCAAAGTAAAAAACAAAAAACATTCCCTGATAATTAAATATAAAAAAATTAAAATAGTCCTCTCCACCCCACCTAAAAATCAGGCTGCCCGTTTATTCGTAAATAGGGTAGCCATCGTACGAGTGAATTTCGTGGAAAAACAGAAAAATCCATCACAGTTAGCGAGTGAGCTATGATCGTAAGACACGAGCAAAAAGGACTAGTAGCCGCATCGGATGGGTAGATTCCTCAAAAATACTGATTTATTTATGGGTTTTTGCCCAGATAGGAAAAAACAGTTAGCCTTTAATCACATTCGCCTTTCATTTAGCATTCACATTTAGCTGCGATCGGAGGATAAGCGAAAAGGTCTAGTGCTGTTGCATCGGATGAATAGATTTCTCAAACACTGTTTTATGCCTTTTTATGCCCAGATAAGCAATTCAATTTTGGAATGCTATTAGTAATATGACTATTCGATTCTGTTCTTCTATTCTTATAAACTTAATAGTTTATGAAAACTGAGGTGTGATTGGTGTACACTCTGAACATTAATGTAGGGTTTACCTGCATGAAAAGTGAACTCTTTTTCATTATCTTCTCTAGTTTTTTTCATATAACGATGACTATTTATTGAATAAACATATATTTTCATAAAATACAAAAATTTACTAATTATTCCAAATCGTGACTATTTTGTCACAGTAGATGGCGGATGGCGACGCGTCACCACACGCACCACACAATACACACCGCTGTATATATTGTATATTTAACCATCATATAACGTCGCCATGGCATGCGTCGCCATGCCTGAAATCGGTTTTACGTGCGGCTATAGATGTTTCACATCCAAAAGCTCAAATGAAGAAAATCTACCCATTCGACGCGGAAAACGGGTACAAAATATCACGTAATATGGCAAAACAACGAGTAGTATGGGAGCGGGTAAAAGAACAAGAATTGACGAAAAAGGACCACTAGAACAGGGTCGTGTCGCCGTACGTTTACCACGGGACCTATTCAAACCTGGCACTTTAGTTTTTTTTAATATACCTAGTTTTAGGGTTTCGTTTTCTCCTGAGCTGACTTAGATCAGTTCAGTTTTAAACTATTTTATATTTTCAGTTCAGTACAGTTTCAAAGTATTAACAGATGTTATTATTATTACTATTTAAAACTTTTATCGTTGATTCTCTCGTACCCATGACGAGGCTTAACCAAAATCCGCGAGCCATTAAGCCAAACGGAAAATGGCATCTAAGTAACTTAAGTTTGGTTTTGTGACAGGAATTTGCGTACGATTCGGCATGTGCTTAAAATCACTGCCTTCAGAAGCTGCGCAAATGTATGGGAGTGCATGTCAAGTGTTTTGAGGTATGTGTGCAGAATGACATGATGATGATAAAATGATAGATTATTATTATTAAAAGCCAGTTTGATCCTATTGTTGGGCAAAGGCCTCCCTACCCTCTTTCCATTTTTAACAAAATAATAGTGTGCATACATGCATCGGGATCGTCCTGTTTTTAAAGTGTTTTATTTTATATAAGTTTCAATTTTGTACTCCTGTTCAGGCTGTATTGGATCAAAATAAGATATTATAAAAAAAAAACTCCAGCAACATGGGTATCAAATGTAATGGAACTAGTAAAATAACATATACGTCGAGAAATTTCTAATCTAATATGGCGGGTCGGGTCTTTTTTAAATTTTATTATTTATACTTGTTACGAGTAAATATATTTTCTACAGAACCCAACGTTTGCTTCCGAAATATTTTTTCTCCAAAAATTCGCAGCAGTCTTCCGTCGGCAGTTTGGTTTCAAAAACCGTCGCGTGTCTAAACGAAGTGAGCATTTACCCTCTCTATTGCTTTTTGTTCGCGACAAAAAAAGGATTTATAACCTCGACGCTTTATCAACAAGTGCAACATTTAGGTTTATCAAGTTGCATGTGTTTTTTAGCTTTTGTGATTATGTAATAAGCGAGGTAATGCTACCCGAATTGAGCAAACTGGTACACATTGGCAAATTGGTGCACATTTTAAGCCATTGACGCAAAAACTACGGGTAGTTACAAGTTTAATATATCTGTGTGTGTGTGTGTGTGTATCTGTGTGTGAATGTGTCTGCTGTGGCATCGCAGCTCCCGAACGGTTGAACCGATTTCGAGTATTATGTACCATTTCCTATAAAAAAATGGCATGAAACACGTCTGTTATATAAGAGCACATCTTAATTTTTTTTATTCTGTTTTTACTATTTGTTGTTATTAAAGCGACCAGGAAAATATTTGTCAAGAAAAATGAAAATATTTAATTATTTTTAGAAAAAGTCCGGTCACAGACGGACGGACTGCTAAGTCTTATGTTCCGTTAGTACCTACGCTTACGGTACGGAACTCTAAAAAACTTAGTTACAGTAGAAACACGATAAACCGGACTAATTGTTGTTGTTAAGCATTCGGATAATCGAATATATGCAGAAATACTCGTAGGTTTTTATTTATTTTTTGATGAGAAGCCGACGCGTGCGGTGTGATGCCAGATCCCCACGTTCATGTTTGCAAAAATACGACTTTGGACAATTGTTCTGTAGTCCGGATAATCGCGAATCCGTATAACTGAGGGCCGGATAATCGAGTTTCTATCACTGTATAAACTTTTTTCCAATCTGATTATTTTATGAAGAGATCCAAACAAGTACTAGGGTCGCAGAGTAAACTGGGAGTTAGCACTAAACATGAGATAAGCTTGTCCTTTCGCGGCACGATGCTAATGCCTAGGCTATCCGGCGCAAGGTCGCGGCTAGATCTAGGGCATGCGTTTTGGTGCCTAGCTAAACAGGGCCTGACTAGTGTGTCATTCGAGGTTACCATAATTTAGAGATTGTATATATAACACGTGGACACTTACATTTATAAATAAACACTAACTGACTCGGCAAACGTTGTTTTGCCTTAATAATTATTTCTAAATATACAGTAGCCGATTCTCAGACCTACTGAATATGCATATAAAATTTGGAAAAAATCGGTCAAGCCGTTTCGGAGGAACGGTAACAAACACTGTGACACGGAAATTTTATATATAAGATAATAAATAAATAAATATTAGGACTCATTTCACACACGGCTGGTTAACCCCATACTGAACCATTTCTAGTTCGTGTTATGGTAGCTAACACAACTGATATATTACATATATCATACATATATATTTTATATAGATACATATTTATATTTATTATATTTAAATGTTTAATATAATAAGTCTAATTTATACAAGCAAAAAATCTCTGGAAAAAATTAGCGGATGGTTATTTATGATTTTATTTTATGAAATTAACAAATAAATAATCCAACTTTCTACCACATCTTCTTCGTATGAGCTAAGTGGCCAAGCTCTGATGTCGAGAGTTTTCAAGCTGACTGCTTGTAATGAATAATGGCTAGAACCTACTTACTACAATTTAACGTTTCCGACCCACGGTAGTGCCCTAATGAAAATGCCAATTTCTAAAAGACAGTCTTGTGCATGAGCACCCATCTAAACACGGTCCGCATCGACCGCTGTTTAACCTCGATGATCGCGTCGGATCACCTTAGTAAGCCGAGCTACAGAGGATACCACAAAAATCGTATATTTGTCCATTATTATGAAACAAATTTTATCATTATTAATGTTATATTTTGCTAGTCAAATTTATTTACAAATAACTAACTATAAGAGAAAAATCACTTAAAACACTATCAATATCTACTGAAATTATTCCATTATCAATACCTAAAAGTGATTTTTCATTATTCTCTTATCAATACCTAAAATTTATTTTACTAAGTACCTTATCAAACTTCTATAAGATAGGTACAAAAAATACAAAATACAAAATCTTTATTTGTCATGGTAAATAAATAAAAATCAACAAAATTTTATGGAATCCAAAGGCTTCCAAACTAGTTGTAAAAACTGTATATTGGAAGCCAATGTCTTCTCCCAAAAAAAAATTAAATTGACATTTAAAAATACCTATTTGTTATAGGTAATACAATTGGGAACGCCAAGCCGTCTACAATATTAGTTTTAACACAATTAAAACACTGTCATCAAAATTAGATGAACAATACCTAAACAGAACCGTAACTCGAATTACAAGTACTATTTATTTGTTTTTGTGCGTCGTGTTACTAAAGTTTGTATGTTTTTGTTTCCCACGGTTTAGCTGACTTAGATATATTTGAAACAGTTTATTTCACATTAAAAAGTAAAGGTTTACGTAGGTTCAAAATGTGTTTTAGCTAGTCGGATCATCTGGGTTTGCTTCTAGAAAGTAAATGTAAATATTTTTTTCAACCTTATATTTTTTGGCATTTAACCTTATATTTTAATTTTAAGTAAATATATTTGTAAAAAATGTTTCTTTCTTTCTTACGTAGGTGCAAAATGTGTTTTAACTAGACGTGCCATCTGGATTTGCTTTTAGAAAGTAATAAATGCTTTTTGTAAATAAATGTTTCTTTCTTTTTTACGTAGGTTCAAAATATGTTTTAGCTAGTCGGGCCATTTGGGTTTGCTTTTAGAAAGTAAATGCTTTTTGTGAAAAATGTTTCTTTCTTTCTTACGTAGGTTCCAAATATGTTGTAACTAGTCGGTCCATCTGGATTTGCTTCTGGAAAGTAAATGCTATTTATAAATAAATGTTTCTTTCTTTCTTATGTAGGTTCAAAATATTTTTAACTAGTCGGTCCATCTGGGTTTTCTTCTAGAAAGTAAATGCTTTTTGTAAATAGATGTTTCTTTCTTTCTTTTGGAACATTTTTTCTTTTTTCCAGCTAGGTGTTTGTAGAGTAGGGCGCGTAAGCACAAGAGCTAGTACCGGTCCAATATGGAGTATGACTAGTCTGGAATAACTGGATCTCAAGGACGCTGCCGGAACACACTGTTAGATTACTGATTACTTGATTTGCGACATTTTTTTCAATTTAAGGGTGGTTGCTAGCTATGCTTAGTTTTTAATGAATTCATGTGTAGGTAATACATTCTATGTAGTATATACGCACAATAAATTATCCATTCATTCATTGTGTTTTTTAACATAATAAAGATAAAGATAAATTTATTTGTAAAGTTAAAAATAGTGTACGTACAAAGTTCTTACGTCTACATGATACCTTAAAGATTAACTGGTACGCTGTAGGGAGCACTACGCCCTGCTATAGGACTGCCAGGAGCCTGTATCACAGGGCCGTAGGAAATGCCGCTTCGAACCAGAATACACACATACACTTTAATAATGAATCTTATTTACCTATATGAGGGATAGTAGCAGTAGCTAGAAAAAAGCGGCCAAAAAGTGAGTACTAAAATTTATGGCCGCTTTTTTTCCAATCTTTTATAAATTAGTACAAGATTCACGAGACAAAATTCTTCTTTCTTCTTTCCATATGAGCTAAGAGTTAAACTCTGGTGTCGAGTATTTTCAAACTATCATCACAAAAGGTTCTGCTACTTTTTTGTTCATGAATATCAACCAAATTTTTTTGTGTCAAACAGACCCACCGAAACCCAGTTATTTACAAATTACTTTTAGACAGACATACGCTTTCTTTAAATAGTCTTTATAATTTTTAGCACTTAAGTTAGTAATAGGATACATAATTTTGCTAACTTTCGTAAATACCTATACAAGTTCTTAGAAGAATGCGAAATGTTTGAACTTGTAGTTACTCCTATTTATTCTGTGGTTTGTCACATTAGATATCGTCTAAATAGCAAAATAATGAATTTAGCGTCTGTAGCTCGGCTAGCTAAGGTGATCTGACGCGATCATCGAAGCTAGGCTACGGTCGATGTGGACAGTGTTTGGATGGGCGACCAAGTGCAAAGTCGTTTTTAAAGTGTATTTTTCGACTGGGTGCTACCGTGGGTCATATAACACGTTAAATTGTAGGTCCCACATGTTAATCTTATTACAAGCAGCCGTTAAGCCAAGTCATAGGCCTTCGGGTGGCTTCATTTTTACCTATTCCTCTTGCGGTCAAGCTTCTTCTCCTTTACCATTTCCCACTAGGTGGGGTCGGCACATCCTGTTTTTCTCTTCCACGCCACTCTATCAGCCGTCATCTCCACATTCACTCCCTTCTCATTCATATCCTCCTTCACACAATTCATCCACGTCTTCTTTGGTCGACCTCTACTTCCACTTCTTCTTACATTCATATCCATACTTCTCCTAGTCTCATGCATCTCCTCTCTACGCATTACATGTCAAGCCACGTTCTAAAATTCATGACTATTTAAAATGACATCACTTTCCGGCAAGCGGATGCGATTATCAAAACACCCATTATACCTAGACTAAAGGGCAACCCTAGCCCATTCTCACAAGCCTAGATTTAAAACAAATTCTTTTGTCTATTCGACCTTCAATCTATTCAATGGTGTTATGAATAATTTGAGTGAATAAGGCATTGTAATACTTAGCTGAATTAAATTATTGGCAATTTTATGAAGCTAATGTGTCTTACCTATATTTATAGCTAGGTACTTATATTTTACTAACAATCCAACTGGTTGGATTGTTAGTAAAAAAATATTTAAATAACTTGAATTAACAGGGGAGGCCTATGCCCAAGCAGCAACTTTTGCCTAAAAATGAGTAATAAGTATGTTATTTTGAGAAATATGTAAGGCAATAGAATAAAGGCTTTTTTACTTTTACTTTACTTATATTTTAGATAGCGTTTTTTTTTATTCTTTTGACGTATTTGTATTTGACATGTATTGTATTTTTACCACACATTGTCATATTTATTATTTAATAATTTTATTTTTAAATAATGAGCTAGATTTTAAGATACCGTATTGACATATTTATAATTCTTGACATGTAATATTCCTTATTACCAATAAATGAACTATGAACTATTGTGAGAGTTGTGAAAAATATGTCTGCCATTATCTTTACCTATTTTAATTACATACATATATCTAAGAACAATTCTGACTATACTAGGGATTAGAAAACTAGAGAGGATTGCTGATTTCCATACAATAAAGCGTGACGCGGAAGTTTGCTATAATTACCGATGAAACCTAGATGGCGCTGCAAATTGGGGTGCAACGTAGGTGCCGCCAAATTCCACAACGCGCTGCAGTTGCATAGTGATATAAGGATAGTAGATTGCGTGACACGAGTGAAGTCGTTTCAAGAAAATACGAATAGATAGCTCGTGTATCCAATTATACATGGATTTTGAAGTTCTTTGCGTATGTTAAGGGATTCACTAATGTTTTTGAGATAAAGCACTTACACACATACTTTCAAATTTATAATACATATTAGTACTTAAGATTAGTAGGATAATATAATATAATTTATTGATGAATAATGTCTAGGTACATAAAAAAGGGTTTTTAATAAATTTAGAGTAACTTTGTGAAGCTTCATTGTTGTGGTCATATGTTAAGGAAAACCAATATACTCGTAGAATATTGAGGTCACAATTTGGTACTTATGAAATAATAAACAATGGAATACATATTATTTTAGTAGCCAAGCAAGTTGCTATTCAGTTGATCCATAGATTCTTTACCTTGTTTGCTTTTTGACAAGGATTTTAAACAGAATATTTCTGAAATATATGCAAATTCGAAGTTTTTGTGGAAAATATGCTGGGATATCCTGGCTTCTTCTTTTTCTTCGTATGAGCTAAGTGGCCAAGCTCTGGTGTCAAGAGTTTTGAAGCCGCCCAAAGGCCTCTGACTTGGCTTAACGACTGCTTGCCTAAGACTAACAGCCGGGATCTACAATTTAATGTGGCATCCGACGCACGTTAGCGCCCAGGTGAAAATGTCACTTTATTAAAACGACTTGTGCATTGTGACACATCCAAACACCGTCTGCATCGACTGTTGCTTAAATTCGATGATCGCGTAAGATCACCTTAGCTTGCTGAGCTACAGGATATCCGGCTCAAAGTATCAAAATACCATTCAATGCGATAATGCTGTCTGTATGCTGAGTACGCTGCCCTCTAGTAGCTTAGGATTTTAAAATATCCGAAGACATGTTTCATACGCCAATCCGCAGCTAGCGTAAATTGTCATTTAATATTGTAAATTGACATTTTAATACTAAAAATTGTAATTTTAATAGGTACTCTAAATTGACATTCATAAGTGTACTTTTACTGAATAAGTACCTATATTAGTAAGTACCTATATTGAATAAAATAAACAGATCTGAACTGATTATGGCCTACATCTCTCTCCTCTAGAGAGAAGGCCCCGAGTACCAGCAGAGTGAACGTATAGTGGGCTGCTTATGCTAATACTTTACGAACATTGCAACAGTTTAACTTTGGCGTCTCCTTGCCAAACGCAGTTTAGTCTAGTCTAGATAATGTCTAGACGCATAATAATCAGTAGCTATAGACTAGAATAGATTTGATTTTTTAAAAAGCAAAGTTTAACCCCTATGCAAAAACGACGGAGAGTTATAAGTTAGATATGTTTGTGTCTGTATGTGGCATCGTAGCTGTCTTTTAAAAAATGGCATTTTTATCTGGGTGGGTTGGATGGTACGTTAAATTATATATACCTATTTTAAAATAAAACAAACAAAACTCCAAAAATAATCTCTTAAGGTCTTCTATCTTCTTCTCCTATCTTCTTCTTTTACAGCGTCGTGATATTTTCAAAAGAGAAGACCAAAATCAGACTTTATCTATAAAAAAATCATAATATATGCACTTTTTTATTTTAACTATTTGTTGTTATAGCGGCACGCGAAATACATATCCTGTGATAGTTTTATCCTTCTAGCTATTACGGTTTCTGAGATACAGCCTGGAGACAGACAGACAGACAGCAGAGTCTTAGTAATAGGGTCCCGTTTTACCTTTTAGGTGCGGAACCCTTGAAACGAGGTGACTTGATAGACCCCGTTTTTATTTGATAAAAATTGAAGTCAAATACAAGCCACGAGTGAGGTATATTTAGCGAGCGAATATAGGTTACATACAGCGTTCGCGAAGCCGTTCTGAATCAACAAGTACGGATCTACCTTCAGACTTAGCTATAGTACGTTCTCAAGGCTTTAGGGGTAAGTTTTATAACCAACTAGCACATCATCCCGGCTTCCCACGGGCTACAAAATAATGTAAGATGCGAAGAAAAACAAAATATGGCTTATGTTACTCAGGAATAATGTACAAGAGGCTTCTCAACGGTGAAAGAATTTTTCGAATCGGTCCAGTAGTTTTGGAGCCTAATGGTGGCGATTCAGCGGCACACACGACTAAACTAAATTTAAAGTAGCTCTGTCTCTTTTCGTCATAAATGTCCAAAAAGAAATGGTACGATCTAAACCACAGACAAAACATCTAAAATCACGTCAAACACGTCAGATTTAGAGCTGATACATGTAACGTAGTACGTTACTTACCAATTGCGTCCCTTATTATTCCGCTGCAAATAATAAATACATTAAAATTTGTGTCCGGCATTCCCGACTGAAGTTTTGACACACAGTCGCGGACACTGCATGTTATCGATGCGTAGGAGTTTCGTATCACTATAAACTGAATAATATTCATATTTTAATTGGCACTATATTTCCACTATCGTATTTTGCTTAGAATATTGTTAAAATAAACAAATATAATTTGCAATGTAGTGAACATATTGGCTCTTCCGAGATTTGACAGTAACAACTAAATTTTGACACTGACAGTTGAAATTTAGGGAGGAGATTCACACTGCTTTATGGAAGCAATCAGTTCGCGTTTGAAAAGATCCATAGATTTGTAGTTAGGAACGGTACAGTGTGCAAGCACTATGTAGGTTTTGCTTGTCTATTGCTAAGAACAAAAATGGCGTCCCGCTCAAAACGGAAGGCCCGTCTCCTGACAAGGCTTCGACTGCATTGCCGCAAACGAAAGAAAAGAAGGGTGAGTTTGCATTGATTGGATTGGCCTGATAGACTGCTTGCAATTATTGTTCGCGGAATATTTCTTAAACCGCTGCTTTTGTAAAATCTTCCGCAGCGGGCCTTCTCCTTCCGGCCATAATGCCCATCAGCCCCTTTGAGCCCTGACGACGACGACTGCTGCTTCCCCCTGACGGCTTGATTGAGCGCCTTGGCGTTGCCCCGCTGTACGCGAGGAACCCCGTCCTGCATTTGTTCTCCACGCGGAAAAAAACCCGCTGGCATCTACCTACCCCGCCCTGGTCGGCGAGTCGCCACGTTGCGCCTGCGGCGTAACGAACGGACCTGCACCCGAGCGTCGGTATTTATAAAATATTTATATAATTTAACGGAATTGATTCGGAGGGTCCTTCAACAACATAGTAACCTCAAATATTGGGAGTGACCACACCACCCCATGTGCTCCGACACTTCCATAGGACGGATCGTCACATTGGAGATCCATAGCATCTGCGTGTATTAATGAAGATAATATTTGATATAAGGCGTTCGCTATTACTATGTCTAGTGAAGCATTCTTTTAAACTAAGCGCTAACCTTAAATTATAATCTAAGCACATAGCCCCGAGGACGCTCGGCTTAATTTGCATAAACTCAAGGTATAACGTGGAATAAGGCCTCCACTATTTGTATAAGATCATTGTAGACATCCTTTTCTATAAGTAGCATGTATTGCCAATATTTTTAACCAAGGTAGTTTTGATAAATTTAATTTAAATGTCTTTAGCTTCAAATATACTTATATTGTATTAATGTAACAAACCCTTGTTTTATTTTCACCGCGCAACATAATACCAGTCAGCTATAAAGAACGGTCCTTGACACTAAAGGTTCTTTGTTCCTCCGGCTTTGCATATCCCGGTAAGTTTTCTTAATCAATCTTTCATAACTTTATCTTTTTTAACATTACATTACAACCCCCCTTCTTTTTATAACGTTACAATCACACGCTTATTTTTCACAACGTTACATACAATTGGGTGCGCTCTAAAGCCGCTTACATTTTTCATATTTGACCTGATTTTAGTTGTTTTGTGTGTTGGTTCAGAACGTACCATCTCTTTCTGGCCACCTAGGATGAAAAGAGACGGGGCTTCTTTAAATTTAGTTTAGTCGTGTGTGCCGCTGAATTGCCACCAATGTACGAGTAGCTTCTCAACGGTGAAAGAATTTTTCGAATCGGTCCAGTAGTTTTGGAGCCTATTGACGTCAAAACTTTTCCTCTTTATAATATTGGATATACATCGTAAAGACTACAAAAGAGTTTTATATGTTTGAACCTTTTAGGTGTTAAAGGGAAATCTGTCACCGAGCACTTAACAGTGAGTTCCGGCAGCCTACTTAAGGGCCAGTTGTTCCAGACTAGGCATGCCCCTTAAGCCAGAATGTGGCTATCTCGTGTGGTTACGCGCGCTGCTAGTCAAATATCTATGTAGTTGTAAAAAATCTTCTTCATGTGCGCTGAATGACCAAGCTCTGGTATCGAGAGAGAGTCTGACTTGGCTTATCATCTGCTTGTATTAAGTATAACAGCCTACAATATAACATGTCATCTGAGTCATGGTAGCACCCAGATAAGAAGGTCACTTTTTAAATCAAATCAAATCAAATCAAAATCATTTCTTATTGTGACAGGAAAAACATTTAAGTACACAAATAACAAAACACATGAAACATTTCCTGTCACAAGCCGGCCTCAACTCAGCATGTGCTGGCTGCGGGCAACCAGCGCTGATCTTCCGTTGAGACCGACGGGTGACGACACGAACGTCGAGAAAACAGACAAAAGAAACTATAAAATAGGTTGAAAACAGGTGAACAATAACAAATCAACAAGAACAGCGCTAAAAACATTATACAAGAAAATAAATAAAATTACAGTCTGATGTCACCCATCCAAAAACTGCTCGCATCAAGCGTTGCCTAACTTCGATAATTGCGTCAGATCACCTTGGTAAAAAAAACATATTGGTAAAAGAGCCGTACTATGGATAAGGGTTTTCACCCTTGGTTGAAGTCGTCACACACACACGCCCGCTTATATTAGATTTTGTTTATACAAAATGGCTTCTCTTTGGCACACACCCTTCCGTTGCAGATTAGGATTATGCAGATTACGTACTCCTTTTTGTCTGACTGATGTTGACTGCGAGACATTTCAAACCTGCTTTGATGTGACAAATCTAAAATAGGGAATGTAGTGAGACTATTTTGATGTAAACGATGCTGAATAAACGATTATTATTATTACTTAGATGATATTATTACCTACAAATATGCTTTGATGTGAGTCACAGAACTAAAATAAATACACAATGCTGAATAAACGATTATTATTATTACTTAGACAATATCAAAGAGTAAGACTAGTTTTAATTACTGTATTTCTTTCAGAAGCACAATGTTTTTAAATTTGAATACAACTATTTTTCAAAAAATTAAACTGTTGAGTGAATTTTACCAAATCGTGTTTTGAAATTCAAACTATTTCCACTTTTTTGCTTTAGAAATGATGTACTATTAATACTAATACTATGTACTTCAAAGCACTCTTTTATTAAAGGAGCTGGTTCTTATGTTCAAAACCAGATGTCACGTAGAACACATACACTCATTTACTGGTTCTTCTTCTTCTTCTTGATAATATCAAGAAGAAGAACCAGATAAAACTTGGAATAAAAATTAAATCAAAATGGAAAAACACAACGTTATGGTTGTTGCTTTCACAAATACGTTTATTTATTAATTGCAGTCAACTATGCTTAAAAGTTTCGAAGCAGTGCTAGAAGTAAATTTTTCAACTGAACATTATTATTTTTTTTTCATATCCAATTTTGACAAAACACATTGAGCAAGCAGTTTCAAAGTTCTAGCGTACCAGACAGACAGACAAACGAAAAAACTGCAAAAAATCCAAAAATAGTTTTTTTTGTGTCTGTTACCTTTTTTTAATAGCCTAGTAACAGCTTTTTGGAAACATATTTAATTTATAGACACTTGATTCTTACTTTTACTTTACTCTATTTTATGTATTGATTAAGTTGTCCATCTGTGTGCAAACTTATTCTGTGCAGAGCGCAGGTAAGCAGATTTGCTAATTATCGGATTCGTATGGATTAGAGATTAGACGGCAGGTTTCAGTGTGGTTTGTTTTGCTGTTTATATCGATGTTTTGAGAATCGACATACATAAAATGACTGCTTCACACAAGTAATCCTGGTTTTAATCATCATCTGTGGATGTTGATGATTATGTTGATTTAGCCACTTTATCCCAACACATTTTTAGGCAAAGGCCTCTCTTCAAACATGGTCATTCATCTCGTAGCGCCTGTAGCTCGGCTAGCTTAGGTGATCTGACACAATCATCGAAGCTAAGCAACGGAAAAAAGTAGAGTAGGTAAATAAAGTATCTTCTAGGTAAGCGTGCCACATTGTAGACTACAGTGTAGCTTTACATCATCAGGTAAGCTATAGCTATACATAAATGTGGTTGGATTTATGTTTTTTTTTGGATGGGTGCACGCACAAGACTGTCGTTTATAAAGTAGCAATATCATCTGGGCGCTACCGTGTGTCAGACGACACGTTAAATAGTAGGTCCCGGTTGTTAGTCTTAGTACAAACAGTCGTTAAACTCTCGACACCAGAGTTTGAACACTTAGCGTATTTCGTATGAGAAAAGAAGATCATTGGCGGGGTTCGAACCTACAACTTTCGAGACGTGAGGCCGGCGCACGCACGACTGAGCTGCCAACACTTCAAAAAAATTTTTGTATAAGTTAAGGTTTTATTAATATTCACAACGTAGCACGCGTGCCCATCTTTATTTCAACATAACTACACACACAAACCTCCATTCTAAAAGCTTCAAAGCAAAAAGGCCGCATTCACAAAACCTAAGCATCAAGACGTTTCGATTTCGTCAATTCTTTGTCTCGTCAGTTTAAAAAGGGGGTTGAGTGTTCCAGAAGTGGGGCGTAGGAATCGATAAGGGGTGGTCGGGAGTGAGTGTGGAGGGTGGGGGCTAAACGAGTGAAACAGATCGCCGGACAAACCGTCCGTACACCCCCGCCCCACTGTCTTGGTCTTGAGTTTGGAACGGATTTAGAATTATTTTTTAACTAATTAGTACAAAAATGAATGAATTGAGCTTCGAGCTTCTTCTATTGAGCTTCCTTATGAACAGAGGACACATATTTTTTATTTCTACTTTGGTTTTATATTATTAATTCTAGCCGGGAGCAGAAAACACGCCATATTCCTTTTCACATTTTTATTGCAATAGTGATGGGTAACACCGACAAGTTGAGCATAGATAAAAAAGATAATTAGAGATGGGAAACTATTCGACTACAATATCCAACATGAATCTTATTTTTTTTCCAATAAGTCACAAAGATATAACATTTCACTTATAATACTAAACTTCAAATTGGAATCGTCAATAAATGTCACTACAATAAATACAATATTTCTTAGCTGTAAAGGGGCCTTGTCATACAAAATAAATAATTAAATATGTTGGCTATGAACTAAATTTGTTGGCTGTGGTCGGTCTAGGAGTTAAATATGTAACTATATAAAATATGTATGTATATGTAGTAGATTAGTTGTGTAAGCATCCATAATACGAACAAGAAATGGTTCAGTATGAGGTTAATCAGTCGTGTGTGAAATGTGTCCAAAAAAAAGAATTTGCTTACTGATACTTAGATTTGATAGTGTTTACTTCAGCTAAAAATCATACTAATATTATAAAAGCCAAAGTTTGTGTGTGTGTATTTATGTTAGTATGTATGTTACATTTTCATGCCCAAACGGCTCAACTGATTTTGATGAAATTTGGTATGAAGATAGGCTAGATTTTTGGATTAACACATAGGCTACTTTTATCCCGGATTAACCTCCTTTATTCTGGATTAACGCAAACAACACCGCGGGCGCTGATAGTAAATAATTTACTTCAATAGAAACTTTCGACCCCATGTCTGCGAATTTTGTGATTACATATACAGGATTGTAAAAATCTCTCCGACCCCCAAATTCTACGAATCCCTTTGCCACAGTTTCAATAACAGTTACTGCCCTCGACCCTCTGATCAAAAGGATGTTTTACATGAAATATGACATAAACTGTGACCTTCCTGAGGTCCTACCACGTACCTTTTTCGTTTCCTGGGTGTAATTTTGAACTTTATTTTTTGCACATATGGTTCATTATCGCACTTCATTGGCCTATAAGCTTTGTAAGGTCCTGAAGAGATGATGGTACGATCCTTTGAGAGGGCAACAGAATTCTAATTGGGGTAGGTCATTACCAAGGGTGATACGGCTATTATTTTTGGGGCAAGTTTTGGGATGCTTGGGGTTGCTTTCCTTTCTGTGTTTACGGAGGGGTTTGAAACGAGATCCGTGACTATAAATATGTAGTTTGAGAATACTTTTGATTACTATTTTTGGATTTTTTAGGGTTGGTGACTCATTAGTACAAGCTAGCATTCTTTTTAATGAAGATGAGAATAAAATTAAAATCTTGCATATAACTCGTATTTTTTAAAGAAAAATATCAAATCAAATCAAATTTATGGAATTTGAAAAGGATTGCTGATTCCATACAATAAAGCGTGGCGCGGAAGTTTGCCATAATTACCGATGAAGCCTAGATGACGCTGCAGATCAAACGTGCAGCCTAACTTTCGCCAAATTCCGCAGCGCGCTGCAGTCGCATAGTGATATAACGATAATACATTGCGTAAGCCGAGTGAAGTCGCTTCACGAAAATGCGAATAGATAGCGATACGTGTATCGAACGATACACGTAGTACGATTTTCAACAAGAGATTGAGCGTATATTATTTTATTAATCTATGATATATAATATACATAGTATTCTACTCGTCAAACCCTTATAATTGATACCTGAATCGGGTTGCGTAAAAATTCGTTATTTTGTATCGACAGCCATTTTGGACCGTTTATTATCAAACAGCTAAGAACAGTAAACCTTTTCAATAAAATAAAACACAATCAATCGGTTCATCCGTTTGAAAGTTACGGTGCCCCAGACACACACATACACATACACATGCAAAACCTATAACACTCAGTCGTTTTTACTTCGGAGTTTAAGCCACGTATCTAAATTCTTTATAAGAAGAAAAATAATACTAAAAAACTATTTTATTTAGTAGATATACATTTCACCTTTATAGTAAAAATTCGTAAATGGATACGTATACTTACGTGTGAATAATAACTAATGAAAAAGTCACAGTTAGGTTACATGTGTCATCTTATAGGAAATACCACTACCATTTAGAGCCACTTTATGAGCAAGCGTTTCGAATAATATCAATATCTCATTTATGAAGCCCACCATACTATCCCAATGCTGGGACTCGATCGTTCTCTTACGAGGAGAGAGATGTAGGCCATAATCCACCACGCAGGCCAAGTGCGGGTTGGTAGAAGTCACGTCTTCAGATATTGTGATCCTCAAACGTGTCGGAATCCTCAAGATTTTATCCTTCATCGTAACACTAAATCCACACGTAATTTTGTTGAAAAAAGATGTAATTGGTGTAGGGCTGGGATCCAGCCAGGGGACAATCAACCCTGTTTGATTGAAAAGCAGACGTTATTTCCACTGAGCCAACCTCGCTTTATATCAAACTTTGTAAACTGTCCACGTAAGATACGAGTATCTTAATATTTCCGCGTAGAAAACGGTCACACTTACATTAATATAAAAAGTTGGAATTAAATAAATAATATAATTTATTGACCTTGCAACATGTCTTCGCATTTGGCAAGCCATTTATATTTAGTTTAAGCAACACAATATTAACTAAACTAAACTTAATTATAGTAACATAGACTAAAATTATAGGTATAAAATTAGGGATGTTATTGCAAAATGATGTCAGAAGAAAATGAAGATTCATCAAGTTGCATATTCAAGGAATATGTTATAGAATACACTGGATTAATTTTAAAGAATTGTTTGAGCGTCCTTTTTAATTTGATGACTGGTAATTCAATAATTTTAAGTGGCAGTTTGTTAAACATTATTATTTTGTTAAATATTCCTTGTTTGTACTTTGGCTAGTCTGTTTAATGGTATTTTCAAATGATCCTGTTGTCTTAAGCTATATTTTTTATTCGAAGCCAGTCCTTCTCGTCGTAAATTTCTAATAAACAGTTATAAATATATAGTGGTACCACAGTCATAATATTATTCGTCTTGAAATGCTCCCTTACTGACTGGCTGAATTACTTAATGAGTTACGTTAAATCATTATCTCATACCGTTAAAAGAGGTATCGGAAAAAGAGTTCGTACAATGCCAGGTCTAAGTCGGGTAGTCCCATTATATCAGCCTCCGACAAACATTGGCTGTAACCGAGGCGACGACTCGAGACGCTAGATCGAACAAAATCGATACAATGCAACTTTAACGCTTCTGTGAGAGCAACAGTTAGTGTACCGCCGCTGGCCTTACTGGGATGTTGCTAGGGTAGAAAATGCTAGAAATAGCTATAACAGATACGAATAAAAAAAACTGTTCAATTCAAAAAATTCAAAATGGCGGCGATTCAGCGGCACACACGACTAAACTAAATTTAAAGAAGCCCCGTCTCTTTCCATCTTAGGTGGCCAGAAAGAGACGACACGTTCCGCACCAAAGTCAAACCAACTAAAATCACGTCACATGTAGAAAATATAGGCGACTTTAGTCCGCACTCACTTGTATCACCTCTAAAACTACCTACATTTTCCATATTTGACTTGATTTTAGTTGTTTTGTCTGTGGTTCAGAACGTGCCGTCTCTTTCTGGCCACCTAAGATGAAAATAGACGGGGCTTCTTTAAATTTAGTTTAGTCGTGTGTGCCGCTGAATCGACACCATTATTTGTTTTTTATTCATTAAACGCTGTACATAATTTATTTTCCCTAACCCTCAAACTGGACTGAGCGCCCGTGTCATGGAGGTTAGTTCCTTCCAATGACATAAATTAGAATGTCGTACATCATGTAATAGGACTACAGTTTAAAATATTTGTGACATGCTTTAATTTACATATCCTAACAAAATCTATTATTAATTATTATTATATTACATTATCATTTTATTATATTTACTACATTATATTATCACTCTATTACTTACATTCATTAAATTATATTATAGGAAATTATATTATATTATAATATTAATCAGCAGAAGGCGTCGTTAAATACATTAAGAAACGAATGCTAGTTAGTTCTTTACATATGTGATTGGTAAATAGTAGAGACTTACTCTGTAATATCTATGATTGAGAAATTTATTAATTCAATTTAATTAAGTTCTATATTCATACTAGCTGACCCGGCAAACGTTGTTTTGCCTTAATAAAAAAAAAACTAAATATACAGTAGCCGATTCTCAGACCTACTGAATACGCATATAAAATTTGAAAAAAATCGGTCAAGCCGTTTCGGAGGAGTACGGTAACAAACACTGTGACACGGAAATTTTATATATAAGATTAACAGTCATGTAGGTATAAGTTAATTCAATTTAATAATGTAATAATAATAAATGTTGATAACATACCTTTTTTTATTAAAGAGGGGTACAATTGTACTTTCAAAGTCAAAGTCAAAGTCAATCATTTATTGCAGAATAAAATGTTATGTAACAATCTTGCTTACATAACACTTAATATACCCATGGTCAGGGTGTAGCAATGTAAATTTGGAGCGGGCCGATTTATATAATTATCATTAGTTATTATTAATTATTCAATGTTTACGTCATTTAAATTATTGTCATTTATATATTCTTTTACGTCATAATAACATTTATATAATAATAGATTTTTAAGACATTTTTCGAATGTATTATCATTTTCTATATTTTTTAGTCTATCAGGTAGTTTAAAACTGTTATCGTAAGGCATATTTTATATTTGCACGAAACGGTCACACTTACTACTAAAAAACGCTGGATATACGTCCAACGGGTTTCGACGCATTACGAGTACGAGCGTCATCATTAGGAACGAGCTTCCCTGATCTGATATCCAACGTTTTTAAAGTAAGTGTGACCGTTTGTTTCGACGGGCACAATGTTGGAGAAAAAAATGTAATGTTAATAATTTCGGACGAGTTTTACTAATTGATTCAATTTATTATGGCTCGGAAGCAAGTGTGGCTCGGTGGTAAGATCGTCTGCTTTACAATCAGACGGCCCCTGATTCGATCCCAGCCTTACATCAATGACTTGTTTTAGAAGTTATGTGTGAATTTGCATCCGCTTTACGGTGAAGGAAAACATCGTGAGGAAACCGACACGTTTTAGGACTGCAATATCCGAAGACGTGTGTCATCCGCCAGCCCGCACTTGGCCAGCGTAGTGGATTACGGCCTATAACTCTCTCCTGGTGAAAGAAGGCCCCGAGCCGCAGCAGTGGGAACGTATAGTGGGCTGCTTATGCTTCTTAAGTAAACACATTCAAAAAAGGTTACTTTCGTACAAAACGCTTTGCGTCAACCTTTATTATAAGGACAGTGAAGCTAGTGAACTCTCTACCTGAGTCTCTGTTTCCTGAGAGGTATCATCCGAAGGTTTACTGAAGAAGAGTACATCAGGCAAGATGTAGTCAAATGCAAAATAACAAGTGTCCTTTCATTGAAACCTACTTAAACGTATTCAATGAAAACTACGAAACAATAAAAACTGAACAGCCAATTCTGAAAATCGATAATTTTCACGTTTTTAGTTCACAGTCCAATAAGCCTGGGAAAATTCACAAATGGTCGAAGCATTAAGCAATTTAAGTACCAATTAGATACCTTTGGCTATTATTTTTTATTTAGCTTATAATTCTTTAACTAAAGCAATAAACAAGTATAAATTTAAAATTTGGAAAACCCCCAACATAACATTTTAGAGTGTTTGTTTTGGGTTGAAATTTATCAACGTATGTATTCTTGTAGTCAAGGTCTTTCATGTCAGTACCATAAAGGGAGTTGTAGAAAATATTGAATTAATATAATATTAAAATTTGTGGACGGTCATCTTGAACCGATTTTCGCCAAACATATTTAAGAACTTCAGATTAACATGCATTAAGACGATATAAGAGCAAAACAGCATATTATGAAAAATCCTATAAAATCCTACGTAATTGCTAGAACTACGATAGCTTCAGTTTCATTATCTTTAATTCAGCGAAAAGAATCGTTAGGATTCCAAAACTTTTTGGAACTCTCGCTTCGCTCGATAATTCTGTTTTTTGAAAGATTGTCATTTTATTACTTAAAAATACTGTGCTTCTAAAAGTAAAAAAGAAATTACAAGAAATATTACTTTTTGTAGCTGATGATATTATTTAAAATCGTTTTAGAGCTATTAATAATAATATAGCTATACAAAAAGGCAACTCAGCTGGCATTTTGGGCATTCTTCCCAATGGCACTATAGTTTATGGATTTTAAACTGGATATAGTAATAATGTTTTTGAGTTTAGATATAGTTATACATTAATTATTTATCGAAGCATTTAAAAAAATAGATTGAAATAATAATAATAATTGTTAATTTTATATGGATCTATTTCGTGACAAACATATGTACGACGTGTCTGAATTCAGTACGACATTGCCTTATGTTTGCCACTGATGCCAAAAATACAGCAAACAAATCCACCAAACACAGCCAGTTTCATAAAAGACCATGTAAATCGCATTATTTACTTTCAATGCGCACTCATAAGTATTGGAACAATTACGAGCCCGATTATAAATTATAAATGAAAACATGAATTTTAAAGTTTGCCTATAAATTATACAAGCACAAAGTCATGTTTGTTGGAAGCCTTGCCAACCTAAAATGTAACGTATTTGTAATGAAGGGCCGCGAGCTAGTTACATGAATTCAGCGAATGAATAAATGATTGGCCAAGTGCCAGTCTGGCTCGTGTATGAAGGGTTCAGTACCACAATCTATAAAAAATGAAACGAATACACGTTTGTTGTGCGGGATCCACACTTTGATTTTATTTTTATTATATTATTTATTTTTGACCAAATATTTTGTGAATATGTCAAGCTTCTATCAATTGTCGTTATAAAGATCGAGAAAAAAATGCAATACTATCATTAATTTGTTGTTGTTTGTTGTATGGGAGCTCACCTTAAATTTAACCAATATTTACTTAAGTCTATATTGTCTTTAATATAATAGCATTAACTGAAATTTATCGTCTGTGAAAATTTCAACTATCTAGCTATCACGAGTTAGTTAGCCTGGTGACCGACAGTAAGCGTCGTCTCAGTATCAAAGACTGTACGGAACCCTAAACAATTATACAATTCATCGTTTACACACTCATTGACGTAAGGAATTGTTCTAGAATTTACTGTTGCTTGGCTAGATCAAGGATCTTATAAATATTATGAGTGCCTGAAGCTCGGCACACTTAGATGGTCTGACTCGATCATCAAGTCCAAGCAACGCTCGATGCGAACACTCTTTCGATGCCAAAGACTGTATTTAGAAAAAAATATTTTCATCTCGGCGCTAGCGTAAGTTGGAAGATATCTTAAAACGTAGGTCTTGGCTGTAAGTGTTGTACAAGCAGTCGTTAAGCCAAGTCAGAGGAATGCATGCGGCTCGAAAACTCTTGACACCGGAGCTTGGCCACTTAGCTCGTACGAAGAAAATTAAAAATAATATGGGTGGTGTCAAAATCAATGTTACGATATATATACTGGTATGTTACGTAAGACATCACGAGTTGTTTTAAAATAAATATTGTAAATAAATAAAGTGAGTTTTAATTTCTCATGTATGTACGAGTATATTATATAAAACATATTTTTAATCTTTTAGAATTAAGCCATTTATAATAAATTTAATTTAATTATCTTAATATATATAAATCTCGTGTCAAAATGTTTGTCCTCAATGGACTCCTAAACCACTTAACCGATTATAATAAAATTCGCACGTTTAAATCTCAAATTATAGTCGCAATTTTAATTTATTGTTATTATACTAATTATTATACTAATTATTGTCTGTTAGGTCGTTATTATTTGACAGTCACAATTATCTGTTAACTCCAAATGATGATTCTAACAGATGTCGATACCTTTCGACTGGGTTGAGTAAGTAATCAATAGATGGCGCTGTACCCCTAAGTGAGGCAAAACAACGTTTGCCGGGTCAGCTAGTGACACTATAATTGTATAATGTGACATGGATTCGATCTTTCAGTCATATAAAGATTCTGTTACCTATACTCGTGTCAGTAAAAATGTTTAAAAGTTACTGCCCTTTCGCTTGCGTAACCTAATAAGTATGAGCAACAAAAAACGAACTTTCAAATGTTCACTCTATTTAATCGTATTATAAACGGTTATTCTTTGTAACAGTAAAAATGTACTTATTTAAAACTAGAATGAGATATGAAAACTTCAATCAGAAGATGATTATTTTTTTTTACAAATTTAATTTTAATTTTATGGTTCTGTACCTAAAAGGTAAAAACGAGACCCTATTACTAAGCCTCCGCTGTCTGTCTGTCTGTCTCCAGGCTGTATCTCAGAAACTTTGCTGTGTGTTTTTTGCTATATATCAATAACGGTAGCTGCTAAAACGGGACATTTAAAATTCACAAAATATATAAATTTATATTAGCTAAAAAATTAAATTATAAAATTTAATTAAAATACATATTTGAGGGGGGCTCCCATACAGTAATGGTACGGAACCCTTCATGTGCGAGCCCAAACCGCACTTGGCTAATTATTGCTGTTATTCTGTGTTGATATATTATGTATCTATGAGCTAAAAGAACAATTATGTTCTAAATACAGATTTTAACATCTCCGATTCCGAAAGTACCGACTTCTAGGGAATACGAGATAGAAGCAGGAATAGTTTTCCTGTAACAAATTGTAGAATTGTGTAATTATTCGTTAAACAATTCTAATGCAAAACTGCATAGAAACATTCCGTCTTTTGTTATTTTAATGTATTTGTAGTGTGAAAACAAACAGGCCAACCTTGCGGTAGACATTGAAGAAATGATAATTTAGTAAACTAGGTCTAATTAAATTTCAAAGCGGTCTGAGTTGGGATTGCATTGAATAAATGTTGGATTTTGATTCTGCTTGCAATGTACTTAGCAAAAGCAGCACACTGTACGTTCCCACTGCTGGATCTCAGGGCCTTCTCTCACTAGGAGAGAGATATAGGCCATAATCCACCACGCTGGCCAAGTGTGGGTTGGCGGATGACACACGTCTTCGGATATTGTGGTCCTCAAACTTGTCATTTGTAACAATGTTACTTACATCTTTCTAAATTTCAACAATTATAAGAAAAAATAGACGCCATTTTTTAAATTTGTTTTGTTAGCGGCTATTTTGTGTTTTATTTGAATGGAATCAATGATCTCGTTGGTATAATGGTTACCATGCTGGACTGCTAACCAGAGGGTCCTGGGTTCGCTTCCGGGCACGGCCAACTTTGTGATGAACTTAATTGGTTAGATAAACGGTTTTGGTGTTAAATATATATTAATGTATGTATATGTAGTATATCAGTTGTGTTAGCAACCATAATACAAGCTAGAAATGGTTTAGTATGGGGCTAACCAGCCGTGTCAGGCCTGTGTCACTCCGCGTGTAGGTGTTAAAAACATACCTACGGGCGGCGGCCACTCCGGAGTGGCCAATCTAGTAGGCTGCCACAAGCGAACGAAAACACACGCGTGCGCGCTATATGTTCGACCACGTTCAACTTAATTATTTGCGAAGTACTAGTTATTATTCTGTGTTATTTGACTGATTCATTATATAATTGCAAGATGGACACAAAACGAAAAAAAGCAAAAAAATACTGTGCAGTATTTAATTGTTTAAATACGGATCGTGATCGAAATTTAACTTTTTTTTTGTTACCTAAAGACGCTGACAGTTAAGGGTAAAATCTATTTTGACTGGATTACATTATGAAATTAATTCAAACTACAAACCGTTTCTCCCCGTACTATTCCAATATTCTAAAAGTACAATAAAAAAGATATTTTAGTCGTTTCATTCGAGTTGCATTTAATTACGAACTTAGACTAAGAGCCCAACGCAAAATATTTTCGGTGATACTATAGATGATACCTATGGAATTCTATTCGCGCTAGATGGCATATGAAGTAGTTTCTCGAAGTAAGCAACCATAGTCCGTGGCTCTTTCAATACCACAGAATAATAACTAGTACTACGTATAACCATGTACAACGTATTATGACCCGTAGCATAGTGAATTAAGGCCCATATTCCTTTGAAAAGAAATTGGTAGGCAACAAAATGATCACGTGATTGACTGGACCGCGAGCTAAATTAAATCATATTGTTTATCAGATTGAGTTCATATTTCTTTGAAAACCATTGCGAAGTGAAGCTTCTGTACGAAGTACAAGTTATTATTCTGTGGCCGTGTGAAACATGTGTCGTAATATTAATTTATTTATATTTATTTGTTGTATCTTTAATAAATAAGTATAGAATAATATTCATACATATATAAAACTCTCTAAATAAGAAGATTTAGCCATACATTAGATATATTAGAATTTTTTTATTCTGCTTGGGGCTATACTCGAATAAAAATATGGTTAATAATACAATTTTATTTAACCACAATTAACTGAGCTATAGGCAAAAATATGCAGTTGAGAATTTTTACCTACTAAATATGGCTGGCTAGATATTTACTGTCAAACGGGGTAGTTAGTAAGATTAAACTTTCCAAGATTGTATCCGATATTAACTGTAAAACGAGACGGTAACTTATTACTAACTACCTAGATACTTATCTGCGGCTATTTAATTTAACCTCATTACCCGAAGCTGTCTTAAAATAATTAATTAACTTTAATATTTTGAAATAATAAAAAAAAAATGGTTAACCAGTTTCACCTGCGTCGTTACTCGAGGTACACCACCTGTGGCTTCGTAAATTTAGTGTATTTCCATCTCTTTCCGACTCGAATAGAACTCTTATAGGTCTCTCTTTCTATCCTGTTTTCACAAATAAGTTGCATCCGAAAACAACATAGAAAACCTCTTGAAAGATATCTATAGAATTTGGACCTTAAATCTGTATTTATAAGGTTTATATTGCCTCGTTGAACTGAGGGCTGAAAATTCTTTGTCAGCTGAAGTTTCAGTCTGCGGAAATTCACCAGCACGTTGTATTCTCTGATTGTAATATAATGCGATTTAAAATAAATAGTGTTGGGCTCTAGTGTTGAGAAAATAGGAAATAGGAGGCCTTTCTTTAGCTGCGAAACTATCTGTTAAAATACATATGTAATTTAAATAAATTATTTTAAAAGCTCATGTGCAATTCTTAATTGAATTTTCACAATGGAATTGTGTTTCTTCTTCAACAAATTATACATTTATATTTATACTAGCTGAACCGTCAAACGTTGTTTTTTGCCTTATACATTATTTCAATAAAAAAAAAATACGAATGGCACACTGATTGTGCTGAAACATGTCGGGCTAATACCGACAAAATAAGCGTAAGTGATAGCCGGTTATTCAAAACACACAAACATTATTCAAATATGCCTTACGAAAGTTTTAATATAGTGAAAATACCGATTGCCGATATTTTCCCGTCCCTATTTGGCCGGGTGACATTTATTCGCGGCTTCGTTACTGCGCGGTTAATCCCGAAACGTGCAGTTTCGCCGCTCTCTCAATTTGGGTGTAAAAGGCAAATATTCGTTTAATTTATAGTTTACGATCCTCTCTGTGCTGTGGCCGAAACGTGTTGTAGCTTGAAGTAGCTTTTTTTTGTTTGCTCTGTGCAGTTTTGACTCGGCAATGTTTGTGTATTAAGCCATATATATGATGTATGGTACACATTGTAAATTAATAATTGGTCAAGTGTGAATCGGGTTCGCGCATGAAGGTTTCAGTAGCATTGTTGTATGGGGGTTTCCCTAAAATGTACATATATCAAAAAAATGTTTATTTTATAAATAATCCAGCTGCCGTTGTTGATTTAAAGCTTAAAAAATATGAAAAATTGGGCACTGTTTGTGTATTAAGCCACATATATGATGTAAGGTACCTACACATATGTAAATTAATAATTGGCCAAGTGCGAGTCGGTCTCGTGCATGAAGGGTTCCGTACCATTGTTGTATGGGACCCGCCCAAAAATGTTCCGGTTCCTTCTAGGTAAGCGCGCTCCAACGTAGACCTCTATATCACTTACCATCAGGTGAAGCGCTGACCAATTCAGTGTAAAATAAACACAAAATTTCACAAAAGTAAGAGATAAACTGAAAACCTACGAATACTCTATTGGCACAGTTATAGCTATTTGGAAACCCCATGAATCGTCGAAACAAAACTGCACGGATTAAGCACGTTACATGGCGAATTTTACCTATGCCATGGACACTGGTATACGGAAAATTGTTACCATGTTTACACTGAATAAGTCAGCGCTTCATGATGGTAAGTGATATTGAGGTATACTTTGGAGCACGCTTACCTATAAAGAACCGGTTCACTCTTACTTTACCTATATTTCGTCATTTTTAAATGTTGGCTTTTATTTAGTTTAGCAAATTTTACTTTTGAAACAATGCCAGCCTAATCATGCGTGCGTCTTGAAGTTCCAAGGTTCGATCATTGACTAAAACTGAGCTTTCGGTGCAAGAAAACATAGCATGGTGGCAAAGACGACCTCGTTGGCGTAAAGGTTATCATGCCGGACTGCTTATCAGAAGGTTCCGGGTTCGATTCCCGGCCCGGTCAACATCTTTGTGCTTAACTAAATTTATTGGATATATATGTAGTATATCAGTAGTGTTAGCAACCATAATACGAACTAGAAATGGTTCAGTATGGGGCTAACCAGCCGTGTGTGAATGTGTCCTAATAATTTAAATAATAAATTATTTTCTAGTGCTCGCCTGGCTAGCAACTACCCTCAAAAATAAATATTTTTATTGTTAATGGTATTTGTTGTTACAACGGCAAAGGAAATACATAATCTGTGAAAGTTTCAAATTTCTAGCTATCACGGTTACTAAGATACAGGTTGGTGACAGACAGACAGACAGCAGAGGCTTAGTAATAGGGTCGCATTTTGCTTTTAGGTACGGAATCTAAAAAAACGTTACTCTACTAGTAATCCGTACCTATAGCAACTTTATGTTTGTTGTACCGGTTCGTATAAAACTGCCCATGGTCGTTGCCTGATGTATCTTTATCGACCTTTTATTTAGCCAAAACCCGTTTTAGGATGCACCAGTTATAGGATATCAAGTCGAAAAGTTTCTTTTTCCAAATTGTTTTTTTTTGTAACTGTTTAAAAACCTCTTCACTAATGGTTAATTTTTAGTATAGGTTGACTAAAAAGTTACTTACGACTACCTTATTTACATGTTATACCTATATAGTTAAAAAAAATAAGTAATCGACTTTTGAAGTGATTTTTAGTTTGGGCTGTTTTACAATTATTATATTAGTATTATTATATTAGTATGAGCTAAACGGCTAAGCTCCGGTTTAGAGAGTTTTTAAGCCGCCTGAAGGCCTCTGACTTGGCTTAACGACTGTTTGTAGGTAAGACTAACAGCCGGGATCTACAATTTAACGCGTCATCTGACTCACGGTAGCGTTCAGATGAAAACGCCACTTTAAAAAGATAGTCTTGTGCATGGTCACCCATCCAAACACCGTCCGCATCAACCGTTGCTCAGCTTCGATAATCGCGTCAGATCACCTAAGCCAAAGTCAAAGTTCTTTATTGGTAAATTTTAAATTTACTACCAAAGCTACGGGCCATAATTCCATAATTCAATGCGGTTGAAAAAGATCCACTCCCAACAGTCTTCCACATTTGGAAGGCACCCATAGGACACTCCTTTCTATAGATTTCTCATTTCTCATGGCCAATGCCGTAACCGAAAACAAGACTTGCCTTCAGCTCTTAGGTATAGACAACACCAAAACCATCAAGATTAATGTTACGTATGAATAGAAATGTTGGTTTGTCGTTAGGTTAGTTAGTTGATAGAAAGAAGTTTTGTCTACCTAGATTTGTTGGGTGATGTGATGAGGACAGCCATAAATGGGTGTTATTTTTAGATAGAAACTTAGGTTACCTACTTAGGAAACTTAGGAACTTAGGAAACCTACTTAATAATAACAAGCTATAAAATAATCAAAGTAGCAAAGAGAATCAAAAGCCTATGTTACTCAGTGATAATATAGCTTCCTAACGGTGGAACAGTTTTTCAAATCAGTCCAGTAGTTTCAGAGCCTATTTTTTTATCCTTGATAGGTTAGCGTTTAAGTACAGCTAGCCTGATGTTAAGCTGCACTGCAGTTATTAGCGTCAGACAAACAAACAAAAACTCAAACCTTTTTTCTTTGTAATATTGGTATAGATTTACAACTCAAAATTCGCTGTTACTCTTAAAAGTTGAACATACTTAGCTATGGCAATGTACTATATTACCTACTACTACTAAACATTGTTCCATAATGTAATGAATACATTTTGTTGTTATTTTTTTTGTATGCCATAGTAGTGATAGCCATATTTTAATCGTCGTATATATTTATAAGGTTTTACTTATTACCTACTCTGTACTCTATATGTAAATATTTTATTTCCTTAATTTAAACTGTTTTCTATTCTATTCTACTTCTTCATATTTCACCATCATCCACAGACTTTTTCTTAGTCTTGTATTTATAGTCTTGTATCAATGTCTGAGAATATTGCCTTAAAAAAGATTTAGATGACTCCAAAGATTTTGGTAAGACTAAATTATAATTAATGCAAGTTAAAGCACGAGTTAAACCGCGAGCGAAGTTTCTACCCAAACTAGGTATAGATATGATAGTTTACGAATTACGGATGCGCCTGCGCCGGTTTCTTAGGTCGCGGGGTTAGCTTTCACCGGCGATTCGTGGACCTTGCTTTTGGATGCCAGGCAGGTTTGGCGAAACTGCTTTATGATTACCTTGAAACCTTGTGTGCCTACCTTAGATAGTCAGATACCTAGATTTGGTTAGGTTTTCTTTAGAACTGTTGGAAGATTGGGAATTGTGCGACGTTATAAATCGTAAGGCTATTCACATGTCTTTTGAATATGGTTGAGCAACTTCACGTAGAGATTTTGTGGTTTACATTTTTTGTATGTTACTGAATTTTTTTATTATTTGTTTTTAGGTTACGTTGCCACACAATTTCCTGGATTATTTTAAACTGCTTAGTGATTGCGAACGAATTATTTTGCTCCATTCTTAGTATGTTTTTTTTTAGAATGTAAAATCAAACACTTATGATATTAAAAAATAAACTCAATACCAACTTGTTAAAAAACCAATATGTAACCACTTCAAAACCCTATTTAGAATTTTTATCAAAGCAATTCACAGTTATCTTTAGCCTCGGTATCAGAAGCACGATAACAAAATATCTAAACCAAAATGGCTGCAAGCGCTATCAGCTATCGTAGCTACAACTATTGGCCTAGACAATTCACTAGGAAGCGATGCGTTTTGACATTGCGCCCGACCTTGTAACCGCGGGAACGCGCTGATTGGTCGGTTTTCAAAATGGCGGAACGCGCCTGCGCACTTCTCATTGTCTCCGTCGATTAGAAGACCGGTTTCAAACGATTTTTTATTCAAATTCTTGCTAATGCCGTATATAGTTGACTATAAATGCTATAATAGCCGTCGCACCTGCGTTCGCGGAATTCGTGCGCGTTAGAATGGTACTTTGTACCTATTTGTGAATTGATAATTGAGTTTAAAGGTTTCGAAATGTCAATTAGGTAGTTTTTTTTAAGGTTACCTGAAATTCATTTGTTGCGTTTCCTGGATAGGCGAGTGTATGAATAGAGTCGATAAAGAAGACATTTGAAAATGCATGTCCTCTCGGTTCCATAACCAAAGGAGTGAAAATTCCAATTTCATTGCTAGAAGTTTAATAAGAAAGAAGTTTCATACAAACTTTTATAGGTACCTACTCCTTTTTCTTAGGGATGGAATTTCCAAAAATCCGTTCTTAGTTTACGAAAACAAATATACCTACCCTCCAAATTTTATACCTAGGACAAGCTGGCTCTTAGTTGCCTATAGATGATTGAGCGAATGAATGAATGAATCAGGACAAAGATTCTTATAGTACCTATAGTAGATTTGTATGATATTTTTTGTGTAGGTATGACTTATGAGAATGTAATTTTTGTGTAATATTGTTAAGTTATTGTTAGTTCATATTTTTTTTGATTCGTTATAAATACTTCTTATTAGAGTAACTCGTTTTGCGGTTCTAATATGACAAATTATTAAAATAAAAATAAAATATCTGTCCCAATAGGTATTATCGTTTTTTTATGATGGATAGGCAAACGCTTGATCGAAACTCACCTGATGTTAATTGATGTTTGACAAATAAGCAAAATAAAAATAAAATGTATGCCCATATCATCGCTATTACTAAGTATATTATAACTTATTGACTCAGGCGTTACTTTGCGGAAATCCATTGTACCTAAATAGAAGACAAAATTAAATATTTAGTGTACTTCCGCTGTGATCCGAAATCCAAATTAAGACAAGTAAAGGAAAAATTAACTAAGAATAATTAACTATAAGATTAATTAAGTATGATTAATTAAGATTAACGTTACCTATCACAATTCGGAAATTCTTAACTCTACACGTGTTTCGCCTAACCACATCTCGACTTGTCGTTCAAAGAGTCAGCATCTCCTGATGATGCCTTGTGGTTAGGCGAAACACGTGTAGAGTTAAGAATTTCCGAATTGTGATAGGTAACGTTAATTTTATTTAATTTTGTCTTCTATTTATGTATATTATGTTAGATTCCTCCATTCATGAATAACCCAACATCGCGGCGTAGCGTAGCCTAAATAGCTTCATAGTAAACACGGTTACAATGTAGCGAATCGTATTGTTGTTAGTCAGTGGTGTAGGTACCTAGATAGATAGATAGATAGATTAATTCTTTATTGGGCAAAGTATAGGTACAAATTGTACAAGGTACAACAAATAAAAAGTAACAACATAAAAAGATTTACAAAGCGCCACAAACTGCGGCCTTATCGCTAACAGCGATCTCTTCCAGGCAACCTTTGGATGGAAAGAAGTTAAAAGGACGAGAAAAAAAAGGTACCTAGATAGGTAGGTCTAGATACTTGTGGCTATTCATACACTGCATTCAGATTTGTAGGAATAGGAATTGATCTAGCGATGCGATGTCTCCGAACAGTATATACAGTGGAAACTCGATTATCCGGCCCTTGGTTATACGGATTCGCGATTATCCGGACTACAGACCGATTGTCCGAAGTCGTATTTTTGCAAAAATTAACGTGTCGGACGGAACTGGCATCACCCCGCCCGCGCCGGATTCTCATCAGAAAATTAAAATAAAACAGATTTTCTTCATACTTTCGATTATCCGAATGCCTAACAACAACAATTAGTCCGGTTAATCGAGTTTCTACTGTACATCGTTTTCAGATACCACGTAACCCCAGTTAAAACTAGTCTTCACTAAAAGCCTTTGTTAAAACTAGAATTAATTAATGTTCAAAATTGAATATCTGTTAAAACTAGTTCTTATTAGACAACGCGCGTTTTTTAGTTAATCGATAATTTAAATTAATAAATAAAAGTTAATCAATTATCTAACCTTTAGTGTAAGACATGTGTAAGATTTTTTTTAACTAACTTTTACTAACCAGAGAAAGCGCATTCTATCTAATAAAGATTTGAACTGTTACATACATAATACCTCGAAACCAAATAAAAAACTCTGTGTATATATAATACTAGCAGCTGCCCGCGGCTCCGCACGCGTGTAGGTCTTAATACCATTATTTTTAATTTTACATAAACTATACATATTCCAAATTGAATTGCTAGAAGTTCAAAACAAAGAAGTTTCATCCAAACTGTTTACCCCCTTTCACCCTCTTAAAAGTGGAATTTCCAAAAATCCGTTCTTAGTACGCGTCTACGTACTAAAACAAATACACCCTCCAAATTTCATACCCCTAGGACCAGCCGTTTGGGCTCTGCGTTGCCTATAGATGAATGAGTCAGTACAAAGATTCTTATAGTATAGATCACAATTAAGTACCTATCTGGACAATATAAAAGAATTTCACTAAATATTAAATCTTACTTAAAGTTTCCACCGGACAGATTACCCAAGACGCTGCAAAGAACTAAAATAAAATTTTATCGTCGAAAAATAAAATTGTAAATTCGTTCAAAAACGACCAAAACTAAAAACCAGCTCGTAAAAACTTATCTTCCCAGGAGTGGTCAGAAAAAGAAATATCTCTTAATAATTAAATTCAGCTGGGGGACTTTTTAATAGCGAAAGGTAAAGGGTAAGAAGTAGGGATGGGACTATTCGGCAACTTTACACTGTCGGAATTCGTAGGCTATCGAGTTTTTGCAAATCTTTTCAATCTCGAACTTATAAAATAACTAACCAGTAACTAAGGAATTCTACCATTTTGGTAGAATTCTTTAATGACTGGTAACTCTGAAAGCTACACAGCAACTAAGCCAATCTGGATTGGTTTTGTTTTGTTTTGTCACAAACCAGTGTTTTAAGTATGTGTTTTTTTAGTGAATGTTTTGTGTTATGTTCTTATATAGCGTAAGTACTTAGCGTATACAAAAGCTAGCGGAGTGAAACTGCCTACTGCCTTGCGACATAGGTTCTCAAAAAACCTACAGCGAGGCGCAATGAAGTCCAGCAACGCACGGCTCAAAAGCTTATATATATGTGCCTATACTCTCGTTTTGTTTGTGTAATCCGTGCTCATACCCAAGAAGCAATAAAAATCTTTATCTTTATTATCTTTATCTTTTTAATCTTTGTCGTGAACACGACGAGTTGTTATAAAGTTGACGTGTCTGTGTGTGTGTCTGTGGGATTTTTTTCACAACTACCTCAGTACCTATAGGTTTTTTTTATAACTAATAGGTTTGCGTTTGACCACAGCTTGCCTGGTGTTAAACAATACTATGGCCTACGATGTGACACGCTTAGGTACCTAGAAAATACCTAATAACTCTAGATTTGAAGACCCTCAGGTGGTACTTCTCAGGAAACAGAGACTCAGGAAGAGAATTCAAAAGTTTTGCAGTCCTCACAAGAAAGGTAGAAGCGAATCGGCTTGTGCGAAACTTAGGGATTTCAACTGTAGATATACTTACCTATGTCTCTTCGCTGAGTTTCTGCTGGTATCTAATGAAGGAATATTGTCCTACCAATATCCTGCTAAAGTAATAAATGCGAAAGTTTGTGTGTGTGTGTGTGCATGTTTGTTACTTCTTCATGCTCAAACGGCTGAACCGCTTTTGATGAAATTTGGTGTGAAGATAGTTTAGACTTTGGATTAACAAATAGGCTCCTTTTTATCCCGAAAACTATTGGGGTTCCTGTGGGTTACGCAAATAACTTAAACATCTATGTTACTCCTTCACGCTCCTACGGTTGGACCGATTTTGATGAAATTTACCATGAAGATAGGTTAGTCTTTGGATATTTTATTGGATATAGGCTAATTTTTATCCCGGATTAAAGCGGGTAGCACCGGAGGGATCAGCTAATTTTATTGTTAAGTTTTTATTGTTTGAATAAATACTATAATAGAACGATACAACTTTATTCCAAAGTTTGCACATTTGGATACTTTTTGCTCTAAACTTTTTTAACAACGACTTTTTAACCCCCTGAGTTACCACAATAACAATACCTTTTTTTTTTTACGTAAGGAAATGCATTTACGCATCCCCACCACACCCGGGGAGGTGGGTGGGGTATGTCGGGCTCGATGTCAAAAGGACATCCCTACCGACTAAAACCTCACGATGACCTCCTCACCGGAAAGGGCGGGATGAGGTTCCGCTTCTCGCATTAACCCACCACCCCGCCCACCTCGGCTAGCCTGCGAGGCTCCTTCTCTGGGGATGAGTCCCCTTGCAGTGCACATGGTGCACCGCAACCACCTCGGGGACCATAAGTACAATGGACGCCGGACAACCCCGGTCCGACGTCCCAGGTCCCCCGTGACGGGTCAGGTCTGTGGCCCCGTCACCTGCCACTACAGCCGCAGAGAATAGGGTAAGTGGTATTTTGTGGTACCACTCCCTTCTCCCTGCGGCCCCACCGCGTCCGCCATCAACGGTGGCGACCCCGTCGAGGCCGCGGCAGGTAGGAAGAGCGGCGCATCGTAATACCGACACTTCTCTCCTGCCGCGGCCCCACACCTTCGGCTGCGGTGGGTGTCTCCAAAACCACACCGCAGCCCTCCTCAGTTGCGAAACCCCCCCGGAGCGAGGTCCCGCAACCTACTGGTGCCACTCCATCTAGAACTTGCATGGGGAGGACAAGTCTAGGGAGCGGCCCGCCTCAGGGACCCTCTTCGCTTCACCGTGGGTGACCAGGCCACGGTTACTGAGCCCCCCCCCGCCTCGACAATGCGGGGCCCCACGGGGGGGACAATAACAATACCTAGTATTAAGTTTAAGATGACATTGTATTTTTTAGTGTAACTCGATGTAACCTTTTCTATTAAGTGTATGTGCAAATAAATTTATTTATCTATTAAACCCTTAGTCAGCCTTGCGTCCGGCATTTGAGACATCCGGCCAAAATAGGAAATGCATCTCGATCGCTCGGGGTAAGGTTGGAAGAAGGCACGCCACTCTTCGCCTCAAAGCGACCCCAACTTGAGATCATTCTTACAAACGACCAACTAACGGAATTGTAACTTTAAGCGTTGTCTTTGGGGTAAATTTTACTTAAATAATAATAATAAATATTAGGACACATTTCACACACGCCTGGTTAACCCCATACTGAACCATTTCTAGTTCGTATTATGGTTGCTTACACAACTAATCTTCTACATACATACATATTTTATATAGTTACATATTTAACTCCTAGACCGACAGCCAACAAATTTAGTTCAGCACAAAGATGTTGGCCTTGCCGGGAATCGAACCCGGAACCTTCTGATTGGCAGTCTGACATGGTAACCATTACGCCAACGAGGTCGCCAACTACTTAAACGTAGCCAAATACAAGACCTCCCCACTCAACAGTTATTGTTTGGATCACATGATTTTCTGATTTTCAGAATACTAGAAGAAGAATGCTGATGCCCATACAATAAAGCGTGGCGCGGAAGTTTGCCATTATTACCGATGAATCCTAGCTGCCGCCAAATTCCGCAACGTGCAGCAGTCGCATTGTGATATAACAGTAGTAGATTGCGTGACCCGAGTGAAGTTGTTTCAAAAAAATACGAATAGATGCTAAGTGTATTGTATATCATTAATTATACACGAAGTACGATTTTCAACAAGAAGTTGAGCGTCTATTATATTTATCAGTCTATGACAGCATGTAGCATTATATTAACTGCCCAGCAGTAGATTTTGCTTACTTTGTAACATATATAACTGTCCAAGTGCAAGTCGGGTTCGCGCATGTAGGGTTCCGTACCGTTATGGCAGTAAAACGCATATCTTGTATAGGAAGTTTCCTTAAATTTTAATTAAATTTTAATTTTGTAATTTATTTTTATATAGGCCATAAGTTGTTCATGAAATCTACCCAAAAGACTCCATATTCCTCTAAGACTAGTAATAGCAAAAGCCAGTAGCTCTGAAACAGGTTCCTATTGGGAACCAAGAACAGGTGTCCCGACTTGTTCTAGCCATAGAACAACACGGGATAGAAAGGCCTTGTGTCAGAGGCGCCACATGTATGAGCAGGATTTGCTGAAAATGCTCATAGATAGATAGTAAGTAGCATTAAGATATATTTAAAAAAAATATTACGATATCAATAAAAAATTACTAATAAATAAATGTGTATGATTAGTCGTATCTACGTAGATATATTTTCCAAAAGATATGTATATGAATTTATTATATTTTAGAAATGTCGTTTCTCTCGTTTACTACGAAATTAAAGGAAACCAAAGAATTTTATCTTAAAATAGTTATTTTTGTTAAATGTCATACTTCTTAACTCAGCTTCTTTATTTATTTATTAGTTTTTGTTTTCTTTTCACCCATAGTGATTTCTAACCATATAATTTAGAGACCGATGTATACTAGAGATAAACTTCTGTGACTATATGTATCCAAATTTCATCAAAATCAGTTTAGCCGTTTGAACGTAAAGAACAAGCGTACACTCACATACAAACTTTCGACTTTATAATATTGACTTTTGACCGTGGATTAAGGGAAAGAGGTTACCGAAGAAGAAATGAATGTAGTGCGTGAATGAGGACATGAGAGAGAAAGGAGTGAGTGTAGAGACGCTGTCTGATAGAGGAGGGTAGAAGAAGAATATTTGCTGTGCCGACCCCACCTAGTGAGATAAAAGGGTAAAAGGCCTACTGAGGAATACATAGGATGGAGTGTGCGAATGAGGATATAAGAGAGAAAGGAGTGAGTGTAGAGATGACGGCCAATAGAGGAAAGTGGAAAAAGAAAATTTGCTGTACTGGCCCACCTAGTGGGAAAAGGCAAGGAAGAATAAAAGATTTGACCTTATTAAGTTGACAATCACGACATTTTCAAGAAGAGGAAGTTTATTTGTTTCGAAATCATCATCAATCAAAAGAAAATTGTCTAATATTTTGCAAGAAGGAAAACTAAACGTCCAAGGCAAAGGTCATGAGGAAGTGTATCAATATTTCTAGTCGTTGCGTCATCAAATCTGTTCGGATTGGTCATTGTTGGTCAATTGAATGATAACCTACCTAATAGCACCTCATAGCTAAGCAATGGTTGATACATACGAGTATCTTAATATATATAAATCTCGTGTCACAATGTTTGTCCTCAATGGATTCCTAAACCACCAAAATTTGCACACAATGTGCAGTTCGATCCAACTTGAGAGATAGGATAGTTTAAATCTCAAATTATAGTCGCAATTTTAATTTATTGCTAATTATTGTCTGTTATTATCTGACAGTCATAATTATCTGTAAACTCCAAATGATTCTAACAGATGTCGATACCTTTCGACTGGGTTGAGTAAGTAATCAATAGATGGCGCTTTAGTGGCCCCTAAGTGAGGCAAAACAACGTTTGCCGGGTCAGCTAGTTTAGATATATAAATATAAATATTAGGACTCATTTCACACACGACTAGTTAACCTCATCCTGAACCATTTCTTCTTCGTATCATGGTTGCTAACACAACTGATATACTACATATACATACACATATATTTTATATAGATACATATTGAACACCCAGACCCACAGCCAACAAATTTAGTTAAGCACAATGATGTTGGCCGAGCCGGGAATCGATTCCAGAACCTTCTGATTGGCAGTCCGGCATGGTAACCATTGCGCCAACGAGGTCGACATAAGGATACATATTTGGATTGGGACTACACAAAGGACTGTAACGTAACAAGTGGCATTTTTATCTGGGAGGTTACCTGGGTTGGATGGTTTAAAGCATTTGATCAGTAGAGCGGGATACCAAACGAGTTACCGACACTCCAGCCTAAGGCGGAGTTTGCCTAGTTTGGAATTACTGGCTCTCAAGGAAGCTGTCAGAACACACTGTTAGTGGCTTGGCGACAGATTTGTCAACTTGTCGGTTCCTTCTAGGTAAGCGCGATCCACCGTAGACCTCAATATCACTCACCATCAGGTGAATTGTGGTCAAGCGCTGACCTATTCAGAGTAAAAAAAAAACAACTTGTAGATGTTTGCTAGACAGATGAGTACTAGAAAATGCTCTACCACCATAGGTTTCCTTACGATGTTTTCCTTCACTGAAAGCTCAAGTTTGTTGTCGGGAAATGAAGCCACGACCTTAGAAGCATGAGGCGGCCACACGCCCGACTGAGCTGTCATTTTCGCGACAATGCGCTATGTATGAATATAGGATGTACAAACAATAGTTAAGTATTCAAAAAAGGCTTCTTGATTTTATGAAACTTGCTATACTATCCATACCTACCGAATAATACAATTAGTTCTACTCTAGACTACATATTTTCTCCCAGACAGAGAATATGAAAACCGAAAAGGCCAAAAACTAATTAACTCGGCACTAACAAAGAAAGCTCCGTAGCATCTTAGGTACCATCGGTAAGAAAGAGAGGCACCGCGAGAAAAATGCATCTGAACCCCCTTACTCACCCTTAAGCGGGGGTGGCTGTATACATTTTTTCTTTTCCTTTTCTTAAGACGAAAATTTGTTACGCTTTTTATACTTATACTCTCGGGTGGCGGCACCCCCGATCGATAGGGGTGGCCACCCTTATCACTTCCACCCCTTATCAATTTTTCGTGCTCTCCACTTTTTTCCCTTATTATGCGGAACCTGCAGTTTAATTATTATGGATGATATGATCAGATTCTTTTTTGTTTATTTTTTATTTTTATAAAAATGGCGGACGGGAATTTAATTCCTTTGTTCTGAATGCAATTAGGTTTTAATTTTATTTTATGGACAATGTTTATTAATACAAACGTGGACGGGATGTTCTGGGAAGTTCGTAAGCTTAGAACTAATTGGTAAAGAGACCTTGGTCTATATATAGTGCATCTGTAGAATCTATATTGGTCTATTAGAACACATTTAATATAGGTCGGTTATAAACAAGTAACAGAAGTTTTGTATGGTGATAGAGTTTTTTCTAATACTCACTCAAACTACATTCTGGTTGGTTCCGGCAGCCACCTAGAGAGCTATTTATTCCAGACTAGGGATGCTCCACCTGAGGCGAGAATGTCACTAGCTTGTGGAGTTACGCGCCGACTTTTTATAATATTAATGATTATCTAGAATTAAAAATTTACATTTGATTCATATTATATACTATTGTAATGATATTATATTACTAGAATTAGATGTGGAAATTGACATTTGATCAATATCATATACAATCGTAAAGATATCTTTATTATTTTAAACTTTGGTGTTATCAATAAATGATTTGTATTTGTTGTTTAACTAAGCCGACAAAAATTTGACAAATAAAAACAACAAACTGATTTGAATACAACTTTTTTTGTAATTATAAACATTTAGCTCCTGATTTACTCAATGAAAATAGTAGTTACCTATTATTATAATAATTAATAATTGGTTTTAATCATAATTTCATTGTTTTAGATACCTTTACTACTAATTTATGCAGAAACCAGCAAAACATGTCTAAAAACGTTATCACATCAAAAGGGTGTAAAAAGAGTTTAAGAGTAAAGAGGAAAGTAATATTCTCTTACCTACTTGATTTACAACTCTCCTTACAGCTACAAGATATTTGCAAATCTAATAAATACAGACAAGGGTCAGAATAAGGTAACATGTAATTAATAACCCCCTTCCCCCTCCTCGATTGGACCCCACACTATCTTTGGAATACATACAAACTAATAATTAATCATCCAGAATCCAGCGTCTTTCCCCCTGTATTGTACGTACCATAACCTCCCTAGAGCAAATCTTTATCAATTCCGTAAGAATGTTGTTGCAAAACGATTTTGAACCTTATCGTGTTTAGACAAAGGTCAATTTCGTAGCACATACTTTTGCTAAGTAACCGAAAGCTTGGCGTCTCTAGTACGGCCCAAGGGGTAGTTTCACCCCCAAGTTTAATTCCTCTATACAAAACACCCGGTTTTTTTCACCCCCTCATTTTGTTTCGCAAGAAATGTAGGTAGTTTGTAAATTGAATTTTGTGGTTTTTTCAGAGAATATTTTGCGGTACGGAGTACATATTTCAAGAAGATACGTTTCGAGGAGGATATTGGATTTCTGAGGTTTTCTTCTATCATTCGTTTTCTGTTTTTAATTTTGTACAAGCTTTCTTTGTTTTAAGTTCTTTGTTTCAGTTTAAATATCGTGTACAATTTATTATGACTTAAATCTTAGGTATCTCTAAATTTTGGTAATTTTTTGATGGAGGATATTTGTTTTAGTGTGATCTCCTTTCCTAACTGTTAAGCTCGAAAAATTAAAGTATTTGATATCTTTCTACTACTTATGTAGATTAGCAAAACATAAAAAGTTTGTATTGACCATATCGAACTGTTTGTATGCCTTACTAAGTGAATTGCCAAATTAAAATTGTAGACCATCATTGAATAATAAGTTTTTTTTACAAAACTATAATGATTTTAATAGCAACACAGTTACTTGATATAAAAAAAACATAGAGTCGAATTGAGAATCTTTTTTGTAATCTGTTGAAAATAGTGTTACCTATCGATAACCACGTTTTTGTTAACCTTTTAACTATTTCTTAAATGTACTTTAATTGTTTTTTTAATTATCATTATTGTAATCTTTTCCAAACCATCATCAAATTATACTTTTTAAAAAGTATATTTATAATTTGCTTTAGATTATAATATAGGAAGGATAAGTAGGATTACAAATCTTTTTCAAACCGCCACCAATATTATCCTACCAATATTATACTGTAAAGCAAATTAAAATTAAAAAACATACTACGAGTAAGTAGTTTACAACTGCCTATCGCAGACAACACTTGTTGAGTCGACGCGCGTTCTGTTTACAAATAGGAGGCTTCTACGGAAAATAGAAGCTCTATCATATATACCTTTGCAGGACGACCTCGTTGGCGTTATGGTTACCATGCCGGACTGCCAACCAGAGGGTCCTGGGTTCGATTCCCTGCACGGCCATTATCTTTGTGAAGAACTAAATTTTTTGGCTGTCTGGGTGTTAGATATGTATCGATAGCTACTGACCTTTTTTAGGGTTCCGTACCTTAAAGATAAAAGCGGGACCCTTTTACTAAGCCCCCAGTGTCTGTCTGGCTGTCACCAGGCTGTATCTTATCTATCTAGAAAGCAGACATTTTCACTAATAAAACACAAACAAAAAATAAAAATATCAAGACGGCCCATACAACACGTATTTTTTACAAACGTCTATTTATGTGCTTTTTTTTTCTAGTTAAATAACGGTAACAGACAGACGCTAAAATTTACACAGAATATATATAAAATCTATGCTCCCATACAACAAACGTGTTTTTCGCATTTGGCCAAATTTTTTTTATTTTTTTAAGGCCCTACAAACATTTCTATCCCGAAATTAAAAAACGCAACTACAGTGCAAAAAAGTATCTACAGCTAATGTAAAATGACTTCACACAGTCACAATATTAAACGTAAATGTTTTCTTAAACGAAATAAAGAAGTTACGAACCGACCTCAAAAAACAATCACAAGTGAAACTGCGACCTATTTCACCTGAGGCGACCCAGGTTGGCCATCCCTAATTGTTCCCACAGAAACAAACTAAAACCTCTTTCAGAGTCTCAACAAAAAAAAGACAAAAACCGGAATAAAGGCGCGAAATGAGCCATCAGCGAAACAATGGCTTAAAAAAAGCCCTAAAAATACTGCGATGAAATTGGTTATAATGAGTGTCTTCGAGGCTCCCCTTCTCCCGTCTTACCCCCAGTCTCCCCTCCTTCCCCTTTGGGTCAAACTGGGGAATAAAATTTTAAATTGAAGCCCTGAAAAAGACAAAAATGTAGAAACGGGATAGATAGGGTGGTTGCACATTGTTAGGTATAAATATATAATTAATTCATCAATTAAGTTCATACGTATAAGTTGATAATTTTATTATTGTTTAAGCTTGAAGAGTATCAGTATAATAAATCTAATCTAAAATTAATAGAATATTTATATTATATGTCAAAACTTACATTTAATACATGTCACAAATCATCAATTTAACAATTGTATATATTATTTGTTATTTATACAAAATGTATATGTGTCAAATAAACGAATAATTATTGTAACAGTATGGTTTATTGAATATTTAATTACATATTATCTTTCAAAATAAATTATGAAATTATGTTTATTACCACGAGCATATACAAATTTATATCTAAAACCAAATGATAACAATAAATTTATATGAATTATAAACGGAAATTACATTAAAATTTAAACGATTGATAGAAAAATCTTTTTTTAAGGTCGTTCAAACAGGTCAATCAAGTTTGCTGCGTTGCCTCTTTGGATTGCAAGGGAAATATGTAAAATGTGTATTATAAATGTAAATAATATGGAAATACGTGCAATTATCATGAAATATATTTTTTTATAGACCATAACAAATTTTTCTCTAAACCGATTTTGACAAAAGAAAGTTTGGACATTTAGGTGCTTTTATTCAACGACATTTATAAATACCTAAATGAGTTGCATCCTTCGCGGTCGAACACAGACTGACGCGCCAAGTGTGAGACGTCTCTCACTTTTTGTAAAAAGTACATGCTTAAACTTGGTGTTTGTTCGTCTAGGCCGGTGCAAGGTATAATGTCGTTGCTTTTATTATTATTGCATTACAAATTTTATAAAAAAAAACTATTTCAGTATTTTCTAGTCTCTCAGTATGTACCCAGCTTAATAAGAAATGAAGTACGTTTGTTACTCCAAGAGGTTGGAAATTATTCCAAGAATTTTGCATACAAAAATGATTTGATTTTTCGAAGGTAACTAACTCTAAATGATGAATAAAATTCATTATTTAGAGTTAGTTTCAAGTTATGTAACTTATAACTTTTCTTCTGGATTACGATCATTTTAAGCTGCCTTTTTATTTTTTTTAAATGGAATTTTGGAATTACTTTGTAGACTGTTATCGTAAGGCATAATAAACGGTCACACTTACAAAAGTAAATATGTAAGCGTTAAGTAAGTGTGACTGTTTGTTCGTGCAAATATAGAATATTTATTTACTAAACTTAAAAATAATTGTAATAATAATAAATATTCTCATTTCCCACACAAACTAAAAATGGTTCAGTATGGGGTTAACCAGCCTTGTGTGAAATGAATCCTAATAATTATTTATATATTTATTTTTATACATATTTAACACTCAGACCTAGAGCCAAAAAAATTAGTAAAGTACAAAGAAGTTGGCCGCGCCAGGAATCGAACCTGGAACGTTCTGATTGGAAGACCAGCTTGGTAACCAATACGCCAACGAGATCTTTAACTCCTTCGAGAATACGTAGCAAACATAAACACATTCTTGCTAGAAACTAATTAAAAACACAATCTAAATTCAAAAACTAATAACATATTTAAAACCCCAGCGGAAAATCACCGAAAAAACCGTTAGGGGGTGGGTGGGGTGGTTTACACCCCGGTTGGGCCAATTTAATGTGCACCAGTGTATTGATTCCCTGCATTCTTTCACACAGGCGCGCGAGCCGCACCCCTGCTTGGGGGAGGGGGTGCAAACCACCCCTTAGAAACTTGGGATGAACTGGGATAAAGATTTTTCGGTCCGCGCTGATTATACTATCAATATGTTTGAAGATGTAATTTAATTAGGAATATTTAAAACGTCGAACTCATTTTTTTCGTACGCGCTAAGTGACTAAGTTTTAGAGTCAAGAGTTTTCAATGCTAGACGGATTTTGACTAAATTTAAAATTGAGTTATGCAACTGTTTTGTAATACAAATAGCTGCGTCATCCGCGTTAAAAAGTAGCTTTTGTGTTAATCCTGTGTTTAAACTATTTGTCTACCAAATTTCATCGAAATCGGTTCAGTCTTTTAAGTGTGAAGAAATAACAAAACTCACTCACACATAAACTGTAGCTTTTAGAATATTAGTGGGACAATAAATTTTATCCCCTACTTACTGTACTAGCGACACTTTTTACCCGATTACGAGAAAGAGAGGACATTTTTTACTCGAAAGCGAAAAAGAGATGGCTTATTCTTATAATCACTATCTTTCTTATTGCCTGGATGAGAACGCTATTAGCGATAAAGCCGCCATATTTAAAATTTTTGACACTAGTTTTAAGACGTTCATAAAAACAACTTACTCTTTTGGGGTATGTTATAAAGAAAATAAATAAAAGTATCCATCTATCAATGTATATAGCTTAACCACTGTCATCAGATGTTCAGGAACACAGCAAGTTTAAGAACATTAGCATGTTCCGGAGAGGACCTGTTGCGCGCGCCTGCACAACTCTTTGTTTATGTTATTTTACTTTACAACTTATGAAGGTAGCACTAAGTGACAACTATCTTGCTTGCCATGGTGAATACTGAAAGTAGGGTGCCAAAATTATAATAAAAAAAAGAAAGTATGGAAATATTTATTTAGCCCTGTTCCCTCTAAATTATAACCGAGGCGAGGATAAATCGGTTTCTTCTAGGCAAGCGCACTCCACCCATGATCGCAACATCATTTAACATCAAGTGAGATACGATCAAGCGTTTGCCTATCCATCATAAAAAAATGTGAGTCTATAATATTTTGGCTTTACTATGACACACAAAACAACTAAAATCACGTCAAATATAGAAAATGGGGACAATTTTAGAACGTGGGTGCGTTCTATTGTATCAGCTCTAAAACTACCCACATTTTCCATATTTGACGTGATTTTAGTTGTTTTGTGTATGGTTTAGATCGTGCCGTCTCTTTCTGTTCTCTAATGATGAAAAGAGACAGAGTTACTATAAATTTAGTTTAGTCGTATGTACACCAGAATCGCCACCACAGTTAGGTATTTGGCGACATATTTATAAACTTCAAGGTGGCTTTCCAGTTGAGCACTAGAAAATACCCTACCATCGATATAAACAACCTCAGTACCAGCACTCAAGGACCTAGGTATTTCGCGACAATAGCTATTGAAACTAGTTGGAAACCTCTAGAATGCCTGTTTGATATTTGAAACCTAATATGTCTTACTGCGGCAACCTTAAGACGAAAACTCAACAGCTCTCAAGGTTCAAAGTTGTATAATAGAGAAAAGAAGTCTCAACACACGTGTTGTAGAGATGTTTTATTATTGACAAAGGATTGTAGTCTTTATGATTTGAAACTAAAGGAACATTAGAGTGTAGATTACTTTTCAGTTATTCCATTAGCTTTTAACGCTTTTGTCATTTTTATAAATAAAATGTCTGCATGTATTTTATTTGTTGATCTAAAATGAGTATATTTATTTTATAGACTAGAATACTTAAAGTTTGTACATATAGTTCGAATAATGAATCAAATTACTGTGTAAACTCTATGTAACGTCACTCGATTTAACGACAAACTCTCTAAAGCGTCGAAATCAATTGGCCTTAATTGGTTAAGCTTGTATTCCATACAATGATACTATATCTCCATTTAACGACCACTCTCTATAACGCCATAAAATGCACAGTCCCTTCAGTGTCGTTATTTCATCGATTTCAATTTAAATTTATTATCTATAGTATGATGACTTATTTACTTATAAAAAGTAGCATCTTCTTTTTCTTCCTTGCCTTATCCCACTTAGGTGGAGTCGGCACGGCAAATTTTCTTCTTCCACTCTCTTCTATCAAATGTTATCTCCACACTCACTCCTTTCTCTCTCATGTCCTCATTCACACACACCATCCATGTCTTCTTCGGTCAACCTCTTGCCCTTCTTCCTTGCTCTACCATATCCATACATCTCTTTGTAACATGCATTTCCTCTCTACGCATCACATGCCCACATTCATCATAATCTTCAGCCTATGCCCGTCCACTGCTGGATATAGGCCTCTCCCAAGGCACGCTTCTTGGTCCTATCCTGTACTTCTCTTCACTCTCCACTAGGTCCACAAGCAGCAGAAGTGAATAATTCAATTTTGTATTGTCTTGTACAAAAACAGCGCCTAATGTTAGACATGTACGAAAACAAAAGCGCACCGGCAACAGGTTTCCACAACAAACATACAATTTCGCTTTCGGCTGTTTTCGTTCCTCACACTGAACCCGAATTTAGAAACAGACCTACGAATAATGAATAAATTCTTCATAGAGCTTAACAGAGTGGAATAATGTAAAAAGTTGAAGGTAATATCGTTAAAGTTTGCTCATAGGTACATATTCCCTCATAGTCTCTCAATGTCTCATATTAATCTTTAAGGTAGTCCATGAGATTTACAACACTATAATTAAATTAAAATACTCATAAAATAAATTTTACTGTAAGTCTTTTTCCGTAAGTTTTTTTTTACTTGTACATGTGTTTTAAATGATTATGCATAATGCATATTTTTAACGACATATTTTCTAATGCTCGTCTGGCTAGCAACCACCCTCAAGAAAAAAATGTCGCTAAGCACCTAACTTTAAAAAAAAAAACTGTGTGTTCCAACTTGTCTGGCTAAAAATCAAGAAAAAATTGTCGCCAGGCACCTAACTGTACGAGTATGTTCCAACAGCCTTTTTGAGAGCCAGTTGTTCCAGACTAAAGACTAAGCATGCTCTTTAAGACGAGTGTCACTCGCCCCTAAAGTTTTGCGCCCCGCTGGGTAAAATTTCCTACGTTAAATAGATATTAAAAATTTAAGTTACATCCATAAATACTTCGTACCTTAGTATTAGAACTTAGAAATGCTTTGTTTTCAGACAAAAAATATATAAGGAAACGTAACTAAATTTTAAGGTGGTTGAGATGTGACAGTCGACTTTTGTTATTATAGTTTAGAAGAGTCAACAGCGCTTCCAAAAATAAAAATTTTAAAACAAAAGAATAAGAAAGTGTCTTTAAAAGCAAACAATGTGCCTAGAACAGCAAACGGCAGTTCCAAATTTAAAATCGAGAAGTGCGTTCCAAATTTAAAAGACACGTGTTCTATCCAGCGTTTAGCGGACAAAGAGGCATGAGGCGGCAACTTCCCCGCAAAGCGGCGACAATGGAAAGTTTTCAGGAAACGCGCCCAGGTTACCGTCGGCCCGATTTATATTTCACCACAACTCTGACGAAAATGTTGCCAACTGGCATTCAATTAAAGTTTCCCCATGCCCGATGGAGCAGCTTCGTGACGTCTACTTCAATTTCATTTACAGTTCTTCACTATTACATACTATTGTTACAAATTAATAGGAAGTTACGGTCAGAAACTAAGCATAGCCATCTAAAGTGGCAATGCTGTTAGCATTTTGGGCACCTTTTCCTCTACCCTTGGTCTTTTTTAGGTTAAGTTTTATTCTAATGTTTTTAATAAATTGGTTGCATTTGTCGGTATAGGTTATTGCAAGTACTAATATGCGTACTTTTATTTAATTATTTTGCGGGAAAAATACAAAAACAATAATGGAGCAAAGCAATATTCTTAATTAAATTAATAAATAATATAGAAAAACCTTGATACTGGCCACCGACGAAAACCGTTGCGAACTAATTAAAAACATCAATTCCGAGCGCCGCTACGGGGGAATATTTCAAACGCACGCACACATACGCAGGCCACCCTCACGCACACATACGCACGTACGCACACAGCTGTTGAAATAAGTCGCGGGCAAGAGAATGGTATCGGCGCTGGGGTAGGAGGGATATCGGTTGCACTGGCCACTCGTAAAGAAAAAAATAGGAAAAACAAGAAAAGTTTTTTTACAAAAAGTTTTTATTACTTGTAACGCTGTTTGGAGAGGTTATATATCGTCAATTAAATGTAAGACTTAAAGAAGGGTTATTTTTAATGGGTAGGGATGAAATTCTGATTCTGGACGTAAAAAAAATTAATTGAAAACTGCTTATACCATAAAATAACAAACCTCTTTCATCATAATTATTGTAACTAAAGATTAAAATAATATTAAATTTCATTATAATTGATTTATTTTAAAAAAATAGTCTTTATATTACCACTAGCAGTAAACTTTGTCAATTATAATATGACGGGATATACTCAGTCGAAGGAGATATCCGGTTTAATAATGAACCTAAAACTTATGTCCGAGACAGAGATAGTCGAACGTCTTAAGGTGGAGAGAGACGGAACACCAAACGAGTTATCGTAAATTGATCTGGGGCTGGGGGTGGTGGGAGCGACGCGGTTCCAAATTTGACAGCGATTGAAATTGGCGGGAAAGATTATTGGTTGCTTTTTATCTTTTCCATTTTCGACAGACGCGTTCGAAATTCGAATACTCACTAATTTCGCATTTTGTAAATTTGTCACTGGCTGGCGCGCGTTTTTTGTTTTCTTTTTGCGTTCCGTTCGAAAATTGTATTCGGATTTCAAATTATAGATAGCTATTCAGTTACAAAACAAAAGCGTCTCACTTATTCATTCGTAACACGCTTAAACATCGAGATTAAGATGAATCGCTATGGGGTTTTACCTAAATTAAGAATTACAATGTCGGAACGGCGCGGCGGAAGTACGTAAAGCGGCCGAACTGGGTCACGTAGGTCAGGGATGCCGAACGTTTTTGCGACGTTATTAGAAATTTCATTACAGCTGAAGGTGTACATTATGAAAGTTTAAGTACAAAGCTTTGATGGCTTTCTTTCGCAAACCTCTTTGTGTTATATCTCGATCTCAGTGAGCGAGAAATCGCTCGTCCACGTCGCCATAAAGACTGCACACACCAGCATCTTAATAACGGAATCCGAACGCTCCGAGCAATTTTAAAATAAGAATATCATAACTGGCCACTGGGAGGGGGAGGCGGATTTCGGAAGAACGTTCGCACCCCCCTTTCAAGTTTTTAAAATAAGAAAATTTCGGTGGAGCGTGATATTTTTAAAATAAGAACCTCTTTCGTGGCATATTCCGTGGAGAGAGATTTTAAAATAAGAATAGTTTCGCGATACCCCCCCGGCCCCCGTCTGGAGTTTGAAATAAGAATTCGGGGGCCAGATTCGGGAGGTTCGGGCATATTCGGTGGGTGTCGGGGTGTTTCTTGATGAGAAAGGAGGTTTTTCGTAGAATTTCGTTAGCTCCTTTCGCCGGGTCAACGACCGGGGGAGTCGATACTTGTTCGATGAATGTTATAGTAATTGGAAAGGAAAGACACTGAACGTAAACACTTCAGCTATTTTCTGAGAAACCAGCGAGCTCGCGAGTTTTATAAGACATCTAGCGTAGAGTTAGAAAATATGTAACTTATTCGAGCTTATAATAAACTTTTACTTATTAGAAACGCCCATAGCACGACTGTGTTGACTAAGGATTATTTTTTTACATTTAATGTAGCTTGCGTTTGATCACAAATTCTTTTTTTTTATTTGATTGTGTATCGAAATTAGTATTAATTAGTAGTAGATGAGCCCTCAAATGGATGACCGAAAAGTGGCATTTCTAACCTTAATGCACATATTTTTTTTTAACTCAGTACAATTAGGCATTACAACGAGCATGGACAGTATATCAACGGGCTACCAAAACTCTGCATTTAAGCGGAGCATGAATAGCCTGGAATAACTGGCTTTAATATAAAAAATAAACTTGCTGGTAACGTTCATTTAGTTTTAAGAAAACTATTTGAACTAACTAACTAAAACTAACGGTTTTATAGATAGATTTTATATTATTTAATTTTTTTTAATCTTTTTTTTTAAATACTCTAATGACCGGTTAGTCGCAGTCATAGAATAGAATATATTTTATTCGTCAAACGTATCCTTTTTTTGGTTATAACAAATTAAGGCCTATTATGGAAATGATATGATATATTCTCGTCAAATTAACAATATATAACATACACAATTCATTACTGTAGGTATTATTATTTTCAGTATTTGTTGTGATAGCGGCACGGGAAATATACTTATATCTTGTGAAGTTTCAGCTTTTTTGCTATTACTGTTTCTGAGATACAGCCTGGAGACAGACTTACAGACAGCGGAGGCTTAGTGATAGGGTCCCGTTTTTGCCTTTTAGGTACGGAACCCTAAAAAGTAACACTGCACACACACACTCACACACACACACATAAAACATGTAGAGAGCTCTTTAAGTTTTAGCTAACGAGCTAACTGATGCGGGTAGAATCAGGAAACGGTACATAATCAAATTTTAGTTAGGAGACGACAGCTTTTAGAATCGATGTGGGTAAAACGAAAATTAGGTTTTGGAAGCTAGATCTTAAATTGTAAACGAATATAGTCCTTAACTGCTTAAAGTTAAAGGTGGGTTTTGCATGTGCTAAGGGTCACTGCTAGTTTGGAAAGGTTTAATCGAGCATCATGTCTTTATCTGTTTTACTTGTGTGTCAGTGTTAAGTTTACATTTTGTTTAAGGTAACATTTTGTTTGTTTCTAAAAACAGTTTAGTTTGAGGTTTAAGTTCATCTTGATGTAGTAACTTTCATTAAACGATTTGTTAGTTAAGATTAAGGCTTTTAAGCTCTGTAAGTGTTTACTGTAATTTATTTTTTGAGGGTGTTTTAATTAAGTGTTTGTCTATTTATATATATTTAAAGTTCTTTATGTGTTTTTGGGAAATATCTGTGAATTATATTTCACTATTATTATAAAAAACTAACGCGTATGTGTGTTAGTGTGTATGTTTGTGTGCAAGCGACAAACTAATCAAAGCTGTCTTTATATAAAATTTTATCTCGACTGGTTTAGTCTTTAGTTTGTAAAGAAATAACAGACATACACACTAATAGAAGAAGAAAACTACAAAAAGCATGCAATTTGGCTCATCCTATTTTATTATTTTAATAACTAATCATCAATATATAATATTTGAATTGATGATTTTATAATACCTGCCACCTTATATAGATTAAACTTGACTTGTAACTTTGATGTTATCAATAAATTGTTTGTATTTGTAGTTGTAAACTTATGGCTGTCAATTATGACAGTTACTCAATAGATGATGATGATATCATCATACTGTAGTCAGATGATCAAATCATGACTAAAGTAAAGAGAATCCAATTTGAAATAGCTATTAGCTGACTAATAAAGTTGTTCCAAACCAATCGTTATCTAAAATCTTGATTGACTCAGATATTAAACTTTATTAAAACACTAGTTTTTATATGTATATAAGCATGTACATTTTATTTCTGAAAATCAGTCGCCTTGCACCTGACGGTGTGCGGTAACCTCCTTGAGGGCTAGTTATTCCAGACTAGGCATGTTCCACCTTAGGGATTGGAGTATGTATTGTTAAAGAAACTTATTCATATAAGCATGTACATTTTATTTGTTTTATGTTATTGTAAATTGAACCTTATGTTTATCGTTTTAGGGTCGCTGTGCCATGGCGGAGTGTTCATTCGCACGGTGCCAGCAGGAAAGACGCGCCATACGCAAGGAACTGCAGCGGTGGACCAAGAATATGGTCTACATACTCGGTGAGTCACTTGCTCTTCTTCCCCTACTTCGGCAGGTCGCTCCTTAAATACAAAAGAACTACATAACGATATATGCTACTTTTACAGGAGAAGCCATTTTTTTACATATTTTAATTTTTTTCGAATTCAACATAATATGACATATCAATCTATATGCTCAAGACTAGCAAACCGAACCTTCATTGTGCGAACTGCGAAGCTTTGGAACTCTCGTCCTAAGTCTCTTTATCTCCAGAAGTACAATTGGGGGTCTTCAAGTCTAGAGTAAATAGGTTCCTTCTAGGCAAGCGTGTTACATTTTAATCTACATGCTCAAGATTATCAAAACCTTCATTGTGAGAACTGCGAAGCTTTGGAATTCTCTTCCTGAGTCTCTTTTTCCCGAGAAGTACAATTTAGGGGTCTTCAAATCTAGAGTAAATAGGTTCCTTCTAGGCAAGCGTGATACATCTTTGACCAGCTGAAAATCAGGTAAGCTGCGGTCAAACGTAAGCCTCATTAAAAAAAACCTTTTTTACTTCATATTTTCAAGGTTTGGTGATATTATGCACATAGTTAATAGTTCTATAGATACATCTTAGAACAGTTAAGCTTAACATCAGGCAAGCTGTGGTCAAACGCAAGCATATTCATCATTAAAAAAAACCTTTTTAACTTTATATTTTCAAGGTTTGGTGATATTATGCACATAGTTAATAGTTCTATAGATAGGTACATCTTAGAACAGTTAAGCTTAACATCAGGCAAGCTGTGGTCAAACGCAAGCATATTCATCATTAAAAAAAACCTTTTCAACTTTATATTTTCAAGCTAAAAGTCTGTTAAGTCACCTGTCAATTTAAGGTTTGATGATATCATGCACATAGTTAATAGTTCTATAGGTACAAATACTCAGGTATATTGCACTTACATATTAAGCTTTAAGAGCATCGTGTGCATACATTTAGTTTGTTTGTTCGTCCGGCCTTATTGCGCGCAGTTTGGGGGTGCGTAGGTGTGCGGCTAAACTTTGTATGAAGGAGAATATAGTTGGAGAGATGCCGGGCAAGAAAAATCGCGTGCGTATAAAATACAAATACAAATATTTATTAATAACACCATTAGTTACATGTCAAAAAATAAAATAAAATTAAGTGAATTAATATGTTAAATGTCAAAGAAAAAATATTATTTTTGACAATAATTGTTTTTTGACAAGTAGTGACAAGACGAGCCAGTTGCTAACGACACGTTTTATTTATTTATTCAGAAACTATATAACTTACAGATATACATCCAACGCGTTATACAGGCAGAAACAGATAATATTATTATTAACATTAACCATAGGTTGTACTAATAGTAAGTATTGAATTATGTAAGGTATGCCAGCACACCATCACGGAATATGGCAAACCTATCAGCGAATATATCCAGATCTGGTAATTGAGTAATGATGTCGTTGATAAGAAGTATAGCTTGGTCCGAGGGATCATTGCTGCCCTGTACCGATTATTATTATTTATTATTATAATTGCCCTATACGTTACGTCATGCTGGCTCATTCGTATTGCATCCGTGTTTTGGATTTAAAAATCGTTACGACACCTAATTGAGATTATCGTCCTGAGTTGTTAGGTTTTAATTCTTGTTGTACAGTATTTTCAATGGTAAAATTGTCTTGAAAATCGCATTGAAAAGTTGCTTAATTGACGGCTAATTTCATTTATTCACGTCAGAAAAGAAAAAAAAAATAATGTGAATGTTCTCATGCTTACCTAAATAATTTAATAAATGCGAGTAAGAAGAATCAAATCAATAGTAATCTTTACTGAAGCAAGTTATAATTTTCATAGACTAGTAATTATTTTTCCTTATTTAAATTTGTGAACTACTGTCTTTTAGCACATAAAAAAAACACACACTGAGAACATAAACTCACCTGTCACAATGAACCTTCGTAAAAATGTACGCCTCTTTCCAACTAACGTTTTTGAGAACTTTTATGCGATTTAAATGTTTCCACTACACGCTATTTTAAGCTTTACTCTTTTGACATTAAAGCCTGTTTTCCTCCTTTGTGACCGTATACAGACAGGTATACTAGGTTTGCTCTTTTTGTTATTGTTAACATTTTGGAGTGGTAACTTTTTGTTTGCGCATGAAACTCCGTATCTGTTCAGAGTTTTAACGTTACTAAAATATGAATATTTTCAACTGGTCGGCGCTTAGTTTCAGTATTTAGTCAGTTATTTTTTTTAATTATTAAATTATCTTTTTTATATACAGAAATACAAATCAATTACAAAACAGTAGTCTACATACAAGCCTTTTGATCCTACTATTTTGTAGCAATATTTAAAATTACGTTTACAAGGATCATTAAGCTTATCGAAACTTTTTACAGAATTAAGTTATTTTTACACACTTGGCGACTAAGCCAGTTTCAGTATTTAGTCAGTTATTTACAAATATAGTGCGTTTTATATGCACGTTTACGAGTTTACTGTGACTTTGTGGCTATTTTCCTGAGACTTTATTTTCTGAACTTTAAAATAGCTTCAGTATTGTTTTCTGCAGAAAACAAAGTACCGCATACCGTTACTAACATTAAACCCTTTAATTATTTTTATTATTAGTATTTTATCTTATAGCGGCAACGTAAATACAGTGTAAACTCTATATAACGATACTGAAAGGACTGTGCATTTTATGGCGTTATAGAAAGTGGTCGCTAAATGGAGATAATGTATCATTACATGGAATACAAGCTAAACCAACTAAAGCCAATTAATTTCGACGCTTTAGAGAGTTTGTTGATAATTCGAATGACGGTTCATGAAGTTTACACTGTACATACTTTTAGAGGAAGAATAGAAGGCAAATGTATCTCTAACAACTGATAAATTTTTCTTGAACTCTAGCTCAGTACGAAATCTAGAAAGTTCCACGAAACGTAGCCTGTTCTGTAGAACGCGTCGGCAACAGTAAGGGATCGATGCCTTATCACGACCTGCATGAATACTTACAGCTATCGAAGCTAAGCAACGGTCGATGCGGACGGTGTTTGGATGGGTGACCATGCATAAGACTGTCGTTTTTATAATGGAAATAAATATACGAGTAGTATAATAAGTAATTTAGATCGTTCAGATAGATAGATAGATTAACACTTTATTAAAACACATACTAAAAATAATTTAAAAAAAAGGTATTTAAAAACCAGTGCCTTAATTGGCGACCTTATCGCTAAAAGCGATCTCTTCCAATTAAATAACAAAATACTATTCAGCGGGGTAATGCAAACAATATTTTATAAGTATGTATGTATGCTATATTTAGTAATTGAAAAATGAATTACGTAATTTGAGTAAATAAATCCTGCATTTATTTATTCTCCTAACTTTTAAGTTTTTTTACAATAGATTATAAGTACAATTATTATTAACTAACTGTTGCCCGCAGCTCCGCCCGCGTGTTTTTCGATTTTTTTGGCAATCGAATTTTGTTTGCTACAAACCTCACAGAGCCTGAGACCTTTCCAACGAATGCTAAACCGTGTTTTATATTAAATTAAAAGAATCCATTCATAATAAAAACTGAATCACATAATTATCTCAATGAAGTTAAGTATCAATTCAATGGTTTACACTATGTCGTATCGCATGGGAAACTGTGCAGTAAAATTATCCCATAATAAATTATATCTAGTTGTAAAAAATACAATTCACAAAGAAATCAAACAAAACAATGTTTAACTTGAACCAATTAAAATATAAACTAAGATCTAGTTAAGAATTAGAATGTAGCGCCTGTAGCTCGGCTAGCTAAGGTGATCTGACGCGATCACCGAAGCTAAGCAACGACGGTCGATGCGGCGGGTTTTTAGATGGGTGACCATGCACAAGACTGTCGTTTCAAAAGTGGCATTTTCATTCGGGCACTAGCTGAGTCGGATGGCACGTTAAATTGTAGGTCCCGGTTGTAAGTCTTAGTACAAGAAATTTGTTTTTAGTCAATTTAGAGAAATAGGTTTTCTAAACTAGTAGGCTATGGTATTAATACTTATTGTTTTTTTTTTAATATTAAGTTACAAATACATTTGTTAACATTTATGTATTCCTTACGTGATTCTTACTAATTTTACGACTTTTGAACGGTTGCCTGGAAGAGATTGCTTAAGCGATAAGGCTGCCAATTGTGGCAGACTTATTACCAGGTCCATTATTTTTTATTTAAAATTATTTATGTGGTGTCCAATATATAATTATCTATCTATCTACCTTATTCAAAAATCATTAGATACATAATTTAGATCGGAAGTGCAATTTGTCCAGATTCCGCCCAAACTAATATTCCGCCCTAACTGATAGCAATTCGGGTAGAGATAAGGCGGCGATGTAGCTACCTACCGCTCTATAGAGGTAGGCAAGTATGCTTGCAACGCAGTGGATGCATTGCAGTAAGCTTACTGTAGCTCAATTTTTTTTTACAAGGAATGCATATACATACCTTATCCTAAATTTAGCAAAAGGATGAAACAAAAACGAATCTTAGAAAAGAACACAGGATAAATTTTGTGAAAAGTATTTAAAAAAAAATGGAAATCTATCTGTCATCTGTTTTGAAGTGTCTGAGAGACATGAAATTGTCATTTATTTTGGCAGAAAAGTAAGAAAACTTCGGTCGTACATTGCATTCCTAGTAAGAAACGATCAGTCATGAACCTTGCTTGTGGTCTGAAGCAAAAAACAATGTTCTATTGTGAAAAAATATAGTAAAATAACATTTAAGAAAAGTAGTAAAGAATTACGTAAAATGCAGCGCCATTATGTAAACCAGAGTTAGAATAGAATAGAATATTTATTTCAGCATCACATGTACAGTACAAATTAAATTAATACAGTAACATGTACCCTGTACATGTATTGTTATTTTTTATTTCATGACCATGGATACAAGTCCTTCAGTCGAAGTCTTATACAATTATTACGAGTATGTAACATTAGGGTGTTGCTAGTCTTATGAACTAGGTACCTTAAAAACTAACATGAGATCATTCTGTCAAATAAATTAAAATGTATGAGTTTGACAGTAAAGATATTTTAGGTAACAATAAATCAGTGAATACATAGTAAGAATATAGATTTTTACAAGCTTTCTATTAGCTTCACCTGTATGTTTGGTTGCAACCGACTTCTTTGGGCGCGATGTTGACCCACTTTAAACGGCCAGATTTCCTTGAAACTTTGTAGATTTATTAAGGACCGATGACAAAACACTAATTTGATAAAATTATTCCATTTTTTTGTATTTTTGTTTGTATGTTTGTTTGTAACCGACTTCTTTGGGCGCGATTTTGACCCACTTAAAACGGCCAGATAAGCGTGTTTTTTAGTTTTTTTTAAACTACTATTATTTTATATATTATCTTGGGATAGAGTTAAGTTCCAAGAAAACTATTGACCTAGTTGGTACACCCTCCAAAACAGGGTGACATATAATCGTTATCAGATAAGCGCCATGTCTTCCTATTACAAAGTGGCGACTCTGTGGTCGGGTGCAGCGGTCGGCGCGCGCATGCGCTCCCCTAGCCTTCAGCCAAACAACCTGTTGCAAGTGGAACGACGTGCACTCATGCAACTCTCCTCCGCCGTTATCACAAAATTATTCACTTAACCGAAAACCGCCGCGCCACGAGCCGAAAAATTAAAAAAAAAAAAGCAAACAAAAAACAACTGACTAGTGCACGAAACGTCAAACCGAAAAGAACGCTTCCAAAATTCTAAATTTCGAACGCGTCATCCGGTTTTCTTGTAAGTGCGGCCCGTCTTGAGACTTTTAGTAGTGAAGTGCAGTGCGAATTGATTAAGAAAATAGGTGCTTTATATTGTATCGGTACGAGTATTTTTGTACAGTGACTAGTATTTTGTTATTGCTGTAAAAAGTTTCGCGTAAAGTTCCTGTAAAAGTTTACGGTGCGTAATCTTTATAGGTTTTCCGCTTTGCGTAGAGCGTTGTAGTGAAGAAAAAAACGCGTTCCGAATTCGAATTTGACGTTGGAAATTCTAATTTCGGCTAGCCGGGAGTGCGGGAGCTAATTGGTCGAGTGGAAAGCAGAAGTTTAGGCGTCGTGGAGCCGAAGTTGGAAGTAGCAAGCAACAAGTGTTCGGCTGATGCCTTCCCGGGTAAACGTGCCTCTGTTATACGACTTTGCATGCCCGCTTTGCGAGGATTATGTTCCGTACGTGAGCCAGTCCCGGGATCGGGCGAATTCGGGATTTCGTTGCGCTGTTTGTTGATTTGCAATCCCACTGTTTACTCGCCTCTCCACGGTTTAACCGTACACCTATGCACTAGCTTTTTTTGTTTTACTTACTTAATGCTAATCGTGGGTGGGGCGCCGTCTTTTGTTTTAGACTTCCGACGTAACGCGCCATCTTAGATCGTCGACAAAAAAGTGTCATGGCGTCTCCAATAGAAAGAGTTTTTGTCCCAGTTTTCGTGGTTTAAAATATTTCCGGTTACGTAACTGGTAGTTTTTTTCGACTATTTTTATGTTGCGTCTTATTACTCTCGGTCACATTAGAGCAAGACAACTAAATATGTACTACTCTAATATCTATAATTGAAAATTTTACTTAATTATGTTTTTACCCGAGCCCGAAAGAAAATTTTGTTTTAGTGTGACTTTTAGTACATTTGTTACGTATTCAAGGATGTATCTAATATATTTATTTTACAATGCATTCCTCAGAATAGTGCCTAACTAATGCTGATTGTTGCGTCATGGTAAAATCCCTATTTTAATTAAAGCATATCATATTTTTGTATGTAGGTAAATTGACAAAGTACAGTACTTAATGTCAATGTATGGTATTATGTTAGGTGTATTATTTATTATAAACACTTATTGCCTACAATAAGAATAGATTGAAATTAAAAATAAGCTCAGAGACTGAAATAATAACCCTAAGTTGGGAATATGGGAACGCCTAATTATACCTTAAATCATACTAATATTAGAAAGGCGAAAGTTTCAGTGTCTGTGTTTGTTTCACAAATGGTTGATCCGACTTAAATTAAATTTCGTGTGGTTTTTTTGGTACAAACAAAATAGTGGGCGCAAATAATGTTTGAAACGTTTTTTTTCTCTACACATCTAGTGATTTGACAATCAAGGCGCGTAACCACATAAGTCAGCGACTCTCTGGCCTTAATTATAATCATAATCATATTTATTGGTAAAAACAATATTTTACAGGTCAATTCATAAGTCATTTTAAAACATTATAGATAACAAAAAAAAATATATGTATATATAAATATACATGTGTACATTTAAGAATTTCAATATGTCATAATTATGTATTAATAAAAAATAAAACAATGTCAACATACGAGTACTAATATTTTCTTATTTTATAATTTTTAGAAAGTCATTTATATCATAGAGAGTTTCCTCGATAAGCCAGCGTTTAAGTCGAGCTTTAAAGCCACCTAAGCTCGTTGCATCGGTCACATTTTTAGGTGGAGCATGAATAGTGCTTGGCGACAGTTTTTTTTAACTTGAGGGTTGTTACTAGTCAAGTGAGCAGTAGAAAATGCCCTAGCCCCATGTCATACATCACTGGCTTCTTCTTTGCCTTCACCTTTTCCCACTATGTGGGGTCGGCACAGCCCGTTTTTTGCTTCCACACTCTTCTGTCAGCCGTCATATCTACATTCACTCCGTTCTCTTTCATATCCTCTTTCACACAATTCATCCACATCTTAAGTCGTCCTCTACTTCCACTACCTTGTACAATCATATTCATACTTCTCCGAGTCACATGCTTCTCCTCTCTTCGCATGACATGCCCATACCAAGATAACCTTCCGCTCTTAACTTTCTCTGGCATAGGTGCGCCACTTTATACTTTTTACACTGTAGGTGTCATACATCATGGGCACCTACCTACTCTTTAATATTCACAAATAGAAAATTGTACAAAAATATTGCAATGTGGGTCAAACGCATTCATTCGAAACAATAGCTTCGAACTCGTTCAGTCTGAGTTTTTTTACGCGGAAAATTTCGTGTGACAGCCCTCGATTGCATTTGACAGTGACATTTGGAAGGCGCAGCCCAAATACGTGGGATTCCCGTGGGATGGAGTGTTGGTGACATGTCAGATCTAGTAACAATATTTATATTGGAGTAATAATAAGTTTAAGCGGTAATAAGGGAGAAAAAAAATGAATTTACACTTTTTTCGTTATAAATAAAAAACGATAAAAAATATTGAAAAAGTAGCTCAAAAACCAACTAAAGAATAACCCTAAGAATATTTCCGTGTCTGGCGTGAATAAGTTGAAATGTCCAAAATGACAATTTTTCAGGACGGCCATTTAAAAATTTGACCTCTTGCTGTAATGTAACCTCTTCATGTTATTACCACTGGCTTTATCTCAAAAAGTTGTGTACATTAAGAGCTGTAAATATTTTACATACAAATATCGTATGCGTAGAATGCATTAGGCCAATAAAAAAAAAAGTGCAAGTCGAGATGTCAACGTATTCACGCCAGGTACGGATTTATTCTTGATTTAGGACTGATCAGATTTAGCAAAATGAAAAAAAAACCGCTTCAGACAAAAACTATTTTTAGATTTTCTTAAGTTTTCTTCTAATTTACAGGTATGGGTGGTACCAAAATAATTATAAATATTTTTAGAGTGATTTTTCAGACAGTCTTTGAGCTATTATATAAAAACCTTTTATGATTTATAACTAAAAAGCTGTACATTAAAAAAAAATCCCTTATCATCACATAATGTGACTTTCTAATCATCATCATCATCATCAGCCTGTGTCTTCCCACTGCTGGGTATAGGCCTCCTCTCCAACACGCCATATAGTACGGTCTTCAGCCAGTTTCCACCAGCTCTTTCCAGCGTGCCTAACGATGTCATCTGACCATCGGGCTGGTGGTCTGCCTCTCTGTCGTTTTCCGTTCCTCGGATACCACTCGGTGACTGCCCTGCTCCACCTAGAGACTTCCCTACGCACCAAGTGTCCTGCCCATCTCCACTTCAACATGGCAATCCGTATCCCTACGTCTTCGACTTCTGTACGCCGTCGAATTTCAACGTTGGGAATACGGTCTACCAAGCGTATTCCTAACATGGCCCGTTCCATTGCCCTTTGGGCTACCCGGATCTTATGGATATGCTCCTTAGTAAGGGGCCATGTTTCGGAACTATAAGTGAGGATGGGCAGCACACATTGGTTGAACACCTTGGTCATTTTTCATTTTCAAGTATGGACTTCTGTACATTGATTTTGCTTCTAGTTTGTCCTTTTTAATAGTATTAAAATTTACAGAAATTAGTCTACATTTTATTTTTCTTACACATCATGATTAGACATTTGCCCAGCGATGACAGATGGAGCATGCCTAATCTGGAATAACTGCCTCCAAGGCTGGAACTCTTAAACTTAAGGGTGGTAGCAAGCCAGGCGACTACTAGAAAATTATATAATTATGAATAAAGTATATCCATTTGTACATATGTATATGTATGTACGTATTTATACATGTACATATTATTATGTGGTATATCAGTTGTTAGCAATCAAAATACAAACTAGAAATGGTTTAGTACGGGGGGATATTATATAAATCGGCCCGCTCCAAACCTATATTGCTACACCCTGACCATGGGTATATTAAGTGTTATCTAAGCAAAGATTGTTACATAACATTTAATTTCTGCAATAAATGATTGACTTTGACTTTGACTTTGTCTTTAACTAAACATGTGTGAAAAGTGTCCAAATATTTATTTCAATACTCGTAGATATACTAAAGCAACCCATATTTTTTTGTTTTGTCAGCTACCAAGTATACTGTATATTTTGAAGTAAAATATCCACAATTGATCGAAGACAGCTAAATTTAAAGTTAGTAAGAAACTTGTGGCTACAGTTCACTCCAATTACAATTCTGTTTGAAGACATCCAATTGAAGTTGTATTGATTTGGTTTATTTTTAGAAGAGTTGAAGCCGTATGTTCGTACCACAAAGATTTCTCCAGAGAGAAACTCTGTGTTAAACTCTGGTTAAAAAGAAAACATTTGAAAGTTCATCTCTTCTCTCTTGCATAACTGAGTGTGAGCAAGAGGAAGATAGTTTTAAATTTTTTTCTTTTTAACCAGAGTTTTCTTTTATTTTAGGACACATTTCACACACGGCTGGTTACCCCATTATGAACCATTTCTAGTTCGTATTATGGTTGCTAACACAACTGATATACTACATATACATTCATGTATATGTAGTATGTTGGCTGTGGGTCTGGGTGTTAAATATATATTTATATATAATATGTATGTATGTATATGTAGTATATCAGTTGTGTTAGCAACCATAATACGAGCTAGAAATGGTTCAGTATGGGGCTAACCAGCCGTGTGTGAAAGTGTCAAAAAAAAAATGTATATTTCATATAGGTGCTTAGGTATTTAACTCTCAGACCCACAGCCAACAAATTTAGTTAAGCATAAAGATGTTGGCCGTGCCGGGAATCGAACCCGGAACCTTCTGATTGGCAGTCCGGCATGGTAACCTTTACGCCAACAAGGTCGTCAAAAGAAACGGCTATCAATAACGTTTATTTTGTCGGTATTAGCTTTCGATGTACTAGATCTAAGGGGATGTCTCTAAAAACGGCAAGGAAAATAAGACCACAAGTAAGTGTGTGGCCTTATTTGAATTTGAGGAATTTAAGCGTTATTAGTATAGTAATACAGTTTAATTTTCTAACGCTCACTGCGTACGGTTAGACCTTGGAATAACACGTAAGCTTCTTTTTATCCCGGACTAACTTCTTTATGTCCTGGTTTTACGCAGGTAACTCCGGAAGGCAGTTGGTTATAGCTACTTTGTGAAAAATGATAAAATACGACAAGCAATTTTATCTATAGAAGCAGATATTTATCAGAGTTAGATAAAAGTAGGTTACGGTCAAGTTGAGGTCATTTCAAAATTGAGTTGTCTGACTGCATTACGTAATGTGCAAAACACATGCATACATTGTGAAACCTTCCTAAGGTCATATTTGTCTTAGTAAACATTAGTAGGTATCTAAAGTAACAGAAAGTTCACGGAAGCACGCACCTAGGTATAAGAATTAAATAAAGGTTCCAAAAAGAAGGTTAAAATGTATATATGTAGGTTTAGCACTTAGTCAATGGCAGTCAAAAAATTGGATAAGCTATACTGAAAAGTTAAAAGAAATAGACAAAGATAGTACTTTTCAAATTAAACTCTTTACCTTTAAATGTTTCACACCTTATTTATGTAACCGTAATGAAGCAATAAGTATATGTGACTTTGACACTTTTTTAAACACTTTATTGAACAGAACCCTTTTTACTCGCTAAAAGAATTTATGTCACATACAAAAACAGAATCTTCATTCTTGTAGCAGTCTCATAGTTATAAAGCTTTCAAACGATTCCAGGTGGATGAAAAAATATATATTTAAGTATAAAAAGTTGTAGTTGTGTAATATAAAAAGTTGTAATATAAAAAATTGTAATATAAAAATAAAAAGTTGTAGTTGTAGTAGTGGCAAGTATACCTATAAATGGCGGTTAAAATCCCATTTTAACCATCTCCGAACATCTTAAAACCTAACCTTGGACTCAGCGAAATTCAATGCCCCAAAAGTCTTCAAACTTGGCAGCTTCCCATGCTCTTCAATCTTCAAAGACACGTACTAAGATATTAGACATCTATAAACGCGAAAGTTGGTCAGTTTGTACATAGTTACGTATATATTTTTGTCTTTTACTCGCTGAGAAGAAAGTGTCTATTTGGTATAGCGTCTTGATTAAACACGGTAAGAACAAATACTTGTATAATGACAGTAAAAAAAAAATATTTTTACAAAAAGAATAATCTTTCTTCATTCTTATACTACTCTTCCGAAACGGCTTGACCAATTTTTACCAAATTTTATATGCGTATTCAGTAGGTCTGAGAATCGGCTACTATCTATTTTTCATACCTCTAAGTGATAAATAGTTGTTAACCCTTAATTTTTTGTTTATATTTTTTTTTATAATGTAGCATAAATAATAGATTAAGCCCTAAATTTTTCCACTTTAGTAATTTAATCATTTTTCATCCCGTTCGATAACTGATCAATTATAGTGTTTTTAACTGTACTTAAGGCAAAACAACGTGCCGGTCAGCTAGTACGATTATTTATTTTGACCCGTTAAATAACAATTATAACTACGAGTGCTATGATAGGGGACCAGGAAAATCCGTAGACAAAACAACAAATTAGAACTAGAAACATTTAAATTAATATAGAAGGAAAACATCGTGAAGAAACCGACATGCTTGAGGACCACAATACCCGAAGACGTTTTTCATCCGCCAATCCGCACTTGGCCAGCGAGGTGCATTATAGCCCATATCTATCTCGTCTTGAGAGAAGGTCTCGAATCCCAGCAACGGGTACATACTCGTATAGTGGACTGCTTACTCATCAGAATTATAAATGAGTTACTAATTTTATATCATATCTTTACACGTAGTATGCTAATGGACACTAATGGGCTGCTTATGCTATGATTTGTCTAAAATTTCCTAACTAAAAATTGTAGGAAGTAATAAATAATAAAAAAAAGTAATAAAAAAATAAATAAATAAGTAAGATTATTGATAGATAATAGATATAAACTTACCTTCGGTACTTAAGGGGCAAATATTTATTCAGATTTAACACAGGTAACGCCGCAGGACGCCGCTAGTATAGTTTAAATCACCATCTGCCGGAAAACAGAGGGTGTGCTGTCGTTATTCGTGGTTTTTAGTAACTAGATAGATAGATTTACTCTTTATTGCAACACAAAAGGAAATACAAAACAAAGAGAAAAATAATTAATCAACTTATAAGTAGTGTTACAAGTGGCGGCCTTATCACTTAAAGCGATCTCTTCCAGGCAACCAAAGCATGGAGTGGAAATCACAATAAATACGATACGGGGTGTTCAACAATGAGATTAAATAATAACTAAATATACCTACAAATAACCGATACATATAAGACCTACATAAAATATACGTTAACTGTGGCTTATACACAGTACACACTGGCTTTAAAGGTTTTTTTTTTACTTTTGATTTGTAGGGCACGTAACCACTCAAGTTAACGACACTCTGACCTGGAGTGAGTCTGGTTCGGAAATACTGTCTCTGAAGAAGGCTGCCGGAACAAACTATTTGGTGTTTGGCAACCGATTTTTCAACTTGGGGGTGACAGATAGATAGATAAAAATATATAAATATTAGGACACATTTCACACACGGCTGGTTAAACCCATACTGAACCATTTCTAGTTTGTGCTGTGGTAGCTAACACCACTAGTATACTACATATCAATATCCGAAGACGTGTGTCATTCGCCAGCCCGCACTTGGCCAGCGTGGTGGATTATAGCCAATATCTGTCTCCTCTTGAGAGAAGGCCCTGAGTCCCAGCAGTGGGAACGTATAGTGCTGCTTATATGCACAACTAGTATAGTACAAAATCCTAATGTACGAGTACGTCTTATGCCCTTAGGTATTTTTATTTAGCAACTTGTGGGTTTACGATAACAAAGACCTGCTAAGGTTTTCATGTCACAATGGGTAGAAATATCTTCTTATGAAGTATGGATCAGTGACACGTACTCTAGTCTATAGTACCTACTTGGTTTAACTTGGTGTATCTGAAAACGCCGGTACATAGACTTGTGAAATTGGAGAGGTCCGTTTACGTGTTGGGGCCCGCGATCTACAACCGCGTACCTGCGACTGTCCGGGATGCACCTTCCACCGCCAGCTTTAAGACTAGACTCAGGGTTTGGCTTTTAGATACAACTTTTTATAATATAAATGATTATTTAGAATTGAAAATTGACATTGATTCATATCATAATGATATTATCTTAGTAGAATTAGAATTAAAAATTTACATTGAATCATAATTATGATATTATATTAAGAATTAGAATTGAAAATTGACATTGAATCATATCATATTTAACTATTGTAATGATATTATGTTACTAGAATTAGAATTGAAAATTGACATTTGATTCATATAATATACTATTTTTTTAGTTTAGCACAAAGATGTTGGGAATCAAACCCGGAACCTTCTGATTGGGAGTCCGGCATGGTAACCATTACGCTAACGAGGTCGCCAAGTATACATTTATACAATCATATTTATACTATTTTTTTTTCTCAAATAGGTTCTTGTTTTGAACGCTTTAATTGATTCAATGCCAATCTTCCATACCATTCTGTCACACTGTATTGCCAGTTATTGTTTTAATTAGGGCACGTGATATACTGGCGGCCGTTTCGTTAGCTTACTAATAAGAATTTGACACTGGCATGGCAATACTTGTACTTACAACGCTGCTCAAATACTATGCGACCAATACGTCACTGGTAGCGTAAAGTACTATTTGCTAAAATATTTACAAAGAAAAATCGTAGCGCCTGTAACTAAGATGATCTAACGCGGTCACTGATGTTAAGCAATGGTCGATACAGACCGACCTCGGTTTGGTTACCATGCACCAGACTGTCTTTTGAAAAAAAAAATACATACAGTCGAATATATAACCTCCTCCTTTTTTGAAGTTGGTTAATAAGAGGTATTTTTATCTTGGCGCTATTGTGGGTCAGATGACACGTTTAACTGTAGGTCCCAGATGTTAGTCTTAGTGGATACTAATAGCAGTCGTAAAGCCCAGTCAAAGGAATACAGGCGGCTTAAAAACTCTCGACACCGGAGCTTAGCCACTTATCTCTTACGAAGAAGAAGAGAGAACAAAAACAAATGATAGGTTCAATTCAAGGTTGGAGTATCCAACTATCAAAAGTAAAACTTTTTTATAAGGTCTTTAAGGTTATCTACGTAGATGCAGATATTTCTGTTTTATTAGAACAAGCACATAAAAAAGCGCAAAAGAAAAAAACGTACTTATTATATTGCAACTTGGGACTAAGTCCGGAATATCCGTTTTAGTATTCTTAATCCTAAAAGGGTAAAACCTTACATACGGTACTGTAATCGTACATTATTCGGTACGCTTCATACTTATACAATCTTTCAAAGATAAAAGAAGAAAAAGATAAGAGATAAAGAAAAATATTTCTTATATAAGATTCTTCAAAAGTAAACGTAATACACCCCATCAAATATACACACCTCCATGGTTCCTTCAATGATAAAGATGCCAAATCAAATCGTGGATTTTAACGTATTTTTGAACCGGACATGCTGTAATGCATCACAAATCTGACAACCTAAAAATACACTACCTAAAGTTTATTTATATATCACGATCTTACAAAGTTAATTGTATTGTATTTTCTTAAGTAGCTACATAAACTTTTATGATTAGCACTATTTAATTATATTCTTAGCCAGATGAAACAGTCTTGATTGTTGCATAATTTAATTGCAAATATTTTTCATGTCTCCAAAGCTTTTATTTTCCACGAGTAAAACTAATTTCATCACAACCACTGTTAGAACACAAAGGCAATTACGAAACACAAAAAAGTCGTAGCATTCCTAATTTAAAAGTGGACAAAATAAAAACAAGCTATTTTAACTCTTATTGCCTTAAAAACAATAGTGAAAACGCAACGGTTGCACCGTAACTAATTTTTGATGGTGGTACTATAAGTTCATCATAGGAACCAACGCCATCTCTACGGATTCCTAAAAAATTTTTCACTGAACCATTTTCTTATAAGAACACGCACACATGCAGTTCTGACTCACACAGATGCATCTAAGACTACACAATCGAACGCACTCACACGCCGAGAAAAAAACGATAAAAAAGTGCACACAAATACAATTTTTCCTATGCGCATACTAGAAAGAGACAGAGACGTTCTATTTTTTGAAATTCGAATTTTCATAATTTTCATTTAAATTTCGAACTCTTAGATCCGTTTCGTAATTTGATTACTGTCATATGTCATCCGGATTAATACAAGGGCTAAGATAAGTAAGTTGAGCTGAATGTTCGAGGTTCATACAAGACTGAGCACTCACACAGCAGCAAGTTTTGTGTACACGACGTTGCACTTTTGTCTCTGTAGTGGTGTATAGTTCGATCAGTGAGTTTGATACTTGAAAGTACTTTCGATTAAGATGGAGCTAGATAGGAGACAAACCATATTTATAATATTCATATTATAAGTTTCATCTAATAACTTTATTTATTAAATTAAAACTATAATTGTCCTGATTTATGTAGTTACATTTGGAACATGTGCACTTGAATAATATTCGTGTACTTATAAGAAGTACACTTCTTATAACAAATACATGACTTGATACTACAATACGTGAGTACATCAATTAGTTATATAAATACAAATACATTTATTATTAACTATATTATTGTTCTAACAAACATTTCGGGCTTCCATCAGTTCAGTCATAGAATAAGGAAAATAACAAATTAATGCCTGACAGGATAAAATTCGGTCATTGCTTAAATAAATCGAACTCTAACAGACATTGTTTAATATTTTATTACACATTACTAAATAAACATCATTTTAGTATATCCTTGTAATTTGAGATGAACTTAATTATATTGGATAATTAAACACATTTTTTTCCATAAAAAATAGAGAGTGGAGAATACCTAAATTTATTGTTAAAATCACAATTTAGATAAAATGACTAGTAAAACTTCAGTCTTAAGCAATTACATGCAAGTAATCAACATTTGGTTCTTAAAACGTGATGTAAATTTTTTAGAAACTTTAACCGTAAAATAAAGTACTTATTATTACGTAAGATTTTCTACAAGCTTGTTCATTATACAAATACAAATCATTTATTGATAACACCAAAGTTACAAGTCAAATAATATGATATCAATACAATAGTATATGATATTAATCAAATGTCAATTGTCACATCTAATTCTAGTAATATAATATCATTACAATAGTACATGATATGAATCAAATGTCAATTTTCAATTTTAGATAATCATTAATTATTAATGGTATAAAAAGTTAATGTTATAATCATTAATTCTTATTAATGTTAATCGTAGTAAAATATCAGTGAATTGGTTCGTAAATGAGGAAAACACTTCAAATGATACGCTATATTTGAAGCAGGCAAGTATCAAGACGTGTCGATCGACGTTCTCGGTCGCAGTAAATACAAGGTAATGGCTAAGTACGCACGCGGTCTAGTACGCCGTGCGCTCGCCGTGCAGTCCCGCCTATGCACAATCGGTAGAGAGTCGCTTACCCGCCGCCGACAGCCCCGGCCTTAACACGCGACATAAAACCTCTTTACGACCCCCAAAAAACAACAACAAAACTATTTTTACAAAAACTTAAAAAAAGAACAAAAAATATTCATATCACTCGCGCGTATTCATATTGAAAACAAATATTTTTCGGAACCTAGTGTGTTTTTGAAATTTAGAATATTTCTATAATGCGAACATATCATACGGTAACATAGGACCCGATATTTTTAAGAGAAACCAAAGGATATTTTCGTGACACTGGCGTGATGTGTGCATTTTGTGACAGTGCCGCCGTTAACGGAACGGATTTGTGTCGATGAGGTGACGAATTTTGTGATTGAGAAAACTTTTTTGTTTAACAAAATTACTACCGAAGTGTCAAACTGGAGCGAGACGGAAACGGCTACCCCTGACGCATGTAAGTAGATAGGAAGAAAACTTTACCAAATACCATAAATCTTTTGAGTGAGTTAGTGTGCGTGCCTTATACATACTAGGCGATGTTTGTATGTGTGGGTTCACGCACATTTTTTGTGTTTTCTTAATATCCCCTCCACTTCTTCCCCTCCTCTATGCCAGTTATCGTTATCCCCCTCTTTTTCTATGGACAGCTAGGTTGTATTAGTGTGCGTGATATTCACGTGTGTGCGTAATAAATTGCAACCTATATTTTGATCGAAGGCCAATGACGGCATAGAAAACATTATATAAGATATTAATATTTAATTAATTATACGTAAATTTAATACCACTTATTAACATTATCAATTTTTCATGACAGCATAAAAAAGTAATTTTGTATATTTTTTTCATGTAAACGTGATAAAAAACGTAGAAAAATTATTATATATTTTAAAATAGATGTTAATTAGTTTCGATGATCGGTTATGAATATTAAAAATGGGATATTAATATGTAAATTGGTTTATCAGAGACTTTACGTAGCTTGATGCAAGATCGTAGGCTAAAATATAGCCGACGGGAAAAATTTAACGGTCTTATAAGGGTTTCAGCATCGAAATACATTTGTTATTTTTGTTTTGAAAATAGAATGTCTCTTAAAAAGTTTTGAGTATGTATTAGAACCTCTTTTTATTAATTACAGGCTTGTTTTTTCTTTCTTAACTTGTAGAATGAAATTACTGAGAGAGATTACTTATTTAAATTTACTGTTTTTTTATTAAAAATCTATTGCTTTTTATTTTTTTGTTATTATTTTTTGTTTTATTTTTTTATCATGTTTCAATTTTGACACCATTTGGAATGAAATATGAGAATAAATTCAAAATCAAAAATCTGTAATATCGATAACAGAGACAATAATATGTCAATAATTCTACAATTAAAATAAAATAAAAAGAAGTTTCAATTGTTTTTTTTTCTATGATTGTGGACTTAATACAATTATTATTCTTTGTTTTTTTTTTAATATATCAATATTCTTATAACTACAAACTAACATAAATGGGTATGAGATTATTTTCAATATTTAAATAAACTTGGTTTAACTTTTAATAAAGAAAAAGAACGTTTAATTAGGTAATTCAATAACAATTATTTTAAACACTTTTTAATAATAACATATTTCAAAACGACATTTAACCTAAATTACATTATTTTAGCTTAACATAACAACAGAAAATTAATAATTAATATGATAACGATAAATTGTAACAAAATAAGGTCGTTGGCATACCAAAATATGCATTTATTCGGTCACCGTCAATAATACAGGAAATAAGTTATCTGAGCTGCACATTTCCATTTAATTTTAAAGCATTTTTGACCTAAAAACGTGATTTTTATCACTCAACTTTATGTAGGACATAAATGTTACATTTTAAAATATTTACTTGTCACAATTTTTATTATTATTTTATTATTCGGCCTTTGAAAGGTCAAAGTTGGCTTCTTAATATAAGCTTCCATGTAGAAAGTGTCTGTATTTCAGTATACCTAAGTATTTCGAATCCAGTATTTTGTCTATTCCAAAATTAAGATTATTGCATATTGTTTCGTTACCAATCAAAACTATTGCATTATCACCAAACAAAAATCAATTTTTTTAGGTTAAAATAGTGAACTTCACTATAAAGCGATCTAATACATAGGTATACAAATAAAATATTATGTTGAAGCATAATTTTGACATCTGCTCGTCATGAAGTAAGTTAACATATCAATGAAAACGAACACATTTTAAATCCAAACAATAATCAAATTACAACTAAATAAACCAATTCTAAATTCGAACTAATAATCAAGCTACAACTAAAAAAACAAGACTACTTCTAATTCTAAATTCAAACTATCCAAGTTCGCGCCCTCGAACGCCATTCGCTAACAGCGGCAGTCCTTGCGCATGCGCTCGGCCAAGGCGAGCGTTCTCTAAACTCCGGCGACTGTCAATGTTACTACATAACCTACAAAGCTTAGACGCGGCCGCCATCTTGGTTTTAGAATCGCCCGTTTGAAGGCTGCACGCATGGTTGATGTCTATGTCTGTTTATTGCGTTCAAACGTGGCTTAGCTTTAATTGGAAACAAATGTCTAAGTTTGGAAGTAAACGGCAGGATGTTGAATGTCCACGTTTATGATGTGTGCTCGTTTTAGGAGTTGTTTTTTTTGTTTACGATTGGTTGAGTGCCATGTAAGCTTCTTATATTGGAAGTTTCTAAGTGTCTTGAAATTTTCTGCTTCTTTGTCTTGCCAGGCTGTGGTGATGGTAGTTTACAAGCCACCTAAAGTCTGACTTGACTGTAAAATCTGACATTATAAAATGAACATATCGTTACAAATTTAACTTCATTTTGTAGGTAATTAAACAATTTAAACCCGATGACGCATAAAACGTGTGAATGTGTTACACTCGACGTGTAGAGCTTATCATAAAAATACAAAAATGTTTGTAATTATAGCGAGACAACACGTGTTTTATCTGTAATAAAGCATGGTAACAAGTCATGCAAATGGGACGCAAAACACGTGTGAAGTACATGTTTTTGTATTTACTTTTGTTTAAGACGATTAAAGGAAGCTTGTAACAAGAATGAATAAAATATAAAAAAACAGCTCACAATTTACTGCGGTAGCCATCTTGAATCTGAAATGTATCAGTATCACATATATTTCTCTTGTTAATATATATTATGGCAAAGAACACACCTAAATAGCAAGTTTGGAATTACGACTTTATCGCAAAAGTAAAGTAAACGCTAAGTCGAATAAAATTCCAAATTCTAGGCCAAAACCTCTAGACTCGAAACCATGCGCAAACCTGTGTCATGGCCGACAAAATCTCCTATTACCTACAAACTAGTCGACTAGTATCAAGATAGCGTAAGCGGCGTATGTCACAGACTAGGTAACAGTGGCACGGTTAGGCGAAAGTTGCGCTCGCGCAATGTGAGTGTTGTTTAGTCTGTGGCGCTGTGATCTAGTCAATGACAGCTTAGTATTCGTTTGTCGCCGGATGTAGGTGGCGTTGAAAAGCTTTTCATTCATAGATAAAGGCTGAGATTTATGTGTTTTATTACTGCTCTAGCTTTGTTATTGGTGTTGCTTGGGAATACTGTCAAAATTTTAGATTGTACACCTTTAACTATCTGAACATCATCAGGCTGATGATGATGATGAACTATCTGATAGTTTTAATTACTAACTGTGTCCCACGTTGCCAGCGTTAATCCGGGATAAAAGAAGTTTTAGTGTCAATCAAGGATTGAAAGCTTTTAATCCTTAACTGACTCCCAAATCGTTACAGTCCCTAATTGTTTAAGTGCAAAAGAAGTAAGAAATGTTCACACTAACATAAAAACTGTCGCTTAATGATATTTAGTGAGAAAACGAATACGGAACCTACTTATTAAGAACATAAAAAAAAACTAAACTCGAGTAGTAAATTTGTTAAATTTATGAAGTACCATTTTTTAAACATTTTAGGTAATATTTATTTTTATTTAAGAACAACATACAATTTAATTTAAATGTTATTTCCTTCGTTCGTGATCTGCAAAGAAAATCTGAATCTTTTTATACCTATGGCATGATTTCAATAAAGAAAACACTTGAAATTTTGTAACCCCCTTGCTCACACTCTTTTGGTTATATGCAATTGAGAGGACATGATCAATATTTTATACATTGAGTAACGAAAACTTACTAGTAATTATTCATTTGTTTGCACCTGTTTATGTAGGGGTACCTGATACTTAATCAGATACAAGACATTAATTAAATTTTATAATGAATTACACTACTACCGACCGAAAAAACTATAAATTTAGCATAAACAAAAACGGCGCTTAATTATTGCGAAATTAATTACAAAATTAACATCAAGATTACTTTTTTTAAGATCTTCCCGCAAATAAAAGACATAAAAAAATGTCAACGATCCAATTCGTCCCGCCAATAATAAATCGAAAGTGCATCTGAAAATTGAACCATTCCCCTCGACCCAAACATCTGCGCGTCGAGACAAGCCAAAATAATTAAAAAAAAAACACAAAGACTGGCCTCCAGACGAAAGTAATGAAATGAACAAAAAAAAAACAATAAAACGACATCGTCCGTTTTCGCTGTCTGCCGCCGAAATTGAGTGACCTCATTTTTTGGCGCGAGTGTTTTGTTTTTTGACAGTTCTGTCTTTTTGTGCCGTATCGGTTCATATGGGACTAATGTGGTGTGAATTTTAAATATGGAACATAAGAAAATTGCTTTAAATTTGTTATAATAAAATAGTTGCATAAGAGAGTATGTGTTTTAAAATTTTACTTTTTTTGTATTTGTAATGTTTTAGTATTTGTTTAAGTTACTTAGCTTAAGCAAGAGTGAGTGTATTGGGCAACTGTGAAGCTCACTTATTTTGTGTACAATAACTAAATAAGTACTTATTTAAATCTTATCAAAATAAAAGTTTCGAAAAAAAGTTTTTAAGCGACATCTTGTGATTTTAATCGTTAGAACCAGGATAAAAAAGCTTAGGTATTAAAGCAGAGCTTATTAGCTATTTAAAAAAAAAAAGAGCTTTAGTAGGTATATTCTAGGAAAAAGATTTCTATTTTAGATCGCCACATTACTTACTCAACAAGTAAGTTACGATCAAAACCTACTCTATCTTACTTAAATACTACGTCCGCACTGAATTTTATTAACTGGTGCAATTGTTAAACAAGTCTCATGTCAATTTACGAGTAAATTGTTATGTTGCCAAGGAAAATAAATATACGAATAAGATTTTTATTGTATTAAAATTATGTGCAGCGGATGTATGATTAAGATCTAGAAGTGATTTCGGCGGTCATTTAATGAAATCAAGTCATTTGGATAAAGGTATCTCATTAACTTTGATATATACCTACGAGTGTTTTAAATATATACCAGATTCAGTGTTGGATACAAACACAGTACAAAAAATGGCATGAGTTTACTATACTAATGTATCTTTTACAATATACTCAGAAATACAAAATATGACCACGTCACAAAAAATATTCCAATTCAACTCAACCTTATCACTGTATCTAAAGGTTGAGTTTCGACTAGTGCCGTAATCAATATAAACTATCTTGCTCCGCGTTAACAGCTAGCAGTGCTCGTTAAATTTTATGACCGTACGCAGTGAGCTTAGAAAATTCAACTGTATTCTATACTCATAACACTTAAATTCCTCAAACTCAAATAAGACCACACTCTTAGTTGTGGCCTTATTTTTCTTGCCGTTTTAGAGACATCACATCACATCTAGTACATTATTGATCGAAGATACGAGTTGATAGATTGTTATAACACATACATACGAAATGAACTTAAAATTGAATATGGTTCTATGCTTTGTTATAATATTTAAAATTGCAGTCTTAGAAACGAGCGTTTTTATAATTTAACCAAAGCAGAACTACTTAATACTTCCCTGGCAACATCTCGGCTTAGCTAATAACATTAATTTTCCTTTTTTTTACGGAAAATAAATTTTATGTGCAATTCAAATTTTTTTAAGAATAGAATCTCCATAATTGTTTCATTTAATTTCTCGTTCAAAACATTGTTCACAGACTTTATATGTATTAAAAAGTAAATACGTAAATTACAAGAAAATGTAAAAAGGAATTTCCTAAAAGCTAATTTCCCACAATAGTCAACTGAACATAACCAACACGTGTTTGCGCATTTTATTGCCTTGACTTAGTTTATAAACAAGTTATTATGTATGCAGTTGAACCCACTTATGATAATACATTTTGTTTTATTTGAAAAGGAATCACATAATAGTGCATTTCAAAACATTAGCCGTCAGATGTAACACCTGCTTTACAGCCGTCTATAAGGTTGTGACAGATAGGCCTAGGAATCTTGTTTAATTAATATAAATCTTTGTAATCAGAATTTAACTTGACATGCTGTACACATACTAAGATAAATTCTTAATTTAACTTAGCATGTTGTACACATACTAACTTAAATTCTGAATACCTTAAAAATGGAATAAATTTTTACCTACATACATACCAGGTACCAAGAAAAATAAAAGTTATTATACGTTAGGCTTACGCTTGACCACAATTCACCTGATGTTAAGTGACATTGCGGTCTTGAATGGAGTGCGCTTCCCTAGAAAACACCAGTTCATTCTATAGATATGATACAGTACAAAAATAAAGATACATAAAATAATTAACAGAAGTCATTAACGTATTTTACAAAAAAAATTGAAAATAGAACATGGAAATTTTCCACAGCCAATCGAACGTTATTTACAAAAAAAAGAACATCAATATCTTACAAAATTTAAATTTGGAATTTCCGTAACGGACATTTTCACAATAGCCAACCTAACAGAGCTAACACCTGCCCGCACATTCCTTTACAGGTCTCGCTCGGCCTAGCTTTACGGGCTAGATAGCGACCTACAGATCATGTTTATGGCTTCTAGGCTTCTAAAATGGAAAGTCACCGCTAATTTGAGCTTTGTAAAGGTTCGTTAGTGATTTTTTGGTGTTTTAATTGGTTTTGTGTCACAATTTTAATTTATATAGACATTATATTTTTTACTCTTTACTAAGCATATGACTAGTAGGGCGTGACCACACGAGTTAGCGACACTTTGGACAAACTGGAGCATGCCTAGTCTGGAATGACTTCAACTAGAGTGTGGTTGCTAGCCAGGCGAGTACTAAAAATGCCCTACCACCATTTTATGGTTTCTTCGCAACATTTTCCTTCACCGAAAGCTCTCAATGGCGGGAATCGAACCCACAAACCTTCGGGACGTGCGTTGTAAATTCTGCTATCAAGCAGAAGTGCTACCTTTGTTGTATTTATCAGTAAGATTTGAGCAGGTGATTAGTAAAGTAACGTGTCAAAATTGTTAGTATGCTCGTAAAAGCATCATTTCAATTGAAATGAGCCTGCGTTATCTTCGGACTCTTCTTATAACTCCTTCTCTAGCAAAATGATTAATACCTACTAATTATTATAGACATTCGATAATAATGATGCTATTTCGGATGAGCCGCCCAAAGGTCTCTCTCTACAACCACTTGTAAAGACTAACAGTCGGGATCTAAAACTTTATTTAACGTGTCATTCGATTAACGGTAGCATCCAGATGTAAATACAACCGTTTAAAAGATTTAATAAGTATCTTGCATGATCCCGCATCCAAAGATTGTTTGCATCGACCGTTGCTTATCTTTGGTGATCGCGTCAAATCACCTTAGTCAGCTACTAACTCTTTCAATAGGCTCACAAAAACCGAGGGAAATATTTGTAACTCGATTGTACCTAATCGAATTATCAATCTGCATGCGTCTTGATATATTCTCTACAATATAATAATGATACAAGCACATTCTAAGCAGCATTTCAGCAAAACGACGACCCAAACCGGTCCGCAAAGCACTTAAATGTATCAGCTCCATCAAACTATTTAAATAAGAAGCTAGTAAGAAAGAAATAAAACGAGCGAAGCCAAAAAAACGAAAACCACAGCGGGCAAGAACCTCCGGCAATAATTTTCTAGTAGCAAACTAAAATCAAAATGGCGGACGCAAAGATCAGGTTAGCTATCGACCGAGCGAAATAAATTTCACAAAATAAAAAGTGATGGACGGAGTTGCCAGTTGAAAATAATAAGCTAAAAGTGTGATCGATATGAAGTCATTTTAAGGGCTTAGATGCATAATTTGATATGAAGAGATCGATAGCGAGAAAAACAAAAAGCTAAAATGAAATAGACTTACACTTGTATGTGTAAAAATATTTTTTTTAAGAATAGTAGGGGCGATTCTGACGTGCAGACGACTAAACTAAATTTAAAGTAGACCTGTGTCTTTCCATCGTTAGTAATTACAAAGAAACAGCACGATCTCAACCATAGAAAAAACAGTCACGTCAAATATGGAAAATGGAGGTAGATTTAGAGCTGATGTTTTTGGATGCGTTCTAGGTCCAATTTTCTATATTTGCTAGAATCGCCACCAGTATTTTTTTAAGTATCAATGTCTTCAAAAAAACATTTGATTGTTTATCTCTTCTCACATGTTTAACCAAATGAGTGCGAGAAAGAGAAAGCGAACTTTCAAATCTTATATTAATTTATTGTATACGTGAAATATAAATGATATTAGTTATTTGTATATTTCGTACAGGACCTACATAATGAATTCAAAGCGATAAGAAGGAACCATAAAATAAAAAAAAAAACAACTAAACAATTTTTCTAACACATGGTTTGTTAAAAAAACCTGTGTTAATGTTTTATTTTAAGCATTACAATACTTATTTTTGTATGTACACAAAGTTTGTAATTTTAAAACATGTAACAACGATTTAATTTCATTTTTCTTGGTTTCTTGCTGCACGATGCTCTGAAAATATATCTACCGTCGCTTCACTGTCTATGGTAATTTTTCAAATGTGGCAACACTGGCCATCTACCCCACTCGGGCTAAATAAATTCCTGCAAGTAAAAAGCGATGGTCCTCATCCGTCTCCAGTTTAGAACAGGAGAAACAAGAACTGACAAAAACGGTCGGCGAGTTTTCCCGCGCGTTCTAAGGTGCGGTCATTTGTTAGCGCCATTTTTGTTTTGTCTATGACTCTTTTTTTCTCAAGTCGCTGATCTTGCATGGATAAATATTTAGACTTTTGTATACACACGGACTATATTTTTTATCGTAAAATTGTTGATATATATGTTGGATTAGTATGATGACTTGCATGCATTTTCTTTTGATTTTTATTTTTGCAATTAAATTGTCTGCCAATGAAATTAGAAGAAAATCCGTTAACTTAAAAACAAATTCCTTTAACATAAATACGATAAAATAAACATAAATCCTATGATAACATAATGACTTAGTAACTTACGTATTTTTGTGGATTTCGCATATTTTAGTTACTCTTGTGATTTTGACATTTCTGAAAATAGTTTTGTTTCTTCTTTGTTTCGCTTTACGATTTCACTGATCTTCGAGCGTCTTTTGCTTTTTCAAATTTCATAAAGATGTCAAAATGTGCTGCACAGAAATCTGTAGCGTTTATAATGTGGGCTGACCTTTTTCGGACGCTACACACATACTAGGCTGTCATCATTCTTTTTCTTTCATGTTTGTTTTATGTAATTTGTAATCATGTATATATAAGTGTCTTCTTTGTCTAAAATAAATGGTTTCCTCTTTTTTTCTTTTAAAATTATGATAAAATGAGCTGTAAAAATTGCGCCATCTAAAGCTTTGTGTACACTCCTGCGCAAGTCTTATAACATAGTGTAACCACTACTTTAGTTATGACGCGTACATACGAGTGCGTTTAGTTTGTATGCGGGCAAAAAACGAAATAAGCTTCGGTGAACGACCGCTGCGTTGGGGCAGGGCAGGTTTCAGACGACCGTATACTAGTTTCACAGTGCCACAGATTGGGATAGTTTAAGGAATAATATGAAAAAAGTAATTTTATAGAATAGTACCTTTTTACCTATTTTTGTTAAGATTAGGTGAAAAGAATGATATGAAAAAGTAATTTATTAAGCAATAGACAACATTTTTATCTATTTTGTCAAGATTGGGTCATTATCACTCTCTCTACGCGAGTATCTTAGATAGATAGAAAAATAATAATAAATAAATATTATTTATTTACGCAAAAAACATTACAGTTTTAAACAAAATGCATGTATTAGGAAATAAATAGAAAATCTTAGTTTAGTGTGTATTAAACTCATCTTTATTTTGGTGAAAATGAAAAATCACATATTTTATATAATTATTATATATTTTTACTTAAAGTATTTTTTATCGTATTGCATAATGGCAACCTCTGAATCTAACACGAGGTTCGTCTTATGTTGTGAGATTCAATGCCTTCTCTTGGACTGATACTGCAATGATATACTCTGAGGAAACATACAGACAAACGAATACAAATTGGACCAGTTAATTCTGAGAGCTATCCCCATAAGTTGTTTATTTCAAGACGATTCTCCGCCAAAAACTAAAAGTTTATTTTTGATATTGAATCTAGACAAATTCAAAAATTCCAAAAACTAAATTAAGCTTAAAAATAATGTCAAGGTACAAATATGTTAATTCTTCATGGTAAGTAGATAGTTTCACATGCAAAGAGGTCAACACACTAACACTGGCTTTCAATGTTAGTTGGGTAAATTATAGATTAGGTATATAATACTACACATATAAAACGCAATAAAGCGCGTTTCACGTTTAGGAACAATTTCCCCTTGTTTGTTGTATTAAATGATACTAATGCTGGAACAAAATTATTCCAAACTTTAGTAAATTTTGTTTCAAAGAAACCATAAATAACCCCTTACGTAGCTTTAACCTCCTTGGTGTAAATCGATTTGTGGAGAAAGTAGTCACTGTCTCTCATGTAAACGTTTCTACAGCAGTTTGACAGCTTTTGAGGCGCGTTCGCTTTTTGAATTGTGGGTACTTACTTTACTTTTTTTTTCATGAAGCGATTCGATTGGCTCGCCAGTGCTTGTAGCTTGCTAGAATGTTACCAGTCATTCTCGCTTCGTTTGACGTCTCACGTCAGTTGCTATCGTTTTGAATCTCTTCTCACTTGATTAGTCATTGCCTCAGACTACAGGAATAAAGGCAGACGCCGCGGTGTCAAGCGCACGAGTGAATGCGACTTTATATACATGTGTGCGTGGCACACATAGCCACGTACTTTTTACACTGTAGCGACACGCGTCGTCGTGTGCGTGTAATGTTGCTAGTATCAGCAAACAAAATACCTCTAATTTTTTGATGTACTTTATTAGTACCTATTTCTAGTAACTGAGATTGACGTAGTAATTAAAACACGTGACGCTAATTATTTAACACACCTTTGTTTTGCACCAATTTATTGAAATATTGCCTTTTGGCGTCTAATTTTACACTTTTCACGGTCATTTTTAGTTTTGATATATGGTGAAGCCGTATATTCAAAATTTTCTAAACAATTTACTTAATAAGGTTAACCTTGTGGTCTGCTCCATGGCACTCATGAGCATTCTCCATTCCTTGATAAAAAAAAATTCGTTTCCAATAAAACATTTCAAAAAAATTCATCTCTAATTTTTATGGCCATGTTTCGTCTTATCGATTTTGGCGAACAATGGAGACCCAATCTTGGCGTAAGTCAGAGTCTACGGGAAATTGGTATTTTAGCATTTGTTATTATATCAAATACATTAAGTATGATAACGAAAATTTTAATGACATTAAAGACAGGGATTTAAAATCTATAATTATTTGACGTGGGACTAATCTAATCTAATACATCACATGAATCACATTATCACACAAAATACTTTGTGAAAACATTGTTACCACTGGATTATTTTATCATTTGAATAAGATAGGCGCAAGCTAAAATAATATGATATTTTAAAATAAAAAGACCCCGACAATAAAACTGAATGAACCCATAAAAAATGAAAATCTGGAGACCTAATCCATGACCACATAGGGAAAATTACCCCACAATTACGGATAAAATAATTGCCGCATACTTGTCACACTGGCCCAAGCTGGTATAGGTTTTGTGTTCCAAGTAGTTTTATTAAAATATTTTTACGATTTTCTTACAAATCATTGAAGAAAACAACAAACTCAGCTATGAAATTATAATCCATCGTGGCTCTTTTGTTTTTGGGAACTATTTTTGCAATCACGAGAGACGCAATACGGCATAATTTAATAGAAAGATACGCTGCGAAGTGACAACTGCGGAGCCGTCCGACGCGAGAGTTGCTTGGTAGCGACTGCGGGCGGAAACGTATTACTGGAGCATTTAGTATTACTGAACTTACAGTCACTCCTAAGTTCGACACCGCGGCGTCTACCTTTATTCCAGTAGTCTGAGGTCATTGCCTGTAGGGTTGATAGGTAGTCTATCAAAGTTCAGTTTCAAAAGAAGAAAATTCTTGGCTTTCTCAAAACACCAGTTACAAGTGGTAAGCTTTTGAAAAAAAGAAAGAAAGAAAAATGTTTTATTATGCACAAAAAATATTTTTTGTTTAGAATTTAGATGATCCGCCAAGCTTGATTTGATTTGCCAGCTTCCTTGAAAGCCAGATATTCCAGACTAGGCATACTCCAAGCCAGAGTACCAAAGACTCGTGTGACCCCGTTAAAAATTTAGCTGTAATGTGTGAAAAAACCGACACATTTTCATATCAATGTAAGGTCACAAGCCCTTATCGACCAACTCGTTTAATGACTCATATTTAAATGTACATTGAACTTCAATATCCTATAAATATACATATACCTATGACATTACAATTATTCTGTCAGTTTGTCTGTCTCGTAAATGTTCACGTTAAAGATTAAAAAATATAGGTACTCTATGCGGAAATTGGATAAAACTTGATTTATATATATTTTATTTACCTACGTAAATATTTGTGCCCCGGAATCACCTACCTTTGATTTAGGTTCCAAAATCCCTAGTAAAGATAGAAAAAATATAAGATCCACATACAAATCAAATAAACACTAGAACAAAGAAAAATAGATAACACTGAATCCCAGCTATAATATACCGAAACTATCAGCGTAAGCTATTCATTAGATGTAGACCATAAATCTAAATAAAATAAATATCAGGACACATTTCACACACGGCTGGTTTGCTCCATACTAAACCATTTCTAGTTTGTATTATGGTTGCTAACATAACTGACATAAATAACTGAACTGAATAACATAACTGCATATACATACATAAATACTTTAAATCGATACATATTTAAGACTCAGACCGACAGCCAACTAAATTAATTTATCGCGAAGATGTTGGCCGTGCTAAGAATCGAACCTGGGACCTTCTGGTTGGCAGGGTAACCATTAAGTCAACGAGGTCGTCAAATTGTATGAGATATAAAGTATGGCTTAATTGTTTGCAAAATTATCGTAAAAAGCTTATTTTTGGATTATCTACTAACCCAATATCTACCAATATTCACTAAGTTTATTTAAATTATTAATTTAAGCAAGTTAGTTTTAACTTTAAAAACTTATCCAGATACATATTAAATTTATCCGAATCGTCATAAAAGTTATCCTGAATCTTCAATAAAGTTCATTTATTATAAAAAAAAAATACCTCAAGATTAAAAAGTATTTGTATATAATTTTATTGTATATTGTAAAAAATTGCAAATCTTTTGAGAACAAAGGTTTAATTGTATATTCCTTCTGTTGATTTTTAGGTACTTAAAAGATAACAAAGAAATGATTTATCGAAAGGTATATATTGCCGTCTTTAATTGTATGCCGGCGATCTGAAGGTCATTGAGTGCCTTTTAGTTAAAATGTCGAAGGAAGAAACCAATTTTGGTCAATGTCCTTAAATACACTTGTGCTTTCTTTTTTGGATGAATCGCGGAAACTTGTTGTGACTAAAACAGTTTAATGTTGGACAAAGGACATTTAAATCGAAAGGTATTTTTCTTATAACTTTAAAGAAAGGTCCCGGGTTCGATTCCTGGCACGGCTGAGTAGCACAGGCCCCAGACACAAAATTGTCGGAGTAGGATGAGAAAAAAATAAAACCTTCCACTCACTCAAAAAAAATTTTTCACTCACTGGCGCTCCTTTCAAACTTCTTCTAATGTACTCTTTAATAATAAAATAATAAATAATGCAATTAACAATAGCTTTAACAACTTTAATGGATAATGGGAATCTAAAACCTAAACTTAAGCATTAATTGTTAATTTTATTTACATTTGAATTAATACAATTACTAGGGCAATGTGCATGGAGAACCTTATCTATGAATAAAATTTTAATTAAAACGAGATTTTTAGTTAGACGAGTTATAACTACAGACAATCGTTAAGCTTATTATAGTTAGCAGTTTTAATCCATCTGCTTTGTGAGTTTTTCTTTTTTTATGGTACAGACTAAAAATAGATATTAAACTACGTAGATGACAAAAAACGGTATTTGTTTAATCTTCTTCTTCATCGTATGAGCTAAGTGGCCAAGCTCTGGTGTCCAGAGTTTTTAAACCGCCCGAAGGCCTCTGACTTGGCTTAACGACTGCTTGTACTAAGACTACCAGCCGGGTCCTACAATTTAACGTGTCATTCGACCCACGGTAGCGCCCAGATAAAAACGCTACTTGAAAAACGACAGGCTTGTGATGGTCACCCATCCAAACACTGTCCGCATCGACCGTAGCTTAGCTTCGATGATCGCGTCAGATCACCTTAGCTAGCCGAGCTACAGGCGCTACAATTTGTTGTAAGACTATCTCACTAGGTAAACAACTTTTAATTGGTTCTGCGACTTTTTAAAACTTGAGAAATTAATCTGCTTGGTATTTGTAGTGAAAACGTCATAAACAAACTTTCACCTTTACTTTACTTTACTTTTTAATAGAATTAAAAACGGGTAAATGAATTAATTAAATCGACATATTTGAATCAATTTAGTAAAAATAATTAAGTAACCATTGCTACATATATAAACTACTTATTTTCACGGTGCTAAACCATTTTCTAGTGTTTTTTTTTATATTGATATGTACTCTAAGATGATCTGACACGATCATCGAAGCTAAGCAACAGGCGATGCGGACGGTGTTTGGATGGGTGACCATGCACAGGATTGTCTTTAAAAAAGTGGCATTTTTATATGAGCGCTACCGTGGGTCAGTAGTACATGCACGTTAAATTGTAGGTTCCGGCTGTTTGTCTTAGTACAGGCTTGGCTTGGCTTAACGACTAAGTCAAACCAGAGGCCTTCGGGTATTTGAAAACTCTCGACACCAAAGCTTATACGAAGAAGAAGAATTAACACATTCGTATCTCGCAGGCACCATATGTGTCAAATTAACGAATTATTTTTATTATCAGTTGACCAACTTTGCGTTATTAAAACGCGTATTATAGGTATTTATTAAATAAATTAACAATTCACACACGGTTGGTTTACTCCATACTGAACCATTTCTAGTTTGTGTTTTGGTAGCTAACACAACTGATATACTACATACCTATACATACTTTACTAGCTGACCCGGCAAACGTTGTTTTGCCTCACATAGGAGTATGAAAAAAATAGATTTAAACTATCCTATCTCTGAAGTTGGATCGAACTGCACATGGTGTGCGAATTTTATTATAATCGATTGGTTTAGGAGTCCATTGAGGACAAACATTATGACACGAGATTTATATATATTAAGATATAGATACATATTTAACACCCAGACCCACATCCAACAAATTTATTTACCACTGTTCGTTCTTTAAAAAAAACTGTAACGTAATATTGATTCACAATTTCTGTCACATCTCATTACTAATATAACAGTAATTGATAACAAACATAATTTATACATTAATCACTTTGTTTTTGAACACAGATCACTGCCGGTTCCGTGTTTACTAAATTATAAATTTATAAACATTTTGTTTACAAATTGTTGGCTGATTTAAAATTAAAACAATTTAAATTTAAATATTGTTTGAATATTGTTTAGTGTCTACTCTTACGCTTTTGCGATTTGGTGTAATAGTTATTTTAGTAGGTATTTAGTGGATAATAATTCATTGCCGTTTTTACTACCAAGTGTTTCTTACGCGTTTCCCTTTTTTTGTGGTTTTTACCACATGATTATAGTTTAAATCTGTGAACCAAAATATTATGATTGGTTTTGGTAAGAAATCTACAGTATTTACAATTCTGTAAATATATGTTCTACTTAAATGTATAACCCGTTATTTAGCTGTATATTCTAAACAGTTATCAAACTTGAACCATTTTAATTTAATCACCTTTCACATACCTATTTAATACCAGAAAATAACATTATAACCTACTCATATATTTGTATGTAGTCCCATTAATTTAAAAGCCAAGTAACATCTTTCTGACAATATAATTGGTTGCCTGGAACAGATCGCTTTTAGCGATAAGGTCTCCAGTTAAGGCAGTAGCTTTTACAACACAACACATAAATGTGTTCTCTGTAATTTCATTTTATTGTGTTTTAATAAAGTGTTTATCTATAAATAAATAAATATTCGGATACATTTCACACACGGCTGGTTAACCCCATACCTACTGAACCTTTTCTAGTTCGTATTATGGTTGCTAAAACAACTGATATACTACATAATATACATACATACATATTTTTTATAGATATTTAACACCCAGACCGACAGTCAGTCAGTCAGTCAGTCAAATTTAGTTCACCACAAAGATGTTGGCCGTGCCGGGAATCGAACCCGGAACCTTTTGATTGGCAGTCCGGCATGGTAACTAGCCAACGAGGTCGTCATCTAACAAATCCAAGTATAGTTACCAATACAAGTATCATGTTTTCATATAGATACATAACTATTCCTATATGTATATCATATTGCAAGGCATTCTGTCTGGTCTGAGAGCCGGATAGTTCACGAAATTCGGGTTCAATGCACGACATTTCACCGCGTTACTGTGATCTAAGAGGGAGGGGGTGGTAATTACACACACACACACACACACATATATATGTTACGTGATTTCGGCTTTCGGTGATTTACTATATAGCTATAGATAAACATAGGTAGGTATATTGTATAAATCATCCACATTAGTGGCGATTCAGCGGCACACACGACTAAACTAAATTTAAAGTAGCTCTGTCTCTTTTTGTCATAAATGACCAAAAAGAGATGGTACGACCATAGACAAAACATCTAAAATCACGTCAAACACATCAGATTTAGAGCTGATACAATTGGGTGCGCTCTAAAATCGCTTACATTTTTCATGTTTGACGTGATTTTAATTGTTTTGTGTGTGTTTCAGAACGTGCCGTCTCTTTCTAGCCACCTTAGATGAAAAGAGAAGGGGCTTCTTTAAATTTAGTTTAGTCGTGTGTGCCGCTGAAGCGCCACCACTATTGTACTCGTAATGAATATTATTCTTATTTTGGTGCCAACTCGATTTAGAAATACGAATAATAAACAGGTTCAAAATGTTTCATTTTAGATTTTAGGGACCAGTTTTTCTTTTACCTAATTTACATGTCTGTTTGGTACTAATAAGTAAAAATATCCTAAGACTTGTTTTTAGATAGTATTTGAGCAATTTTTTCAATATTTTTTGCCGTTAATTATTTATAACGAAAAAAAACTGTAAACTCAATATTTTGCCATTATTTTTTGCCTTAACTGATATATTGTACTTTGGTAATCATAGACATAATATATTGGTACCTGAGTCTCTGTGACTTTAAAACCTAGTAATACTATAGCACTTTTTGCTTTAAAACTCGTCGAAGGAACGCCAAAGATTGTCAGTTTTTGAAACAATGGCTCTATTAAGACTGATACCACTGCAGCACTGTGATTGTGAAACTGATACCTAAAGGTGAATTGACAGCGGTGTGCGATAACTAACATTACCGGTAAATACGAGTATGACAAAAAAACATAGGTATAATAAGAATATTTATTTTACATCCAGACCGTCAGCCAACAAATTTAGTTCATAACAAAAATGTTGGGTGTGCCGGAAATCGAACCCGGGACCCTCTGTTTGACCATTACGTCAACGAGGTCGTCAATAATTAACTACATATAACCAATAAATAATAAGATATTCGCCATAAAATAGTCGCCATTGAGTTGTTTAGTTATTAACGTAAAATTAGTTAAAACTGTAGCACCTGTAGCTGGCTAGCTAAGGTGATCTGACGCGATCATTGAAGCTAAGCAACGGTCGATGCGGACGGACGGTGTTTGGATGGGTGACCGTACACAACACTGTCGATTTTCTCAGTAGCATTTTCACCTGGGCGATACCGTGGGTAGGATGATACGTTAAATTGTAGGTCCCGACTGTAAGTAAGTCTTATAGTACAAACAGTCGCTAAGCCAATTCAGAGGTCTTCGGGCGGCTTGAAAACTCTCGACACCAGAGCTTGGCCACTTAGCTCATACAAAAAAGTTAAAACTGTTTAAAATTTGAATTATGTTATTTGAAATATGTACCTACACATGATTTTCGTAACGCTTAAACTAAATAAAGATTTGATTTGATTTGATTTGAATGTTCTCGTCCAACGCTATCGGTCCGCCTTAAACCCGCCGTTCCTCGAACTCTGATAATCCGTAGTTGGTGCGAGAATCTAACAAGATATAACAAAGGCGGGTCGATACTCAGTTTCGACCTATAAAACTGGAAGACACGGGGTGGTCAGTGGGGGACGCTACGAAACAACGGATGTGGCATATTTGTTCTATTTTTTTTTCTTTAAGTTACTATTAATGCATATGTATCGTGATTTTTCATGTGACTTAAATTACAACAAACATTTATGTTACAGTAGATATATTGCATTAATAATGTAATATTAGTAGGGCAGAAAAAAAACTTGAAAGAGAAATCGGGATGAATAATGTTAAACACAAAAGAAGCCTACGTAACAGTGGGCAAATAATAAGCAAGAATATAAAGAAGAATAAAAACATGAATTAGAAAAGAACTGTACATGGTATAAAAAAATATATAATAAAACGAGAATTTTATATATAAGATATTATTTAAAGTAATTCAGAGTAAAAATGATGCACATAATAAAAACTCACACTTATCTATTATCTATTCCCGTTCTTAGTCAGGCATACATTTGATAACACAAAAAAGATCACTACACACTTTGTTTGATAAGAATCAATACCATTAATATTTTTTATTTACCTATTACAATATTGCGTTGCGAATTAGCACGGGTTTATGATGCATTAATAATTTGACAGTTTTATAGAGGCCCGTAGCAGTTTGCTACGCTACTATATGTGCTACGAAGATGTCAGAAAGCGTGGTTCTTATCAAATTCTAACCATTCCTTCCTAAAATGGCACTAAATGTACATAAGTAAGTAAGAAAGAAGTCATATTTCAAGCTTTAAGTTTTGATTTTTATGTTTATTTTTCACTCAAAATTATAGGAATCTTTACCATCTTTTACAGAACATATCTTTTTTTTACATAACCTTGCATAAAAGTATTCCATATACCGTTACAGTTATTTTGGAACTACACTTAGCATACAGTCACACATTATTAAAAATTAAAAAACCTTCTGCCAACTCCTACATCAAATAATATAATCCATGTTATCAAGTACCGCATCTACTCAAGGATGTTTTTACGCTCCATGTTCATCTAGACGGTCAAAGATCCCAACGGAAATGTGTTTCACAGTTTTTAGGGTTCGAGACCGAACCGGTCAACTTTATTATATATTTAAAGAAAGAGCTGAGAAAAATCCACCACGCTGGCCAAGTGCGGGTTGGCGGATGACACACGTCTTCGTTTCCTTCCTTAAAGCGAGTGCAACTCCACACATAACTTGAAAAACAAATCATTGGTGTAGGACCGGTATCGAATAAGAGGCAGTCTGATTGCCAAGCAGGCGTGTTTACTACCGAGCCACACTCGCTTTTTTGTTCACTCGTTGCATTTACTTGTTTTTGTTATTAAAAGAAAAACACAAAAATATTTGTGTTTGTATTGGTAAAGTCTTTAGTTAACATGAATCCCACAACACAGGATTTGCCTCGTGTGGGATTCAGGGATCAACTAAGTGTACATTAACACATATTTTATACTATTAAGCCTAGCACTTATTTAGTCGTAGTTTGTGTTGATATACAAAAATGTACAACTTTTTGATAAATAAAGATGTTTTATGTTATGTTAACATGTTACTTAATTACAGAATTATTTCACGTTACGTGAGTTTTTTCAATAATTTAGTCAATACAGTTGTTCCGCAGCTATTCACGCAAAAGTCAACAGTGTCACAAATTGCGACAAACAGACAAACAGAGTGAGTTAGACACAAATTAGAGTTGGCAAGACGCCAGGCCGCGCCGGCTGCGGCAGCGAGAGTGATCTGTTTACAGAAAGTAATAGCTTGGACAGGGTTACCTGTAAAATATGTTTACACAAATACAAATACAACATTTATTTGACATTTTTGACACAGTTAATAACAACAAAATGATTGGAATCCAAATAGTCTAGTCAAAAAGTGCCTTTTTGGTCAACTTTTTTCAGCAGTCTCCGAAAATTATGATTGAGGTGTCATTCGATTCGGAATGGCATCTAGATAGTTTTCGAAAAACAATGAAATTCCGAAAAAGGATTATTGTTTATTGATCTGTCCGGTAGGCACCAGAATTTTTTCAAATTTTAATTTTCATATTTAATAAGTTTAAATAATATTTTTGCCATTCCGAATCGAATGACACCTCAATCATAATTTTCGGAAACTGCTGAAAAAAGTTGACCAAAAAGGCACTTGTTGACTAGACTAAAAGGCTTCCAAACTAGTTCAACATACTGTATATTGGAAGCCAATGTCTTCTCCCATAAAAATTTAATTGTCCATACCTACTCATACTCGTACATATTTTATGTTTCATAGAATGGTCGGTAGTATTTTTTGAGTAATTTACATAAGCAATAAAATTTGGAATGTATAGTTTTTGTTAAATTATTAATATGTAATCATAATGAATCGTTCCTTTATACATGTCACAATATCCAATTAAAATGTCAAAATTAAATTAAATTTATTAAAAATTACTTACCTAATTCTAAATAAATAACCCGCCACTAATAGTTCCCGGTGCAAAGGTACCCATCAGGCTAGCAGCGTTCCCGCGCTGAATGGCATGTACCTACATAAGTATTTTATACTAACATGCTTCCTTCTTCTTCTTCTTTACCTTATCCCACTTAGGTGGGGTCGGCACAGCAAATTTTCTTCTTCCACTCTCCTCTATCAGACGTCATCTCCACACTCAATCCTTTCTCTCTCATGTCCTCATTCACACACTCTTCAATAAATTATTTATTAATTAAATTATATCTTAAAATAAAAATAAAAAATAAAAGCCTTTATTCCACAGGTACAAAACAAATTTTTCACATGTTTTTTTTTTAATTAGGAATAGTATGTGTATGGCTGATTTAAAATATGGCGTCATTGGTGGATCCCGGATAATTCACACCTACTTATCTGTTCCTATTAGATAACGCTTATCCGTTAGATGTGTGTGGGTACATTCAAGTGGAGACCTTGGATTTTATCTAGCGTGTTAAAATGGCGGTTCAGTAGGTTTTGTCATTAAATACTTATATAGAGCTACACGAACTATTAAATCAGTTTAAAAAATCTACTAGTTTTTGTGTGGTGTCTATATATGTTATGTAGATTAATAGGTATATAGAATAGAACAATCTTGTTTAAAAGGTGTGAATTTAAAAGTCATTCAAGTAACATTGTTCGATATTCAAACCTCATTAAAGAATGAACTATTGAAAATTTAAATTAGGCCGTTCCACATTTAAATTTCAACTGTATCGAAACAATACACGTGCGAGTCTAGTGACGTTCTATAAACAAATAGTGCGCTCCGCCATTTTGGTACGCGAAAAAACATTTGAAGGCGGAACTAGGTTGGGTTTTTGTTCAAATTTCGAACTTCGGCCCTCCAATAGCGAGCGCGGGCGGAGCTTGTCAATTCCGCTGACTTGATGTGGACAATGACCTTTTTATAGTGATGATTTTTTCGTTACTTTTTCGGATGAGTTTCGTAGTTGCCAGTGCCGGTGTATTGTTTTTTTTCGTTGCCAGTGTGATGATGTTTTGTTGTTTTTCGTCCCATTTGATGATTTTGTTGTGAATTCGGTGCGTTGACGCGCCGACCAACTTTTTAGGTTGTCTTTTGTGTGACTCACAATGGATTCTGTTTCGTGTGGCGAACCGTATAGAGAGGTATTGAAAAGCTTTTTCGTGTTTTACGCTTTACATTGAATTTCGTAACTAGCGTAAATTTAACGACCTCGTTGGCGTAACGGTTATCATACTGCACTGCCAACCAGAGGGTCCTGGGTTAGATTCTTGGCACGGCTAACATCCTTGTGATGTTTTTTACCTTTTAGGTACGAAATCTAAAAAAAACACAATTCGATTTTCAAAAAGAATCTCCTTCACCAATCTAATCAAACTAGCTTACTAACAGTAATAACACGCGCCATAAAGGCCCGTCCACACCCGCGCACGACACTTGCTAAAGTAACGTACCTACATACTGCGCGATGCGAGTATAAAGCTAATTTTACATCGCCCTTTATGGTAGCGAATTGGGTAGATTTGGTGGATAAATTTAATTACGTGTAAACGGTATATGTGTTACCCGCGTTAATCCGGGATAAAACATAGCATATGTGTAATAACCTATCTGCACATCAAATTTTATCAAAATCAGTTCAGCTGTTTGAGTATGATGAAGTAACAAACATACACACGTACACACAAACTTTCGCATTTCAAAAAAAACAAAAATCAAAATCTTTATTTATTAAGCGTTACAAAAATCATGTGTAGGAAGTTTATAATATTAGTAGGATTGTAACAAGAAATTCTGCGCATGTTGATGTTGTGTGTTCTTACAAAAATCAAAACATGTCAAAATAAAATTAAAGAATTAAAATAATAAAAACATAAGTTACCACAGTGCTTAAAAACTAAACTATTTAACCAATGTGTCTTGCCCACAATGACATATGGAGCCGAAACATGGACCCTAACTGAGGAATCTATACACAAAATCAAAGTTGCACAGCGGGCAATGGAAAGGGCCATGTTAGGTATCAGCCTGAGAGATTGAGTCCGCAATACGGAAATCCGACGCAGGACGAAAGTTACAGACGTCGGAAACCATGTTACGCGACTCAAGTGGCGCTGGGCAGGACACGTTGCCAGACGTAACGACAACAGATGGAGCAAAACTATCACAGCATTCTGGAAGCCATTGCTTCCACGGGATAGCAAGCGCCCTGTCGGCAGACCACCAGCCCGATGGACAAACGACATCCGGTCCATAGAGGGAACGCTATGGGTCCGTGGAGCACAAGATCGTATTTACTGGCATAAGAGAGAGGAGGCCTATACCCAGCAGTGGGTAGATATAGGCTGATGATGATGATGAAAATAATTTAGTTAACACAATTATTTATTTTATACTACGCCCGGTAAGAAATATATCGCGCATCTTCTCTAGGTCTGTTGAATAAGGACGGTGTCACACTGGCGCGACACCTGCTTTTACTTTAATTAGATTCTGAATTTGTGGCACCAGGTACAGGTGCGGTCACTGTTACTTGTTACTAGTGTCACAGTGTAGGACATAAGTAGTATAGAATGGGGAGTTTAACTTCCATTTAATTTAGTTTCATTTTAAACGCAATGATAGTCACATAAATTGTGTAAAAAAAAATAAACCAATCCTTGAATTTGCTAATTCAGTGCTTTAAGAGAGAAGTAGAGAATTTAACAAACATACAAACAATATTTTAATAATAATAATAATCATTTATTTTGAACCAATAGGATATTGGTGTTTGACAAAGCAGAATAAATTATTATATAATATTTACAAAGTATCCTTATATTTATGTCCTGAAAGAAAATGATTTTATTCTAGGTGTAAACATAAAAAGGCGAAAAGAAAACACTAAATTGTAAATAAATAATTGCAATTGTATTAGTTTAGTATCAAAGTAATGGTAAATGATGGAACCTGAATAAATAAAAAATTAAAACAAAACAAGATCCATAATTTAAATTTGGAACAACCAAAGTATTGAATCAAGTTAGTTACACAAAGTTAAAACGCATTCACAGTTTAAAATTAATTTGAGTTAAATAACAACATATTTTTGTGTCAACTTGTGACTCAATGCAATTAACCTCTTCAAAGTCAAAAATATATTTTTGGCTAACGTTGTACAATAATGCATTTATTCATGTTTTCCTCTTAGATAAGGCCTAATTAATGACTTCATCATTTATTTTCAAATATGAGAAATGCATACATAAATGAGCGATTAATATTAGTAAATATTCAGAAAAGATTATAATCTTTATAACATTAATATAATGAGGGCGAAGTTTAATAGGTATTAAACTTATTATGCGTAGAAGATAACTTGACTTACTTTGAACTAAAGGCTAGTTCAATAGCTAAACTATTGATGATTGTCGGCGTAATGGTTACCATACCGGACTGCCAACCAGAAGGTCCCGGGTTTGATTCCCTCGTGTGCATAACATCTTTGTGATGAACTAAATTTGATGGTTGTCGGTCTACGCTTAGAACGAAAATCTTATATATAAAATTTCCGTGTCCCAGTGTTTGTTACCGTAGTCCTCCGAAACGGTTTGACCGATTTTTTCCAAATTTTATATGCGTATTCAGTAGGTCTGAGAATCGGCTACTGTATATTTAGAAATAATTATTAAGACAAAACAACGTTTGCCGGGTCAGCTAGTTTATATATAAATTTATAATACATTTAAATATGTGTCGATGTAAAGTATTTCAGTATGTATATGTAGTAGTCAGTTGTGTTAGCAACCATAATACAAAGTGAAAATGGTTTAGTATGGAGCTAAGCAGACGTGCCTGAATTGTATTTATATTATATTTTTTTATAATTAATTATAATACCAATTATGTAAAGTTATTCCAAATTGCTTACTTCTTGTAGTAGTTAGTTGGTATGACCAATTTATTGAGCTACCTAATTCAGTGTACCTTCGCTACATCGCAGTGATTGCTTCGTGTCCAGTGACCTATAAAATGCGTTACTTACCACACATGCCTTGCCCACGCGTGGACGCGCCTTTATTTGCACGCGCTGTTTGCCCAGTGTATCCCCGCCCTTAGCCTAATTGACGCGCTTTAGCTAAATTGGAATGCGGAGTCGTGTTTTGTTTTTGCAGTTCTTTTTTCAAATTTTTAATGTTGGAATTAATTTTGAATTTGGAATCGTGAAGTTAGCCACAGAACTAAACTTGTTATGTAATGTACATAGTTAGTGGATATAGTGTAGGTATACTAGCTGATCGGGCAAACGTTGTTTTGCCTCATTTAGGGGTATGAAAAATAGATAGTGTAGCTTATATGACACGTTCGTAGATTTACCATAGCAGCGCTATCTATTGATTACTTACTCAACCCAGTCGAAAGGTATCGACATCTGTTATTGTCATTTGGAGTAAAAATTGCGACTATAATTTGAGATTTAAACTATCCTATCTCTCAAGTTGGATCGAACTGCACATGGTGTGCGAATTTTATTATAATCTTTTAAGTGGTTTAGGAGTCCATTGAGGACTAACATTGTGACACGAGATTTATATATAAAGAAGATTAAGTACTATTTCATTTCAACAATTCAAACAATCAGCTGATTATAATGTCCTCTTTTTTATTTTTTCTATACTTTACAGCTAGGTATTGGTCAGGCTTTATGTCCGAAGATGAAGCATGCCTAGTCTAATCTGCTTCTCAAGGAAACTGCCAGAACACGTTGAACTTTCAAATCTAGAGTAAATAGGTTCCTTCTAGGCGAGCTTAGACCACAGTCAAGCTTAACATCAGGCGAGCTGCAGTCAAACGTAGGTAAGCCTATTCATCAATAAATAAAAAAAAACTTTAACTTGATATTGTAACACTTACCATTAAAGCTGATTTACCTAATTCTACCACATAGCAGCATTTTTAGTCATAAGTTATTTGCCTTTTATAATTAGGTAAATACAAGAGTCAAAAACCTCTAAACCTCAAAGCAAGATCTCACTCCACGGTAGGTTACTTACTATTAAAAATGGAAGCGTCATCGACACTAAACATCGAATACTTCTTAATAGACGACTTATTGTTCTAAAAATAAACCGAATAAAGTTCAAAGACATGGAAATAAACGTACCTATTTAGTTATTAAACGAACTAAATTTAACTAGGTACAATAATAAATCTTGAAAAACAAGTCGATGGAACTAATTATCTAAAATAGTTTTCAGTTGAACCTGTATTTTATGTGCTAATTCTTTTTATGAGCTAAGTGGCTTAGGTCTGGTGTCTAGAAGTGTCATAGATGACACTTTAAATTGTAATTGTAAGTCTTAGTACAAGCAGTCGTTAAGCCTAGTCAGAGACTTTCGGGTGGCTTAAAAATTCTAGACACCAGACCTAAGCCACTTAGCTCATACGAAGAAGAACAAAATACAAGTTCAACTGAAAACTATTTAAGATAATTAGTTCCATCGACTTGTTTTTCAAGATTTATTATCCACGGTAGCACCCAAAATAGAAGAAGGCACTGATATCATATCCTTGTTTTTATCTGATCCGTGTCACATGCCTATTCCCGCAGTGCATAAAATAGCGAGTATCTACTGACGCGATGGAGTGAATGATCTTTGGGTGTTTTGGGTTTGAGAGCGGCATTAAAAAAACAGTCTTGAGACGGTTACCCATCCTAAAACTGTATTAAAAAAATCAGTCTTGTGACATGGTCGCCCATCCAAAGACTGTCCGCATCGACCGTTGCTTAATCTCGATCGTTCGAGTGTCAGATCACCTTAGTAAGCCGAACTACCGGCGCTACAATCTGTAAAACAACTCTACTGGTAATTTTTGTCGACATTGTTGTGACCTAATGATAAAATTAAGAGGAAAACGTGCGGTTGCCACACGCACACTCACACAAGCAAGCTGACGCACGTTTTTCAACGCAACGCGCGTACTGAAAGCATCCTAACGCACACATCGGCAATTTGTTAAAAACGTCCGCGTACGATGTACGCACTCACTCACACAAACGTGCGTTCGAAGGACACGCGGTAAGGTCGACGACCCCGGTTTTTTGCGAGTAAACGCAGCCGCACCGTATACTGCCCGCACCGAGCATTGGCCGCTGTGACGTTTTGTAATTTTTTTTCCAAACACCCAAAGATCGTTCACTCCATCGCGTCAGTTGATACTCGCTATTTCATGCACTGTGGGAATAGGGATATGATGTCAGTGCCTTTTTCTATTTTGCGGTCGATTCTCGTTTCTTTGTCCCGTTTGCTTTGATTGCGTCTTTAATTATTCGAGTTGGACGCCCCTTTATTGATTCAAATTGCAATTTATTATTCGTAGGTACAATTTATTAGTTCATTTCGATAGCAGAATGGCGATTATGGGTAATGTGTTTTGTTTCTCGTCCGCATTTAACTTTTAAATGTGCGTTATCACGCGTTAACGTCGACGAATGTTTAATGGTCCGCTCTTGTTCCGGTTAGACCGGAGAGAACCGGTGGGAGGCGGTTTTTTGCCGATGCCGTTAACTTCTATCAATGTAACGCGTTCGACATCTGAATACGAAATAAGAATGCAGTCGTCGGGTAAGTGAACTCGTGAATGGCACTATCGGATAATAGCATCTTAGTTTACACCGTTTATCGGTTGACTTTTTCTTTTTGTTTGCAAATAGTATGTTTGTAAATGTGAAAACGCTTTTATCTGTCAAGTAATGGGATTATAAAACGACACCTGGCCCATTTGTTACGGAGTGAATGGCGTTTATAGATGTTTTTGAATAAAAAAATATAATCCATTAATTAGACTTGTCATGTAAGGCATGTTTTAAGAAAACTTAGGTTATATTCTTTGTATATACAAAAAAATGTCTAGTTGGCAAAAATACAAAAAGATGAAAAAAAAAGTTATAAATTCATTTTATTCAATTAAATTAACTTAGTGACCAAAATTGTATTTCATTCTCTTTAGCGTTCCGATAAATCTTTATACCAGTAATTAAAATCTGAATGTAGTATAAAAAAACTAAACAAAGAAAATTAAGCACGGGCCGTTTCACAATAACTCGACTGTATTATTCGTAGGTCCCAACCTAGCCCAACATTTGGCGGGCCTCCCCAATTCGTGCCCTAACCTACCCGAAACGCACGCCTTGTCTGTGTGAGTGTAACCTAACACACACACTTGCGTTTTCTTCGCTTACGCACACATTGTATTTAGTAGTGTGCGTGCAACTTAAAGACGTCCCGATTTTGCGGCCTCTTGATATTTTTGCGTCTATAAATAAACTGATTTAACAAGTAGGGTTGGATTTGCATGAGGCTCTTGGTGGGATGGAAATGTGACAAAACACGTCAATTCTTCTTGCATAGGTAAATTCAGAATAATTTGAGAATTGTGTATTCATGTGAGATTGTTTTTGTGATAACTATATTCTTCTTCTTCTAACTAGGTACAGACAATAGTTTAGCTTATTATAGTAAGCAGTTTTAATCCATCTGTTGCATGAGTTTTTCTTTTTATAGCACAGACTAAAAATAGATATTAAACTATGAAGCTGACAAAAAACGGTATTTGTTTAATATTCTTCTTTACTGTATGAGCTAAGTGGCCAAGCACTGGCGTAAACAGTTTTCAAGCCGCTCGAAGGCCTCTGACTTGGCTTAACGACTGCTTGTACTAAGACTAACAGCCGGGACCTACAATTTAACGTGCCGCCGATCCACGGTGTGAAAGTGCAAGTTTAAAAACAACAGTCTTGTGCATGGTCACCCATCTAAACACTGTCCGCATTAACCGTAGGTTAGCTTCGATGATCGCGTCAGATCACCTTAGCTAGCTGAGCTACAGATACTATATTTATTTAATACTAACTGCGTCTTGCGGTGTTACCCACACAAGTGTTTGACATCCGACTATCCTGCATATTTTTTCATCGGAATTATTATAATACTAAAGTCGATAACCTTTAAAATATTTAAATTTCTGTGGCAAATAAATCATTTTATTATTTTTATAATTTAAAAGTTCATATCTTCTCACATAACTACATGACTAAATTAGCGTGATCAAGATCAAGCACACTTTCTAGTGTTTTCTTTATTGATTCTAGTTGTTATGTTACATTATATGTTAATTTACTTACGACTTATGTCAATTTATTTTGCATAGGCTATGGAATAGGTTTTTGATTTAGTATTGGAGAGTTACGTTACTAAACGCTATTTTTAATCCTCGATGCAAAAGCGGCAGGGCGTTATAAGTTTGACATGTCTGTGTGTGTGTGTGTGTGTGTAAGTAGCATCGTATCTCCTGAACTGATGATTTTTTTGTGTGAAAGGTGTAAGTCGGTATTTTAAGCTATGTTTAATGAAAGTCTAGCCAATATGACCGGCACAACAAAATGGTGGATGACATAATTTTACAACTGCTTCAATGTGGGAATCAAATTAAAGGAAATTTTGTATTGACTAGTACAATAAAAATATTCTAGTAAATTTCTAATCGAAGGCCACCTCTATAATTTTTTAAATACAAGTCAACAAAATTGTTTTGATAGAGAAAAGAACAGAATTAGGTATACTTTTATTGTACAACCACAAATTAAAATATAAAACTTAAAAGAAGAGTACAATGGCGGCTTTATCACCTAAGGTGATTTCTACCGGAAATGGAAAGAAAATATACATACAAAAGAACATCGTTAAATAGAAATATCGTTTCATGATTCATATTTTCATATATGAAAGTACACTTCTAGGCAGATATATTTTTTTTTTATTTAATTTTCAGTTGCATAATTTTCTTCTAAAATTTTTCAAGATAATAGATGTGGCTTTGTTTACATATAACTTTTAAGAAGTCCAATAAAAATACTATCGTCCCTACGAGTACAAGCCAACCAATAATTTTAAAACACATTTCAAAGAAGCCAGCTAAAAATTAAAAGAAAATGTTCCTTGCAATTTGAATAAAGATAAACATTATTCATTATCACAAAACAGCCAGTTCCTTTCCGACCGACCCATGTGCTGCTTTGTGTTTGTGTGTCGACCCATAAACCGTTTGTATGTGTGTGTGCCCCACATATATATGATACACAGTATTGTACACGCCCAATTCTTTACGAGTGTGCGTAGCGCGTATGTGTGAGTGATTTCTTCGCGCGGAATTCCAAGTTTGAAATTGGAATGAATGACGGTTAGGTTACTGACCTACGCCAATCGCGGCTTCTTATTTCGAACTTCGAATTTAATTTTCTTTCAGTTTTTGTTTTGGCTCAGACTTTGCTGGGATTCGTGGGTTTGCGCAATCATTGTGATGAAAAAATAAAATTATAAGGTAGCCATGACTTAACACTAAGCTTATTTTTTTTAAATACTTGTATTTTTGTATTTTTTTTAGATAAAGTTCCTGTAGTCGAGCTACAGGAACTTTATCTAAAAAAAATACAAATAAAAAAATACTAAGGTGATCTGACGCGATCACTGAAGTTAAGCAACGCTCAATGCAGACAGTCTTTGGATGGGTGACCATGCACAAGACTGTCGTTTTCAAAAGAGGCATTTTCATCTAGGCGCTAGCGTGCGTTGAGTGACACGTTAAATTGTAGGTACCTACCGGCTGTTAGTCTTGGTACCCGCAGTCGTTAAGCCAAGTAAAATGTTTGAGAAATCGACACCAAAGCTTAGCTACTTAACTTATAAAGAAAAAGAAGAAGTCTTAGTAATTTTTTGTAGCTAAAATATTTGTTTGCATATTAGTATATTAGGCTAACTAATTAGGCACATTTAGCAGTGTAAAGAGTCTGCATATGTTAAATAGCTTTTTGCAAAGGAAACTTTTTGTAACTTTATGTTATACCCTATTTAAGTGCCAACTTTGTATTTTTGTTAATTTGTGCTACATATATGGCAGCGCTAGGGAATGCTACCACCGTAAAAAAACCTTAGCCATTTAGTGTTTAATATACAATGTAAACTCCATGTAACGTCACTCGATTTAATGACAAACTCTCTAAAGCATCGAAATCAATTGGCTTAGGTTGGTTTAGCTTGTATAGAAAGAAAGACGGAAAGAAAAAAAGAAAGAATAAATCATTAATCAAGAACATCTGTTGCATGCTTGCTAGGAAAAAATAAAGCATATTAAAAAATAGCAAAAAAAAAACAACAAACAAAAATAAATTTGGAAACCCGTAAGTAACGTCCGGTGGAAAATTAAAAGACTTCCTTGACATGTTTCCGTAGGTTCCCTATTCCTAGTAGAGGGAGATGGAAGATGTGCGTATGTTTGTGACAGAAAGAGACGGCAAGAGGGCGACGACCTTTAAAACAAATCGTTGGTAGAAAGGGTTCGGTTCTGGTACAGATAGCAAATAAACTTATCTTTGGCCTAATTAGCTTTAAAGTTGGTAATATTTTTTTTATTCTTAGTTTGAATAATTATTTTAAAAGCATTAATTCTAAAGCGCTACGTAAACATATAATAGAACGCAATACGAAGAGTTTGTTTAGTGAAAGAATGGGCAATTAAAACGAACCAGGTGCTTAAATTTAGTGGCACATTATTAACATGGCTAAAACCTTCTTTTTCAAGGTCTAATCTATATTTGGTGTGAATACTATCCTATTTTATACTAAACTAAACTATCCTATTTTATAGTTTCTTTTCTCTGTTTTCTGGACGTTCGTGTCGTCACCCGTCGGTCTCAACGGAAGATCAGCGCTGGTTGGCTGCAGCCAGCACATGCTGAGTTGACGCCGGCTTGTGATTGGAAATGTTTCATGTGTATTGTTATTTGTGTACCTATATGTTTTTACTGTCACAATAATAAATGAATTTGAATTTGAATTGAATTTGAATATAGGTTAGAACTTGGATTACCACTAATGCTAATTTTTATCCCAAAACAATTGTGGTCCCTGTGGGATACGCAAATAACTTCAAAATCGATGTGTCTCCTTCACGCTACAACGGCTGGACCGATTTTGATGAAAATTGGTGTGAATATAGGTTAGACTTTGGATTAACACATATGGTACTTTTTTCCCAGATTAACGCTGGTAGCTGGTATTTGTTATAAAATATGAATCTGTGATCTGTAATAAAAATAATTTCATTTCATTCTTTTCATTTCATGAAACTAAATTGATATTTTTTATGTTAACGTCAGTTAAATTGTGAACAAATTATTTTTTTTTCTTTAAATATTAGGACACATTTCACACATGGCTGGTTAACCCCATACTGAACCATTTCGAGTCCGTACTATGGTTGCTAATACAACTGATATACTACATATACATACAAATTATATATAGATACATATTTAACACCCAGACCGACCGACAACAAATTTAGTTCAGCACAAAGATGTTGGCCGTGCCAGGAATCGAACCCGGAACCTTCTGCTTGGCAGTCCGGCATGGCTACCATTACGCCAACGAGGTCGTCAAATTAATTTTGTTTAGTAGATATTTTTGCTAACGCTACCGTTATCTAGGCGCACCCTTTTCCCAGGGCTCGGGCAGACCTAGACAGAGACCTAGGCGAAAAATTACTAGGGTGCACACACATACAAACATACGTGTACACATACATGTTAACATGCTGTTTTTTTATATGTGTGTGTGTATTATGAATGTGTGAGTAAGGATTCAATGATGGGGTTGACTTGATTTGGGATTTTTGAAGGTTTTAATTTAACCAAAATGTTTGTCGTAACTTAGATACAATCAAATATGTAGTAACCTATCGACTCAGGCGTTACTTTGCGGAAATCCATTGTAAATAAAAGACAAAATTAAATCTTTAGTGTACTTCCGCTGTGATCTGAAACACAAATTAAGATAAGAAAAGGAAAAATTAAAATATTTTTAAAAATGTATAAAATATATTTATAAATATGTAGTTTCACGACCTTATTGGCGTAATGGTTAACACGTCGGATTGTCAATCAGATGGTTCCGGGTTCGATTTCCAGCACGGCCAACATCTTTGTGCTAACTAAATTTGTTGACTGTCAGTCTGGGTGTTAAATATGTACCTATATAAAATAAGTATGTATGTATATTGTATATGTAGTATATCAGTTGTGTTAGCTACCATGACACAAAATAGAAATGGTTCAGTATGGAGTTAACCAGCCGTGTGTGAAATGTGTCCTAGTATTTATTCATTTATTTTAGTTCCAAAGAAATAATCAATGAGTAAACGTTTAGTATCAAATACATTGTTACACAGTTTTTGTCAGTAATCACGTTAATGTTAACTGAACGTAAAGCGATAAGGCGTAAAAACTGTATCTCGTTAAAACGCAAAAAAAAACACTGACATAAACTAGAGACGTATATGAGATAGAACACGCACTACCACGTCATTTGTAGTTCAGTTTTTCGAAGCGATGATAGCTCAGTTGGGCGTGCGGGTGCCTCACGTTCTGGAGGTCGTGGATTCGGTCCTCACCAATGAAATTTTTTTTGACACATTTCACACACGGCTGTTTAACCCCATACTGAACCATTTCTATTTTGTGTCACGGTAGCTAACACTGCTGATATACTACATATACATAAATGCTTAATGTTACTAAAAAAAAACACAGGTTGAAAAGTCAATGTTTGACGACCTCGTTGGCGTAAAGGTTACCATGCCAGACTGCCAGTCAGAAGGTTCCGGGTTCGATTTCTGGCACGGCTAACATCTTTGTGCTTAATAAAATTTGTTGACTGTGGGTCTGGGTGTTAAATATGTATCTATATAAAATATGTATGTATGTACTTATATGTAGTACATCAGTTGTGTTAGCTACCATAACATAAACTAGAAATGGTTCAGTATGGAGGTAACCAGCCGTGTGTGAAATGTGTCCAATTTATATTTTATATTTAATGTAAAAAAAATCCCCTCTTGGTTCGAAGCTAAACCAGAGTTATAAGTGATGAAACTAATTATTTTATTGTAACCACTTTTTCATAACGTGTATAGATTTTAGTGGTTTAAATTAAATCCATAAATTTGGTATTCCTAAGAACGTACTTATTTTTCACTAGTTGCAGAGCACGTATTCTTCTATTACATACAGCAATGACCCAAAAACTATGAATGCTTCAGAGTGCAAACAAACAAACAGACATAACCCGGCACCTTAATCCAATGAATGATGGACTGATCACGTGCCGCATGTAACAATGTAAACTCCACACAATTCGAGTATTTTTAAACAATGGTTTATGTTGTATTTGTTATAGATATAATAGTGTAATTGACGACCTCGTTGGCGTGTTTAATGGTTCTTCTTCTTCTTCGTATGAGCTAAGTGGCCAAGCTCTGGTGTCGAGAGTTTTCAAAGCACCTGAAGGCTTGGCTTAACGACTGCTTGTACTAAGACTAACAGCTGGAACCTGCAATTCAACGTGTCATCCGACCCACGGTAGCCTCCAAATGAAAATGCCTCATGAAAAACGACAGTATTGTGCATGGTCACCCATCCAAACAGCGTCCGCGTCGACCGTTGCTTAGCTTCGATGATCGCGTCAGATCACTTTAGCTAGCCGGGCTACAGGCGCTACTAATTGTTACCTACCATATCTAATGGTTACCATGCCGGTCTGCCAACCAGAGGGCCACAGGGGTATGTACTACATATACATATATACATACATAAGTACTTTATATCGATACATATTTAACACCTAGACCGAAAGCAATAAATTTAGTTTATAACAAAGATGTTGGCCGTTCCGGGAATTGAACCTGAAATCCCCTTGTTGGCAGTCCGGCATGGTAACCTTTACGTCCAAGAGGTCAAAGGTGATGTTATGGAAAAAATGTTACGGAGGTGGTCGTCCGGCCCCAATGGCTTATAGTTAAGTACAATGTAATAAGTAAGTTATATTAAAAAGAAATAAAAGTAGGTGGTAGGTAGAAATACGAGAAGGTACTGCTGTAATATGACATGAATCATTAAATAGACAAGGGCTTTCCAAAAGCCAAGTTTTTACCTTGAAATTGAAACTCTTCAATAGCTCCATTAGCATGCTCGTACATATTCTGACACTAGGGCCAACCACTCGTACCTATCACGAGTATCATAAAGAGCACAAGGTTTTGAGCCCGGATGTAAACAGCCGGCTCTTTTCTCTGCATTTCCAATTACCAATTCTATGGAATTAATGGACATCGCATTATGGGATTGGACAGGACGTGTGTGGAGTTGACAATGTATACCAAATATTTTTTTTTATATCAAAAATATTTTTAGCTTAGAAGATGGCTTATGGATACTTGGCAGTTACACACACTGGTTTGGTTTTATTTCATGAACTAATATATAAAAAATCAGTAAACCAGCAAATAAAAAGAAACCGGATAACAATATAAAATGCTGATACTAAAAGTTATGTGTGCACTAATAATATTTGTTTACAGTTATTTTTTTTAATTAGTCCTTTTTTAAATTATATATATAACCAAGATGCTTTAATTTTTCAGTAAATTTGACTCAAAATCCTTATTAAAAAATGGTTGCCTGTAAAGTCGGTTTTACGGGCGAAGATTTTACGTGACAACGTCTGCCGCGTGCTGCGCGCGCGGCAGACCGATCATAGTTAAGTGGGAGAGAGACGCAAGGCATTCGGCGGGCCTCTCTCTCATTCGGTGACTCATCGTAACGTTACCGGGCGTTACACTTTTTCATAAGTGACTCCCAGCCGCAACCTAATTTAAGACGTTGTCACGTCAAAAATTGATTTACAAACGATAGTTAAATGTAATGAACATACCATAATTTAACGTAAGTATCCTTACAACATATGGAATTAATATCCATCACAAATAAAATTTGCTAGAATGTGATAAAAAGGAGTATAATGAATACAACAAAGTGTGCTGAAGCACATTAAAGTAATTCTTCTACTAATATTTATGGCATGTTTAATGTCCCTTTTAGTAGAATATTTAACTTCGTATTGTAATATCAACTCTAACGGTTTCTCTGTGCCAATTCAGTTCACTAAACTGGCGTTTGCTAATTAGATCAGAACGGGTTAATAATTGGACATGTGTGTGAAAGAGAACGACTCCCAATCTTCGGTAGGAGTAAGCGAGAGGGAAGCGATCACAAAAAGAAAATAAATGAAAGTGTTGTCTGGAAGTGTCGATATAATAATATATCAGTATACAGATACTGTAGTTTTACCTCTAGTACTTTTTGAAGATATACAAAAACCGATGAAAAAAAAAATTGTAAAAAATATTTTCATTATTTGAAAAGTTTTATTATTTCTAATGGATTTTCTTAACTTGTCTCTATGTTTTTTTCTGTTTGTTATATCATAACTCAGTTATTTAAGAACGAACTTTAAAAACTTATTTTTATATTCGGACGGATATATTATGCACTTTCTGAGTGGTCCAATACAAATCTCATCAAAATCGGTCCAGTTATTTTTATCGAATACACTTCGGTTTTCTCTCTTTTTTTTGATTCTATAAGAATCAAAGCATGATAATATTATCCATAAATAAATACCAAAGTATAACGTGGAATAACATTTTTTATCAGGTAATATACCTAATATATCGCAAACATGATTAATTTTTTTATTGAAATACTGATTAAACCAAATACATACATGAGAATATTAGTACTTAGATAAGATTAAAATCCTAAGTCCAAACTCAATGATAAGAAGAAAAGAACAAAAAACCTAAAGCATCCCTAAGATGAATAAATTTAAAAGACAACCTAATCAGCTTTCTGAAATCGGTTAAAGACAACATTCTCTTTATATTATTTTGAACAAGACCATTGTCGTTTATTTCACAACAATAGCAAACGCGCGTTTTAGGTTGCAGACTAAAAATGAACTTTAGATTGCGATACAGAATGTGAATTCAAATCGGCTGATTTCATACTGGAACATATTATACTGTGGTTCGATAATCGATATGCAACGTTACATTAGAATGTCTTGCTTTCTTATTTAGAATGTTTTTGTTAACAGGTTAGATTAAATTCAGTTGGTAGTGCCAACACAATTACAAAAATTTTGTTAATTTAATTAGGGTCCATTATGTGATACCTAAGAAAAAAATAAGACCTTAAATGTATTATTATACCTGAAGCAATAAATTTATTTGACTTTGAATTTACTTACATTAGAATATAATAAAATCAAAAAAATCGCTAAAGCCGGTGGTTCGATATTAAAAAATATTCTGCACTTATGACATTTTTATTTTGGAATTTGCCACTAAACTGTCATATTACCAGTAGAAAGAGCGTCTACCATATGCATTGTTAAGTCATTGTTGATAAAACAGTGCATTTACCATGTTTTACCAGTAAGCAGCATAAACAGGCACTGCTGTGGGACTCGGGGCCTTCTCTCACGAGTAGAGAGAGATATAGGCTATAATCCATCACGCTGGCCAAGTGCGGGTTGGCGGATGACACACGTCTTCGGATATTGTGGTCCTCAAACATGCCGGTATCCTCACGACGTTTTCCTTCACCATAAAACGAGTGCAAATCTACAAAAAACTTGAAAAACAAGTCATTGGTATAGGGCTGGGATCGAACCAGGGGATCGTCTGATTGAAAAGCAGACGTTATTACCACCGAGCCACACTCGCTTTTTTTCACCAGTAAGCAGACGAAAACATAAAATAATAATAATGAAACTTCATTCAAGAAAACGTTACAATATCACCAAAAACATGCTTCATTAGATCTTGAAGAGAGCAATTTGAGTGCAATCAAACCGTCCGTCCATCCTATTCCTATCGATTGGGCCGACAAGGAGCGCTTTGCAAAACAAAAGAGTCCCGCTACCAAAAGAAAAGAGTACGGACCAAAGAAAGGAGACCGAAGAAAAAGTCCCAATTATGTTTTCTAGTGCGGCCCTGCCCCGCTCTAAAGGAGGGGCGGTGGGGCCAGGAATTGTGCGCATAATAATGAAAATATATAATAATACTTAATTTATTATTCTTTATTTTTTTAACAATTAACAGTTTATTATGAATCATTTTCATTTTATCTAATAAAGCATACCAAAAATATTCATCCGTTTAGGATCAAAAAACATAAAATACTTAACCCTTAAATGGACGATTTTTGTTTCACGTTCTAAAAAAATATATTTGTGTATTAGTACTGTCTAAGAAAAATTAGTAAAAAAATCTAGACATTAATTTACTATACTTTTTTGCAATAATGTGAGCGTTGTTTTTAAAAATATATGAAGGTCATTTTTATGTGTGATTTTTAGTATGTTGTTTAAAAATAACATTGTCCATTTAAGGGTTAAATATTTTTACAATGCAGTATTTTATTCATTATAAAATACGTCAGTAGAACGATTGTCTCTTTATATTCGTTTTCCCTCAGATGTGTCTTAGATGTCAAAATATGTATAATCAACGATATGACGCGAAGCAATATCAACATTTAAAATGCTTTTTGATATTATGTTATCACAAAAACTGATATCTCACCAAAATCTGTTCACCCAGTCGAAAGCTTTGAGATACGAGTACAAAACACACAAATGAAAATACATCAAATTGAATGGAACCTGGTCTTTTTTAATCGTTTAAAAAAGAAGAATCGTACGTAAAGCACAAAGCTTACTTTGCTCACATCTTTAAATCTGTTTTTTTTTTTTTTTATAAATCGCAGCATACCCGCTAGTTGCCGAGCCCCACCGTACCCCAAAGAGTTTTATTGCAGTGTCCGAGGAAGTAATTTCGTAGGTCTGACTTTTAGTTTTTAAGAAAGTTCATTTTCCTTTTCTTGGCCGACCATTGGCGCAATATTCAGGTACGAGCGGACGCCACTCAAACGAATCTTTTATGTCTTTTTATTCGCTCTGCTTCTTGTAAATTGCTGCTATTTTAGTACCATTGGTAGTGTATTAAATATGTATTTATATATAATACTAGCTGACCCGGCAAACGTTGTTTTTCCTTAATAATTTTTATTTCTAAATATACAGTAGCCGATTCTCAGACCTACTGAATACGCATATAAAATTTGGTAATGATCAATCAAGCCGTTTCGGAGGAATACGGTAACAAACACTGTGACACGGAAATTTTATATATTAGATGTATGTATGTATATGTAGTATATCAGTTGTGTTAGCAACCATAATACGAGCTAGAAATGGCTCAGTATGGGGCTAACCAACTGTGTGTGAATGTGTCCTAATATTTATATATTATTTTTTATTATTATTAGTCTATAGCTCGGCTAGCCAAGCAACAGTCGATACGGACGGCGTTTGGATGGGTGACCAAGCACGTGACTGTCGTTTTTCAAGTAGCATTTTTGGGTGCTACCGTTGGTCAGATGACACGTTAAATCGTACACACCACACCAGAGCTCATATGAAGAAGAAGAAGAAGAATTACTTTTGGTGAAAATTCAAATTGAAGTAAACTTGGTACAAATATATAAATTTAAAAAGAATGTAATCAATAAAAAGGGTAAACGTTTGTTTTAAATTAACAGATGGATCCACAGCTGTCTAAGCTAGGCTAGTGCCTGTAATATAGACAGCTGTACTTCCCCTTAATTGCACAACACTTATGCACCTGACAAAAAATGTAATTAAAAATAGTATATATATTTAATTTAGAATTCTCCGGAATTATTTAGAATTTTTAGAAATCTAGGGAATTATTTACAATTTTTAGAATTGTACGTAATTATTTAGAACTTTTAGAATTCTCCGGGGTGCGTAAACATTAAAACTGTTAGAACAAATTATGATACAGAGAAATTATTATTATTTCTGTTTTACATACCCTCCCCCCCACCCCCATTGCCCATAAAAAGTTAAAATATGATAAATCCACTATATTGTTTGGTAAATGCTATCATTCTATTAAACGATAAGTGACAAAAGTTGTTACGTCACTAGTGGTGTTTGATGCAATATGCTAATAAATACGCTCAAATATAATATATTTTTTTACAATATACTAAAAATAATAAATAAAAATAATCTAAGTTGCAAAGAGAAACAAAATATAGGCTATGGTACACGTGGACAATGTAACTTCTCAACGGTGAAAGATTTTTCAAATCAGTCCAGTAGTTTCGAAGCCAATTCACGTCAAATAATCAAACTTTTCCTCTTTATAATATTAGTAAAGAAAAAATAAATTTCAGCGTTTATCAAACCAATTGTTTTTATGTTTTTTTTTTTTTGAACCAAACATCTTTTGTGACGTCACAGTCCAGCCCAGGTTGCTTGGTATTTGAGCAAAAAAGCCGCTTCATACGAAACCAAAGAATGTTGTTGAGGAGTCATTGATAATATTCTTCGGTGTCTTCCGTCTTAGACCGTACCTTATTGGTATAATTAGTTGAAAAAGAATTTTGAGAATCGGTTCACAAATAGCTGAGAATCGGTGAACATACAGAAAAAAAATACATACAGTCGAATATATTACCTCCTCCTTCTTTGAAGTCGTTTAAAATACATTTTTAAAATAACTTAAAATAGCTGCAGGGATTTTTTAATTATACAAGGTACTTAGGTACTAAAAAACACTACGTTCTCAAAACCGCACCCGTATTTTCACCCCTTATCTGCGAACCGTACATCCTAATCTTGCCGTTTCTCGCAAACTTTCAAATAGGTTTACACGAAAAACTGGTTTCGCTAGTTTTTAAAACCAATTTTAAAGTTAAAAGCAAGTTTTCGAGACAATGGAGGTTGTACACGAAAAATGATCGTCTAGAAAAATGTCTTACATTTCCCCATTTTATTAGTTTCGGTGATTTTAGAAAGGCAGTTTATGAGTCTGGAGTTTTAGGAATCGTGTTTTTTGGCTATAGAAATTTGAGTTTAGCTTGAAAACTCAGGTTGTGGTTGCTTTTATTTGACTGAATTATGTCGGAGTAAAAAATTTTTTTGTGAAATTGAAATGAGTAGGTATCATTGTTGTATCATTAAATAAATGTTATACATAAGTTACCTTTTTTTCATAAGTTTAAAAACATGTCTTGTATCTAATATGAATGTTTCGGCATTTGGCTAAAGAATAAATTCAGAGTTTAATTTCAACTTTTCTATATTCTTATCTCTAAAAAAGAAAAATATTTAAGATTTTACACGAACTGACCTCAAACAAGTATTTCAAAGGTGACTTTACGTGATACACATTCCCAAAAAAACAAATTTAAATTTCAAATAAAATTTGACTTTCAAATTCTGCTTTTATGGAAAAAAATTGAATAATGAATCATTCTAAATCTGTTGCCAATGCAAAAAAAGTTAACAGACAAGGTGATATTTTTGGATTCAGATCAAAGTGGAATATTACATTATCTTTGTCAGCTTGTAATCGCCCACTGCTGAGCATAGGCCACTCTTTTATAAAGACATACAATAGTAAATAAATAAATATCAGGACACATTTCAAACACGGCTGGTTAGCTCCATACTGAACCATTTCTAGTTCGTGTTATGGTTGCTAACACAACTGATATACTACATATTATACATACATATTATAAATAAATACATATCTATTTAACACCCAGACCCACGGCCAACAAATTTAGTTAAGCACAAAGATGTTGATCGGGCCGGGAATCGAATCCGGCAGTCCGGCATGGTGGTAACCTTTATGCCAACGACGTCGTCAAATTTATTTAGTATTTTTTTAAATAAAAGAGTTACGAATAAGTAAGTAACCTGACATAATTAAAATTGACCAGTTATGTTAGTGTAGGTGTAAGTGTGTCAAGAGTAACAATATTTTTAGTGTTCTTAAAATGAAAATAAGTATATCAAAATGTTTGTTAAATTTATAATATAAAAATAAGTCGGGTTTCCCTTCCTGACGCTATAACTCCAGAACGCACGAACCGATTACCACGGTTTTGCATTCGTTGAAAAGGTCTCGGGCTCCGTGAGGTTTGTAGCAAAGAAAATTCGGGGAAAATTTGATTCGCAAAAGTCTAGGTACCTACACGCGGGCAGAGCCGCGAGCAAACACTAGTAATTTAAAGAAATGCGTTAAAAACCTACCTACAATACATTCTCTTCAATAAAATTAATAATAATCACTATATACTAATATTTATAATAATCACCGAAACTGTTGGTCTCATTCCAAATTTTAATAAATAAGTATGTGTGACCGTTTTCTACGCGGAAATATTAAGATGCCTTACGTGAACAGTTTACAATGTTTAATCAGTGTGGACAAAATAAGTTTCTATTTTAATAATCTACCTAAATATTTTTTATCTCGTAACTCAGAATTCCTAAAAAGTAAACGTGTCTGGTGACATGAATATAAATTCAAATGGCGACCAAAAAACTTGCATTATTTATTCATGCACTTGACCAAGTTATGCTGATTTCAGACAGCTGTATTTTGAGCACTAGCCTTGACATTTTTATTTGAGACATTTTTCATCATGTGTCAAAGTCACAGAAAACATAATAAGGTAAAAATATAGTCAATGGTGGTTTTTCGCTATGATACGCAAATTTCGACTTTATTTCTCAGGAATAAGACCTGTCAATGTGAGTGTCTACTCACACGCCATCTTGTTCTAAAAATTGAAACCAGTTCGTTTTAAAATGTATGCAACGCAAATGAACTTTCACATTTTGGGATTAAGGATTTTTCCGACTGCAAAACGGAGATTGTAACTTTGACGTACGATCGGTTTTTACCGAAAAGTAGTAGAGTACCTACCAACCGGTTGGTCGAAGCCAATCACGAATTTTAATACCATTATTACCTACTCTCTTTTGCAGGGATTAGATATTTCTGAAAGTTGAAACTCGAGAAATATAAAATGTAAACTGTTCACGTAAGGCATCTTAATATTTTCGCGTAGATTTTATATTAACAATTTAGAAAACCCCGTCAAAGTTTTTTGTTGTGCCCTTATTAAATTTAAAATTTAGCATAACGAGTGTATTGTAGATACTATTCAAATTCAAATTTATTTATTGTTGCAGAACATGGGTAATACAATAAGATAACATTTATACTAGTACAAGACCTTTAATTTGATACCCATATTGGGGCAGTTCCAAAAAAAATACTTTCGCCATCTTGTAACGGTGGCCATTTTGGACCAATTTTCAACAAATAAGCTATGTGTCTCTATCAACACTCTAGTTTTATACACCTTTCAAATCAAAAATCTTATTTAAAATAGGTCCATCAGTTCGGGAGTTCATTTACAGACAGACACACACACACAAATACGTTAAACTTATAAAACTCCGTCGTTCTATCGTCAGAGTAACAAACTGCAACGAATAGTACTTGCATCATGCGGATATGACTTTGTTTGGACATTGCAGCTGATTCGTAATAAACCTTCAATTTATCATTAGCACTCATATTATTATCAGCAGTTAGTTATATAAATATAGGTGTTAGATGTTATCAATGTTGGGTGACAAATAGTTCAGTGTTTCCGTGGATATTTTTTTTAAAACAAAACACGCCTTAAATAATTTTAAGTTCGTTAAATTTGAAAAAAAAACAGCATCATTGTGAAAAGCTACAGATAAATTTACTTCCTTACCCAAATGTTTGCCCAAATCTATATCAAACTATTTAATACTCGTAAAGGAGATGTTAACATAACGTATGTTAATGTAATTTTACAAATAATTAGTCATTATTTATTTTTCAGTATTTATTTTACTAGTGAGATGTCACAATTTTCTACGAACTCAAGAACACCCTACTCATTGCAGCACTGCATTGTCCATGTGTGTGTAAATGCATTTTCGGCGTGCACTTGACTGTGCGTTGATAAGCGTTATCTCTCCACTGTAGCATTAACTTCTTATCTCAACGCACACTTTGCTGAGTTCTAGACACATAGACTGAACGTTCCTGTGCTTATAAAATTTATCATATTAAACAAATATTGTATACTAGCTGCGCCCCGTGATGTTATCCTGCGTTAATCCTGGACAAAAGAAGTTAATCCGGGATAAAAAGTAGTCCATGTGTTAATCCACGGTCTAACCTATACAAAATACAAATACAAAACCAACCAACCAGTTTATTAGACCAACTTACATTCTAAACAAAACAAACACTAAGTATAGGTACCTAAACTAATTAATACTAATTCTAGAAGCTAAGTCTTAATGTAAGTGTGGTGCCTAGCTCCTGCAGTAGGATACCCTGTGTTTGCAGGAGCTAGCTCTCTTCAGAGGTGCTTCAAATAAGGTTGGGATAAACATGTTGTAGACTAGGGTAAATTATTAAAGTCTATCTTTATAGTAAATGCCATCCAAATCGGTCCAGCAGTTGGAGCGTGAAGGAGTAACATAGATTTTGAAGTAATTTGAGCAACCCACGGGAACTACATCTGTTTTAAAGTAGCCTGTGTCAATCCAAGTTCTAAGTCATCTTCACACCAAATTTCATGAGATTCGATTCAACCGATTGAGTTGAGCAGAAGTAACAAACATACACACACGCACACACACATACAAACATTCGTATTTTTTAGTATTTGTAGGATAAAGGCAAAAGTTTGTAAAATCAAGAACGTTTAATTCAAATTAATATACCATTTTTTTTTCAATTCATAGAATCGGTTTTTTTTTATTCAACACTGTCTTTCTCGTCATGCTTGGTCTTTGTACAAAGGCGCTATAGAAGGTACTAAGTTCTGCCGCGCCTTAAAAAAAATAACAAATATTTTTTCCAAAGTTGCAAATAATATGATTCAGTAGACCATTCAGTCTACTGAAAGGCACTTTTAACAGTAAGAATTTGAGAAAAGGTAAACCTATTTATAAATGAATATGTTTTTTTGCTGTTACTACCTACCTCTCTCTGTGTATTTTTTTATATTTTTTTTTATTTATTTATTTTTTTTGGACACATTCACACACTGCTGGTTAGCCCCATACTGAACCATTTCTAGCTCGTATTATGGTTGCTAACACAACTGATATACTACATATACATACATAGATATTATATATAAATACATATTTAACACCCAGACCCACAGCCAACAAATTTAGTTAAGCACAAAGATGTTGATCGGGCCGGGAATCGAACCCGGAACCTTCTGATTAGCGGACCGGCATGGTAACCTTTACGCCAACGAGGTCGTCATGTGCATCATTGTATTAAGTACTAGGAGATCGTCCCGGCTTCGCACGGGCTATAAAATAATCTAAGTTGCAAAGAGAAACAAAATACAACCTATGTTACTCAGGGATAATGTAGCTTTCCAACGGTGATAGAATTTTTCAAATCGGGCCAGTAGTTTCGGAGCCTATTCGCGTCAAACAAACTAACAAAAAATCTAGCTTTTCCTCTGTATATATTGGTATAGATTTATATTCATATCCTAGTCCCAAGAAACCTGCGAAGGATATACTCTCATTGTTAGTCTTCTAAACAGATTCCACCCACAGTGCTCTCTACTTATTTTCATCCTCCCAGTGCAAGGCCGAGCCTCGTTTGTTATGGTTTAGTTACTTGACGCAGCTGATGTTTGTAATACCTTGGTATCATAAGAAAATTATTGACAAAAATTAAAAGAGCAAAATTATAAATGACAATGTAGATTGACTACCAAAAATATAGACTGCCGGAATGTGAAAAATATTAAACGTAATTGTATAATAATAAATAATAATAAAATCATTTATTCGGGCCAAAAATTAGTGAACATATTTAACAATTTTTTCCAGAATTACGATATGTTAATGTATACAATATAGACTGCATGAATCAAGAGTTTTTACTTACGAACTTGCATATTTTCCGCAATTAATGGCTAAAATACCCAAAATGATAGTTGTTTAGTTACTGCATACTTAACTTACCGGTCCCCATAAACATGTCCATGAGATTGTATAATCTTTGCGTAAATTTTGTTTCCTACAATGTGTAATTAAACACACACTAGGAAAAGTAAAACCTTGACTTGAAATGCTTACTTTTCGTAAAATATGATAATATAATAATATTAAAATGACGCTAGATGGCACCGCCTCAGGTTCTAAAACGGCTTGCTAGAAATTTTAAATTGTGTGTTATAAAAAGTTATACGTTGGTAACAACAATGGTTTAAGGTAATAAATTACGTAATATACATATACACATAAAAACCTAAAAAAAAAACTGAAAATATACTAATGTAATGCATTTTTATTATATTTATCCTTGATAGGTTTGCGTTTGACTACAGCTAGCCTGATGTTAAGCTGCGCTGCAGTCCACAGTGTGGCACGCTTAGCTAGAAGACATCTATTAACTCTACATTACAATTTAAAAATTTTATTTTAAATTTAAAAGTTTTGACGTGACAACGTCTTAAATTAGGTTGCGGCTGGGAGTCACTTATGAAAAAGTGTAACGCCCGGTAACGTTACGCTGAGTCACCGAACGAGAGAGAGGCCCGCCGAATGCCTTGCGTTTCTCTCCCACTCAACTATGATCGGTCTGCCGCGCGCGCAGCACGCGGCAGACGTTGTCACGTAAAATCTTCGCCCGTAAAACCGACTTTACAGGCAACCATTTTTTTAAAATCTCCTACTTTGTCCAACGATTGCTCACATGTTGTACAATTAAAAATCACGCAACGCTGTCAACGCAACACAAATGTAAAAAAACAAAGGCTACATAATCATATTTAGTCCTACATACGAATGTACCTACGTAGCTGTAGTAGTATTTTTCCAAGATTTGTACAAACAAACGCAAATACTGTTGTACAAACTTGTTTTGCGCAGACAAACAAACTAAACCTATCTAAACTCACACCAACAAATGCCATCTCGCGAGTCGTAGCTTTACATCTATCTAGCGAAGGTCGAGCCGCGTTCACACGTTCCAGCGAATAGATCTAGCGCTCGCCTACTAAACTTGAATTTGTAGGTTACGCAGCTAGGTCATTGCGAGCCAGTTCTGCGATAGATACGACTTGAAGGAAGCTTGAAGGTTTAGGGCTGTTTGAATGTGGAATTCAGTTTATTATTTTTGTGTTTTGGCTTCTCAATGTTAATGGATTTAGCTTAATATAATTTTCTGTATAAAATATAAAAATTGAGTCGTTCTGTTGTACTAGCTAGATTATATGATAGAAGATGGTTTGGAGAAAAGCAGCTTGAAGGTTGAAGACCATTTGAATGTGGAATTCAGTTTATTATTTTAGTGTTTTGGCTTCGCACTGTTTATGGATTTAGCTTAATACAATTTTCTGTACAAAAATTAGTCAGTCTGTTGTGCTAGCTAGATTATAAGATAGAAGATGGTTTGGAGGATGGTAGCTTGAAGGTTGAGGACTATTTGAATCTGGAATTTAGTTTATTATTTTGGTGTGTTGGCTTCTCACTGTTTATGGATTTAGCATTATACAATTTTCTGTATAAGAATTGGGTCAGTCTTGTGCTAACTAGATTATATGAAGACGATTTGGAGGATATTAGCTTGAAGGTTTAGGACTGTTTGAATGTGAAATTTAGTTTATTATTTTAGTGTGTTGGCTTCGCAATTTTTTATGGATTTAGCTTAATATAATTTTCTGTATAAGAATTTTGGCCAGTCTGTTGTGCTAGATAGATTATATGAGAGAAGATGGTTTGGAGGATAGTAGCTTGAAGGTTGGGGACTGTTTGAATGTGGAATTTAGTTTTTTTTTTTGTTTTGGCTCCTTATTGTTTATAGATCTAGCTAAATACTTTTTTCGATACTTATAAGAATTGGGTCAATATAATATTTTGTGCTATCTAGACTATGATCTATGTTGTGTATATGATAGGATTATTTGAAGGAAAGTTTGGCACTGATTAATGTGTTAAACGCTTTTAACATTTTCATATTTTGTTTCTTTTTTTTACTTGTTTGTGGATATAGGGTAAAACCCGGATAGTTGCCTCGGTGGGATACATGCCTCAGTTTCTATTACACTATGTTAGAACCATAAGATATGTTAATGCTTTACCACAATAAGTAGTGACCCCCTGCAGGCCTCAGTGACACATAAGCCATCGAAACTGGTGCATTTGTTTTGTCTGTGTAAGCAAAAATCTTCCGCGGCGAAACTTTGACGAGCGTTATAATTATATTGGTAAGTAATTTCTATGGAATATTTTTATTAGTGATCGTTATTTCAGTCAATTTATTCTTTCTTTGGATGCATTAGAGTTTAAATCACATTGTTTCATATGTTTTATTATAAAATAATTATTATTTATTTTGTAAATAAAAAGGGCAAGTATCCGCATCAAAAAGGATAGTCGCCCCACTTACTTTCGCGGATAGTTGCCCCTAGAGTGACTAAACATTTTTTAAGACGCAAAGTTGGATTTAATTTTTTTGTGTTTTTTCAAATTTACTGTGACTTTAACTTGTTGTCAATAAAAGAAATATCAATTTAACTGTTCTTTATACTTATTCTAGATAAGCAAAATGCCTCGAAAATATAAGCGAAAACCAGGTGTGGTGCCACGCAATATTAACTAACTGGACGGAAGAAAGTTTAGTACTTGCCATCGAAGCTTGTGGAAAAAATTAATGTCAATACCAAAGTTAATTACCAAATTGTATTATTCTTAAGATAAGTGATAATATTATATAAAAACTTTCATAACTTTAAGTTTGAATAATATTTTTATATTATTAAAACTGAAAATTATTTAATAGTGTTAATTAATATTTCGAATAGTATTTAATGAAAGATCTCAGTAAATTGATAAGACTGTTAAATAAATAATAAATATCACTTTAATTGCTATAAATTGATTTTTATCCTAAATAATAATCATACCGAGGTTACTATCCCCGCATGAGGCAAGTATCCTCCGAAGCATTTTCTACTCTAGGCTACTATCCGCCACAGAAGGCAACTATCCCATTTCTGAGAGGTGAAATAAAACAGTATTTATTCGAAAACGTTATTAATTATGTATACAAAAATGGGCTATAATAAAAGACAAAAGACCTATGTTTTAAGATACATACTGAATATTTTTCAGGAAGCTCATATTTTAAAAAAATTAAACGTTTTCGAAAAGTGAGGCAACTATCCGGGTTTTACCCTACATTTATATAGATTTTTATTTAATTTGTACAAGCACTCGCTAAGTTAGAAGGTTTAGTATAGAAGGTATTGAAGGTTAGGGATTGTTTGAATGTGCAATATAAGATATTTGTTATTTAGTGTTTGCTTTGCACGATTTATGAACATTGTTAATAAAAATTAAACAAATCGAAATGTGGAAAATTTAAAAGGATTGGGTTCTTAGAATGAAGCACCGAAATAGATTTGTTTAGACGTAATTATTTAGAGAAATGATGGTTCTTCTACTTTCTATTCTTATTATTTCGTTTGTATATAATCCGTTAGGAATAAATATTCTTCTCTAATTTTGAAATGAATTAAGTAAACGTCATGTTTACTATCCTGTCTTACTTTAACAATAATGTTGTTAAGTACAAAATAATTTGGCTAATATTTTAGTTATATTTTATTTACTTATCGTTAGATCTTGAACAAAGTATATTAACTTTAATTTCATTTTATTTTCAGGTACGTGAAAGACTCAACTATGTACCTTAGTACTGGTTACAGAGAGAATGTATAGTAAGTTTATTTAGCATTTATACAAATATAAACGAACATTTTCAAATTATTTCATATATATTATTTAATTTTCAAATTATTTTTTACGTAAATAGTTTTTTACTCTTTTGTTTTTAACGACAGAATAGTAGGTACCTCTTTTTTGACACCGCGCAGCTAAGCAATTGACCAGGTGCAGGTTGTGTAATCACACATGTCATGTGTGGTTACGTAACCTGCAGTGGCAGTGGCATTCTAGCCTAAGGTGGAGCGCGCCAAGTTTGGAATAACTGGCTTTGTGAATTTGTCAGCCAGACATATTTCGGTAATCCTATTACTAAGACGTTTTCCTTCCGTAAAATTAATTTAAATAGGTACCAAATAAGGTACTTAAATTGCCATAATACTACTAATATTATGTTAGATAGGTTTGAACATATTATATTATATTATAATATAGAATTACCTTCTTCTTCCTTGCTTTATTCCACTAGGTAGGGTCGGTACAGCAAATTTTTTCTTCCACTCTCCTCTATCAGTCGTCGTCTCTAACCTATAAAACTACCTTTCATTCATTCAATATTTAAGAGCTGGGAGTTTTTTCTAGGTAGTTCTGTCTTCGGCCAAATCCTTGACCTCCCTATACGACATGGCTTTCGCCTTCTCCTTAATTTGGTCTAAATATGATCTTCTAGGTCTTCCTCTTTCTCTCCTGGCTTCTATCTTTCCTTCTACGATATGTTTAATGAAATTGTCATGTCGTATAAGGTTGCCTACCATCTTTCCTCTTCTGTTGTCTATTGTATTTATTATGGTTCTTGGTTACCTATTCGATAAAAAATGCCTTTTGGTGGACTTTCTACTTACATTCCATTTTATAACATAACGTAATCGTTGCAGGTACGTAGCTTCTACTCGTGTCTATATTATAGATAGTATTTGTTCTATTTATCTATAAAGGTATCTTCCATAATAACGTGTTTCAAACACACGCAAAGCACAAAACCATACAATCAAACTGCATCAAACAAAATGCATCTACAATCAAAATTTTCTATCAAAGAAAAACAAAACAAGTGACTGCTGCAATTAATTTAATAAAGGCTTAATTTAGGCTAAACAAACTACTTCGTGACGCACCGTTAGGAATATATCTATCTCGTTTTGTCGCGAGTGTTTGGGCGAGGAGGTCTCGCTCGCACGATCGAAATACCGTAAGCGAAGTAAAGTGGGCGGCGCGGTTTTTTCACGGTTAGATAACGGGCCGAACCGTTTTTGCTTGTGTTTTCCGCATTTCTAGGACTATCAAGACTTTCGGCGACAGACGTCCGTGGCGGAGCGGCTGACGTGGTTTTGATGGATCACCTAAGTTAGCCAGTTAGTCCAAGCAGTTTTTGGATGGATTACCATAAAAGACTTTGATTACCTTTGCTAGCTTAGCTTAGTTTCGTGTTAAATTGTAAGTACTAAATTAAGCTTTTTGCTTGGTACACTAAATCAAAAGCCTAAAGGTTAAGACTTTAGTTTTCGACATAGTTAGTCCTTTAGTTTACACCAGTAGGTACCTTTAGGTAATCATTCATCATCATTATCATTTTCATACTTTTTCGACTTGTTCGTTCTTTGTTTTGTTCAAGAACTAGTGACGTATAATGCTACATTTACTTTTAAGTTCACCGTTTTTATAAAATTTTAAATTTGGAACGTACATTCAGTTTTAAACTCACACTAGCTATGCATTTAATTATTACTATAAGTCGTTAAAACATAACGTAAGATTTAAAGGTACTTCCCTATAAAAAAACTAATAACAACCTACATGTTATTTCCTCTTAACATTTCAAATTTAAATTATATTTTAATACCACTAAACAACAAAGCTTGCTTATGATTGGTCAAGCTAACGAGTAACTATTGGCTAATCACTTTGAGTTATATACTTCAGACTATATATATAATGTATACCATTATATACCTAGTTATTGGGTAATTTGCTCTATTTTCCTCTCCTATACAGTGTTATAGGTATTTTGATAGCAACCAGCCAAGGGCATTAAGTTATACCGAGTATATAACAACAGAAAGTAATGAAAAAATATTCAAAATTGCATTACAATTGGTGTTTTCTAATTATTATTTAACTAGAAGAAACCTGAAAAAAAAAAAACAGAAATTACGTCTTTAGCCCGGTCTCAAAACAAACGTGCCGTACTGTGTAGTTTTCTTTCAAATTCTCTTTTAGTTTCTATTAACTATAAGAATTTTCATGTCGGTACAGGATTTTATAGTGCTCGTTTGGCTTTTTTTTCATAGATAGACTTGTGCTTGATCGCAACTCACCTGATGTAAAGTGATGTTACGATCTAGGAAGAAACCGATTCTCTCTCGCCTTGAAGACAGTGAGGCTATATATATGTTAGAGGAATGTTTTATTTTAATTTATTCGATTAGTAGTTCCATCCTATCGAATGGCAGCACTGTGAACGCAAGAGTTTGTTATCTGTGCTGATTGAAGGAACGATTGTGAATGTACGAGTGAAGTTGTTTCCTATTTGTCAGTAGTGCGTTCACTCGCGGTTTGACTTGAATGTGTTTCAGTCTGCCACGAAACAGCGCCTCCGCCATTTGTGCGCACTGACAATATTAAAACCCATGATGGCAGACAACGACGACGACCACGCTGATTCTAATCTAATGAAATCCGCGACATATAGTTCAGAGGGAACAAGGATTCCAGCCAAGGGTAACCTAACCTAAAGTAGAAAATCTATCGCCAAGCTTCGTAAGATGTGTTTTGGCTTCCAAACCAGCATTATCAAACTCGGCATACTATACCTTAGGCCTGAGATTCGCTGACTCATTTAGTTACATATCTAACTGGTCTAATGCCTAGCAGTACGATGTAAAAAAAGGTTCTCCTAAAGTCGATCTAGTAATTTACTTGCTGCTTGATTATTTATTCTAATTGTGTTATTCTAATAATTGGATAAATCTTGGGAAAGACTAGCTGCCAAGGCACGGGCTAACCCCTATTTTGCCAGCTAGAACTAAATCATCAAAACATGTATTTTATGTGCCAATAAATTATTTTGAATTTGATTATCATTAGCAGATAGCCCTGTACAAAGTTACTAGTAACAGGAAAAGGTTATGTAGGTAAGGTTCTGACTGATATCAAAATACGTAACCTAATGGCGTTATTAAGCTTAATTAAGTAAGTTAACTTAACTAATCGTTTACGTACCTATTTACAAGGTACCTACATAAAACACAAAGGTGAAACCACGAGTATTTTTTACTCGATGTTCGTCTGACCAGTGTAACCAATACAAGAAGAATATAATAATTATCTCACTTGTAGTCACTTTGCTAGTGTGAAAAAAATATACTAATTGTCTTCTTCGTATGAGCTAAGTGGCCAAGCTCTGGTGTCGAGAGTTCAAGCCGCCCAAAGGCCACCGTCTTGGCTTAACGACTGCTTGTACTAAGACAGCCGGACATACATACAATTTAACGAGTCATCCGAACCACGGCCGCTCCCAGATGACACTTTTTAAAAGACAGTCTTGTGCATTGTCACCCGTGCAAAAACTGTCCGTATCGACCGTAGCTTATTTTCGATGATCGCATCAGATCACCTCAGTTAGCCGAGTTACAAGCGCTATATAATAGGTACACCTAATTTAGTAGTAATACATTTTGTATGATGTACCTAAATCTTTAGTAGGTTTTGATACGTTTAAAATTGTGTCAAAATAAATAATCAAAGATAGTACAGCACATTAGCTAAAAAGTGTGACTCGGTGGGAAACCAATGACTTGTTGTTTTAATTTGCGTGGATTCGCACTCGCTTTACGGTGAAGGAAACCGACATGTTTGAGGACCTAAATATCCGACAACATTTGTCATCCACCAACCCGTACTTGGCCAGTGTGGTGGAATATGGCCTATATCTCTCTCCTCGTGAGAGAAGGACCCGAGTTCCAGCAGTGGGAACGTTTAGTGGACTGCTAATACTTATGCTTTTATATTTGATATCTCGAGGAAGACCCAGGAAACGGTGGCGCGACGATCTATGTAAATTTGATAAGGACTGGGCCACCAAAGCCGAAGATCGGGCTGACTGGAAGGAGAGAAGGGAGGCCTTTGCCCAGCAGTGGGACACAACAGGCTTATAATAATTAATAATAATAAAATTTGATACAGTCTCACTTGCAATTCGATCCAATGAACAAGGCTGCGCCCTTGCATGTCCACTCAAATACCTTCAAATGTATGTAATTACATATTAAATGCGCGTGTTCTGTAATTGATAATGTTTTATTTGTGTTGGTGGTTCGAAGTCTGGTCGAGATATGACCGATGACAGATCAATGAGATTTGAGAGGAGTTTACTCCATTTTACTATCCTAAATCTATGCTGTTCAAATCGTATGCAACTTGGCCCGCGATAAAAATCTATAGCCTATTCTTCTTCTTCTTCTTCGTATGAGCTAAGCCGCCCGTAGGCCTCTGACATGGCTTAACGACTGCCTGTTGTAGTCAACTGCCGGGACTTACAATATAATGTGTCATCCTAACTACGGTAGCGCCCAGATGAAACTGACACTTTTAAAACGATAGTCTTGTTGCATGGCCACCCATCCAAACACCGTCCGCATCGATCATTGCTTAGCTAGCCGAGCTACGGCCCTATAACCTTTGTGGCAATAGGGCCTAACATAGGTAATAATATGTTAGTGTAGTGAAAAGTGTTTGTTGGACAATGTCTCCGAAGTAAATGTGTTGGAGGAAAGCCTGACGAACATATAAAAAAAAACATATGTAATATTTTGTTTCTCTTAGCTTTGCTTATTTTAAAGCCCGTTCAAAGCCGGGACGATCTGCTAGTACCATTATCTTATATATAAAATTTCCGTGTCACAGTGTTTGTTACCGTACTCCTCCGAAACGGATTGACCGATTTTTTCCAAATTTTATATGCGTATTCAGCAGGTCTGAGAATCGGCTACTGTATATTTAGAAATAATAATTATTAAGGCAAAACAACGTTTGCCGGGTCAGCTAGTATAGTTATACATATTCGAAACACCTGCTCTGTACTTCCGTTCCAACCGGCTGCGAAATAGATGTGTGTCTAGGAACATCTATTAACATTCTCCGTTGTACAATAACTTACATAGTAACTTTTATAAACATTACAGTGAAAAACTGTTATAATATTCATTCATTTATTTATTTTCGCATAAAGTATTATGTAGTACAAATACAAATACAAATCATTTATTGATAACACCAAAGTCACAAGTCAAATAATATGATATCATTACAAAAGTATATGATATGTATCCATGTCAATTTTAAATTATATTCTAGTACTATAATATCATTACAATAGTATATGATATTAATCATTTCGGTTTCTCATAGGCACTTACGTTATTTCATATCGTCTTTAAGTTCTTTTTTTGTGTAATTTGCGTGCCTTGGGAGATATACGAGGGTCCAGCAGAAGAAGCAGACGATCCAGATCGAGACAAGACAGATCTAATGATGAAGCTATCAGAGTAAAATAAATTATTTTCCTACAAAGAATAATAAAACCAGTTGAGTTTTTGCTCGCTGTATTACTCCGTTGTATACATGTATATAATTATTTATATTATATTTACTTGTTGGGCAAATGTATTACGCATTTGCTCAAATGTCAAAAGAATTTTCGATATAAGAATGCAAGTAAGTTTTCGTTTGCTGTGTATTCTATTTCTAGTCACGTTAAAATACTTTTTTAAGGTGTTTGTTTATTCTAGTTTCTTCACTATACTTGAGACAGCAGCTATGATATCACATATGTAGTTTGATAAGCCGATTATCACGGTTCTAGTCTGCTGATAAAACTGAACGCTAGGGATTAGGCGTGGCTCATTTTAGTTTAGATAACAGTAAAATTGTGGCTGATTCCAAATACTTTAATCATGGTTAAGATAACAGTATAGTACTTTACCTATTATACCTTTGTTATAAGTATAAGTACAGATATACACGTTAAGAGATGGGTACCTAAGTTAGCATTTAGGTACCTAAGAGATTGGTACCTATGTAATCATTTAAGTTGAGTTTTCATAAAAAAAGATATCCTCTAACTTTCTCATTTCTAAAACTGTATTTAGGTAATTGTTCCTTTGTTAGATTGCTTATTACTATGAAATTAAATCATTCAAATAATCGGATTAATTTCAATAAAACTAAATACTAAATTAGTATAAAAAAAAAACAGAGGTACTCCAATAATGTGTAATGTGTCTGTAATAGCTATAATAATAACTGTCTGACTGAAAATTTTGTGATTGGTTGTGGTCAATCCACTGAGCCTTTCTTGTCGTACGCTTTCTTCTGTTTTCTTTTCAAATGTCTATTTTATGAAGTAATATATATGTAAATAAAGGAGCTTGTGCTTGCTTTTAATAGTTTTTGTGTCTGTGCAAAACCAGAGAAATAATTAGTAGGTACAACTACATATATGATTTATAATGGAGCAAAGTGCCATAGATTTTCTTAGAACTGCTAGAAACAGAATTTCCTGCGTCCAAGAATATAGGAAAAATAAAGTAAAACAAAATCTAGTATTCCACACGTTTGCAAGGTTAATTTGTGATTTGAATAAATACTAGTTTCCTGATTTAATGAATATTTTAGTGCTTTCAAACAATAGTCTTTAAAAACAAGTTGGCTAGATTACGCGGAAGTTGTAGCCAGTATGGTTATGTTAGTATTCAGGCCCTTAGATGGTTAGTCATTTAGTTATTCGTCTAGAATTCTAGGCTATCTATCTTAGGACTTTGAATAAGGTTATGAATCACGTAAAATAAAATAAAAAAATCCCCGTATGTACCTTTACCTTAATTCAAACAGAGTTTATGAATTGTTAATGGTAATATAATTTAAGTAGTGAATAACGTTGCAACAAATTTTCCTCCTTTTTTATGGGATCCATCCCCAAATCGACGACGACTTTTAAAATCTGTTGAGTACCTAGTAGAAGGTACTTGTACATGAAGTCGATACTGGTTCAATATTATTAGCTCTATACATACAGAGAGACGAAAGCAAAAAATATTAGACTTATCTTTATTATATTTTCACAATGTCAACCCAAAGTTACATCTCTAGACAAACAAGGACCACTTAAGGCGATCGACAAATACAAAATCTTGAGTGTTTTCGTCATAAATAATAAACGATTCAAAATATAAAAAAAAATGCTTAAAGACCGTCTAAAAACAATTCCAAGTCTCTAATTAGTCAATACGAAAAAGAGTTGAACAATTTCTTTCGGATTGTAGATAAATCTTATTGCTTCAAAAAAAAATTTGTATAAACATTCTTAAAGATGTTCATTTAGACGGCCCTCAGTCTATTTTTCACTGTTTATGATTTATAACAAAACAAACTGTAAATAAAAAAAATTGTCCTTGTCTGTATCCTCTTTATTCAAAATTGTCCAATTAAAAAAGCAGACTTAGTTCTCTCGGTCCAATAAAGCACAATTTAAACGCTCTAAAGCCGCAATTTGGTTCGTAATTAATCTATTTCGTTACCATTCATTGCCATTACTAACTGTACGGTAGCGCTACATGATATGGCAACATTATCATGCAGCAATTTAGTTTTTAACCGTGTCGTGTGTCGACTCACCTTGGCACAGATGTCGCTCAGTTAACACGTCGACGCTTTGGTTTTGGTCTAGTTATTCAATAATGGAAGCTACATGGCTATTTATAAGTTAAACTAGTAGCCAGTCCTGGCTTCGCACGGGCTATAAAATAATCCAATTTGTTAAGAGAAACAAAATATAGCCTATGTTACTCTAGGATAATGTAGCTTCCCAACGGTGAAAACATTTTTCAAATCGGTCTAGCTCCGAAACTCTGAGCCTATTTGCATCAAACAAACAAATAATCAAACTATAAGTCGAAGCAAACATTAAACATAAAATTCACTGGATAGTTTTATTTCTGAAATATTATCGTAATATACATAATTATCGTTAAACGGTGTGCTTCTGAAAGTTATAAATCATTGGAAACAAACGTCACTTAATGATATTTTCAAGAATCGTTAGAGCGTAATTTTCAATATATATGTAAAGTTGGCGTGGTATGGGCATGTGATGCGTAGAGAGGAGACGCATGTTACTCTCTTACTAGGAGATGTAAGGAAATAGAAGTGCAAGGAAGAAGGGCAAGAGGCCGACCGAAGAAGACATGGATGGAGTGTGTGAATGAGAACATGAGACAGAAAGAAGTGTAGAGACGACGGCTGATAGAGGAGAGTGGAAGAGGAAAATTTGCCGTGCCGATAAGACAAGGAAGAAGAAGAAAAAGATAAGCGAAATATAAATAATAAATATTAGGACACATTCCACACACGGCTGGTTAACTCCATACTGACCCATTTCTAGTTAGTTTTATGGTTGCTAACACAACTGATATACTACGTATACGTACATACATGTTTTATATTTGTACATATATTTGTACATACATGTTTTATATTTAAATATATACATATTTGTACAACAAACTGTTGATATAATCTGAATTTATTTCAAGATATATTTACTACTGCAGTTAGGATGACGCGTACGAACATCGCCTTACATAAGTGACAAAAATACCTCCAACATACAAAACGTTCGCGTATACTCGTATAATACTAGTAGAATAACACGTGTTCTTTTATACATTGTTACTATGTTTTCATTCTCCGGAAGCTCAAGCTGAGCTGTGGCTTAACCCACGCATTTTCGAGTCGTGTGACGCTGAATTCCATTGTACTCCGAAGCCTGGGTATCTGCGTTATCATAGCTATACCTAACTACGAGTATATTTTTCTAAGCGCTTTGTGTTTAAAATCACGTGTTAAAAGTTTGAAGCCGTAAAGAACTCTAAAGGGCTATTATAGCATAGACTAAAAATAATATTAGACGCTCAAACTCTTGTTGAAAATCGTACCTACTACGTATCATTTGATACATTGAATTACATTAGTATACAAATTATGTATTTGAATCTAATTTATAATCAGGATATCAGGTATTTTAGTAATGCACGATTTGCCTTCTTCTAGATGAAAATCATGAATTTACAGTTTTATCGTTATAAATCATTAACGGAAAACAATGACAAAAAATATCTATTACAACGTTTTAAGAAACCTAAAAATATTTATTACATTTATTTTGATACGCAACAGACTAAAGACAAAAAACTTGCTCAACAAAAATCAGAAACAATATTTTTTGATTAAGTTTCTTTCATCAACATCACCAATTCAAATTTACGATTTACATAAAACTATAAAACTGAAATATCAAGCTTATGCATGTTCATGGTCAATATAATTCCGTAATTTGATAATTGAGCAATTAGTCCAATGACACACTGTGCCACTGATTTGAAAACCAATCAGGCAACGCCATTTGAAATCGTGTACATTTTTCAGCAACGATTAGTGGTGATTAATCAAAATGACAGATAAAGGCTCGTTAGAAGGTTTTGTTCGGGTCTGCGATCATACTTCAACGTCAAACGCTAACGAGGTATGCAATGTCAGACAAAGCCCTGACATTGCGTGTGTATCCGGCTTTTGATTTTTTTAATCCTATAATTTTGAACTGATTTTACATGAAGATTCGTAGGTGTACTGTGGATTTTGAACTGATTTTACATGAAGATTCGTAGATGTTCTGTGGATTTTGAACTGATTTTACATAAAGATTCGTAGGTGTTCTGTGGATTTGAACTGATTTTACATGAAGATTCGTAGGTGTTCTGTGGATTTTGAACTGATTTTACATGAAGATTCGTAGGTGTTTTGTTCCGGACCTCTCAGGAGCTAGTTACTCAAAACTAGGCATGCTCCATCTAAGGCCGGAGTGTCGCTAACGCGCCCTGCTGGTCAAATGTCTAACCGTAAAAAGTGAAATTAGAAACTGTTCCACGATTTGATGTGTGTTGTGATTTGATGAAGCAAATTCAAACTTGTCTTAAGATAGGTACTAGATTATTTGTCCAATTTATTTCTTCATACAGCAGACTTTATACTTTAATTTGGAATTTTGATAGGAACCTATTTTTATACTGGATACCTAATTCATACGAAAAGAAATAACAAAGGAATAACAGTAGTTTATTGTCATTTAGTTTAGTTTATAATCAACCGCTACTTTTCTGTAGAATCCGATGTAGCCAATTTTCAGTTGTGCAACTTTGGCACAACCATAGGTCATGTTTTAACTTATGTTATTAATTATTATTTTCTGTATATAATTTTATTTTAAATCAGATAAAAAAAAATGTTTTAATTATTGTATATTATACCAGTTGATTTCAAGTTTTTTATGGCGTCACACACACTTATAACTATTACATAATGTGCGTGCTTTCCATAATTTAATTACCTACATACCTACGTTTAGGCTTCTCAAGAGACAAATAATTATAGCAAATTAAATTGTTTTAACGTTTTTATGATATTAGTTGGTTAGTTCTTTAGTACTTAGGGCATGTCGTTTCGGTTATTTTAACATTTGTGTTGCATAATAAAATAAATATATGACGCTCAAACAGTTGAACCGATTTCATTGAAAATTGATATCTTAAATCGTTGACTACTTTATATCCAGATTTTTTTCTCCAGACTGAAAATTTTAGTTCCACGCAATATTATTTACTAGCTGTGTCTCTAGGAATTACTCGCGTAAATCCAGGGTCAAAAGAAGCTTTTGTGTTAATTTAAGATATAAACTATCTCCATACAACATTTTATACAAATTGGTTCAACAGAACTCAGTAACATACAACTTTCGCATATATGATACTTATAGCTGACCCGTCAAACGTTGTTTTGCCTCACTTAGGGGTATGAAAAATAGATAGCTGTTGTAGTTTATATGACACGTTCGTAGATTTAGCATAGCAGCGCCATCTATTGATAACTTACTCAACCCAGTCGAAAAGTATCGACATCTATTAGAATCATTTGGAGTTAACAGGTAATTGTGACTGTCAAATAATAACAGACAATAATTAGCAATAAATTAAAATTGCGACTATAATTTTAGATTTGAACTATCCCATCTCTCAAGTCGGATTGAACTGCACATGGTGTGCGAATTTTATTATAATCGGTTAAGTGGTTTAGGAGTCCATTGAGGACAAACATTGTGACACGAGATTTATATATATTAAGATAATATTAGTAGAAATAGTTAGGAAATAGAATTGGATAGGTAGTATAGGTTATTAAATTAAGCAATACTAGTGAAAAGGACATTGTATTACCTAAGTACAGGCCTCTTGGCGGAATAAGCAGCTTAACAGCGTGTTAACTGACTAATAGCTTACTCATATGCTGTCGTTAATTTCCAATGTTTACTAGCTTAAGTCTGTGAGGTTTTACTGCTATTTGCTAAGAAGTTAGGAGCTTCATCTGAGTAACAGTTCATGTGCAACTATTTAAGCATAATTTAAGAGCAAAATAGCATATTTTGCAAAATACATTAAAATCCTTCGTGGACGATTTTTTTTTTAATTTTATTATTATTGATTCAGTGTTATCTTTTGTCTCTGTTTCAGTTTTAAGAAACGTTAAAGTATCTACTAAAACACGATTACTTGAAATTCACACGATTGTTTTATTTTTGAAATATTGCCGTTTTTATTTTTTTAATTGTGCTTCTAAAAGTTATAAAATCATTAAAATATCCGTACCTTATTGTTGGTATACTCGTAGATATAAATTAAATCGTTAGAGCTCATCATTTCAATATTGATAATTGATGATTTAATATGAATTTAAGCCGTATGAGGTAGGTACAACATCTTCTTACTATTCAAAATGTAATCGACATTGACTGATGGAAATTAAACATGTAATTTCAACGTGGTTTAAAAAATAATTGCTAAAGCAATTTAAATTATGATAAAAAGTTTTCGTTCTAATTTTCTTCATTACAAAATTCAGTATGTTACTGGCTTTATATTTTTCGAAATAAAAGAAATATCATAAAAATACTAACAAATAATTACACGAAAAAGAAACCGTTATATAGTATTATTTATACAACGTATCTATCAATAAAAAAATCGCCCTCAACTTACACTTATTTGTTTATACAAATGAGAAAACATGAAGAAACTACCTAATGTTTTTTTTACTGACTCTAGTAATACCAAAATTAGCATCTTAAAGAAATAAAAAACATTTAATCCTCAGATTTATTTGTAGGTTCAAATACAAAAAGAACTCGTTTTTCTGTAAAAATAACAAAAAAGAAACAGTCAGCATTTTTACCACAAAATTGCCAAATATTTTTCGTCTTTCAACTGTTTATTTAGGTCGATACTCATCATTTTATTGACTCAAACTGCGTATTCGGATGTAGAAACGCTTCCTAGCACTCGGATTCTCAGAAACCTTACTGCGACTAAGATTAATTGGGCTAGTTGCTAGTTTGATAGGTAAAGTATGATGAAGTAGGTACAGTTAATTCGCAAATCTGACTTGTAGTTATGTGGACATTTTGTGATAAAGTCAGATTTAGTGTTTAACTTGTGGTTTCGTCGCGTTTTTTTTTAAGTATTTAGTCGTGTTTTTCATTTGCTAATTGAATTGTGTTTTTCAAAGTCAAAGTCAAAGTCGTTAATTGTGTTTTTCAAAGTCAAAATTTATTGCGGTTTCAGAGTGTTCATGTTGAACAATTAATTTAAATGTCTTAACTGAAACCTACCACTAGGGCGTGCAAAATATATGTATAAAAAAATCTGGTAAAAAAGTATTTAGTCGTGTTCTTTCAAAGTATTTGCGGATTTGGCAGTGTTTTTCAAAATAATTGCCGATTAAATCGTGTTTTTCAAAGTATTTGTCTATTTAGTCGTTTTATTATAGTGTTTTTTCATAATTATAGTCATATTAGTCGTATTATAGTGTTTGCCGTGTTTATAAAACTCGAAAATTTAGACTGTGTGATTGGTTGTCAGGTTAGTTGTTTTGAGCGATATTTTTCTGACAATTAAATCTTTTGTTTTATAACAAAATTATATTTATTTGTACTAATATGCATATTGTGTGCGTGTGTCTTTATTAGCAGTCGATAAACTATGTTAAAGGCCCTTGAGTCAGCTTGAAAGCTCTTGACGTGAGAGTTAAGTCACTTAGTTCGTAAGTACACACAGAGAGACAGACCATAAGTGGCATTCAAAATTATTTGAATGTATTACATATATTTATCAGCCTTGAAGACCTTATTTATTTAAATAACAATATTAATCTCATATATTATATTGTATACCTTTTCAATTTAAGACTTTTACCACAGAATAATAACTTGCTTTTACTTAGTCTCGAATTAGAAATAAAGTAGCGACCCGCTAATAATTACGTTAATTTAACGTGATTATTAGCGTAACGTCTTTCTATTTATTCCGACTATCTAACAGAAGTACGAGGTATTGTTTGATATACTTCTTTTTCAATTGTTACGATTGATAAACCATAATGGTACGAGTATTATTAAAACCATGATGGTTTTACAGATTCTCGTAGTAACCCCCAGTCCCGCTGAATAGTTGTGCAGTCAAATAAATAAAGTGAATCGCTGCTAGTCTAGCACTAGGCCGCGACAGCGACTCGGCGCAAGGTCGCCCTCCGCGGACCATGATGCTGGGAAATTTTACAGGATATTTCTAAATTTTCCGTCACGGAAAATTTCGTTAAATAATCAGAAAAAGCATTAAAATTTTAGAAAGAAGTTGATTTCCCCATTCAAAATAAGGCAAAGTATTGGGTTTTTTATTTTAAAAAGGCCTTTTTGGAAAAGTTGTTTACATGGATTGATAATCAGTTTATCTCGATAAGTGGATTATCGATTAATATTTTTTTCTATATAGCCACAAAAAAAAACTACTGCAGCAAATGTGTATGATCAACATTTGCTGACATAATTACTTAATATTGTTTTAATTTTTTATGTGATGTAATTTTAGATCGCACTGTCGCAAACCCAATTAGAAATAAAAATAAGCACAATTAGCTAATAAATAAACAGTGCATACGATAGCTGTTCGCTAAATCAAATATCATTGCGAGAAAGTCGTTTTCCTATCTCTCAAGGGTAGTAGAACTTTGAAGGGCATTTGCAAAATTTGTACCCTAAAACTTGGTCTGTAGATTCACAAGAAAATTTAGCTATTCATTAATTATTTAAAAATATAGATATCAGCAAAATTTTTCAGTCCCACTGTTCAAAAAATCCTAAAAACACGCAAAAAATGGAGTCCCTATACTCCGGCGCGGGCGCAAGTTCTAACCTAGAAACGTACTGGATTTCGTGACACTCACGCACACATGCTCACATCCATGCATGTGTGCGCACAACACCACTCACAATAACAATCTCTAGTCACCCGTAATAAGGCATCTTATTCAATAACAATTTAACAAATTAGTATTGTTAAATCATTTGACATGGCATTGGTCGGTTTAAGGAGCGATAAAATGGGCGTAGCTGTATTAGTTTGTACGTTTCGGAGCACTTGTTTAGTAAAGGCTTAGTACATTTGATAGGTCGGCCTTAGTGCCTAGACTGTGGTTATAGCTAGATGTTTGCGCTAGTTCGTGTCAAGGTTATGTTAGACATTGTCCATGAATACGAGATCTGGTGAGTGGTTTTCGATGTTTTGTGCTTTTAAAGTGTATTTTTCTAATGGTTGTTGTTGTAAGAGGATTTTTGAAATGGCTTTAAACGGAATAGAAAACTGTTGGGTAATTAGTGTGTGGTTGTTGCGACATTTCTAAATTAGAGAGTTTTTGTAAACTATTTTTTTGTATTTTTATTTTATTTAAAATTGCAATTTAGTTCAAAAATAATTACCGAATGAAGATAATGAAATAATTACTTAACAGTTAATGTTTTATGTCCAAAACCATCGTTTATACCAAAAGTAAAATAAAGGCGAAAGATAGATAATAAATGTGTAAGATTTTTAACATATTCAGGTTCAAATGACTGTACCGATTTTGATAAGCATTTGATATTGAGATAAGTTAAGCCCTCCTGGGTTTAACCTTAAAATCTATCAACACATAATCTACTTTTGATTCGGGGTTTACTGGTTTAGCTCTACGTTTCACAAAAAGTTGTCAAAAAGGGTTTATAATATTTAAAAAAAAAGCGTGACATAGGCACAACAAATTGCTTAGAATATTCTAACAAAGCAAACCTATAATTTACAACTTAACCACAGGTAGTTAAACTGTGATATGCCACAATAAGTTAAGTGCATAGACAAAGTTATCAAGTTAACTTAACTAAGAGTAACTTAATTGACTGAGTCACAAGCACGTGGCTGGTAGGTGACTATTCATCTAAGATGTTCTACGGAAATGGGAAAACCTGCAGGAATATGTTTATGTTTTTAATAATGTTCGTTGCATAAATGGTGATTGGTTAATCAAAATTTTGACTTGTAACTTTGGTGTTATCAATAAATGATTTGTATTTGTATTTGTAATTCTATAAAAAAATAATGGCTAATATATCAAACGTTTTTTGCGTACTTCAGCGCCAAGGGTGTTAGGGCGAAGAGTTTTAGGTGTTTAAAAATCTTCTTCTTTTTCTTCTTCGTATGAGTTAGGGCCGGGATCTGGTGTCGAGAGTTTTTCAAGTTGCCCAAAGGCCCGAAGGGACTTAAAATTGTAACCCTTAATAACCTGATAACCCATTGTCTCCAATTTCGCTGATGCACGGGTTCTTGACTTCTTTGCCATCATCAGGTCTAACTATCATCCTTCTGGGATGGGTTGCGGGTTTCGCGGAATGACATTTTACAATTCTGTCGCCAAGCACCTAAAAGTACGTTCCGGCAGCCTCCTTGAGGGCCATTTATTCCAGACTAGGCATGCCCCACTTTAGGTCAAAGTGTCACTAACTAGTGTAGTTACGCGCCTTGCTGTGACCAGCAATGCCTAGTTGTAAAGAGTAAAAAAAAATTGTAGTTTTTAATGTGAAATTAAACTTTTTTTAAAGTTTTCTTTCGTTGATATTATGTTTCTTTTGTATTCTTAGTAATATGAAACTATTTTTTTTTCGGTTTAAAAATAAACCTTTTTTTACACTTTATAAATTTGGATTCGGGTTCCCACATACAATTTAAAAAATAGTGTTATTCCACTTTAAGGTAATATTATTCAGGGTAATTTTACATTATAATCAAACTTTTTAAATATGTAACTTAATATTTCCTTTATTGTACACTACGTCCATGTTCAATCGTTTAAACTCCTATCCATCCAAAGGTTTCCTGGACGAGACTGCTTTAAGCGATAAGGCCGCCAATTGTGGCACGCATATTAAAACTTTTAGTCTTTATTTTAGTTTAAATAACTTTTGAGTCCAATAAAGAATTATCTATGATTTTTTTCCAAAATTGGCTGTAAATAAAAATTCTCTTTCATAACCGTACAAGCTAAAATTCCATTTACAAATGAAGGGTCCACTGCAATAATGATGAATGTCCAAAAATATTTAAATTTTAACGAGTAACGCCATTCGGTCCCTTGAGGTTATATTAAGAAATTTAGTTATCAAACTTAACAATATCGCTTGCAGACTCGTGATATGTATATATTTAATATATTGACTAACGGCTAGAATGCTCAACGTCGCAGGTATTCACGGCAATAATGATAAATGTCCAATGGATTTTTCAAAAAATCTTCCTGTACCAAACATAACTACAAACGATGTATATTATAAGAGACAGCTAATGTTATTCAAACGTGGTGACTAACAAGTATATAATAAGAAATATCTACCACGCAGGACAGGTGTCTGTGGAAAAGGACACTATCTAAAACACCTGCCAGGGGCAACAACTAGTTTACCTAGGAAGAATATCTCATAGATAAAATACACTAATACGAAAAAAACACGTTGACTGTAAGTATACTACAAATAAATAATACTAAAAATAAGTAAAATACTTAAAATAAATAAAATACTAAATATAAATAAAATACTTAATATAAATAAAATACTAATATAAATAAAATACTTAAAATAAATAAAATATTAAGGGGGTTAATAATATTTATTTTTATTTTTAGTATTAGTTGTTATAGCGGCACGGGAAATACATATATTGTGAAAGTTTTAGCTTAACTAGCTATTACGGTTTCTGAGATACTGCTTATCGACAGACCGACAGACAGCGGAGTCTTAGTAATAGGGTCCCGTTTTTACCTTTTAGGTACGGAACCCTAAAAACTCAAGTGTTTAATAAAAGTATTGATTAGTTTGTATTATACAAACTAGAAATTGTTAACGTATGTGTAGTACATTTTCCCCCATACTAGTGTATGGGGGAAAATGTGACCTAATATGTATTTTAAAAAAAAACAACCAAAAAGTTTATAAGGCAAAAAGTCTTTGTTCAATACTAAACGAAACGATGCGCGAGTGAATCAGCTGGTCCCCTATCTATAGATACACACCTAACTGCATTATATCGCACGACCGTGACACATTATTTGCACGCACGCGCATCTAGATATAGCTAGGTATAGGTCTACCGTAGCTGCTATAGCGACTGCATATATGCATGTCACTACGCCGTTTTATTAACTCTGGTTCTTTTTAGACCCGGACGCTAATCGACTGGGTGTACGAATACAAATAAAAATACAAATCATTTATTGATGGCGACGACCTCGTTGGCGTAAAGGTTACCATGCCGGTCTGCTAATCAGAAGGTTCCGGGTTCGATTCCCGGCCCGGTCAACATCTTTGTGCTTAACTAAATTTGTTGGCTGTGGGTCTGGGTGTTAAATATTTATATTATATAGATATGTATGTATGTATATGTAGTATATCAGTTGTGTTAGCAACCATAATACGAGCTAGAAATGGTTCAGTATGAGGCTAACCAGCCGTGTGTGAATGTGTCTAAAAAAAAATTACACTAAAGTTACAAGTCAGTGACTAGGAGAAGTATGGATATGATTGTAAGAAGTAGCGGAAGGAGAGGTAGACCAAAGAAGACGTGGATGAATTGTGTGAAGGAGGATATGAATGAGAAGGCAGTGAATAAATAATAAATAAATAAATAAATATTAAGACACATTCACACACGGCTGGTTAGCCCCATACTGAACCATTTCTAGCTCGTATTATGGTTGCTAACACAACTGATATACTACATATACATACATACAATATATAAATACATATTTAACACCCAGACCCACAGCCAACAAATTTGGTTAAGCACAAAGATGTTGACCGGGCCGGGAATCGAACCCGGAACCTTCTGATTAGCAGACCGGCATGGTTAACCTTTATGCCATCGAGGTCGTCATGAATGTGGAGATGACGGCTGATAGAGTGGCGTGGAAGCGAAAAACAGGCTGTGCCGAGCCCACCTAGTGGGAAATGGTAAAGGAGAAGAAGAAGACTAAAGTTACAAGTCAAAATGTTAAATGTTTTGTCTTTGTAGGTGTCTTTCTGTGGCATCCCAAATTCAATTTAAGATTTTTTTGGTTGAAGGGTGTATTTGTCGACAATATTCTAGGTTATGTTTGATGAAAATCGATTCAAAATGGCCGCTGCCCTGCTCGCCCCTGGTGCAAAGGTGTCCAACACGCTCGCTGCATTACCGCGCTGAATACTTAAGAAAGGTTAACTTACGGTTAAAAACAGGTATTAATATTTTTACTTAACTTACTTACTTACATAATATTAGTACACATTTCACACACGGCTGGTTAGCCCCATACTGAACTATTTCTAGTTTGTACAGCCAACAAATTTATTTCAGCACAAAGATGTTGTCCGTGCCAGGAATCGAACCCGGAACCATCTGATTGGCAGTCCGGCATGGTAACCATTACACCAACGAGGTCGTCAAACGAGGTTTTCTTTATTTATAAAGGTTACTTAATAAATAAATAACTAATTAATACTAGAGCAAAGTATTATACATATGAACCGGAAAATCTATGTTTACCAAACTAGGCGAGAAGTTGCATCATCTAAATGTTTTCCGGCTGCATTAACGAACTGGTATTTCATGTATTATTTCTTAGTATTCCATGTTTAACACGTAAATTGTTCTAGAACATTTATAGGTAGGTACTATTGATCAACCGGTTTGGTCAGTTCTTGCGAAGTGTCAAAGAAAAAGAACAAAAACAATCGTTTTTGGTTCCCTGTAAAGGATAATCGAGCTGTGATATGTTAACGGCTAAATTTATGAACGCAAAGTATTATAAAGAGGATTTCTTTTTATTGTTTGTTTGTTTGACGCAAATAGGCTCCGAAACTACACCGTTGGGAAGCTACATTATCCCCGAGTAACATAGGCTTTAATTTGTTTCTCCTTACAACTTGGATTATTTTATAGCCTGTGCGAAGCCGGGACGCGGGCTGCTAGTTTTAATATAAGCTAAATCTTAACATCTAAATAAGGCTAAGGATTACAATTTTGGAAAATTTAGTGTATGTAGCTTAAGGTTTACGGTAAATAAATATATTATTATTAAAAAAATCTTTACTCACTGTTCTTTGTGAAAAGATTTTGCTATTTAAGTTTTGGCTAACGAGCTAACTGATGCGGGTAGAATCAGAAAACGGTGCATAATCAAATTTTAGTTAGAAAACAACAGCACACCCAATCTTTCGCATTTATTATATTAGTAGGAATGTTTGCATGTTGACTTAAAATACTAAAATCGCACTCATCTTGGAAACACAAGAAACAAGTTGGTTTTCTAAAGCTTACCTTGTTACAATGGTTAATTCACGTCAGAGGTAATCTCACGTTTACGTAGAAAGTGATGACCCTTCCTACACTTTACTCTTTGACCCTTTTCCTTCACTAACTTCTTATGATGGGTAAATAGGAAGAAAAGGTAAATAATGCTTGCATATGGAATGTTGAATGTGTCTCGGTGGGAAAACGTCTGCTTTTCAATCACACATCCCTTGGTTTGATTCTACACCAATGACTTGTTTTTCAAGTTGTGTGTGGATTTGCACTCGCTTTACGGTGAAGGAAAATATCGTAATGAATCTGACATATTTGAGGAACACAATATCCGAAGACTTAAGTCATTCGCCAACCCGCACTTAATTAGCTTAAAAGTAGTTCTTGGTATCTAACCTATTGAGTCAGGCGTTACTTTACGGAAATCCATTGTAGATGGAAGACAATCTGTAATATTTAGTGTACTTCCGCTGTGATCTGAAACCAAATTAAGATAAGCAAAGAAAACATCGATATGTTAAAAAAAATTGCGAAAGTACACTAAATATTTCGGATTGTCTTCTATCTAGTTCCTTGTGTTTGCTCCTGTAACGTTAAATACTTGAAATTAAGTCTTTGTACCATACTAAACGTGAATACAGTGCCTATTCATTTCTATGATTATACTATGTAATTTAATAGTCTATGACACAGTAGGTACCTACTGGGAAACGTAACTGCTCCTTGGTTCAAAGGCCATTCCTACCCACTTTTAGTCAAAGTAAAGCAATCAAACAATCGTGTATTGAAATGCGTGAGAGAAAAACTGTATCAACCTAACAAAAGAAGCTCCGATGCTTTCATTGTTTCCCTTACAACGTGAAATTCTTATTTTTCTACACCAAAGACAATTTCCTATAATTTTAAAGTCACAAAAGAAGTTAATTTGTGTGATTCGTAACGCGTCATCATTTTGATTGCGTGCCCGCCATCTTGGATTTTGCGCGCGCTTCCAACTGTCATTAGGCAGTGATGCCAACATAGCGAAATTGCAAGTTATGGCTGCGTTCAAGTATTAAATTGTAGGTTCTCCGATGTTGTATGAGAGTGTGTGAGTTTTAATTAGATGTATCGCTAATTCGAAGCCGTTGGCGGCAATTTTGGAGATTTACTACTAAGATGCCGGTGATTTAGAACTTCCTGTTTACTTATCTGATTTAAGATTAGATTCATGTATTGAAATTGTAGAGAAAAAAATGTACTAGTCTAAACTTTTTATCTGTTGCTCGACAGAGCAAGGAATCTTAAATATGTGATACGATTTTACAAATACCTTATTATTATCACATAAAATTTTCAAAATATCCCAGCTCAATCGGACTAGCTGCAGAGATCGTGGGTCGATTCCCGCCAATGGTGGCGATTCGGCGGCACACACGACTAAACTAAATTTAAAGAAGCTCCGTCTCTTTTCATCTTAGGTGGCCAGAAAGAAACAACACGTTCCGCACCATAGTCAAACCAACTAAAATCACGTCAAATGTAGAAAATATAGGTGACTTTAGTCCGCACTCACTTGTATCACCTCTAAAACTACCTACATTTTCCATATTTGACGTGATTTTAGTTGTTTTGTCTGTGGTTCAGAACGTGCCGTCTCTTTCTGGTCACCTAAGATGAAAAGAGACGGGGCTTCTTTAAATTTAGTTTAGTCGTGTGTGCCGCTGAATCGCCACCAATGAGCTTGAGCTATCGGTGAAGGAAACCATAGTTAGATAGATACATAGAAAAATCTTTATCTTTGGACACAATAGTAAAAAGACACAATAAAATAGAATTAACCATAGAATGGTAGTACGATAATAATATTTTCTAATGCTCACCTGGCTAGCAACCACCCACAGGTTGTACAATCTGTCATCAAGCATCTAAGTATAGTGTGTTCCGGAAGCCTCCTTGAAAGCCAGTTATTCCAGCCTAGACATGCTCCATCTAAGGCCAGAGAGTTGCTAACTCTTGTGGTTACACTCCCTGCTGGTCAAATCTCTAGCTGTAATCAGTAAAATAGAAAAATAAATGATATCTTAATTCGTCCTAATGGACAAAGTATGAAGGTAATCCTTCTAACTACTTACAGCCTTTTGATACCTTATAATCCTTACCTTCTCACAAATTAAGCAAAGCTTCTTCTAAAACTTCATTTAGAAGTGAAAAGCCAATTTTTAATGAACAGATTCCTAATGAGCAACGGCTTTTTACCGCAGCTTTGTATAAAATCAATAGCCTCGAGCAAAATACTTTAACAATTTCAATGAAAATTGTTAGACGATAGTTCTGTTCTATTGTCAATAGCCGCTGGCCGTTGAGGCAAGGAGACGCTGGTAATGTTTATTTACTACTAATGCTTATTAATCAGTCTTTTATACCAACACTGTTATCGTGCCAGTTAGGACCTTTAAGGTACCTTGAGCAGGCCCAGAATATAAATGTATGTTACTCGTATATCTAAAATGTAGGTTACCCAAATTTTTTTACAGTATAATTCGATGTTGAACATAAGATTTTGTATGTCAAATTGCCACCATTGTATGGACAGACAGTTTTAAAAATAAAATCAACAATTATAAGTTTATCAATATAATTAACTATAAGTTTACCTTACAAAACGATTGAAGTATCATTAATTGTAACTAAATTAAAATTTCGAACCTCTAAATAAAACGAGTACTAAAAACCTTATTCACTAACTATTCACTAACTGTAAACAAACTATGAACTATATAAACCAGAAAATATTCAAAAATATCTCCAAATCCAATAAACGTTACATCCTTACTCATTAGTTATAAAACTAAACCGTTAGCTCCCCAACTAATTACGCAAGTACGCAAAACAATGGGGCTTATTGAAATACTTTGGTCCGATATTGCATAATTTAGCACACCTGTGATGAGTCATCTCAATTTTATAAACTTTCCTCTAATAATAAATAATAGATTATAGACGAAACCTATTTTACTTTCATAGCAGAGTCGAGCATGTGTAGTGTTAGATGTTTTGCACCTATTATTACAATGACTGTGTAACTAGATTCAATCTTCTTCTTCCTTGCCTTATCCCACTAGGTGGGGTCGGCACAGCAAATTTTCCTCTTCCACTCTCCTCTATCAGCCGTCGCGTCGTCTCTACACTCGCTTCTTTTTCTCCCATGTTCTCATTCACACACTCCATCCATGTCTTCTTCAGCAGACCACTTGCCCTTCTTCCATGCACTTCCATTTCCATACATCCAACTAACATGCTAACTAGATTCAATAAAGACAACATTTAAAGTTTCGTCCTTCGCTCATATTAACTCGAAATCGTTTCAGCCGTTTGAGTGTGAAGAAGTAACAAATATGCGCACAAACCCCTGCCTGCATATATGTATAATATTAGTAGGACTAGTTACGCCCCGCAGAGCTACTTGCGTTGATCCGGGATAAAAGTGGCCTATGTATTATTATTCAGTATTATTTCTATGTCTAAACTATTACCATACCAATTTTATTTTTATTTTTTTATACTACATGGGTTAGCGCTTGATCACAATTCACCTGTTACTTGGTTTGGTTCTTGGTGATCGTCTGGTTTCCGCAGTCAGGTCCTCTTTGGAGCTCCCATTCTGCGTGCCGACCAGCTGGTGATTGACAATTCACCTGATAGTAAGTGACATTACGATCTAAGGGGGAACGTTTGCCCAGAAGAAACCGATTCACTCGTGCTTTGAAAACCGCTAGATCATTGTTTTTGGGGAACAAGGCGTTTGGCAAACAGTTCCATACCTTGGCGGTTCGCACAATGAAGGTGGAGGCAAAGCACTTAGTGCGCATTTTTGGTATCTCCACAGCGAAACGATGCCGCTTTGGTGTCTCCCTGCTCGTCCGATAACAACACTTCATTTTTGCATCAGTGGTTAATACCGTCTTTATTCTGACACTAAAACATGATGAAGGTAAGAAACAAACCGTCACCCATGAGTGGTGTTTGGAAGGCTGCAATCAATGCCCATATATGGTCGTCATGCACCGCCGCGTGGGGGCGTGAGAAACTGATAACTGATAGTATTAGCAGGGAGATAACTAAACTAACATTATAAATATATAATGACTAGCTGACCCGGCAAACATTGTTTTGCCTTAAGTACAGTTAAAAACACTATAATTGATCAGTTATCGAGCGGGATGAAAAATGAGAATTACTAAAAAAGCCATAAAAAAATAGGGGTTGGTGATAAAAAGGTAAACATGTACTTTTGTATGTATTTAAAGCCATTTAAACGTGACGAAGTAACAATTATAATATAGTTTAGTACACATACACAACACACAAATCTGCACGTTTATAATGTTGAATTAATGAGCAATTTTTATATTATTTTACAGTAAATAACTCACTGAAAATAACGAATGATATGACGGTTAATATAGTATCTGATTCTTACATTAATTAATGATCTGTGTTACATGTGTATCTTTTTAGATCTGAAATAAATATTACAATAACAAATATAGGTAATGACAATTCTAACAGTTTCACAGTTTATAAATCTTCCTCTTATGAATCTACAGTAAGTAAAAGATGACGATAGATAAGAAAATTCAAGAACATACAAATACAAAGCCCAGCCATGTGTATAAAACCAAACCCGTGTTTTTACCATCAATCCATAGAATATTACCACCATAAAACCAGTTTTGCAAAAAACTAGAATCTAGTAGAGTTGGTCGGGTGGCGTCACCAACCTTTGGAACCTGACTAAGGAAATAATTTATGTCCATTTTTTTAATTATTGTTGTTGACTCGTAAATCGATGTTTCTAAATAAAGTTTTAAATGCTAGTCATCGTTTAAAACAAGTTTTTAAACAGTAGAATCGTTTTTAGAAAAGCTTGAGCGTTCAGTTTTTAATTTGGAATCGAAACAATTGAATTAATCATTAAATAACATTTCAATTAATTACTTTTAAATTGTGATAACTAAAACACAGCGGTATTCGAATAAAAAGTTCATAAACTTTGTTTAAAACAGTGCTACTGATATTCGGTTGATAACCCTTTACTAAAATACCTATTGTAAATAATAAATCAACATATTTTATACTATTATTTATAAACGCTTGCACCTAAGGGCATTTGCCTTATTATTTTGAACCCAGCAAATAAGTAACATTTCCTCAATTTAATAAAAACAATAAACTAATGAGTTCTTTGGCCCCGCTGATAAACTTTTGTGCTTAAATGCATAAACAACCATTTTATATTTTTTAATGCAATGCATTTTGCAATTATTTACGACCAGCGATAGACACTTACTGACGATAAATTTACTTCAATTATTTATTGTTGCGGACCAATTTATGGCAATTTATGATTATTGACAACAATTTTGCCTCATCTCTGAATTTATCGTTATTTTAGTGATAAATGCGTAAAGTTTAGGTCGTTTATCAAGATGTCGTATGAACTATAATTTTATTATTAGAAGTTTTTAATTAAAAGATGAGCTAAGACACTAAACAATATTAGTAGGAATGTATGTGGTTTCTGTGAAGCGATAACAGCTCAGGCAGACGTGCGATCGCCTTACGTCCCGTAGCTTCGATCCTCGTCAATGTGTACAAGATTTCGGTGAAGCAAAACATCGCGAAAAATATAGGACATAGCATGATGACAAAGAACTCTCTAGTGCTTGCCTGGCTACCACCCTCAAGATGAAAAATCTGTCACCAAGCATCTAACTATGTTATTCCAGTCAAGGCATGCTCCACTTACGACCAGAATGTCCCTCGTGTAGTTACGCGCACTGCAGGTCAAACGCCTAGCAGTAATAAATATAGAAAAACCTGTCTTCCACCAATAGCAAAGCAAAAATCGTTATAAAATGATTGCCGTAAGCCCTTATTCGAACAAACGTTGACCTTAAACGAGGCCCATTTGATGGGAGATGTTTTAAAAACTGAATAATAAGTTGCGTGCATCGACCGGCCAATAGATAGTGACAAAAAAGAAACACAAGACGCGTCGCGTGAATTGCAAATGAGATCTTAGCTCGATAAATTTAAAGAACCATTTCGAATAAACATTATCGCGGCAGATGTTACTCCAAATGAAGATTAGGGGAACTAAGGCATAAAAAGCGGTCAGCCAATCGCATCCGCCGATGGTCATCTATCCCTTTCGCACGCTAACTGCACTCTTTCTAATGCCCATATTTTTTGCCATCTTTATTCTAATTCTTTATTCAAATAGCCTGCGTTCGATTTCAGAGGTGCTCAACATTAATCGATTTTAAGTCGAGTTGGTTGAGTGTATTTTTGTTGCTTTATTAATGGGTGATGTGGCACTGTAGATAGGTAAATATAATTAAGTTTTTATCATAGGTTATAATCGATGGGCTTAGTTTTTTCTGTGGCCATGGCTACGCGCGTCGCGTGCGTCAGATAGCAGAATAGATAACGGCTTTTATGGTAATTTTGTTACATATATTTTTTTGTAAATTCTCTTTGTGTTTCATTTGTTTATGTTGAGTGGGGTTCAATGTCAGAACCATAGAGGACAATCGAGGCCAATTAAAACGATATCAATTCACTAATGAAGTACAAAAGCGCAGGCAATGTGCGCGCATTGCACTGCACACACCACGTGTTTGCGGTATTTATACATTATACATTGTTTTTCGAACATACATACCTACTCACCTACATTTTTAACAACAGAACATATTTTTTTTTATTTTTATATTAAATAATTGTTTTTTTTTTCTCGTTACAATTACCAATATGTTTCTTCTTCTTCATATGAGCTAAGTGGCCAAGCTCTGGCCGCCCGAAGGTCGGTAGCTTGATTTAACGGCTGCTTGTTCATTTAAGAATAGTTGGGACCTACAATTGAACTTGTCATCTTATCCTGCCCAGATGAAAATGCCACTTTTAAAACGACAGTCTTGTGTATGATCACCCATCCAAACACCGTCCTCATTTTTTTTCACACACGGCTGGTTAACCCTATACTGAACCATTTCTAGTTCGTATTATGGTTGCTAACACAACTGATATACTACATATACACTCATACATATATATTTAATATATAATATACATATTTAGCACCCAGACCCACAACCAACAAATTTAGTTAAGCACAAAGATGTTGGCCGTGCCGGGAATCGAACCCGGGACCTTCTGATTGGCAGTCCGGGGTGGTAACCTTTACGCCAACGAACGTCAAACGTCATCGACCGTTGCTTAGCTTTGATGATCGCGTCGAATTACCTTAGCTAGCCGAGCTACAGCCAATTAACTCCTCGTTTAAAATAAGAACCTCACCAACAATCTAGGCATAATTTAATTTTACAAACAATAGCTAGGTTCCAAAGGTCACGAGCGCAGAAGGTCGAGAGATGTACCGTATCCGGTCCGCATATTGTTTTCCAGATTTAAGATGCATCAGATCCTATTAAAGGAGCTCATTTTGTTTTTGCTATACGTGCTTCAAGATTCAGATATGGGCAATTGAATTGAATTTACAAGTTTGATGCTAAAAATAAAAAATCAGTTAAAATCAAGCCTTTGAAAGAAAACCTTAAGAACTAATAAAGAATATACTTTATATCTTCTAAGGCGCCAAGAAGAGTTCGAAGAATATTCATACGAATTGTGGTTTCGATTAGAACAATCAATGTGGAAGAAAACTTAAATTGATTTACAAAATACTTAAATTAAATATGAGTTTCTTTAATATTCATTAATCTGGTAGATACCGAACTTCGTATAAATATATTCTCAGAATTGTTCTTTAGACAGTGTAAAAGATGTTTGCAATCATTATTTTGGCTTAGCGAAAAACTTAACGATAAATCTATAAATAAAACATTTTGCCCGTACCTACCGGCTTAATGAATATTTTATTTTCAATTTATCTGACTTATACGGCTATACCAGTAGAAGCTGTTTTTAAATTAAGATGCTGTTGTGAATACCGTATCAAGTTTTCAAGCAGATATAACTTTATTTTATCCTTAAGTTTGGCTTTAGTTCGAGCGATAGGTAGTTATAGTTAGCATATTTCGTGCAAAGGTCTTGGAAATATTTCCAAGACAGAAATGACTGACGTAAGTATAACCAGATTTAAGAGATAAAACAAACAAGATTTTATTTTTTCGCTATAACAAAACTACACGTTAGAGAGGGCGAGAGGGCTTACGTGCTCACTTTTAATGGTTTTCTTTATTGAATTAGGTTATAAGTAATTATTCACGTAGGAGCTAACTAAGGTGATCTGACGCGATCATCGAAGCTAAGCAACGGTCGATGCGGACAGTGTTTGGATGGGTGACCATCCACAAGACTGTCGCGAGAGGGCTTACGTGCTCACTTTTAATGGTTTTCTTTATTGAATTAGGTTATAAGTAATTATTCACGTAGGAGCTAACTAAGGTGATCTGACGCGATCATCGAAGCTAAGCAACGGTCGATGCGGACAGTGTTTGGATGGGTGACCATCCACAAGACTGTCGCGAGAGGGCTTACGTGCTCACTTTTAATGGTTTTCTTTATTGAATTAGGTTATAAGTAATTATTCACGTAGGAGCTAACTAAGGTGATCTGACGCGATCATCGAAGCTAAGCAACGGTCGATGCGGACAGTGTTTGGATGGGTGACCATTCACAAGACTGTCGTTTTTATCGTGGCATTTCAATCTGGGCACTACCGTCGGTCGGATGACACGTTAAATTGTAGGTCCCGGCTGTTGGTCTTTGTACAAGGAGTCGTTAAACCACGTAAGAGGCCTTGGGGCGGCTTGAAAATCTCGACACTAGAACGAAAAAGAAGATAGACATTAGATACCCACATACTCGTATAATACATATGCATAGGTATTACGTATACGATTGTATATTTCATTTTCATAACTATGTAAATAAAAACACACACACACACACACAAAACCTTATAAATAGTAGATTATATCCAAGTCATTGTCCGCGGGTAAGGTGCCTAAAATGCTGGCGGCATTACCTCGCTGGATCGTCAAGCTTATACGTTGAAAACTTTATACGGAATTGATATACGCTATTACATATATCAATTCCGTCAATTGAATGTAGACACACAACGATTGCATTCCACTGCATTAGAAAAATGCCCTCCACAAGGACAAAAAAGACATTTAATAATTAAAATCGAATAATCTCGGCAATTCCAAGTGCACATTTGCGATGTTCCAAACAAGGACATCGTCTATGTTTCCGCGTTGAATCACTTAATAATGTCTTTAAGGAGCAAGCTGATAGCGATTTAATTGACTATATATCAATATAATTAAAAAATAGCAAGACCATTCTGATTCACAAGAGAACATTACATTTGTGTGGTGGCGTTTTAAATAACTACCCGTTATAACTGGCTTGATCTTTCTTGATGCGGGCGGTCTCCACCCATGAAACGGCTCCCCGCGTCAGCAGAGGTCGCAGGCTAGCGTGTGCTGTGCTGTGCTGTGATGTATGCTCCCTGCCAAGGAGGCACCAAACCTGCCGGAGGCCGCCGCTGTGCATAGATGTAGGCGGGGTTGCAGAATGCAATTGAACCTGCTACAGTTCCAGTGGTGATGAGATGAGAAAACTCAAAATTACAAATTTACCATAAACGGTAAAAAAAGATTGTAGATTGTATAAAAATAACCCTAAAATGGTATTTACCAATTAGTTTGGTATATTGCAAGCTAAATAAGTAAAAACAAATAAGGTTGCTAATAGGCAAACATTAAATTATAGATTTGGTTGCAACTCGTTTGTTTATGTATTTTTAATTAAAAGTCTAAACTAAAACTTTCCAAACATTCTATTACTTTCAAAAGTTTTACTTTCAAAAAAATGACGTCATAGCATGCTGTTTTTGTCGTCAAATTGCGTATTTACTCCTAATTTACTAAAATTGGTTATTTAAATTAAATTTATTTATGCTTGTGATGTGCGAGAACGGACTGAAGCACGGACGGACAGATAGAGAAATAGATTCTTACTGACAAAGTTAATGCTCTACCTTAGGTTGGAGTAGGTATCTCTAACACTAGTTTTAAAGAGCCGATTAAAGAGCCTTGCCTAGCTGTAAAGAGTAGAAAAAAACTACATAATCCTAAATCGCGTCAGGCATTTCCTAATTTAATAGTTTGAACCTCTTCGAGGCTTTTTCATTACACATATCATCATAGGTAATATTTTTGTAAAACAAGTAATAAATAAAATAAATAATCGCTCGCGCTCAAAACTTGTGCCAACATTAAAACATGCATACAGAAACGCATCTGACTCACGGTGACCTTGTAATAGACCAGTCCATTCGTAGTTTTAACCAATCAGTGGCTCTTCACGTTCTTCCTTTGTTTGTCACAGTTTTAGTAACGCCATTTTGAACGAAATAACCCTATGTCAACAACTGAAGGGCTTTTTAGTGATTAATTACGCACTTATACTGGTTTATACATTTGATAGTGTGAATGAATAGCTATTGTGTTATCAGTCGGCAAGTGCACCAGTTCTTAGCAAGTATATGTGTTTTTACATTTATGTTATGTCGACTTCAAAAAATAATTAATAAAACTATGGTAGGTACTTTTAATTGATTATAAATACATAATTAAGTTGTAGCGACGCAAATATTAATAATTGATAATTGAGAGACTGGCTCGTGCGTGCAGATTTATTATTATTTATCAAAATATGCAAATATGTTTTGTTGTATGGGAGCTCCTCGTAAAATATCAATTTTATATTATTACCTATATCTTTTAATCCATTTATATCTCGTGTTATACCGGTTTTAAGATATAACTACGAGTAGTGAATTCATAAATACGCTCACAAACTTGAAACCAGTGCACATCAAATTCATTCCACAATAATATTATTATGTAAATTATATTACTGTACAATAAATGTATATTTGGTGTCAAATGTAAATACCTTATGATAAGGTATTAAATTAATACCTTAAGCTTATGATCAATAAATCTTATTATTATTATTTATGATGAAAACCATTTTAGTATCCGAAGTCTTAGCAAAATTTTATTATGATATTAAATATGTACCTACTATGATACGAGTACAAAACCAATGCAATTTTCATTTATTTTATATTACCTTCCAAACCAAAAAATGTATCGAAATCGGTCCATCCGTTTGGTAGCTACAGTGCCACTTACAGACACACTCACACACAAAGACACGTAAAACTTAAAACACTCGTTTTTTTCGTCGTGGTTTAAAAAGTTATTTTTCGTAAACAATCACTGAGTGCATCAAACTGTGGCTTCTAAGCCGTGAGCGCGGAGCCTAACCATTTTACTTTCATAACGGCCCTCTATATTCCCATGGTTATAATCTCACATTGACAAGTCTATTTGCCATAAAATCTGTAACGAATTTTAGAACGCATCTAGTTTGCGTTTAAATAAATCCTACTTATAATATAAACTAGCTGCGACCCGCGGTGTTAACCGCTTTATTCAAGGATTAATAGTACCTTTTATTATTTATTTAGATAGAAAAAAGTAGTTCCGTAGAAAAAAAAAACATACTCGTACCTATAAAACTTAATTCACCTTACAATTTCAAAAAATTTAGCTGAGGTGAATGATTCTCGCAGGTACATCTTTAATATATATAAATCTCGTGTCACAATGTTTGTCCACAATGGACTCCTAAACCACTTAACCGATTATAATAAAATTCGCACACCATGTGCAGTTCGATCCAACTTGAGAGATAGGATATGCCCTACTACAACTATGATTTTATTCTGTGGCATTGACATTAGCTTGTACGGTTAACTTGGAAGCTGCAATATGTAATTATTTTTTTATTATTGCACAAGCCATGGGGGTTCAATGGCTTTAGCTTAATTACATTATTACTATGGTGAAGTTCTCGCTTCAGTTAACCATGGTGGTTTGACAGTTAGGATCGTTGGGTGTTCAGAAAAAAAAACGCAAAAAAACTTTTTTGTTATGGTTTTGCTCAGGTGTAATAAGCTTTGAAAGAATATACGAAACATACGACAACGAACAGTATTAGACTATTAACAAATAACTGCCCAAGTGCGAATTGGGCTCGCGCGTGAAGGGTTCCGTACCATTGTTATATGGGAGCCCCCCTCAAATATTTATTATTATTAAATTTTATAATTTGATTTGATAGCTAATATACATTTATATATTTTGTGACAATTTTTAAGTATCTACCAGCAGCCGTTATATATTAATATTGCAAAAAATACGAAAAAAAGCACGTTTATTGTATCGAAACCCCCCTTACTATTTTTTATTTTATTTTTAGTATTTGTTGTTATAGCGGCACGGGAAATACATGTCTAATGAAAGTTTCAGCTTTCTTGCTATTACGGTTTCTGAGATACAGCCTGGAGACAGACAGACACACAGACAGCGGAGTCTTAGTAATAAGGTCCCGTTTTTAGTTCATAACTAAAAGTATTTTTAGTTATAAACTTTTATTTTTATAAAATTTATTAATCGAGTGATAAAAGCAAGTATATTGCGATATAGTCTTTTTTAAACAGTAGGTACAATAAAAATTTAAATAAAATCGGTACCTATTCAATAAAGGTTAAGTATCACTATGACCCTCTCAGATATATTCTGGTACCAAAATACAATTGACAAAGACAAATAGAATTGCGAAAATCGTCACCAGTCTGACCTCGAGTTATCGATACCAATCAATCACAGTATTCGATTCCGTTATCGATATAGAAAAGTGTCGGTTATTCGGACCTTGGCATCCGCTATCTTGGTTGTTATTTTACAGGCGATGATGGGGTGTGGCCCAAGTTACAGGCAAAGGGTTATTTAAATTAATATTAGTTTTATTATCACGACGACCTCGTTGGCGCAACGGTGACCATGCCGGACTGCTAACCAGAAGGTTCCGGGTTCGATTCCCGGCCCGGCCGACATCTTTGTGCTTAGCTAAATTGGTCGACTGTGGGTCTGGGTGTTAAATATGTATCTGTATAAAATATATATGTATGTATATGTAATATGTCAGTTGTGTTAACTACCATAACACGAACTTAAAATGGTTCAGTATGGAGTTAACCAGCCGTGTGTTAAAAAATCACTTGTGAATTGTGATAATTCAATTTTTTTCAATTCACAATTTTTTCAATTCTCAATTTCAATTCACTTGTGGATTGTGATAATACTAATAATAATAATAAAACTAACAATGATAATGATAATAAAACAAACTATCTTGATGGTAAGTTATTATGATCTAAGGTGGACCGCGCTTACCCAGAAAAAACAGTTCTCACTTACTTTAAAAACCGCCAGATTATAGTTTTCGGGGAACAGGGACTTTATTTTTTTGTGTAGTTACTTTACCAGATTGTAATATTACGCATAAAAGCTAGTTATTTATAATACTATCTTAAGTAAATTGCCTTCATTTTTTTCTTAAATTTTCCGTCAGAGGTTATTTGCTTTTCTTTTTTTCTTCACATTTTGAACGAACTTACCTAAAGCTATATATTTTTATTACTTAGCACAATTAGTGTCGTAAACAAATTTAAATTTAGAAAGGGTTTTTTTTTTAATTGAAGCAAATAATATGTATATTATAATGAGAAATAAAAAACAAAACGCAAAAGAAAACAAGGCCAGTAGTTTTTTCTGCTTTCCGCTTTTGTCTTATCACTTGTTAAGATAGTGTCGGCAAGAAAGTTTACTGCCACCAATAAACTGATATCACATTAATTACCATTGGTCCGAACAAAAACAAGTTTTCTGGCTCGAATATGAATCAATCATTATGATAACCTGTTTATAGGTCAACAGAGAAAATAAAGCTAAAATATGCACTATTTGTTTTTGAATACAGATTTTGTATTCGTATCTTTAATTTTCCATCCATCTAGAACTTATGAGAAGTGCAGTGCTCTTCTTTGTATTGACATAGTTTTAAGGGAAAATGCATTAGTTTACCATACTACTATACTATGATGGCTCGCTAACCCCAAAATGGATCCTGGCCTCCGACACCAAGAGACGCCACTTTTCTCTATCCTGTGCTGTCTCCTGCCAGTCTGTGGCATGAAGTGCGCTCAGGTCTTGCTGCACTAGGTCTTCCCAGCGATACTTTGGTCGACCAACCGGACGTCGACCAATTGGTCGTCCCAAGTATGCTCGCCTCACAGCCCGATCCTCTCCCATGCTTTCCACGTGGCCGAACCAACGGAGCCGAAGTGCTTTATTAGTTTACCATAGATAAAGAGATTTAACTATGACTTACATAGACCAAATTAGCAATAAATAATATTTTACTTTACTTTATTTTACTACGCATACTCTCTCATAGGACTCAGGACCTATTTTCGGCTAAGGAGAGATAACGGCCATTATCTATTTTGTAAGGGGCTATTGAAGTATTTGCGTTTGTTTACTTTTATTTGAACATCGCATTCTAGTCTGGTTAAAAAATAAGAGTGAAGGTAGATAAAGTCCCAAAAAATGGATTTTATTTTATTTTAATTTATAATTACATTGTGTGTGAATTTTTAATTTACTATTTTGTGCTATGTTTTTGTAAAAATTAATCGAAAATGTTAAATGTACTGTATTTTATAATTAATATGGGTCCTAGTAACCTGAATTAAATAAAGTTATATTATATTATATTACGCTGCTGGTTAAGTGTGTCTTGTAAGGTCACATACTCGTACGGTTTTTTTAATTTTGGGGTCTTTGAAAATTATGAATTTTCTCTCGATGTTTTCCTTTGCCTCTAACTTGAAAACATGTCTGGTACACGGCTGGTTTCGAACCGTGGTAACGCGCATTTATGTATCTACCTGCTCTTCTAATCACTTCATATATAAATAATTAGGCGACAAATGTAATTATCTTCTAAAGTTTGCGTATAACAAAATGTTCTTCTTATGTTATTCTATAAAACTATTCAAGTATTATTATAATATTATAATTATGACATAAGTTTTTGTAAATTGTTCCAAATTGTAAAACATTTAAATTGTAATATCGTGTCACTCCTAGGATTCAAAATATTACTATACACTAGTTGTGTTCTTTGTAATATTATTATTTAAATAAAGATGAAATTGAAAAGAAATGAAATTGAACGCGCATTGCATTCCAACACTTTCCCAGCAAGCGGCAATCGCTAGCTGATTAAAAAAGCTCTAACGAGTGGTCAATCTGAATTCCAGGTCTAGAACGGGTGGCGGAGGAGTTGATGGGTCGAAGAAAATGGAAACTATATCAAGACGCGCTGATACCGCGACGGAACGAGGAACCCTCGAGCGAAGAAGACTCCATGCCAGCCACCGACCAGCCGCCCGCACTCAAGATCAAAACAATAGAGCAGATCAACGAAGACGAGCGCAAGGTTCGTCTTCGACGCTACCTAACGCTTACTACCTAACGCTTCTTATTATGCGTGCCAACTAAGAATAGGACTGTCAAAACCGCCATCTTGCTCAATCATACGCGCAAACTTCATAACCAAAGTGTATGGTTTGCAACAAAAATTGTAAACAAATTATATTCAGTTTATATGTTTAGTGTACGCTGTTTTGCTATTTCTTATACATTTTACGGCTAATTAATTATAAATGAGTAGGATTTGAAAGTAAAAGCATATTTGTAAAAATATAATTTCTTTTTCATTGTTGTCACTTATTTTTGTGCCAAATAAAAATAGTTTATTATAGTGCTTACAGCACTTAAGTCGAAACTATCCAAAACCAATGTCTCGTCGTGTGATTTTAGGTGTTGTTAATTTGCTTTGGGTACTTCTTACCTGTAGAATGAATTAATCCAAAATTATCCAATAATAAAATCAAGAATAATTAAACAATAATTAAATTTATATCTATGAACAAAAAAATAATTATGAAATTTCGTTTTTACGCTTTCTTTGCTAGTAGTAATTTTTTGACAGTTATCGTGTGAAGTTGAAGCAAGCGCGATCCTATTCTTAGTTGGCGCGCATAGTACCTCCTCATCTGCCTTTTTTTAGCCTGTAGCTCGGCTAGCTAAAGTGATCTGACGCGATCATTAAAGCTAAGCAACGGTCGATTCGGACGGTGTTTGGATCTCCTTTGGAGCAGCTACCGTTATTGATATACAGCAAAAAAAAATACGAAAAAAATACGTTTATTGTTTGGGGACCCCCCTGAATATTTTGATTTTTTATTTTTAGTATTTGTTGTTACAGCGGCACGGGAAATACATATCTTATGAAAGTTTCAACTTTCTAGCTATTACGGTTTCTGAGATACAGCCTGGAGACAGACAGACAGACAGACAGCGGAGGCTTAGTAATAGGGTCCCATTTTCTCCTTTTAGGTACGGAACCCTAAAAAGGGGCAAATATTGGAGTGGATGAAACTGCTGCCCCGCAGCACAGGATCGAAAGATAGATTAGCGCAAGATAGTGTCTTTAACGTACAATGTTATTAGTTATTCAGTTTTTGCATTTATTATTAAATGTACGTACACAATTTAGTGGAAAAATTATAATATATTATATTGTACTTTTAAAAACTGTTTATTCTAGATTTTGCCCTTGTCTTGCCTTATGTTGGTAAACATGTAATAATTGTAAGTTAATGGTATATGTACAAATTTTAGAAGTCACCAATGAGAAATATGCCTGGTTGGTTACCGATCGTGGCACGCTTATTTTGATCGCTATTTCTCCCTCTCCCCCGCCCTCTCCCTCTCCCTCTCCCTCTCCCTCTCCCTCTCCCTCTCCCTCTCCCTCTCCCTCTCCCTCTCCCTCTCCCTCTCCCTCTCCCTCTCCCTCTCCCTCTCCCTCTCCCTCTCCCTCTCCCTCTCCCTCTCCCTCTCCCTCTCCCTCTCCCTCTCCCTCTCCCTCTCCCTCTCCCTCTCCCTCTCCCTCTCCCTCTCCCTCTCCCTCTCCCTCTCCCTCTCCCTCTCCCTCTCCCTCTCCCTCTCCCTCTCCCTCTCCCTCTCCCTCTCCCTCTCCCTCTCCCTCTCCCTCTCCCTCTCCCTCTCCCTCTCCCTCTCCCTCTCCCTCTCCCTCTCCCTCTCCCTCTCCCTCTCCCTCTCCCTCTCCCTCTCCCTCTCCCTCTCCCTCTCCCTCTCCCTCTCCCTCTCCCTCTCCCTCTCCCTCTCCCTCTCCCTCTCCCTCTCCCTCTCCCTCTCCCTCTCCCTCTCCCTCTCCCTCTCCCTCTCCCTCTCCCTCTCCCTCTCCCTCTCCCTCTCCCTCTCCCTCTCCCTCTCCCTCTCCCTTTTGTGTCCATTGGATAATTTTCTATCTACGAGTAACTACGAGAGATTTAAAAGATTTTGAACTCTGGTTGTCGAGGAAACTGGCTGAAACAGAGTTAGGTCTTTGGTGATAGATTTTCAACTTTACAGGCGGAAGATGGCAGTCCCAAAGTTCAGCGTCAAGAGACGATCCTGGAGAGTCTGATCAAGCGGCCGCCCACACAGCCCAAGGTTGAGGTGCCGGAGGAACCAGTCGACTGGCAGCCACCAGACAAGTGCTACTTCTGTCTGGATGGTGAACAGCCGTATGAGCAGGAGAGGATGGAACCGCCAGGAGCCACGGTCAGTATCTACCTTCAACGCTTCCTCTACGTGGAACTCTGTTCCAGGTGGCAATTACTCTTTAAGGCAAATTATAAACAAGACAAGGGCAAAACTTTAAATTTACAGGTTTTTACCTATTGATCAGGCGTTACTTTGCGGAAATCCATTTTTTTTTATATATTAGGACACGTAGATGTTTTATTTTACTCTGAATAAGTCAGCGCTTGACCACAATTCACCTGATGGTAAGTGATATTGAGGTCTACGGTGGATCGCGCTTACCTAGCAGGAACCGGTTCACTCTCGCATTGAAAATCGCTAGATGAATGAAGAAAAAATGAAATATTTCGCGTGGTTTTTTTTTGTATCACAGCGGAAGTACATTAAATATTTCATTTTTTCTTCTAGTTTAAAAAATGGATTAGGAACAAGTCAAAGAATATTTATTCTTATTTTGGTACAAATCTTTATTTTTAATGGAAATCAAAGGACTGAGAAAAATTTAATACAACAAAACAATTTTTTTTTACTTAATAATAAATAAGTACCTACACAAAAATAGTAATGAACGAGCATGTTTTTTTCGTATTTTTTATACATAATGGTTCGTTCAGTTCGTAAATCAAAGCGTGGTTTAACTTGCACTTGGCCAATTATTTATTTTTCAATCAAATCAAATAAAAATTGTGTTTATTCAGACTATTAAGAGGTCCATGGGTTAGTAAATACAATTTAATAACTAGTGTTAGGGACAAAGTGACTTCATAAAAGTGTACTAATCAAACTGTTTATTAGAGTTCCGTACCTAAAAGGTAAAAACCTTATTAATAAGCCTTCACTGTCTGTTTGTCTGTCTCCAGGCTGTATCTCAGAAACCGTAATAGCTAGAAAGTTGAAACTTGCGCAAGACATGTATGTATGTATGTATGATTTCCGTGCCGCTATAACATCAAATACTAAGAATAAATAAAACATATTAAGGGTACCCATACAATAAACGTTTTTTTTTCGTATGGTAATGGTAGCTGCTAGACGCTTAAATATTTCAAAAAATATATAATTGAATAAATAAACTGAATAAATAAATTTAATTATAAAACTTAAATAAAATACATATTTGAGGGGGGCTCCCATACATTAATCGTACGGAACCCTTCATGCGCGAGTCCAACTCGCACTTGACCAATATTTTTTATAGCCACAGTAGCTCAGAATCGATCTAATAACTAAGATACCATATTTATCAACTAAAATGGGAACGTTATTTTACTCGACCGTAAACTACAAGAGAAGCCTTGAGCCAGATTACCATGCCAGATGTTCTGTACACATACAAACATACATACACACACACACACACACGCATACAGTTACATATACAGGGTTTAGGCTGCCTATAAATTTTAATGTACTAATGCAGTAGCAACCATACTGTAGTACCTATTGGTTAAACTGCATTTAGCTTCGATCTTCATTGTGAGAACTGCGAAGCTTTGGAACTCTCTTCCTGAGTCTCTTTTTCCCGAGAAGTACTCGTACAATTTGGGGGTCTTTAAATCTAGAGTAAATAGGTTTCTTCTAAGCAAGCGTGATACATTTTAGACAACAGTCAAGCTTAACACTCATTCCACTTTTTAATAATATGTAAGTGTGACCGTTTTCTACGCGAAAATATCTTAGCAATTGGTTTAGCCGTTTGAGAGCAAAGTATTAACAAACACACATAGACACACACAAACACATACCTAAAAAATATAAGTAAGATTTATTCGTACTTATTTACACACAAATATTCAACAGTTTATTTACTCTGGTTCAGGAAATAAATTTGATAAAAATTGTGTACCGCATAGATCTAAACTTATGAAATAGCCATGCAATGGTAAGCTCAAATCTGCGTTAACTGTAATGGACAGATCTACTTTATTCAATAAAAATGTCACGTTCAGAATCGGCTGCTAAAATTGTCGACTAATTGACATATTGATAATATATCCAAGGAATGACAGTTAGGTTTTGGTCTTCTGAAATCTGCTGAATTTTCGGTTTAAGTTTGTATTAAATTTTAAATATTTCTGCGTCCTTTCGTTAGAAGGCTTCAGGATAAAATGAGCTTATTTTATAACTCTGGTACTTTAATATCCAAGATCTATAATGGTATTTTTAATATTTACTGATATCTATAATAGTTAATTTGTTGACTCATACTGCGTTGCAATTTATTTGATGGTCTGTTTAGATGGTGAGTCAGAAATCAAGAGAATAGTATTTTTTTAAACCAATAAATAAGCTATAATTAAAGGCAGTAGTGTCATTTTAATAACCAAGTTATGGATTAAGTTTAAATTTTTTTATTTCAATTTTTCTTTTTCTTTTCAATAAATTTATATTCCTGTAAAGTTGTACTTTTAATGGTAGGGAGGGACATAACTAATTCTGTTACGATATTTTTGTCTTTGTTTCTGACAAAAAAAACTTTATATCTTCAATTATCTGTAAATTAGGCTATCATTTTAATGCGAGCAAAGTCGCGGGTAACAGCTAGTTAACTACAAATAATTAACATTTTCTTTTTAATATTGTCATAAAAGATCTATCTCTCTCTAGATCCGTCATTGTTTTAAGAGCATCATTACTCAGAATTAACCGACCTACATTTAATACTACCTTCATTTTGTTAAACAAAAGCGCATCGCCATCCGTATCAGCAACTGTAATCATTGTTTGTCTGTAATTGCAGTTTATTGTAAACCCCTTAGCTGCTAGCAATTATGTGCCATGTCTAAACCATTCCTAACACGACCAGTCTAACTTGAGACCTGATCTTGTTTTGAGCTTTTTGAAGAGACATGTCTGTCAAAGATATTTTGAATTAGTTAGTTCTTTTGGACAGATTATTTTCGTTGTCATTAAAATGTAGAACTTCAATTTTTTTTTAGTAAATTTGTCATGTTATTAAACAAGAATAAAACTAAATGTTTTCAGGTTCTTCAGAAATCTAGGTAGGTACATTTTATACTGAAAAAAATACAGCTTATATAAAGAATGGTCATAATTTTAAGGCATTAATATAATTTATGTAAATTAATGGTTCATCTTTTTCGTAATTAGTTTACATTTAGGTTTTTTTTTTCAATTTAGCTCTTATGTCAAAACAACTTTGGTTTTTTGCCATGTTCAGTAAGTATCTAAATAAGTTAGAATATTATGCAAAACAATCATATAATCAAATGAAACAACAATCAGACCAAAAAAAGCAAGGCAGATTAATTTCAGAAAGCACAACTTTCAGAGCTCAACACTGGCTGGTCGCAACCAAGTATGGTTTCAATTTAGAAAACAATGCTATGCCTTATCCATTTTCTAGGATTCCACGTCAAAGTGGTCGTATTTTGATTAATATGAGTGAAAGAGAGAGGGTGCGTATCTTTCAGCTGCAGATGATTTTCAGCTGTATTGTATTCAAGTTAAGGTTGATTTTCAAATTATTTTCGTATTACTACTGAAATAGTGCAAGGTGTAGGCGTAGTGCATGAAAAGTAGGCAGAGTTCGGACATGGAGAGACGTGGAATGGGCATTGTTTATAAAACTTTTATTAAAAAAAAAAAGTTTTCCTGATTTTAAGGTTTTATAACAGTATTGGCATAGACTTACATGAAGCTTTACTGTAGTCATTGTAAAGTGTTTAAATGTCATCATCATCCACAGACGATAATCCCACTGCTGGGTATAGGCCTCTCTCCTGTTTAAATATGTCATATGAATATTTTGTAGTTAAAATTATTTTGAGCTAAAAATGCCATATTTCTTTTTATTATATGTGTTATGGCACTCAATGTTATGATATTATTATTTTTTTCCGTAAGCTTCCGAGAATTAAACCAGATAGAACCCTACATTTAAAGTTACTATCTTCATTTCAAGTTTAATAAGTAAAATATATTTCCCATAACTTTTTCAACCATCAATCAAACACAGAACGCTGGTCCGTTAGATTCGAATACATTTCTACCTGCAATTATTTATCGCTTACGGCGAAAGCAACGCGATTACTCAACACACTTCCTTTCTTTAAATTCATGCAAGTTACATAAACGCACAGTCATTTTATTTGTTTCTTATATTATTCATTTTAGTTACACTTATTATATGTAAATGGAATACTAATTCAACAGGAATTAAAAAAGCCGATCGTAATTAATACATAGATACATTTTATTAACGCACTAGCTGTGCCCGCGGGGTTAAATTCGGGATAAAAAGTAGTCTATCTCAATGTATTATTTAATCCAGGGTATAAACTATTTCCACACAAAGTTTTATCGAAATCGGTTGAGCCGTTTATGTGTTAAGAAGTAACAAAAGTATACACTAATACACTAACTAACACACAAATGTTTGTCCTAACCTAAAACCTATTATTCTCAAAAAAGAGACATGCTAGATTCAGAATTAAATTAATATTAAAATAGATTCAGTATTATTTTTTGTACTCTAATACCAATTGAAAAATTATCCAGTTATTCCAATAACCATTACGAGTATTAAAATTCTGAAAGGCTAAATGAATTGATCGATACAAAAACTTAATTGAAGCCAGTGAAGAATGAGTTCCGCGAAAAAATTACAAGTCGAAAGTCTAAAATTAATTTTAACATTTACGTGCTCCGGATCGCACTCACCGCACCTAGCAATTGTTTAGTACTTAAAATTAAAAAATAAATACCCTATAATTGCATAGCTAAATGCAGCAGCCATGAAATGAATTCAGTTACGCTAGGAACTTGCTTTTGAATTTTCGTCTTCTCAGAAATGATACCGATCTGCAATGCCATAATCACCTTGTTTTGTTTTTAATTGTGATTCTTATTGGTCATTATAATTGCAATCTTATTTAGTGCAATTGTTTTTAGATTGAGGATGAAGGTTATGTATTTTTTAGTTAATCTGTTTTAGTTTTTCAACTGTAGACGATTTGCGCTTACACTTTAACCAATTGGGCTACAATTGTTTTAATCTGAAGTGAAAGATTTAGTATAAATATTATAATAGGTGACTAATAACATTGCAAAATTAAGTTGTCAATTTGCATTTAGGTTGCTGTGTAAGAGGCTATCAGAACTGTTATTTTTCTTATATTGTCTGCTTTAAAGTTTATCAAAATATAAATATTTATTTCTATCATATAAAAAAAAAAAAGAAAAAATATAGAAAGTCGTCTCCACAGCATTCCCAAGTCGATCAGTTAAACAGCATAGGCTGGACAGAAAAGCCTATAGGGGCGGTCCGCAGAGGGTGGAAACCTCGGAAAATTCACGTGCAAGGCCCACCCCTCTGGAAACACGTGCGGCCAAATAGCCTCACGGAACGAACGCCTTTCCTTTACTAATCATTGCCGCTCGTGAAAACGCGCGTTACTAAATTCAAATTTAGATTTTTCGTGTCCGATGTGTGGTTCTATTTTTAAAACTTCGATTGTTCGTTAGTGCTGCAAAGTTCGATTTATTTAAAATTAGAATTCAGTTCGAACTTTTTTTGTTTGTTACTGACCAGTGATATTTTAATATTATAATAAGAAAACTATCGTATTTAAAATTAGAATTCAGTTCAAACTTACTTTTGTTACTAACCAGTGACAATGTGATATAATTAAAATTTTTAAACATTAAAATTTTAAATTTGTATACTGTGTTCGGTTGTTATTAATATAGTTATTTAAAAAAAAACATCGAATGTTTATTTAGTGCATCCAAAATTAAATTTAGAATTCAATTAAAACTGACAAGTGATAAAGTGACATAGACTACTTGTTCTATTAAATTAAATTTAGAATTCAATCAAAACTTACCAGTGATAAAGTGACATAGACTAAATGTTTTATTAAATTAAATTTAGAATTCAATCAAAACTGCTTCTTTTTTGTTACTGACCAGTGACAAAGTGACATTGACATATGTTTTATTTTTTAAACGCGTTCTGGCCGAAACAGCACAAGTCATTCATACTGAAATAGAGCGCGATTACTTTTAATTCCGCAATTTTGACTCGCGCAGGCCTATAAGGGTGTTCTTTTAATACTTTTTCACTTTTGACGTTAAAGCAACGGAAATGTTGAAAATGAGTGGCTTTGTGCCGCGAGTGAGCTTTGTTAGTTTTTTTTTCAAAGTGTGAAATGGAAAACACAACATGAGCCGATTTCATGGTTAGTTGGCGTTATTAGTTGGTAACATGAAAATGTACTCTTTTGAGTAACGATCGCATGCGTGACTTATTTTTGTTGCAAAATATGGTTGCTTGGTGAAATATCGTTGTTTTGTGTTGAAAGTTACTCACTTGGTTTTGTTTTTAGTTACTATTTTTAGCGAGAATTTCTTTGTTCACTTAGTAGCTTTTTTCGTTAAAAACTTTATAGAAAAAACTTGATTGCATTTAAAATGCAGTAGACGTTTAGTTCCTGCCTTACATTTTTTTATATTACTAGCTGACTGTTATGAAGTGTATTTAGATGTAATTTATTCTAATCATAGAAAGAGGAATTTGTTATTTCATTATCTTTGGTACCTGATAATTAATTCATCTACATTAGGTATACTCGCATTAAGAAATTATCAATTATCGTGCGGAATATTCAAAATTTACTTATTAATTAAATATAATATGTACTTCATTATTTATATACGTAATTAACCTTTAAACTGTAAGAGTATAGATATGTCTCTGTCATTTATGTCATAGATCATTTAATGGACCATGTCACAATATTTTTACGACGTACTAAAAATAATTTTAATTAGAATTGAAAGAATATATTGAAATACCTAGTTGTTTATTAAAATAAATATTTCCAAATTTCAAACTTCCACATTAATAGATTAATTCAATCAATATTGTAATATCTTATATATAAAATTTCCGTGTCACAGTGTTTGTTACCGTACTCCTCCGAAACGGCTTGATCGATTTTTTCCAAATTTTATATATGTATTCAGTAGGTCTGAGAATCGGCTACTGTATATTTATTTATTTTTATTATTTTTTCTATTTTTTTATTATTTATTTATTAAGGCAAAACAACGTTTGCCGGGTCAGCTAGTTAACTTATAAAATGCTATCATGAATATATTTTAATTTTCAAATTTCAATACTTAAATTGGCAGGTAAATATGAAGTACTACTTAATATATGATTATATAATAACCACAATTATGAAATGAAATCCATATTTTGGAACAATTTCCAATTGTTTGTTGTGTTACATGACAAAAATCTAGAAAAAAAAATGTTGCAAAAGTTGGAAAATTAAATATCAAAGAAACCATAGACAAAGGCCTTACATTACTAAACCTCCTTGTACTAAACAGATTAAAGTTTAAAAAACATCTCAATGTCAAATGTCAGCTGTCAAGTTTTATCAATGACTTTGAAAGTCAGCACATTAGAATAAAGATAAGATAGAGAGTCTAAATGAGTCAAGGGTACCTTTATCGATGATGCTAATTCATTCATTAGCTGTTAGTTACCTACAGGCCTTTGAAATAATAGGCGGGGATGCGATTATATTATTTATTAATTTTATGTTTTTTTTTTTATCGATCCTCTTATTCATCGTTGGGGATCTTAGTCTACTTTATTTGCATATGCTTACCAAAGTTATTTGTTTTTAGTCTAATTCTATTAAGGACACTTTTTAGTATAAGGTTAAATATATAGAAGTGTTCTTTTATTGATTAAGTCTTATTTCTATTTGTTACTTACAAAATTCTAGATAACTTAGTCTTATATTTTTCTTTTATTATATTTTACACACATTGTCTTTATTATTTAATATCTATCTATTGCTATTTGATGGTGATTGATGCGATTTTATTATTGTATATCTAATTTTTACACGCCTTCAAATTTGTTTAAAAACAATCAATTGTTTTATTGCGGTAATTGGGCAAGCTCTTATGACTATCTCAACCTTTTCAATTAGGTACCTTATAAATAAAAACTTGTAAAAATATTGGCCGAGATCCCTAAAACAAGGAATTGTATAGTAAGTAAATTGCGCTTTCCCATTTTGGATTGTCCAAAAAAGCGGTTGTACACGTTCGTTTTATTCACCCAAAAAGGCTCTGAGTTAAAGGAATATCATTGTAGACATATTCTGTGTATGTCCAAGCACCTATATGTACAAGCCTATTTTACACTACAATACAGCACAGTCGTCTGATGAATAATAATAATAGTTAAAAAAAAACTAAAAAACACGCTTTTTATAGAAAACCGTAATTTTATCAAATTAGTGTATTGTCATCGGTCCTCAATAAATCTACAAAGTTCGAACGAAATCTGGCCGTTTAAAGTGGGTCAAAATCGCGCCCAAAGAAGTCGGTTACAAACAAACATACAGGTGAAGCTAATAGAAAGCGTGTAAAAAAGCAGTCCATTTTCTGGAGGAAAAAAAACTGACGTGTAGAAGCGCTCACACTTAAATCTTACAATTTATTACTTGCTATTTTAAATGCAAAACATTACCTATAAGAATTACTTGGCCGAGTACACATAGGTACCTGTTTAATAAGAGCACACACTTCTAATAGGCACTATTGCAAATATCTACATAATTATAAAATATAAAAAAAAAACAGATTCGCTAAAATGAAGAAAATTTTATTTTTCTATTGACAGCAAACAAGTGACTAGTTAATTCAGTTAGACGAAATGATCTTTGAATTTAATTACAAACACAACGTCCAATTAAAATAAATTGGCTTGCGTCTAATTAGAATTACAAAAACAATAAGACATGACGTCCATATTCAAATCGACGGCCATTAACTGTAGGGAAGAGGCATCTAATTCTATAGCCAGCTGCATAACGAATTAGAAAAAAAAACAATTGTTCTCGAACACATTAATAAAAATACTATTCTAAATTCAAACGGCCCATTAACCGGTTCCCACGACCGCCATGTTGGGTCGTCCTCGCCCGCCATTGGTCGAGGCCTCGAGTTTAGAATTAGAATGTGTAGACCCCACCATTTGGCGAACGGTAAAATTACTATGTGGCCAGTTTTTTTAACGTTCCAAGTTCAAATAATACGCAGCTGCTCGTCGTTTCGATAGGCGCGCTGTCGTGGGCCCGACAGCTGAATTAGAAAAAAGTGGGCTTAGTCGATGGTCGAGGCTAGCCAATTAGGGAACAGAATGATTATCATGTCAAAACGTTAGATTAGATAATGTAAATTAGACGTTTGCTGACGGAAATGGCGGCTCATACATTTACTTTGGATGTTTGTTGGTTGTAAATTCATATAATATAACTAGGCAGTCGTTATAAAAGGTAAGAAAGTTAATAGTAGGCAGGGCAAGGATATTAAATTTAATGTCCTGTAATGCGAGCTAACTGTAGATGTAATCTAGTAAAGTTTCGTTCCAGGCATTTTTTGCTCTAAAGGGTACATTTAGTTTGTAGTTAAAAACCACCAAATAAAATTACTTATTCATTTCAGTAATTTTTTATATGCGATTTTTTTTCAGATATTATTGCTAAATAGCCTGTCGTTAAAGGTACCAAGTAATACTATTTAAATTCAGTTATTTCTTAGAGCAAGAGTTATTCCTTTTCTATTATTGGTCTTTTTCTGTCAGAAACATAAAAATATCTTTATTTAAGCTAGGATGTTACAATAATAATAAGAAGGAACTAGTGATTAACTTACTTGCAAAATATCGCTACTTGTTTGAGCTAATATTCGTATATCGGGATTATGGTAGCTTCACAAACAAACACTATCAAAATAAACTAAGTTTCTAACTAATTTTCGTTTTGTGTATAGTAAGTTTTGGGGCGAAGCTATTACAATTTTATTTTCCTATTTAAGATACATATTACGACATTCAGTTAGAAGAACCTTCTCCTGACAATCACAAACTCAACCAAAAAAAAAATGTGAGCCGTCACGGGACACCTGGCAGATGTGAAACATCGACATTATTTTGTAAAAAAAGGTAATATGGAGAAAATAACATATTGTGATAGGAACTAAATGTCTCATAATGATAAGATAAAATATTACGATCTTTTTCCAGCTAACGATGACTATTTATTGAATAAACATTTATTTTCATGCAATAAGTACATAAATTTACAATTTTTTTCCAAATCGTGACTACTTAATTCGTTTAATCAGTGACTTCGGTAAAAGTAGCATGCCAAAACATGCAGAAATCGGTTTTGCGTGCGGCTATAAATGTTTCACATCAAAAAAGCAGTGTAATCAGTCCAGCCGTTCACGCGTAATGGCGAGACTAAGGGATACCTATAGGGATTTATTTTTATATAGAATACTAGCTGACCCGGCAAACGTTGTTATGCCTCACTTAGGGGTACAGCGCCATCTATTGATTACTTACTCAACCCAGTCGAAAGGTATCGACATCTGTTAGAATCATTTGTAGTTAACAGATAATTGTGACTGTCAAATAATAACAGACAATAATTAGCAATAAATTGAAATTGCGACTATAATTTGAGATTTAAACTATCCTATCTCTAAAGTTGGATCGAACTGCACATGGTGTGCGAATTTTATTATAATCGGTTACCTAAGTGGTTTAGGAGTCCATTGAGGACAAACATTGTGTCACGAGATTTATATATATTAAAAAGATAAGATGTAGATTTTATTCCACGAGTACCTAGGTACCGCACTAGCCTGTACCTGTTAGATACATAAAATGACGTGTGCTGTGGCAAACAATCCGTTAGTTAATATTCAAGGTGGACGTGATTATCGAATCGCCAAGGTGAGCCCAACTGGTCGCAGTGTTCTATGTCAATGTTTGAAAATAGAATTTTAACTTTTTTAGAACGCAACGCTTTGTTCCGTGCTTCTATTTATACTTTTGTTTTTTATGATTTTAGGAACTTATTTTTAAATTTCGGCTCTCAGTTTAATTTCACTTTTAGTTTTTTTTTAATAATTTATTAGTTTAAAATACAATAAAGAAACACATACAATGGTGGCGACTCAGCGGCACACACGACTAAACTAAATTTAAAGTAGCTCTGTCTCTTTTCGTCATAAATGACCAAAAAGAGATGATACGATCTAAACCATAGACAAAAATAAAAACACCATAGTCCAAACAACTAAAATCACGTCAAACATGCACATTCCATATTTGAAGTGATTTTAGTTGTTTTGTCTGTGGTTCAGAACGTCCCGTCTCTTTCTGGCCACCTAAGATGAAAAGAGACGGGACTTCTTTAAATTTAGTTTAGTCGTGTGTGGCGCTGAATCACCACCAGTATATCTTCCTATATAAAAAATCTTCAATATTTTCTGCAATCTATAACATTTTCCACTCGCACGTAATCAAGAATTCAAATTTGCTTGTCAAATATAAATCTCAGTCGCGTTCCGGCTCGCCCAAGGTCGTCTACTCATCTACCAGTCCTGCCGCGTAAATATATATATATGTATAGCTTGTATGTGTGTATATACAGAGTTACCACATAGGGTTTGACGAGGATGAAACGTTCAAGGAAACATTTTGTTTATACAAAATCTTCTTAGACTCTTTTACGTTTGTGTGGTCGGCACTTGTTTTTTTGCTTCCACACTATTCTATCAGGCGTCATTCCTTTTTTTTGCACAATACTGCTACTGGCATTTAACCAACAGGCCGCAAAACTCTGGTCTAAGATAGAGCGCGCTTAGTCTGGAAATACTAGCACAGGTTGCTTAATGCCCTACGTTACATATCAGGCGATACCCACCCGCAAAGAAATACCTTTGTGGAATTATTTAATTACTAAAAACTCTTAGATGCTCACCCTTGATATTTAATGGAATGCTCTAGGTGGAAAGGTTCCGAAGCGTTTCTGGCTTTTGTTCTTCAGCTACTCAGATGGTGGCTTTATCTGTTATCTTTTCCGGACCAAATTTGGATAAAACATTTGTAACCCTATATCCAACAGCCCATGACTATACCTAATACTGAGAATAAGACTCTAAAACACTGAGCTTTACTTTATGTCAGGGTTTAGTGCCCCAGTTATAGAATTTTCTATCTTTCTAATAGTAAAAGTTACAGACTTTCTGGTATAAAACATTCAGTCATAACTTTTTTTATAAGTGTGATTTTTATCTTTACTTGCTCAATAAATTTTAAGAACTAGACTCTTGTACGCGGAATTTTTTCCAGATAATTCTATGCTTGGGCAAATCCCTCCTTATACGATACGACTTTCACCTTCTGCCTAATTTAATCTACGAGTATAAATGATCTTCTGTGTCTTCTTGTTGTAAAGTTTTTATTATAATAACTGCTGAATAAAGCGCAACGAAAATAAAATAAAACTAATTAATAATGCTATATTTCATCATCATCATAATCATTTTCATTATAAGCCTGTAGTCGCCCACTGGTGAGCATAGGCCTCTCTTCTAGTACGTCCCGGTTTTGCGCTGCTCTCATCCATGTCTTGCTTGTGATGTTAAGAATGTCGAATGAACCTATATTACATAATAAGTATACTTATATATTTTTTATAGTTTGATCATATAAGCCTGTATGCATTGGTATGTAACCCATAATAGGCAGCGCATTTCAAGGCAAGATTTGAATATTTAGCTGCGCTATACGCATTTGTCGTTTGTTTTTAGTATTTCAACACATGAATATTTATGAAAAGTCATACGATCGATTCGATCCATGATTTATTTTCTAAAGATTAGAAGATTTATAAATACAGTGTAAACTATATATAACGACACTGAAGGCACTGTGCATTTTATGTCGTTATAGAGAGTGAGCGTTAAATGGAGAGCATGTATCACTGTATGGAATACAAGCTAAACCAACGAAAGCCAATCGATTTCGACGCTTTAGAGAGTTTGTTAAATCGAGTGAAGTTACATGGAGTTTACACTGTAGTAACATATTTATAATCCCACTAATATTTTTAAGGCTAAAGTTTGTGTGTATGTTTGGTACTGCATCACTCTTAAATGACTGAACAGATTCGGTTCAAATTTGGTGTAGTGATAACTTACACCTTGGATTAACATCTATGCTACTTTTATTCCGGATTAACGCGGGTTAACACGACAGCTAGTATAATTAAATTTATTTATTTATTTATTTATTAGGCACTTAGACAGATTACAAACATTCATTTTAAACATAACTAAACTAAAGGAACAAAAACAAGTCTGCAATCCAAAGAAGAGTACACAGCATGCTAGTGTTAACTTAATGATAATGAAGGTTCAGATATACATAAAAAAAAGGGGAAATCTTAAGTACTAAACAATTTAACAATTTAACCTATAACTTATATTATTTCTAAATTGACTGAGACTGTTACTAAATACATCCAGTTCAGTAATGTGAGTCTTACATTGGTTGTTATCTGAAATCTGAAATTGCTAGTACAATTACGTTATTTTCTAACATTTTTTTTCATTCATAAATTTTAATCTTGTAAATAATCAAATACGATCAATTTGAAAACAAGTTTAATTAAACAGCGTTTTAACCACGTTTTAACTTCCTTGTTCTACACAATAGATTTATTTTTAATAATGGCGGAAAATTATTGTCTCTAATAAAAATAGTTTCTTCTTTTTATGATTTCCTAACTATGAGTATTATATTTTTTGCGTTCTAAGTGAAATCAATAAGAAATAATATGTATAATAAAATCCAGGTTGCCTATGAATTTATGAGTTACAAATGATGGGTAATAATATAGCAAAGACTGCTTTCGTGAATTATTATTTTAGGTGTATTATGTTTATTGAGTATTTTATGTTTAGTATGTAGGTACTTGAATTAATATTTGAATGTTGAGTCTTATTTATTTGGTAAGAGTATGAAAGAAGCGAAATAAACTCTTAACTTGAAGTTTGTCAATTATTTTCATCATAATAATCCACAGCCTCAGCCCACAGAAAAGCGAGTGTAGATCGGTAAGAAAAACGACTACATTTCAATCAGACGGCCCCTGGTTCGATACCAGCCTTACACCAATGACTTGCATATCAAGTTATGTGTGAATTTGAACTTACTTTAAGATGAAAGGAAATAACGTTAGGCCCCGATATGTTCGAGGACTACAACAACCGAAGACGTGTGTCATCCGTCAACCCGCACTTGGCCATCGTGGTGGCCTGGCCTATCTCTACTCGTTAGAGTCCCGAGTTCCAACAGTGGGAATGTATAGTAGGAATGTATACTGCTTAAGCTTACTTTTATACATCTACAGCCTATTCTATCCCACTGCTGGGTATAATCCTCACTCCGGTCTTGCCATATGACTCGGTCCTGAACCAATCCAGTCCAGGTTCGACTTGTGACAGCTGTAATATCGTTGATCAATCTTACTGCTAGACTTCCTCTTTACTTATCTTTACTAATAATAAAAAGCAGAAGAGTTTGTTTCTTTTTTAGAACGCGCTAAACTTAGGAACTACTAGTTTTAGATAAAACAAAACGGAAACACGGAAAACACTTAAAAAGGTTTCTTCACTTCAGGTTTCGCGCAGAAAGACATCTGCGACAACTCCAGGAAAATCTGAACAAATCTAAATCAACCTTCGCGATGACATTTCAATAGTAATAACCCGTGAATTTATGCAACGTCGACTCTCATTTGTACATATTTTTTAAACCGGTTGTTAGTATACAGATAGTGCAGCACATTTACTTAAATCTTTTTCGTGGTTATTTCTGAATTTACGAATATCTTGGTCTTCTTATCGAGAGTTTTCAAACTTCAATTCAGTAGGCATCGGAATCGGCTTAACGACTATTTGTATTTACTTACAGCTGGGACCTACAATTTAACGAGTCATTCGACCTACAGTAGCATCCAGATGAAAATGTCACTTTCAAAATGACAGTTCTGTGCAAAGACACCTATCCAAAGACTGTCCGCATCGACCGTTGCTTAGTTTACGTAGGAAGATAGGTAAAGTTCTACCAGCAAATATACTAGCTAAAGTACAGAAACAGGGATGTTATACAAAAATATTAATGTACAACAAGTTGCCTGAGAAAATAACAAATCGTAATAGTAGTATGTTTAAACAGAAAATAAAGAGTTTTTGTGATTATCGCGTCAGATCACCTTAGCTACTCGTATAGGTGATATTTAATCCTAACAAAAAGACTTATTTTTCATTCTCCTATTGTTCCAGAGTCCAGCGTCGGAATCTGACAGCAGTTCTGTATCGGAAGCCAAGAGTCCGGCGGCCGCCGCGCCTCCCTTGCTGCAGCATTTGCTGCAGCTACAGGCGCAGAATCCGCAAACTTTGGCACAGGTAATAAAATAAACAAATAAAACATAGTACCTGGTTGACCGAGCTTTGATCAGTATTTGACGACCTAGTTGGCGTAAAGGTTACCATGCCGGACTGCCATCCAGAAGGTTCCGGATTCGATTCCCGGCCCGGCCAACATCTTTGTGCTTAACTAAATTTGTTGACTGTGGGTCTGGGTGTTAAATATGTATCTATATAAAATATGTATGTATGTATATGTAGTATACCAGTTGTGTTAGCAACCATAACACGAACTAGAAATGGTTCAGTATGGGGTTAACCAGCCGTGTGTGAAATGTGTCCTAATATTTATTATTTTTTTACAAATATGATATTTTCTAAAAAAATATTCCTAGCTAGATCAATTTATCGCCCCCGAAACCCCCTATATACTAAATTTAATGAAAATCGTTGGAGCCGATTCCGAGAGATTTATATACAAGAATTGCTCATTTAAAGATATAAGACATAGCAGGGATCAGCAAGCTAGAGAGGATTGCTGATTTCCATACAATAAAGCGTGCCGCGGAAGTTTGCAAAAATTACCAACGACACCTAGATGGCGCTGCAAATTAAGCGTGTAGCCTAACTGCCGTCAAATTCCGCAACGCGCTGCAATTGTATAGGGATATAACTGTATGGTATCTATTACGCCAATGAGGTTGTCAATAGATATGTATGCTATCAGTGGTGTTAGCAACCATAATAGAAACTAGAAATTGATATTACGGGGATAACCAACCGTGTGAAAAATATGGCCTATTTTTTGTAAGAATAAGTTGTAAAATGTATGACGTATCAGTTCCAGCAAATGATAGCTGCGCTAGCGACGATAGGGCAGGGGCTGCCAACCTTCGCGCCGCAGTACGCGCCCTGGATGATGCCACGGATGATCCACAATACCACACCCAGTGAAAGGTCAGTCTACAAAAAAACTCAAACAGACAATGGTGGCAATTCTGGTGCACATACGACTAAACTAAATTTAAAGTAACTCTGTCTCTTTTCACAATTAGTGAACAGAAAGAGACGGCACGATCTAAACCATAGACAAAACCACTAAAACCATGTGAAATATAGAAAACGTAGGTAGTTTTAGAGTTGATACAATTGTGTTCTAAAATCGCCTACATTTTCCATATTTGACGTGATTTTAGTTGTTTTGTATATGGTTCAAATCGTGCTGTCTCTTTCTGTTCACTAAAGATGAAAAGTGACAGGACTACTCTAAATTTAGTTTAGTCGTGTGTTCGCTAGAATTGCCACCAATATAGTGTTAGCATAAGCAGCCCACTAAACCTTTCCCAATGCTGGGACTCGGGGCCTTCTCTAACTAGGAGAGAGTAATAGGCCATAATCCACCACGCTGGCCAAGTGCCGGCTGGCGGATGACACACATCTTCGGATATTGCAGTCCTCAAACGTGTCGGTTTCCTCACCGATGTTTTCCTTCACCGTAAAACGAGTGCAAATCCACACATAGCTTGATAAACAAGTAATTGGTGTAAGGCCGGGCTCGAACCAGGGGCAGTCAGATTGTAAAGCAGACGTTATTACCACCGAGCCACACTCACTTCTCAAGACAATATATATTTATATATATTCTGTGAAATTTTTTAGTACCTACCTGTTATCGTAAAAGAGTGATAGCAAACTGATTTGAAGGATACGTCAATGTCACTTATTTTCTCTAATAAGTTTATTAAATACTAGTACTTTTTGTAAAATTTCCAACAATCAATTGTAGCGTTTCCTCAATTAAGAACTAATTTTCTCAGGACCAGCTTAGCAGGGGCACGTTTTTTGCAATTATCTCAAACAATATTACAGAATTAATTGTAATTATGTATTTATTATTGCGTTCATTTCAAAAGACGGAAAGAAACGGTGTTTTAAATCACCTTATTAGTCTTATCAATCAATATTTAAGAGCTGGGCTCTTGGCCGTTGAGTTTTTTCCAGATAGTTCTATTCTCGACCAAATTCTTTATAACATGACTTTTGCCTTCTCCCTTAATAAATAAATAAATAAAAGTTAATTATTTCAGGCACAAAATAACCCATATGAAAATTAAATAATAATATATAAAATAAAAATAAGTCGGGTGCATGCATTGGTTGGAAAGATTTCGGGCTCCGTTAGGTTTGTAGCAAACAAATTTCAGGGAAAACTTTGTGGCGAAACGGAGTTCGCCGGGTTTGCTAGTTTGGTCTAAAAATGACCTTTAGTGTAATGTAAATACAATACTAGACTAAATAATTAAGAATAACGCTAGAATAGAATCGCGCTACATCTCCTAAAAAGTATAAGTAGTTGTAGCGAATATAAATATAGATTCCTAAAGACATGCATAAACCAAATCTAAATCCATCATTGAAAACCGAAGAAAAAGAAAAGTCTGGCGTAGCTCAAGACTAGGTATTAAGGCAAACAAAGGCTTGTCTTTTTAACCGACTTCAAAAAGGAGGAGGTTATATATTCGACGTGTATGTATTTTTTTTTTTTTTTATGTATGTTCACCGATTTCTCAGCCATTTGTGGATCAATTCTCAAAATTCTTTTTTTAATTGAAAGAGTATGGTTCTGAATTGGTCCCATTGTCACCAAAACTGGTTCTGATGATGGACTCCTAGGGAAATCGAAGAAAAACCTAAAAAGTTAGGTTATTTTTACGCATGAAGACAGATTCTAGCTCGTTCGGCTGTACTGATATTCATGAAATTTGAGAAGAAAATAGGTAAGACTATGTGTTAACACATACGCTACTTTTTATCCCGAAAATAAATACTATTCCCGTGGGATGCACCAAATAACATATAAATCTTTTTAACTTCTTCACGCTCGAACGGTTGTACTGACATTGATGAAATTTGGAAAGAAGATAGGTTAGACTATGTGTTTACACAAAGGCTACTTTTTATCCCGAAAATAATTATTGTTCCCGTGGGATGCACCAAATAACACATGACACACTGATTTCGCTAAAATTTGATATAGGGGGTAGACTAGACCTTGTATAACACGAAGGTTACTTTTTATCTTAAAAGTCCAATTACTCAAATTGCTATTCCCGTGGGAAGCCCAAATAACTGGATAACCTATTTTACTTCTTCGCGCTCATACGGCAATACAGATTTCGCTCATAAAATTAGCAGCCTGGCTAACAAAAGTAATCTGACGCGAACATCGAGGCTAAGCAACGGCCCATGCGGCCAGTCTTTGGATGGGTAACCATGCACAAGACTTCCATAAAAAAATATGATATTTTCATCTGGGCGTTACTGTGCTTCGGATAACACGTTAATTTGTTGGGCCTGGACCACTACTCTTAGTACAAGCAGGGGTCAAACTAAATCAGGGGCTTGAAAAACTCTCGACGCCAGAGCTTGGCCACTTGGGTCATACTTAGTGGAAGAAGGAACTGTAAAATTTGATATATTAATAGACAAGACCCTCGAACGGATAAGGAAAATATTTACGCGCTCGCTTCGCTAGGAGTTATCCCGCTTCGTTCGAATTTCCCCCAGGATGTTCTGGGCTTATGACACTCCAAATATTATATAATTTGTGCTGCTTTGGACTTCTTTATGCTCAAACGGTTCGAACAAATACGGTGAAAATTTTCGCGCTCGCTTCGCTCGCGCATAGCTCGCTTCGCTCGCAACCAGCTCGCTTCGCTCGCAATTGGTTCTTGTACGTTTTGACACAACAAACATTATGTAATTTGTGCTGCTTTGGACTTCTTTATGCTCAAACGGTTCGAACAAATACGGTGAAAATTTTCGCGCTCGCTTCGCTTGCATCCAGCTCGATTTGCTCCCAATTGGTTGCCTGCCTGACACACGCCAAATAAACTTCACGATGAAGTTTATTTGGCTCCCCATAGCTAAAACTTAAACAAAATATCATTACCAACCACTAAAAATGTAAAAATAAAATTGTTTTAAAAAACAAACAACCGACTTCAAAAACACAACTAAAAAGGGAAAAATAATTTTAAGCCTAAATCAAATCAAGTATATATAAATAGAATAGGAGAGTTTATTTCATGTACGTATAAAAAACTGTTTGCAATTTTTAGTAATCCTGTATTCTTGAAGTCGGTGCCATCTAATAAGAACAAATTAATGTTTGTTAAATAAACTATTTTCAATTGTCTTTCTTTGCTGGCACCGATTCCAAGAATACAGGATTACTAAAAATTGCAAACAGTTTTTTATACGTACATGAAATAAACTCTCCTATTCTATTTATATATACTTGATTTGATTTAGGCTTAAAATTATTTTTCCCTTTTTAGTTGTGTTTTTGAAGTCGGTTGTTTGTTTTTTAAAACAATTTTATATCATGTGTTTTTAGCTTTATCTACAATTGGCTTTATCTTTTAAGCAAACAAGTAAAAACATTTATTCAATAAATCATGTCTATTAATAGCTGTAGTAGGTATAGTCTAACCTCACCTTTATCAGATCAATATTTCTCAATTCCCCAGCAATTTCTTGAGTAGTTAACCTTCGATTCAATTCAATAGGTGTTTGGTAAGACGCCTCGCAAGGCCAGGCTATAGATTTACGATGATTCTCACAAATTTGCGAATTTTATGGTTTAAATTATTATGCGCCGCTCTAATGGCATTGGAAATAGACCTTGTGGTTATTATAGGCGGATTTTTCGTTGAAGGAAGACTAGTTTTGAAAACTTGGAAGAAAAAAAACAATGAAACCTTACTTTTTTTATAAAAATTAGGACACATTTCACACACGGCTGGCTAACCCCATACTGAACCATTTCTAGTACGTTTATGGTTGCTAACACAACTGATATACTAATACATATAAATACATACATATTTGATATAGATACATATTTAACACCCAGACCCACAGCCAACAAATTTAGTTCAGCACAAAGATGTTGGCCGTGCCGGGAATCGAACCCGGAACCTTCTGATTGGCAGTCCGGCATAGTAACCTTTACGCCAACAACTGTTTGACGACCGTCAAACAAAGTTAGAGGCAACGCTTAGTGCGAGCTTTAGGCACCTCAACTGGAAATGCCGCATTGGTACAACAGCACCTTAATCTCGATTCCGTAGACGAATAACTAAGTAAATGAAGCGGTATTCCAAACAGGCTATCTAGTTAGTTGTCTAACTCGCTATAATCGACACGGTGCACTGAATTAATTTAATAGCCCGCATGCTGATGACCTTCGGAGGTGGTCTTCTCGACATGGTCGGGATATAAATTAGGTCCTTTACTTAAACCTTACAATGCTGGTAAACAAGTACAGTAAAAACTATGTATCAATATAAAATATGTACGTATGTATATGTAGTATATCAGCAACCTTAGTACGAACTAGAAATTGTTCAGTATTGGGTTAACCAGCCATGTGTGAAATGTGTAAAAAATAATTTAAAAAAAATCTTTATTGTCCGAGCCATCAAACTTTGGAATTCCTTGGTCCCCAATGACTATGCCTAATCTAGAGATTTTCAAGTCGAGAGTGAACCGGTTTCTTCTAAGTAAACGCGCTTCACCGTAGACTTCAATTTCACTTACTATCTGGTGAATAGCTGACCTGTTAAGAGTAAAAATAAAGTTTATTCCCACCGTACAAATTCGAGTGAATTCCTGTCGCGCGGCAGTAGATATTTCACGAAATAAACTCATGAAAAATTAATAATTAACAATATTAAAACTATAAGCACTAGATCTGTAAGCCAATTTTTTTTTGGAAAAACGAATCGCAATACAATCTGACTGTTTTGACTGTTTTCTTTATTTTCATATTCGGACTAAATATCTACTGCTCAGAAAATTAATCATTTTGAAAATCATCCATTCATACTGTAAAATAATATCCATAAAGTCCTTCCTTCGTTGTAAAATACTTTTTTTATTAGTTCTACTCTATACCGTTGGCTTCTAAAACTTTTTTAACAACTTGGTATTTGACCAAGCAGGGTGCGTAATCACACAAGTTAGCGTCACACTGACCTAAGGTGAAGCATACCTAGTCTGGAACAACTGGCTGATAAATGAATAACAAACAAAGAAGACTAAACAGAATACGACAGTTTTCATCACCAACTGCTCAATATTCAAGGAGCGAGTGACTTAACAATATTATTCTAACTATTTATTAACAAATACGTCCTAACGCAACCTTGACAGCATTCAACAGAGACGTAATACTACTAACTCGTTTAGTGATGAGATAGGATTTGTTTTTGCCAGTAGATATATGGCCGGATATTTTTACCAATCACTGTCAAAATTCCTAAGTTCTTCGCTTCGACCTTCTTTGTGAGGACTGTGTTCTAGCTAGCTATCTTCTTAAATATCTGTTTCCCGATGACAATAACCTTGAGCAAGTACATATATTATTTCTTCCTTTTCTTATTTAAAAGTCAAAGTCTTGTCGGTAGAGTTTTTACTTAAAAATTCTGTTCTCTGCGTCCGTCCTTTAATGAAATGTCGTTTACCTATTTCTTAATCTGGTCTATGTATACGAGTATAAACACCCTTCTTGGTCTTTCTCTTTCTCTCTCCCTCTAATCGCTCTAAACTTTCCTTCTATTCTTCTAACAGAAGTAAAATAGATACATTATTTTACTTTTATAATAAATGCGAATGAAAGATCTGTGCCATTCGTAAAGCAATAATTTTTTTAAATTGTGACTTGATGTGTGGATGACTTTCATGAACTATTTTTGTACTTAATACTATGTTTGTAAGATCAACCGGAATCAATAAAAAAACAATCACAAGTACTTGACCTTTCGCTTGCCTATATGCAGTTCTACGATAGAAGAGAAACGAACTCTCAACTGTTTTCTTTATTGATTCGGTCTATAACAATTTAAAACCAAACAGGGTACAATTACGTATTGTTATAGGCGGGGTCTACACAAAAACCCACCTACAGACCAATTTGACAAAATTACTGTTTACACAAAATTCAAACACAGACAAAGGTAGCAATTTGGTAGACAACAAGGGTAGGTATTTTAGCAATCGATATGTGAACAAATATTTTCTGTCTGGACGTATTCGTTTGACCAATTGCGGACTCTGTTTGCCAACCAACCCATTTAAGTAGTTCGGTAAACAATTCGTAAACGAAAACAGCATTTTTATAGAACTTTTCTACGCTACGCCCTTTTTATAATTTATAAACCTGGTTTAACCAATTTACGTATTCAAATTAACCCTATGAAAATCGTAAATTGGATAATTAAGCATAGTAGCAAAAAAGGGAAATTGAATGTTTATACCAATATATATATAAAGAGGAGGAAAAGTTTGAGTTTTGTTTATTTGTTTGTTTGTTTGTTTGACGCGAATAGGCTCCGACACTACTGGACCGATTTGAAAAATTCTTTCACCGTTGGGAAGGTACATTATCCCCGAGTAATATAAGCTATATTTTGTTTCCCTAAAGAGAACTTAGATTAATTTATAGCCCGTTCGAATCCGGGACTGGCTGCTTGTCGTTAATAAATATATATTTCATTGGGTGGCAACTTTGAGATCTAATGTGGAGCGCGCTAACCAAGAAGAAAACGGTTTACTCTTGCCTTGAACACCAACTAATTTAGTATAAAAATGTATCAAATATTTAAACTAATCAGATTCAAAATAAAAACTGAATTTGAGGTATGAATATTATGACTGTCAAAATTCTCAGATCTGAGTTTAGGCCGGATAGTAACCAAATTGTATCCGACAAGAAAAATCCCTAACTAAAACATGCCGGATTAGACGTTTGTATTACAACTATTAGTACAATATCTCACTACGCATCAGGTGTACCACAAGGTTCTTCGCTGGGCCCATTTGAATTTTAAATGTGCCTGAATCTGCACTATTGTTCCGCTACTGTTACCACTGGGGGTCAAACAAGACATTGTCTTGTATTGCATAGATTTGAGACGAAAGACCCTAGGGATGAATTTAGATATTTCACAGCTCTGTAAAAGAAGATTGTCCTGGATATCATCGAAATTTTTTACCCAGATTACGTATTTAATCATGAAGAATTCAATATGCCCATTATCATGATTTTTTCATAATATATTTTGATCAATCAGCTTGTTAAAAATAAAATTTAAATTGACAATAATGTTCTTAAATAAAAATCAAGCAAATATTCGAAAATCATTGGTAGTCTCATGAAATTATGTGCAAAGGAAGACCCAGGAACAAAGGAGAAAAATATTTTAATATATAAGGTCACTGTAGAGCCGTTTTTTTCATATGTGGTGTCTTTCTCACTTCTTCACACCCAGACGGCTGAATAGATTTTGTTTGAATTTGGTATGCTGATAGTTGAGACCCTGTTTTAACACAAGATTACTTTTTATTCCGGATTAACGCAGGGCGCAGCTTGTACAATATTACCAGATAAGAACCACGAAATACATACAGATAGGTGAACATGAAAAATAAAACGCTATGATTATATAAAACTACAGATCGTCTCAGCTTTGCACAGGCTACAAAATTATCCAAATTGCAAAGAGAAACAAATATAGCTTATGTTACCAAGGCATAATGTAGCTTCCCAACGGTGAATGAATTTTTCAAATCGGTCCAGTAGTTTCGGAGCCTATTTGCGTCAAACAAACAAGCAATCAATGAATCAAACTTTTCCTCTTTATAATATTGGTATAGATTTAAATATAGATGATATTTATTTTTTTTGTATATATACTAGGACACATTTCACACACGGTTGGTTAGCCCCATACTGAACCATTTTTAGTTCGTATCATGGTTGCTAACACAACTGATATACTACATATACATACATACATATTATATATAAATACATATTTAACACCTAGACCCACAGCCAACAAATTTAGCACAAAGATGTTGACCGGGCCGGGAATCGAACCCGGAACCTTCTGATTAGCAGTCCGGCATGGTAACCTTTACGCCAACGAGGTCGTCAATAATATAGTTCCCATAACTCCCACCAATCTGACAAAATAAGTACTAAACCAAACCCATCTCGGCGCCGACGTCACATCCGGTTCCACCGGAAGTACCGTCGCCGCTGCGGTGCCGGATATAGCAAAATCGGCTCCTTTCCCAGATATAAATGAAGCCTGTTGCTTTTGGAGGCTTTATTCACTGATAGAAATCTAGTATACGGTTGAATAGTAAAATTTCTACTGGCTAAACTAGCTATTTATTTTATTTTACATTTTAAGGGAAGTTTAAAGATAACATACTTAATAACTAAAATCACTGGCTTAAGCTAGGGCTATTTACAAATGATCACGTATATAATTACTATATATTATGTTGTTACATAATAAAAGTGAGCAAAAAGACTGCAGCGCAGCTTTACATCAGGCTAGCTGTAGTTAAACGCAAACCTATCAAGGATAAAAAAAAATAGAAAAAATAAAGCGAGTGTGGTTCAGTGGGAAAACTTCAGCTTTTCAATCAGACTGGTTCGATCCCAGCCCTACACCAATGACTTGTTTTTCAAGTTATCTGTGGATTTACAACTCGCTTTACGGTGAAGGAAAACTTCGTGAGGAAACCGACATGTTTAGGACCACAATATCTGAAGACGTGTGTCATCCGCCAACCCGAAGTTGTCCAGCGTGGTAGATGGCTTATATCTCCCTACTCATATTTTCTATTGTCATATAGTCATTTATTAACTCCTCTCCATCCAAAGGAAGCCTGGAATAGATCGCCTTAAGCGCCAATTGTGTCACACTATTTTTATTTGTAGTTTATTTTTTGTGTCTAATGATGAATTATCTATCTATTACTATGTACGGTAGCCTATGTGTTAATTTATCTCTCTAACCTCCTACTAATCTACTAAATTTGGCGTGGTTATTGTCTAACCTACAACTAACCACGCCAAATTTCGTCAGATCAGTAATCAATCAGTTTAAGGAAGTAACAAACATACACACTTACATACAAACTTTCGCATTTTTAATATTAGTTTTGGTATATTTATTGCAGTACAGTAATACCCCGGACTTACGCGATAGGTGGGACCGAGCGCTATCCGCGTAAGTCGGGGTACAATTTTGCATATACATACCTATAAAGTCATACAAAGTATGTTTAATTGGGACCGGAGACTATAATTTAGGAAATATAAAACAATAATTTAGGAAATAAATTTTAATTTAATTCTAGATAATATGACAAACTATATTAATAAAATGTATAAACACAATCTGAAGTGCGCGGCTATCAAACAAAAAACGTTAAAATAGACGAGAAAATTAAATCGCGTAGCTCCGAATTCGCGTAAGTCGAGGTAGCGTAAGTCGGGGTATTACTGTACTTTTTCCCATACAGCAAAATACTTACAAACAAACTTACACGTTCTAGTTAAAACAGCAAGTAACTCAATCAGAACATTTCGCTTCACATCCAGTCGGTCGCATCGACAGGTGTATTGTGTAATGTCTTCAACATTTCCATCTGTGAGTTGTGTCGTTTTAACGTATTCGATAGACCAGCTATTCAGCTCACGCGGTTTGTGGACGAGACGATATTGGAACGATAAATACGAGTACAAGTGTTAATAAAAATATTAAATTTAAAAAAGTAACTCTGACTGTGTTATGGCGGCCATCTTGCATTTAAAATTTATGCAATATTTTTGTCTTACTAATCAAGCTCTTTTGTTAGAAAAAGCATGCATAGCAAAAAATATGTTCATCATCATCATCATCCACAGCCGATTCTATCCCATTGCTGGGTATAGGCCTCTCTCCTGTCATGCCATTTGTCTCGGTCCTGTGCCAATCTAGTCTAGGTTGGACCCGCGATAGCTGTTATGTCGTCGACCCATCTTGCCGCTGGACGTCCGACGCTCCTCTTACCTAGCCTCGGCCACCACTCGGTTACAACCTTGCTCCACCTGTCATCACGTCGCCTGGCCAAGTATCCTGCCCAACTCCACTTAAAAATATGTTATCCATGCAAAATCATTGGGCATCCGCCAATTTAGATGTTTTTTTTAACATACCTAAAGAACACTCTCGACTAAGTATCACACCTTCCAAATTTTCAGGAGATATGATACCACAATCAGATGAAACACACACACACACACAAACACGTCAAACTATAACGTCGGTGGTTAAATAGAATATACTTTTATGCCTTGCCAGGGTGTAAAAAAAAGATGATGATGAATTTTGTAATTAATTTTAATAAGCACGCGCGTGCACGGCTCATTCCAACTTTTAATAATAAGTATCTAAGTGTGTCCGGTTTCTACGCAGAAAAAAATATATTTTCAAAATAGTTATTTTTTTAAGATAACTGATTTATTTTTATTCATAATATATTTTATAACATTAAATATGTTAGGAATTGACCACAATTCAACTTTTGGTAAGTGACACCTCGACATTTAAATCCGTAATATTCCGTTTCGAAACCGTTTCCATACTGTTCCTCGGAATAGAGCTTCAAAACCGACGCGTCTCAAATAGTGTGAATGGAAGCGACTCACAAAAGGCCGTTTTGCATTGTGATACTTCTTGGAGGTGACAGTTGTGCTGCATTGCCTGCTCTGTGAATCTATTGGCTGGCGCTTAGAAGTTCGGAGCTTTACAAATACATACATGGTACTAAAAGCAACGTTTAGTTTAAATCAAAATCTACTTTATTGTTCTACACAATATCCTCTTTTATGTTACTTTTATTTTGAACGCATAAAATACATCAAAATAAATATATATATCATTTTTTTTTTCAAGTTTACAAAATTTTCGTATTTTTCTATCCATTGTAATAATATTAATGTAAATTTAACTCTACTATTCTTAAGTAATGTATACATTTATTTTTATCATTTGATTTTAAGTTGTAAATTTGTATGTTAATACTTCCTACTACTAAGTGATACATTTGGTTTAGCTGTAAGTGTCATTTATATAAGTAAATAAACAGAATTTGAATTTTTGAATTCCTTTTGGCCATGTTATAAAGTTTTTCTATAATAAGATATGTTTTGGTTTATATAAATGTAAACCAAAATTAAAAAAAAAACTATCACAGGCGCGAATTCCGCGCCTTTGATTTTGTCTATTGCATTTCTTAAAATTGTCATTAGTTTAGTTCTATTCAAATGGTCCCTGTTAACAAACTTAAGCAAAAAGAATATTACATAAAATCTAAAGTAAACTTTTTTAAGGACGTCTATGGTACATTTAGAAAAACGTCTGTATTAGAACTTCCTCAAGCCTCCATTAGAAGGTTATTTTAAAATAAAATATACTATAATAATTTGTAATTAAATAATAACATACAAAAATAATATAGTTACAAAACAACCCTGTATATACCAAGCCATACCACGCGTGACAAATATGACATTAATGTAAAAAAATAACAGAAAAATATTTAACTACCCAAACAAACAAGTTTTTTGACCCGAAACTCTGTTGACAAATGTTTAGTCATGCATACGAGTGCATTTAACTATGAATTTCTTCGTTGTACTTAATGCAACTGAGTCAATGTCAGAACGAACGAATTTCACATTAGGAGAAATACCTATGATGTATTCTGGTATGGGCTATTCTAGAAATATTTTTAAATTTGAAAAAAAAAACTCGTGAAATTTTCTTTGTTTCCGTTTATTTTCTTTAATTGAAAAGGGTTTCCTATTCAAACACACAAAATTCAAATTAAAAAACCATATATTGCAACTATTTTCAAGTCCTAGAATTACAATCACAAAAATAGCAATAGTGAAAAAAATCATGCAATTGTTATATAAAATTTAGAAGAAATAATGTAACAAAATGTTATACATTATTACCTACAGTATAACTAGCTGACAAAACAAGGTTTGCCGGGTTGGATGATAAATTTTATATTACTAAAATTACCATAAAAAATAGGGGTTGGTGATAAATAAGTTAACATTTAGGGTTGTATAATTATATTTTTTTTGCCACATTATGAAAAATTAAAACAAAAAATTTCGTCAAAAAAGGAATAAATAAAATTAAGGGTGAACCACATATCACATAGGACTATAAATAATAGATATTAGCCGATTCTCAAACTTACTGAATACGCATATACAATTTGGTAAAAATCGGTCAAGCCATTTCGGAGGAGTACGGTAACTAACATTGTGACATGTAAATTTTACATATTAGATTAGAAGATTAGCCAGTACATGAACCACAAGGAAAAATTAAATTAAATTCAAAAGTCATTATGTACACCATTTTTTTATAAAATACAATACAGTAGGTTAAACCCATATAAGGTAGTCAGAATTAATAAAACGTAAAGTCTACACAATTATTTTTAAATATAATAAATAAGGTGTGAAATGGATTTCGTTATACCTCATACTGGAATTATATAACTTTAATCAAGCTACGATAATTTTATTGTATTTTTTGTGGTAATTATGTAAAATATTGTCATAAATATAATTTCTCCCGTGCCAAATATTCAGTAATTTCACAGATGGTTTAGTGCATACATAGTAATTGTGCTTGAAATTATTTTATTGTTGAATATTTTCTTATAACTGAATTCGCTTACTCTGAAATAAGAGTGTCGAAATCAATTAATATAAAATACTTTAAAATATTGATAGTTCGAATATAAATAGTGATGTGGTTTCCTTATTTATTTTATCGTTTCGGATTGCTTTGTGACTACAACCCTCATTATTTATGGTAAAGTATCTTTGTTAAAAACTAAAAACGCTTATTTATTGTAATATAATTGTAATTTATTATCAAATATTATTTTTAATTGGACTCATGTAACAAAGTTGTGAAAAATTGTACTTCAGCCGATTTTATATACACTTTTCCGATTCTATATCTTAATCCGATTTTATATACTTACACTATATAGAATCCAATAATGATTAGGATATATGCTTTTCGAGTTCCGTATACCAGAATAAGTTATGTATTTTTGAAGTTTTTCTAAGTTTTATCTCACTTGTATATTAACAAAAATAATAATTACTGTCTTCTACAAACTGAATTAAGTACTGACCATGCAAAGGATCGTCATTTCAAAAGTGATATTTACTTTCCGTGAATAGGAGGACTTGTTAAAAATTGTAGCTCCCGGCTATTATTCTCAGTAGAAACGTCCCGTAAGCCAAGCCAGAGGCCCTTGGGTGGCTTGAAAACTCTTGATACCAGAACTTGTTCACTGATCATACATTTTTTTTTCGAAACCTAGGCTGCCCCTCTGCTTAGCAAAGGTTAAAAACAGTTTCCTCTCGCCCGGCATTCTCGAAAACTAGTCAAGATTGTCACGCCAGTGGGTCCTCATATCAATAAAACTTGGTAGTATTAAATTAGTTTGAAATATAAATATATTAAAAAGTATTAATTTATTATTATATTAATCATACTTTTAAGTTTCAACAGTAAATCATATGCAAAATAAAATAAAAAAATATTATATAAAACCTAAGAGATAGCGTGCTACAGGCAGCGAGGCGCGGCCCAAGCTACCGGCGGTAGGAGCTACAGGGACAGAAGCCTCCGGACAATGCGCGCCGTGTCGAGTATGACTGCTTTCTGTATCCGACCCTTGATCCATCCATCTAGCGAGAGTCTCGCAAGATGTTGGTCGAAGCTCTTCGCTATGAGGCCGTTTGCCGATACAACTATCGGGACAATGATCGTCGAGTCAACATCGCACATGGCTGTAATCTCGTGAGCCAAGTCAAGGTACTTGCTGACTGTCCTTTTCAGGTTTCACGAGATTCTCATCATGCGGGATGGTGATATCGACGATCGTTGCCTGGCGCTGGGATCGGACGGTCAATACGATATCAGTCTTATTGCAAGCAACCTGTCCTGTCCCAGTTATTATTATTATTAACATTATTATTATTATTACTTTAGTAGCTTCTAATTGTGTTTTATCTCCAGCAGGGCGGAAGACAACAAGCCAGCACCATCGTCTCCAAGCCTTGGGGAGCAGCCTCTAGACTTGAGCGCCAAGTCTACATCCAGTGCTAGCGGCACTCCACCTCCAGATGCCAGGAGCTTGGACAACCGGTAAGGAATCTTCTTCTTCTTCTTGACTGGCTCGAAATCTTACCAGGGATCAAAATATTAGAGAGGATTGCTGATTCCCATACAATAAAGCATGGCGTGGAAGTTTAGCATTATTACCGATGAAAACAAGATAGCGCTGCAAATCGAGCGTTTAGCCGTCAAATTCCGTAACGCGCTGCAGTCGCATAGTGATATAACAATAATAGTAGATTGCGTGAACCGAGAATAAGAATAAATGGCGCTACGTGTATTATTTGAAACATGTAGTACGATTTACAAGAAAGAAAGATTTACATACAAGAAAGAAAGAAAGAAACAAACATTTATTTTGTAACACAAAATAAATGTAAATGTAAAACAAAAAGGTTCAGCGTCTATTATATTTATTAGTCTATAGTAAAGTTGTGGATCAGTTTCTGCCTTTGCTGTGGAACAGCAATTATTCAGGTTGTTTTACGTGGCTTTCGTAGCTTTAGCTGAAAACAGTGTAATTTCCAAAGACGTACAATAACAATAAAGCAACAAAGAAAATTAATACCAGATAACAAAAAATAAATAGAGTTAAAGTACGAGTATAGTAAAAAGATCTTGATTAAAATTTCAGTTGGCATAATATGTTAGGATATTTGTATGTAAAAACATATTTTTTTTTATAATAAATAGGCTTATGTTTGACCGCAGCTTGCCTGATGTTAAGCTTGACTGTGGTCTAAGATGTAACGCTTGCCTAGAAGGAACCTATTTACTCTGGATTTGAAGACCCCCAAATTGTACTTCTCGGGAAAAAGAGACGCAGGAAGAGAGTTCCAAAGCTTCGCAGTTCTCACAATGAAGGTCGAAGCAAAACGCTTTGTGCGAATCCTCGGAACTTCGACAGTAAATCGGTGACTCACAACATACACAAGCTGAACCCATCAAAATCTGCCATCCGATCCCATAAGCTTGAATTAAATTAAGTAAATCAAAACCCGTACTATAAAATCTATAAAGCGTCTATAAAGCTACAATTCTCCACGGCTGCACCATAAGGCAGAGTTCACATTCGTACCGGTGCTACTTCCTGTTAGATCCTACCATAGCTTCCTTGATCGAGCTTCACTTGTGATATTATGACCACACGCATATGCACTTGTAAACTTGTAATCCTACTAATATAATCTTATCTTAATAGATATAAATCTCGTGTCACAATGTTTGCCCTCAATGGACTCCTAAACCACTTAACCGATTATAATAAAATTCGTACACCATGTGCAGTTCGATCCAACTTAAGAGATAGGATAGTTTAAATCTAAAATTATAGTCGCAATTTTAATTTATTGCTAATTATTGTATGTTATTATTTGACAGTCACAATTATCTGTTAACTCCAAATGAGTCTAACAGATGTAATACCTTTCGACTGGGTTGAGTAAGTAATCAATAGATGGCGCTGCTATGGTAAATCTACGTACATGTCATATAAGCTACACTATCTATTTTTCATACCCCTAAGTGAGGCAAAACAACGTTTGCCGGGTCAGCTAGTAAATGCATAAGTTTGTGTAAGTGTATGTATGTGTGTAATTGTGTGTGTATGTTTGTTACTTCTTCATGCTCAAACGGCTGTACTGATTTTTTGATCTGATGAAATTTGGTTTAGACATATGTTAGACCTTGGAATAACACATAGACTACTTTTTACCTCGATACCATTACTGGTTCCCATGGGTTGCGTAAATAACCTCAAAATCTATTTTATTCCTTCACGCTTCAACTGATTTTGATGATATTTGGTAAGGAGATAGGTTATACCTTGGATTTACACATAGGTATACTGATTTACTTTTTATCTCGGATGTCGCGGGTAAGACCTCGGGGCGTAGCTAGTATTGAAATAATATAGTGAGGTATTTTTTTTACACATTTCACACACGGCTGGTTAACCCCATACTGAACTATTTCTAGTTCGTACTATGGTAGCGAACACCACTGATATACTTCATATACATACATACATATTAAATATTGATACATACTCCAATTTAACACCCAGACCGACAGCCAACAAATTTGGTTCAGCACAAAGATGTTGGCCGTGCCGGGAATCGAACCCGGAACCTTCTGTTTGGCAGTCCGGCAAAGTAACCATTACGCCAACATTAATATTTCCACTTGTAAACTTGTATAATAGCCCTACTTTATATCCCGGCTCTAGCAAAACACTACGAGTCATGTTACACAAACAATAGTAATGTGAATGTGCCCATTAAACCGTGAAAACGAAACTTTGATCGCTTGCCCGGGGTCAATGAACTTTTGACAGGACGCCATATTGTGTTATTGTAAAAGGGAGCATAGATAAAAAATGCGTTTATGAAATAAATAAAAGTTCTTTATTTCAGCCACAAAATAACTCATATGAAACTAAATTTATTAAATAGTATTAATAACAGGCACTGTATAGGGGTGCCAGTCAATATAAGAATAAAAATAAAATAATACAAAAAGTCACAGTATCTATGTTTAAAATAAATAACACTTAATATATCCCCTCAGGATGTAGCAATGTGAGTTTGGAGCGGGTCGATTTATATTATATCCATTAATTATTCTAAGTTTACGTCTTCAAAATGTATTTGTAACATATTCTCGTACGCCATAATAGCATTAACAAAATAATAGATTTTCAAGAGATTTTTCAAATTTATAGTTATTTTCTATATTTTTTAATCTGTAAGCTGCAAGCTGTAGTCAAACACAAACCTATCTTGATAGGTTTGCGTTAATAATAATAATGCGGAAATAATAATAATAAAAAACTTGAGAGGTGTCAAGGAACACCTGGATGGAACGAAGTTCCTTTCGATTAAGTAGTGAAGGAATTGTAATAAGATATATTTTTTTAAGTTATAATACTATTATTTTTATTATTAACAAATATAATGCAATATAAACTTAATCAGTAGGCTCAATCGCAACTCCACCTGAAACGAATGGCGCTGCTGTCAATTGGTGAATACTTTCATTGACAGCCGTATTTGACTTTCGAACAAATTTTCGAGATGCGACGTTGCCATATAGTCTAGACAACAAGTGCCTACAGGACAGATCAAAAAAACAATAATCAAAGGTCAAAAATTAAAAAAAAAAAAATAGCGGAACTTCATTGTTTTCGAAAACTATCTAGATGCCATTCCGAATCGAATGACACCTCAACCATAATTTTCGGAGACTGCTGAAAAAAGTTGACCAAAAAGGCACTTGTTGACTAGACTAATACCGTGTGCAAAAAGTGTCGTGACAACTTTTCGTAAGAACCCCTTTCATAACGCGCGATAAGGAACTTGGTTCAAAAAGGTAACTGGCAATTATAGTAGGAAAAGTCATTTAAGCATATCGATGTAGTATCATTATACCATTCGTCACAGAAATGAGTTCGAAGTCAAAGAACCCATATCTCTATCTTAAGTCAACGCTCTATTTGCTTGCAAAAACATTGCAAAAGAAGTTGTGTGTGAATAAATACAGTTTTATTTCTGTTTGTTTTGAATCATACTTCACAATGTGGCGAAACACAGGCCCTTAAAGCGATTGCATTGGCAAATATTTACACTAGTGATAAATTTATAATAATTATTAGGACACATTTCACACACGGCTGGTTAGCCCCGTACTAAACCATTTCTAGTTCGTATTATGGTTGCTGACACAACTGATATACTGCATTTACATACATAAATACTTTATTTCGATACATACATACGAGGGTCATTCAATAAATACTTAAAAATACGTCAAATTAAAACAAATCCATTTCTAGTTTGTATTATGGTTGCTAACACAACTGATATACTGCATTTACATACATCAATACTTTATATCGATACATACATACGAGGGTAATTCAATAAATACTAAAAAATACGTCAAATTAAAACAAATGAAGGGATTGGAATGAAAATTTGAAGAAAGAATTAAAAAAGAATGTGCTACACAGTGGTAAAACTCTTTTGAAACTACAGCGCCCCCTGGCGATGAGGCTAGGTACTTATTGAATGCGCTTCGTATTTTAAGTTTTTAATCATAAACGGTTAAAATTATTGAATAAATAGGAATTTGATCAGCAACGTGCGTTAACGACATTCTTGCCTTAGGTCTTTACCTGAAGCCAGATCGAACCTAAGACTTGTTGGCCGCACGCCCAACTGAGCTATCATCGCTTCAGAATTCGAATCACTCCATTACACTTGTAACATCATTATTATTCTTCTTCTTCGTATGAGCTAATTGGCCAAGCTCTGGTGTTGAGAGTTTTCAAGCCGCCCGAAGGCCTCTGACTTGGCTTAACGACTGCTTGTACCAAGACTAACAGCCGGTCATCCGACCCACGGTAGCGTCCAGATGAAAATACCACTTGAAAAACGACAGTCTTGTGCATGGTCACCCATCAAAACAGCATCCGCATCGACCGTTGCTTAGCATTGATGATCGCGTCAGATCACCTTAGCTAGCTGAGCTACAGGCGCTATAGTCCACAAATACTACAGTGGTGCGAATAAACCCCGAAGAACAATATCAGCAAAGGGCCAAGATGCGTCTCGATACTCTCGATTCAACATCGATATTATACAATGTCAAATCGATAAGCTGAATAAATTCATTCGCCGGGACTCGCTATGTGGGTCGTATGACTCGCAAAAACAAATAAAAACCCAGCTATAGCCTGTCAGTGCATCGACCTTGCATCCCGCTTCCAAGATACAGCGAAATATAACATCTAAAAACTTTAACATAAAGCTCAAAATTGCACAAGTTTCCTGGTGAAAAATAAGAAAGCAAAATGCAAGATGAAATTCAAGACGACAACGACTCAAATTGGAATTTCAACTCTATTTTTTTATGAATAAAGTCGAGTATATTAACGACTGCGGTCAGATAAGGGAGCGTTCATAATAACCCGTTATCGGTGAGACCAACAGTAAATATTTCGCATTTTATTTATCTTAGATTAATAGTGCGTTTTGAAATATTGAATTTAGAACGATTAAGGGCCGTTGACCAGTAATTTATAAGTGTTTTGTTTGTTAATACTTACGAATGCATCTTGTGCACCTACATATCAAAATGTGTTTTATCTACATTAATGAATTTATTCTTTTAATAAATAAAATAAAAATAAAAAATATTAGGACACATTTCACACACGGCTGGTTAACCCCATACTGAACCATTTCTAGTTCGTATTATGGTTGCTAACACAACTGATATACTACATATACATACATACATATTTTATATAGATACATATTTAACACCCAGACTGACAGCCAACAAATTTAGTTCAGCACAAAGATGTTGGCCGTACCGGGAATCCAACCTGGAACCTTGTGATTGGCAGTCCGGCATGGTAACCATTACGCCAACGAGGTCGTCGCATTACACAATAACGTAAAAAAAACCTAACAAATGTTTTTACAAAGTATCATAATAAAAGAATCTTGTTAAAAAACAAAGACTTAAGTCGGTTTGACAGATGTACTGAATAATTTACATAACTTTATAACAAATACGAAAAGTTCTATGTTCTGATTTTGTAATGCAGTCATTATAAAATCAGAACGTAATAACGGATTCAAAAATAGTGTACATCACAATGATAAGGGACAAAGAATACTGATGGGAAAACTCCATTAGAATTTAGATTAGTCCGCAACTTTTTCTGTCCACGTAAAAAGGAGATAAAAAATATCGGCAGACTGGAATAGGTTTCGACGCCATCGACTAATTTGATTATTACCCCTCTGCGTGTTTCGGCTTTTCTCTTTGGCATGTTCTAAATAAAATAAATAAAGATTTTTAGCGAAAATACGAACTTCTACAAATAAATCGACAACGAAAACGTTCGCTGCGCTTTCTCCACTGCGAATTCAATTAAGAATTTATAGAAACTCGGTTCAGCAGTCAGCGTATAACTTGTTGTAGTTTGGTTTTGAATACGTTTTTGATTCGATGTTGTTGTTGCAGATTGAAACGCCCCATCTTCGAGGGTGCCGGCAACAGCGCGAGCAAACGGAACTACACGGAGGATGAGCTGCAGTGCGCGCTCCGGGACATCCAGTCCGGCAAGCTGGGCACGCGGCGCGCGGCCGTCGTGTACGGCATCCCGCGCTCCACGCTCCGGAACAAAGTCAACAAGTTCGGGCTCGGCACCGACGCGCAGGAGACGGACCCCGACAGCGAGCCGGAGGGCACCGACTCGCCTCCCTCCGTCATCCTCAAGATCCCCACGTTCCCCCCGCCCGACGACAAGAGCTCGTCCCCCGCGACCTCGGTCACCACGCCCGTCACGCCGCTCACGCCGATGATCCCCAACCCGCAGGCGCAACTCAGCTCGCAGCTGCTCATGTCCCCCTCGGTGTTCGCCGACCCGCCCGCGCAGCATCGCTTCTCGATAAACGACGTCATAACCCAAAGCATCACCCAGAAGTTCCAGCAGTCCTCGGATAGACTCCACGCCGACCTATCCTACATGCGGGGACCGGAACGACACGTGTCCGTGATCAAAACTCCGCCGGATAACCTGAGGAACCAGTACCAGGGCCCCGGCAACTCGAGGAGTCAGCCGAACAATAACGGGCAACAGGCGCCGGGCGGGAAGGGCACGCGGCCCAAGCGAGGCAAGTACCGCAACTACGACCGCGACAGCCTCGTGGAGGCGGTGAAGGCGGTGCAGCGCGGCGAGATGTCCGTGCACCGAGCCGGCTCCTACTACGGCGTGCCGCACTCCACGCTCGAGTACAAGGTCAAGGAGCGGCATCTGATGCGGCCTCGGAAACGCGAGCCCAAGCCGCAGCCCGACCAGAAGCCGCCGCCGCCGAAGCCCCAGCCGCCGAAGCCGACGGTGAAGCCTTTCTCCAACGGCATGAACGGGCCCGAGACTCCCGGCTACCCGGCCGGATTCCCGTTCTGGCCGGGCGCGGGGTTCACAGCTCCGCCCAACCCGGAGCTGTACGCTTCGCACATGATGCGTAGGCTGCGCGACGAGGTGCCGCCGCCCGCCAACGGCTCTTTCCTGGAGGGCATCATCCGGTCGAGCCTGGAGCGGCCGGGAGCCGCCCTGCTGGCGCGGCTGAACGAGCCGCGCGTGCCGCCCGACGCGCCCGCGCTACTGCGCCGGCTGGCGGGCGAGACGGACGCGGGCCCGGCGGCCCGGCGGCCGCGCCTGGCCTCCACCGACCGCCAGCTGGCCGCGGAGATGCGCGAGGCGGTGCAGCGCCTGCGCGCCGACAAGCTGCGCCCGCGCAACGGCACGCCCACGCCGCCCGGCGCCGGCGCCGCGCCGCTCTCCCCGCCGCCCGCGCCCCCCGCGCCGCCCGACCGCGCCTAGTGCGCCGCCAGACGATCTCCTCACTCTTTGTGATAATATAATAAAGTACATTCCTGCGGGATCACGCGCCGCGACCCGCCACCTCCCGCGTACTCCGGAATCTTCGTTACGTATTGCCGTTCTCTTCGCAACGGCAAAGTGCATCTGCAATCCACATTGTGCAATAGGACTTACCGTAATTTATACATACCTACTGTTGTAGTGACAATAAAATAGACAGGCTTACAGTTTTCCCCTATATATATTACATAATTATTAATCTGCAATTGAATACAGAACTGCTAGGTTGATGAATTACGAATATGAGGTCAAATCGATCACCCCTGTGTGGGGCGATTAATTATTAATATCAATATTTTTAACAAACAAACGGTATATGATCTACAGATCGCGTTCTATCAGCGTAGAAGTCGGTTCCCGGTTTATGTTCCGCTTTCCCCTACAATAAACACATAATCACCAAAAATCACAGTTACCTACGTCACAACCAGTTCAATATAACACAGCTTTACTAATGCTATATATCACAATACTGTAGAGTAGTTTGTTCGGATGGCTTCGACTAAGTGACCTAATGTGTTTGTTCCAAGAAAGAATTAGGTAATTGTTTACAAAAAAAAAACAAATTTTTTAATTTGAAAAACAAGGGTTGTTGCAGCGCAGCACGCCGTGAGCCTTTTAAGATTTTTTTCAAACCATTGATGGCGAATTTTTCGCCAAAATTAAAAACAAGAACAAACATCTGCTAGACAAGACCATATCAAAACTGAATAACTTTATGGTCATAAATCACCTTCAAATTTAGAATACGTATTTTTACAAAATCGTGTTGAAGACGAAATTAAGATCAGTAACCTATTAACAAAACACATGAAGGTCACAGTTGACAACAATCTAGGGTTGTCCAAAATTTACGCGAATCCGGAGACCCTCAATTGCAAAAGACAACCAAAAGTTAACGTTATATTATAAAATTAACTATTTAAATATTATGTAAGGTAAAAAAAAAACAATGTAACAAATTAATTATAAAGCTAGCTATGAGTGTAAATGTTATCGATTTTTAAGTGAACTATTGCAAATTTTGCGCAGTGTTTTTATAATTAGATAGGTAATATATTGAATGAAATTGTTGGGACCGGTTGTGTAATAACACGCGGGACGACAACTGATCAGAGCTTCGAAGTATACGGAGCTAGTGCGGACTTATGTGCAATTATTATTTTGTATAAAATAGTAATGTAACTGTGTCTAAGCTAACACGTGGATTTCCATATTACTGAATGTGATATTTAGGTATTACGAATGCGGTTTGTTGGAGACCCGAGGGGCGGACCCCGTCTTGTATACACGGGCGTACGTTAAATACATCTAGTAAACTTATATATTTTATGTACTATTATTGTATCTTAAGAAAATATATTCTTATTTTTCATGGTCCAAGTTTTAAATGTTTTATCGACTATACAAAAATGTGGATAATCATTATTATATATTCTTGTCAACTTTAAAAATGTAATTAGCCCAAAAATCCTCAAAAAAATTATATCTTGAAATTTGTGACATTTTTTGGTGTTCAATCGAAAGTATATTAATGAAGTACGAGTTGAAAAATGTATACGCTCTCCCAAAATAAAAATTAGGTAAAACTATTTGGATATAAATTATTATGATACGATACTTAATGTAAGATAAATGTAAATGTGCGCCTCATGAAAGTAAGAAATCTTTGTATTATGTATGTAACTAAAATATACATAATTATATTATATACAAGTTAAACTAAACATTAATGTCGTACTTTTTTCTTCGGAGACCACAATATGTGCAAAATAGGACAAACGGAGACTGGACTCGACATTTCGACATATTCTTGTTATTGTTTTGCAAAAACCATACGACAAAAGTGATTATTTATATAAAATATTTAGATTATAGATTGGACTCAAATATCAAAACACCATACATATCCCGAGTGCCGAGATGTCGAACATGTTCTCTAAAAGATAAAAAAAGAAAAGAAAAATTTTTATATTCAAAATTTTGAAGTAGTCGGTAGCATGTCTTAAAATTTTTATTTCTCTTCGCATAATTTTCGATGTCTTTTTAGCATTTAGTGTTTTAAAAAGTAATCTCTATAGACGTTACGTGCATTTAACTTAACCTTTTGTAAGATAAAAAAATATATGTATATTATTTACCGACGTGTTGACAGCCCTACCAGACCGCATTTCGAATAATTTTTAAAAATTTGAAAAACGAACAATTTGTCTTAAAAAAAAATACGTACACGAATATCTGTGTGTTAAGCCTGACATTTGTTGATAGCTTAAAAAGTTGTTTTGTGTAAGTTTGTACAGAAATAGGATGGGACATTTTGCAAAGAGAACTTAGTTAATAATCAACATTCCGTTTAGAATGTTACTAGATTTTTTAGTTATAAAAAGAGAAAATGAATAATTATTTTATTCATCGGAAACAAATCATTATGTTGTTTAATCTTATTTTGTAATGTTAGTTATTTTTTTAGGTTCTATTTTATAGTCCTACGTATAATGATTATAATTATATTGAGATGTTATCATGTCATATTGTTTTTGCAAAGTGTTTGGGGAACTCCCGGATCGAGAGATAAGCGACTGAATAAGAAGTATGTAGATGAAAGCCGGTAGCTGCCTGAGACTCAGCTCGGGCTGTACAAATGGTTTAAGCCGCCTTAACACTTTATATGTTATTAACAGTGATCCCTAACAATTATTGATAAAACTAATCAACACTCATTTCATCACGACTACGATTTATACGACAAAAAAATAAAAAAATACTGTTTTACTAACATATTGTCAGATTTTAAACTTAGGTAAACAGTTTGTAATCTGGCAATTAACTTAATTAGTAAAATAATAAATCAAGTCAATCTCAAGTCTTTGAATTATTTGTTGGAAGTTTTATCAACCAATGGCTATTGAGTGCGTTGTCAAAATATTAACTGGAAAAAATATAACTAAAAAGAAATATTAAATTAAATAATTAAAAAATAACTGCCTCTGCTCAAATACCTCATTAAATAATGAAAAGTTTTTTACGAAGAGTCAACCCTAATTTTTTATTGGTAATAACATTTTGACAAGCACAGCCTCAGTTTTTAGGGATCGCTGCGTTATTAGTTAATCATTTTATTGTATATTATTATTGTTCAATCATTTTTCCACGTAGCTCTAAGTTTTTAGTTAGTATTTTAGCGTATTTTTTAGTAGATAAGGTAGTCGATAGTAATCTTTTAATATTTTGTTAATTTTTTTCGTAATTATATTCTTTAAGGGTTAGGTTAGTTTACGATCCTCACGGGTCGGGAACAAAAAGACAATGAAGGGAAGTTGCATTTTTTTAAATAAAATAATTCCGCGATGTGTGTGCAAAAACTGTGAATGTAGGCTATCTCTTTCCTATCTCTAAAGTTAACGGCGGGATTTTAAAAAAAGAACCGATTCTACGTGTATTTTAAATCCGACTTTCGCATTCTAGAATTCGGATTTGAAATTGGAGCGGTTTGGTTCTCTTCCCGTGTCGTGGACCGTGAAAAGGCATCGCCAGATCTTATCCTACGCATTGTATGAACTCGGTTTGTCGATGTGACTGCGTGGTACCGCAGGCAGCGGTAGTTTGCCGATATTAGACACACTGACGCACGAAGCTCATATTTTAAATGGACTTTCTCCATTACGATGTTATTTTCGAGTATGTGCAGTCACGCTGTCTCTGTAATGCCTTAATCCGGTCCGCGACAAATTTCTATAATTGTAAGTTTCACCTTTATTGTCACTAATTGTTTTCCATCTGTATCTATTTCTAGATTAATTTAAACAATAATAATTATTGTACTACTACTTTATATGGTAATTGAATTATTATTGTCATTTTTAGAATTATTATCGTGAAAAGGTATAAATAGATTAACGCGAAATATTTCTTGGCGTCTCGTTCGACGCGATGTTGATCGACGTAATTCTGTCGGTTTAAATTTACATTATGTACAACATGAAGCATTTAATTTTATACATATTATAAATATAATGTTATCTTTATTGAAAAGATGGATTAGTTATTGTAATTCGATTTTCTCACGATGTGTTTAATTAATTTAAAATCAACGCTTACAAAAATAATACATCACAAATGGCAGGATTGTGTTCTGATTGGGAACACGTTTCCTTCGCCATAAGGACATTGGAAGTTTGTGATCCTTTAAAAAGCAGGTAATGGACCAATATATGATAGTTACACTGTTATTCTCCTATATAATTGAAAAGCTCACCGTTTTTTGTAAAATAATATATAAACTGCGAAATATGAGCTGACGAGATCAAATTATAATATTGTTATTTAATTATTGAGTACAAGTTTTAACGAAATATTTTTTTTTCAATATATTATCTTACTCGCCTTTTTATTTTTTGTTATTTTGTTCCTTTAGTTTTTATTATTATTGTTTAAATATCATTAACAAATAGATTTCGCGCGAGTTGAACGCGTCTCGTGAATATATTATATTTTATAATATAAATCTTTATAGTTTTCACTTCACCCATAAGAATTGTAAACGGAACGTTTCATTGGAAACGCGAACATTGGTTAATTGGCGTAAAAATGATTGGACTCAATCGTATTAAATCTAGTCAAATTTTAGAAAGAAAAAAGCTAAGCTTATGTACCGACGATTCGACTGACATTTTGATAAAGAGGTTAAAAGCTAACGTCCAAAACCCGTCGCTAGGCGACTTAAAAAAAATTGAAATTGTGGAATTGTTGCAAAAATTGTTTGTGAACCGTTTCTTACGTATTATTCTTGAATAGGAACATTTGAAGTGAATAAAACTGTTTTTTCATATGTAATGTCCTTCTATCTTATAGGATCTTTATGTCTTACGTTATGTCTTAATGAAATGGCTGGTTAGGCAAGTGTGGAGACGTGCGAGGATATTTAAAACCTGTATACAATAAATTTCTTTCATTTGTTGATATGTTTGTTTCATTTTCTATAATTAAATCCCACTGCTTAATGTTGTAAGTCTTAGTATTCGAAGGTTTTTTTTTAATTGAGCTATAGGTAGGTTCTTTTTTAATAGTATGGTAAGTACTTGAGTTAGGTAAATGAATTTAAAACCTAGCTTCTTTCGCTTTTATACATTACTAGCCGACCCGGCAAACGTTGTTTTGCCTCACTTAGGGGTATGAAAAATAGATAGTAGCCGATTCTCAGATCTACTCAGAATAGGTACGCATATAAAATTTGGTAAAAATTGGTCAGCCCATTTTGGAGTACGGTAACTAACATTGTGACATGGAAATTTTATATATAAGAAGATAAGATTTATTAGTGAGAAATAATAGGAATAGAGTACTTTTAAAATGAGGCATAGGGTACAAACGAATGTTTACATATTTTAACAAAATAATTCAATTACAAAGTTACCGATTCTCCGTTAAGTTTTAAAATATTAGAGAATACAGACAGATAACACAACATATACCACATATGTATGTATTAGTTCTAGATATATGCGGACAATATCGGTGAAAATATACAAAAGAAACGCGCGCCCTTAGGCCTAAATGAATAGGCGGTATGGATTTAAAAGAGAATCCTATAAAATCCTATGCAAATGATAGGGCTAGGTTCTCTGCTTAATTTTATTGAATTCCATGTCAAAATGGTTTGGGTTACAAAAAAAATACATAAAATACGCTCAATAGTTTAACTAAAAAAAATCAGGCGTTTTAAAATTTTAAAAGCCTGTGCCTGAAAATAATTACTTTTTAGTAGATAGTGACATCATCTAGAATCGTTAGAACTTTTAATTTAAATATTGCAAACTGTTGATTATAAAAAATTTTGTATAAAAGCTCCTTCTGCCGCGCGTCAGGTACATTGCTCAAATAGGTAATATGTAAATTCAAATTCAAATCAATTTATTGCGAATATTAGTGGTATAGTTACAGACAGGTATTGGGTCAGAGAAAAAAAGTGCACCATATTCTGCCTACCGGCGTACGGCACGATTGAACTCGGTACATAGTACAAGACAAACTGAAGTACAAGATGAAGCCATCTTTTAAATGTTTTCTTTATTGAAGTGTCATAAAATACCTCGTTTGATGACCTCGTTAGCGTAATGGTTACCATGCCGGACTGCCAATCAGAAAGAATCTGGATTCCTGGCGCGGCCAACATCTTTGTGCTGAACAAAATTTGTTGGCTGTCGGTCTGGGTGTTAAGTATCTATAAATAATAGTAGTTTAAAAAAACTATAAAACACGCTTATCCGTTTTAAGTGGGTCAAAATCACGTCCAAAGAAGTCGGTTACAAACAAACATAGGAACAAAAATACAAAAAAAAAATATATCAAATTAGTGTATTGTAATCGGTCCTCAATAAATCTACAAAGTTTCAACGAAATCTGGCCGTTTAAAGTGGGTCAAAATCGCGCCCAAAGAAGTCGGTTACAAACAAACATACAAACATACAGGTGAAGCTAATATAAAGCGTGTAAAAATATGTATATATGTATGTATATGTAGTATATCAATTGTGTTAGCAACCATAATACGGACTGGAAATGATTCAGTATGGGGCTAACCAGCCGTGTGTGAAATTAGTCCTAAAATATCATCGGTATAAAACTGTACTTTGTTACAAAGTTGCTTTTGTTACAAAACTAAGAAATGGGATAAAAAAAAGGCTCATTACAGTTAATTTGACAAGCCTTCTCAGCCAAATGTCGTATTGGTTTGTAAAATAAACAAAACTCGAAAATACGAAGAAAAGTTAACAAAAAAAAATAGACGCAGTGTAATTTTGTAACCACAAATTACTCCTATTTAGGGAATTATATTTAGGTACAGTAAGAATACGCCCCGGGCTAAACCGAGAAACCACTTGGCTACAAGGTCGAAGGCCTTAAGTATACATAGCAAGGATAAATTAAAAATTTTGAAACCTCAAAATGGCATGTGTGGCAGCCATCTTGGATTTATAATTTACTAGCTTCGCCCCGCGGTCTTACCTGCGTTAGTCCGGGATAAAAATAATAATAATAATAAATCTCTTATTGTTCATAGAGTAAATGCTTATGACCTAACTTACAACTATATTGGCGATACTATAAATACAGATAACAAATAATATAAAATATTTTAAAACATAGCTAATTTAGCAGGAAGTTAGGTTAGGTTAGGTTAGCCTGTATGGCAGAGCAACAGTTCCCTCTTTTAAAAAGTAGCCAATGTGTTAATCCAGGGTCTTAGCTATCTACATACGAATTATCATCTAATTCATTTCAATCGTTTGAGCGTGAAGGAGTAATATCGATTTTGGAGTTATTTGCGCATGCATAATCAGTTAAGTTTTCCGGATAAAAGAAGCCGAAATATGTTGTTATGTCCAACCTATTTCCATGACTAATTTCACCAAAATTAGTTAAGCCGTTTGAGTGTGAAGAACTAACAAACATACACACACACACACACACACACACACACACACAAACACACACACATATACACACAAAAATTTTTGCATAATTATATTAGTAGGATAACAATATGTATTCTACAAATCAACCTTTCATTTGATACCCATATTAAGGCAGTTGAAAAAAACTACCTAATCCGCCATTTTGTGGCAACCGCCATCTTAGATACATTTTTATCAAACATAACTAAGAACACTCTCTACTAATACACCTTTCGAACTAAAAATGAAATCGAAATAGGTTCAGCCGTTTGGGAGCTACATTACGTTAAACTTGTAAGCCTCGTCGTTTTTGCGTCAGGGGCTAACATAAATTGTAACTTAAAATACTCTCTGGATCTGGCAAGTAAAACTGAACACAAACAAACAAACAATGAAAAAATATGCACATGTGTAAATATATCAGCAGTATGTTGGAAATCTGTTATTTTAGCTCGGTGTTTAAAAACTTATCCTACTAATATTATAAATGCGAAAGTTTGTGTGTAAGTGTGTACATACACACTCGTTACTTCTTTACGCTCAAACAACTGAATCGATTTTGATGAAAGTTGACGTGAAGATAGGTTAAACTCAGAGCCAGTTATTCAAGACTAGGCATGCTCCACCTTAGGACAGATTGTCGCTGTAAGTCGTGTGGCTTTACCTACGCCCTGGGTTACATGCTTACCTGTAAGGAGTACAAAAAGCTTTTTTCTTATTTTATCAATGATATTTTTTGATCAACATAAAATTTGTTAACCAATAAAAAAATCTTTCCAAATTACTAGTAGGCCTAGCAATAAAATAAAATATACCATTTATATGATGGTGTAGTTAGTAAGAAGATCCAGAAAATGTGGTTCTCAAACTACATATTTAAAAAAGCCAAAATTAAAGATGGCGGAGTAAATCGACTTCGCGAATTCGCTTAAAAGAAATAAAAAGTAGAACTGGATTTGAGCGGTTACTTTGTAGCCGGCAGATTGTGAGATTTTAGCTTGCCATTTTCTTCTTCTGGGTTTAAGGTAAGTGGCTAAGCTCTGGCGTCGAAAGTTTTCAAGCAGCTTGGCTTAACGACTGCTTGCACTAAGGCTAAGCCGGGACCTACAATTTAACTTGGCTCGACCACGGTAGCACCCAGATGAAAATGCCACTTTTAAACGAGTCTTGTGCATGGTCACCCATCCAAAGACTGTCAGCCGAGCGTTGCTTAACCTTGATGATCGCGTCAGATCACCTTTGTTAGCCGAGCCACAGGCGCTACTTGCTTGCCATAAAATGAAACTATAATAGGTGTGTATACATCTACTTGGTATAAAGCAATATCAGAATATAAGTATAAAGACATATTATATACATATCTACGTAAATGTACCTTTAGGTGACGTAGGTACTAACTATTTAGCCATTTATGCTTTGGGGAAAATAATATAAATAACTTATGCTTTATTGTTTTACAGCAAACTATATGAAGTAGAGCGCCCCTATACCTACCTACATACCTACATATCTAAATTTTAACTTAAAATGTCTATAGCACACTGAAATCGTTAGCGACTCTAGTCGAGATTAAAGTCCAATAAAAGTATTAATAAATAAGATTCCATTCTAAGAAGTCTCAGATAAGATATCTTTTTAATCTTAAATGAGTCCTCTTAGATTTTTTAAAATCTTATCTGAGACTTCTTAGCTATAAAACTTAAGCGGTTTCGAAGTTAACATATCCACATACATACATACCTAATATACGTTCAAATCCCCGACGGATCAGACCGCCTTTCTTTCAAGCCCTTGCAATGCTATTCACAAAACCAGAGTCCCTAAAAATGGAAGAACAAAAGAACTTCTGTTCACCACCGGGCCAACCCTGACATTGAATCATGCGTGCGAGTCGATCGATGCCGAAAAAAGCCGACTGCATCCGAAGTTGCCAAAAGAGACCGTCTAGGGAATCTTATTGCTTAAAAATCTCATCACCGACTATCGTTATAAGCGATATACCATACAAAGTAAACCTATCCATATCCATACGTAAGTAGGTACATACACGCTCAAACCCCAGACGCATCCGACCGCCTTTATTTAAAAACCTCACAAAGCTGTATACCAAACCCCTAAAAAAAGAAAACAAAAGAACAGAAATCACCGGGCCAACCCTGACATTGAATCTGCGCGCGAGTCGACCGACGCCGAATAAAGCCGAGTGCACCCGAAGTTGCCAAAAACGACCGTCTAAAAGAAGAAAAATCGTTATAAATCTTATCGGAAACTTCGTCACTATAAAACTTAAGCGATATCGAAGTAAACCTATCCACATTCATACGTAAGTAGGTACATACACGCTCAAACCCCAGACGCATCCGACCGCCTTTATTTAAAAACCTCACAAAGCTGTATACGAAACCAGAGCCCCTAAAAAAGAAAGAACTGAAATCACCGGGCCAACCCTGACATTGAATTCTGCGCGCGAGTCGACCGACGCCGAAAGAAGCCGACTGCACCCGAAATTGCCAAAAGAGACCTTCTAAGGAATCTTATTCCTTAGAAATCTTATCGGAAACTTCGTCTTATAAAACTTAACCGATATCCAAGTAAACCTATCCATATTCATATGTAAGTAGGTACATACACGCTCAAACCCGAGACGCATCCGACCGCCTTTATTTAAAAACCTTACAAAGCTGTATACGAAACCAGAACTCCTAAAAAAGAAAACAAAAGAACAGAAATCACCGGGCCAACCCTGACATTGAATTCTGCGCGCGAGTCGACCGACGCCGAAAAAAGCCGAGTGCACCCGAAGTTGCCAAAAGAGACCGTCTAGGGAATCTTATTGCTTAAAAATCTCATCACCGACTATCGATATAAGCGATATACCATTCAGAGTAAACCTATCTATATCCATACGTAAGTAGGTACATACACACTCAAACCCCAGACGCATCCGACCGTCTTTATTTAAAAACCTTACCAAGCTGTATACGAAACCAGAGCCCTAAAAAAGAAAACAAAAGAACAGAAATCACCGGGCCAACCCTGACATTGAATCCTGCGCGTGAGTCGACCGACGCCGAAGGAAGCAGACTGCACCCGAAGTTGCCAAAAAAGACTGTCTAAAACAAGAAAATCGTTAGAAATCTTATCTGAGACTTCTTTGCTATGAAACTTAAGCGATATCGAAGTAAACCTATCCACATTTATACGTAAGTAGGTACATACACGCTCAAACCCCAGACGCATCAGACCGCCTTTATTTAAAAACCTTACAAAGCTGTATACGAAACCAGAGCCCCTAAAAAAGAAAGAACTGAAATCACCGGGCCAACCCTGACATTGAATCTGCGCGCGAGTCGACCGACGCCGAAAGAAGCCGACTGCACCCGAAGTTGCCAAAAAAGACCGTGTAAAAGAAGAAAAATCGTTAGAAATCTTATCTGAGACTTCTTTGCTATAAAACTTAAGCGTTATCGAAGTAAACCTATCCATATTCATATATAAGTAGGTACAAACACGCTCAAACCCCAGACGCATCCGACCGCCTTTATTTAAAAATCTCACAAAGCTGTATACAAAACCAAAGTCCCTAAAAAAGAAAACAAAAGAACAGAAATCACCGGGCCAACCCTGACATTGAATTCTGCGCGAGAGTCGACCGACACCGAAAGAAGCCGACTCCACCCGAAGTTGCCAAAAGAGACCGTGACCTTAGTCCCTTGCTCTTGACTCACTTGATGTATGCATGTGTGTGTGAATGTAATTCGGGTACTTACTTTGGCAGCTTATATTTTTTCGTTTTTATTCGCGGCCAAAGATTAAAAGGTAAAGAAGGGTTGCTATTCTTAACTCAATATAAAAAAAAGTTTGGACTTAAATATATTAGAAAATGACTGGACCTTTATTTTTTACGCACAGGAAATTAATTTAAAAACCACTTAGCATAGGTATCAGGTGCTTAATTATTAAAATTCCTAGTTTCCGTAAAGAAGAGGGGGCGGGGGGTTCTCTAAGGGGAAACTAAAAATAGGCTATAAACGCATAACATTAAATTTTAATTAGAAACAGGTGGTAAAAATTGCATGCTATTAATACAAAACCGATAAATATGTTGGATGTAAAGTAAAATATGTAAGGTACTTGTTAATTTACTTCTACTGTTTAGGTAACCGAAGTTTGGAAACCAGTTTTCTAAAAAAAAAATTATCCTTCTAAGTAACTGGTTCCTTAAGGCGATTGAAATGAAAATTATTTTTATTATGCAGAATTTTAGTTTACAGCTTTGTACATTAGTATATGACATTATTATCTGCATTTTTGCATCTAAAGTAGCCATTGATTCCAATTGAACTGATGGTATGCAATTTTGAGATCTATACACAAATGCGATATAGCTTTCTTTAAAACGACTAGATCAGGTACATATTTAGAGGTTTCGGGAAGATAGACAAAATCATATTAATCATGATTTCATGAACAGGGGTTTTGCCCTGGACAAAATACGACCTTTTTTGTACCTTCTATGATCCAGACCTTAGAAGGACCTTTTTTTTAAAGTGCTTATGCCCCTTCTGTCTTCAAACTCATCTTTGACAAAACAATTCGGATTTTTGTCCGTCGCGTCACTCACACTAGTTGCTATGCACATACTTCTGTGTATGTGTGTGTGTTTGTAATTTTTGTATGTGCACTGTTTGGGCAATGCACTCTGCGGCACAATGGCACTGACCTTGGCCACGCAGCTGCGCTTGCGCTTGGGAGGGACCAATTCGAATTTCGACCGCGGAATTCCAATTTCGAATATGGCGGCCGTTTGGGCTGCGTAACGTCTGGTTTTTAACTGACTTCAAAAAAAGAATTGAGGATTCTTTCTGAATCATTTGATTGTTTGATGATTCAAATTCAAATAAACAGAATTTGAATTTGAATCTGGAAACGTCTAGTCATAGATCTAGTCTAGACTAGTTAATACAAGATACGCTTCCTATGTTTTGTAAGACGATTTATAGTAGTATTTTTTTATGATTCTCTGCCAAACCCATCTAGGTACCTATAATATATTGTGTTGCAAATTAATTTTGTGTAATTGATTGCCTAACTGTTCATAATAATAGTATAAGAGGATAAATAAATAAAAATAAATATTCGGACACATTTCACATACGGATATCTACTGAACCATTTCTAGTTCGTATTATGGTCCCTAACACAACTGATATACCTACTAGGGTAAAACCCGGATAGTTGCCTCGGTGGGATACATGCCTCAGTTTTTAGTACACTATGTTAGAACCATAAGATATGTTAATGCTTTACCACAATAAGTAGTGACCCCCTGCAGGCCTCAGTGCCACATAAGCCATCGAAACAGATGCATTTGTTTTGTCCTTGTACGCAAAAATCTTCCGCGGCGAAACTTTGACGAGCGTTATAGGTAATTATATTGGTAAGTAACTTCTATGTAATATTTTTATTACTGATCGTAATTTCAGTCAATTTTTTCTTTCTTTGCATGCATTAGAGTTTAAATCACATTGTCTCATATGTTTTATTATTAAATAATTATTATTTATTTTGTAAATAAAAAGGGCAAGTATCCGCATCAAAAAGGATAGTCGCCCTACTTACTTTCGCGGATAGTTAGCCCCTAGAGTGACTAAACATTTTTTAACACGCAAAGTTGGATTTTATTTTTTCTGTGTTTTTTCTAACTTACTGTGACTTTAACTTGTTGTCAATAAAATAAATATCTATTTAACTGTTTTTATACGTATTCTAGATAAGCAAAATGCCTCGAAAATATAAGCGAAAACCAGGTGTGGTGCCACGCAATATTAACTGGACGGAAGAAAGTTTAGTACTTGCCATCGAAGCTTGTGGAAAAAATTAATGTCAATACCAAAGTTAATTAGGTACCAAATTGTATTATTCTTAAGATAAGTGGTAAATATTATATAAAAACTTTCATAACTTTAAGTTTGAATGATATTTTTATATAATTTATATTATTAAAACTGAAAGTTATTTAATAGTGCTAATTAATATTTCGAATAGTATTTAATGAAAGATCTCAGTAAATTGATAAGACTGTTAAATAAATAATAAATATCACTTTAATTGCTATAAATTGATTTTTATTCTAAATAATAATCATATCGAGGTTACTATCCCCGCATGAGGCAAGTATCCTCCGAAGCATTTTCTACTCTAGGCTACTATCCGCCACAGTAGGCAACTATCCCTTTTCTGAGAGGTGAAATATAACAGTATTTATTCGAAAACGTTATTAATTAAGTATACAAAAATAGGCTATTATAAAAGACAAAAGACCTAAGTTTTATAATACATAATGAATAATTTTCAGGAAGTTCATATTAAAAAAAAATTAAACGTTTTCGAAAAGTGAGGCAACTATCCGGGTTTTACCCTACATATACAAACTTACATATTATTTTATATAGAGACCTACATATTTAACACCCAGACAGCCAACAAATTTAGATCAGCACAATGTTGGCCGTGCCGGGAATCGAACGCGGAACCTTCTGATTGGCAGTCCGGCATGGTAACCATTACGCCAACGAGGTCGTCAACTTAATTTAATTTATTAGATATAACCAAGATTTGTAATAATTGTAAAGAGGCCATTGGTGTTGAAACACAATCTATGACTAAAATTAAATCAGCACCAATGGTTTCATTAAATAGTGTATTTGTTACTAAATTCGATAAAGGATATTTATTTCCCTTATCTAAATTGTAGAGAATTTACATTTTTCTTTTTCTTTTATCTTAGAGTTTGCACATCAAATGTAAGCAACTTTGTAAAAAAATACTTATATGAAGAAATAATACCTACTTTTCTTTGTAAGCATTTTCAAGGGCGGGTTTAGTTTATAAGTAAGTATTGCCTACTTATAAATGATTAACTTTAATTAGATAAGATATATGTAAATTAAAATAACATACAAAATGCTCAGATGTTTGCCTGACATAATAAATAATAACTATAAAAAATGTTGTTTCTATTACTATTGATATAGCAGTAATTATAATAATCCTTAGGAGTGACAACAATAGCCAGTGTCTTAAACGTGAGACTTGAGGGGGAAAATAACTTGTTAGGTACATTTTGTTGTATGTCGAAAAACTCTTTGTACCTAACTAACAGATGACAAGGGCTATAAAATAATCTAAGTTGCAATGAGAAACAAAATATAGCCTATGTTTCTCAGTGATAAAGTAGCTTACCAAGGAATTTTTCAAATCATATCAGTAGTCTCGGAGCCAATTTGCATCAAACAGACAAACAAAAATCAAACTTTTCTTTCGTTATAATATTGGTTACTCACAAAAATTTTCTTACTGATTGACGCGATCTTTAGCACATGCAGCGCCATCTCTGTCAAAAATTAAAAAGCTTTCAGAAAGATGTTTGAAGTAGCAGTTTTCATAACTACTCACAGGTGGCGGTAAAAAACATAAACACTGTTAAAATTATAAACGAAGTAAAAAATATTACACCAAAAAAAAAAATAACTAGGAAAATCAAACAAAAAAATACATTCACATTTATACTTTACTCAAAAATTTAAATCTGAACGCAGCTTCAATTAATTGCACTTGACAGTCCATTGCTGTCAAAAAAGTGTTGCCTACGTGCTAAAAATATCTCGTATGTATTACTTTTGTTTTACCATTTCTAACGTAACTATTTTGTTTAATGATTTTAAAATATGATTTATATATTACATAACACCTGATTCAAATGTCCTATTCAAATGTTAAATGACCTAGGGCATGACTTCTTTGGAGTTATTATGTTGTTATTGTATTGTATATAGATATAAATAGCACTAATTATTAAACACCGCAATATTTTGTCTTCGAAGATATATTTTCACTGTGTTTTCTAAAATAACTAATTTAAAATGGGGGGTGCAAATAGAAGTGATGAAAACGGACAATGATCATAGATATAACAATGCACAAGGGTACTTTGTTATTATACATGTCATTTGCGTTCCTTTTTTCGCAATGATATTGTATCCCTAAATTTAGTACCGTATGAATTTACGCGACGTTGGAACGGCTTTTTCGTCCGTGCTAACAAAACTCGTTGAAAATGCATCCAGCAAAATGGTAGAATCGCTGCAAATGTTTCTATTCCTGTTCAAATCTAAATACAGAAGAAAATGTAGATGGCTGCCGTCGTGTCTCTGTGCGTTTCTCCTAGTGTTATTGTTGTGTACTGGAGTTTTGGCTAAGTGTAGTGAACTTAACTGTATAAATGGTGTTTGTAAGAATGAGACTTGCGTGTGTTCAGAGGGCTGGCAGGGTCCTGAATGCCAGTTCTGCGGCGGGAAGGTCAAGTGAGTATCGCAGGCATGGCATTTAGCAGGATAGTTCAGTGACCTCTTTTGCAGACGCGGTTTGCATGGCACATTTAGCAAGAGAAAGCCAGGTATAGGCTGATCCAATTACACAGTTTGGCTTCTTTGCCACATCCTGAGTGTCACCGAGGCCGCGTCTAGACGGCGGTTACATCTATTTTAGTTATAACAGCTTTCTATGGCAGGTAAAACCTGGCCTATTAATGTTTACTCATATAAACATCACTCTTAAGTTTGCTAATGTTGTTGTTTTGTTAGCAAACATTAAATATACTATTTATTCCATTATTACCTAGTTCACTATTATGTGAAAATTTTGTGAATATAATTTTTTATGTATATTCACAAAATTTGTAAGTACTCATGTACAGCATTTTTTAAATCTAATGTTTCAATGGTAAATTTCCTATACTTTAAGGATTTTGATTAGGTCAAAGACAACAGTATAGCTTTATTATTTGTGTTGAAAATAATCCATGCTCTTCACTAACTATCAATCTTAGTTGCAGTTGCAAGTTATTCAGTGTTGCTTTTAGAAAGTTATTACAAAGTAATAAAGGTATTTCTTTCAAAGGTCTAAGAGAAACTAAACCTGAGTAACAACCTAGTCATCATACCTATTTGGCCTTTCAAAGATCTATAAATAAATTGTATATTAAAATATAACTACAAACTAATTCTTAACTTGACTGTAAACAAAACTGTGTCATCTATTTTAGTCACACAAAGTATGGATCCAATGGCAGATATATGCTAAATAGTTTCTGTAGTAAGTTATGTTTATGGATTTGAATTAATTACTTATGCCTTTGAGTGTCAACATGTTGGCATATTAGTATTCAAAATTGAAATCAAAATCAAAATGAATGTTTATTAACCTTACAGTTTCGCACTGTACTGGGCAAGTCAATTTACAATTATTTATTACTAACATCAATATTCATTCTAGTTATTCAACAACATCAAAATACAAAAATACAAAATGTTTTTATTTGACAGAATTACAACATTACAATTTACGCTTACAATAATAAAGAACAATATACTTGATACATAAAATATTGTTAAAAAATATTGATGCTAAAACAATACCTAAGTCACCTATTGACTTAGGCTTTACTTTGCGGAAATTTAATGTTTTATTCCTTTGCTTTTCTTAATTTGGGTTTCAGATCACAGCAGAAATACACTAAATATTTAATTTTGTCTTCTAATACCTAAGTCTGTTTTTTTGATGTTACTAAAATGTGATGCAATGAAGAAAACATTTAAAAGTTGATGTCCTATCACATACATAACATAATGAGTGTGAGCAAGAGGAGGCACTCTTTTTTTTTTCTTTTATTTAATCTAGTAATAGTATTTTTTTTTAGATATAAAAAAAGATTTATATTGAAATGAGACTTGCACACAATAATCTTAAACTAAAAAAATAATTATTATTTGATATAATTTGTATAATAATACTCACTCAAAGTTTCTTGAACCTTCATAATGAGATCATAATAGGTATCATGTGATGAATGTGATGTATGAATCTATAGGTTTTCCTTTGTTACTTATGTAATTATTCTAATTTAAGATCACAGGTGGGGCAGGTGAAATCATATTCATAACATGATGTCATCTTGATGGACGGATTATAATAATAACAAATTATGGCTAACCAAATAATTAAAAATCTAAAGACCCTTTGAGAGAGGTTTTGAATGACTTCTTTACTTTCTATGGCTCTACTGGGTGGGTCTTGGCCTCCTCTATGCCACTTTGTGCGGTTTTGGGCCAGGCTTATCCATCCGTCCAGTTTACCAGGAGCTATTGAATGTCTGACGACCTCGTTGGCGTAAAGGTTACCATGCCGGTCTGCTAATCAGAAGGTTCCGGGTTCGATTCCCGGCCCAGTCAACATCTTTGTGCTTAACTAAATTTGTTGGCTGTGGGTCTGGGTGTTAAATATGTATTTATATATAATATGTATGTATGTATATGTAGTATATCAGTTGTGTTAGCAACCATAATACAAGCTAGAAATGGTTCAGTATGGGGCTAACCAGCCGTGTGTGAAAGTGCTAATATTTATTTTATTTTTATTATTTTTTGATGTAAAAATGTCAGGGTGTTATTAGTTTGATGTGTCGGTTTGTAAATGACATTGTAGGTCCTAAACAAATGAACTACTTCTTGATTAGTATGATACATATATATTTTGAAGCCATCACAGCTCAGTTACATCCACCTCATGTCCCGGAGGTTGTGTCACCTACCTATGAGTCCGGAAGCATCCTTGTCAGTTATTCCAGCCTAGGCATGCTCCACCTTGGACCAGCATGTCGCTAATTTATGTGGTTACGCACCAGTGAACTAGAATAAATAGAATAGAAACTTGCCCGATAAAATGGTTCCACCATCCACTCATGCCATATGGGTGGGTACATGGTGGACGGGCCAAAACAGCTGCGCGCCCGCGTGGCGTCGACCGACCAATCGCTTGCGAGCTTTGTGTGTGTGTGTGTTTCGTTGGGATATCAATATAATTGTGTGCGAGATGGATCCAAATTCTAAGCGGCAATTGTTTACAGTCACTCTTACGTTTATTCTAGTTAGCTGTTATGCAGCCTTCTAATAGGATACACTAAGACATATTTCAAATCCAAAATAAGCACCACCACAAAATATAGATTTTCGAAATGTCAATTCAAGCGTTATCACTTAGCTCATCCTAAAATACATTTTTTATTATTTTTAATAAAAAAATGAGAGTCAGGATTAATCAAATGTACAGCTGACCAATTCTGCTAATTAATGACAAGAAAATTGCTACAATTATTTAGAAAATGGCTTTATTATCTCAATAACATTTGTGAACACATAAAATTATTTACATATGTATTATGGCTTTTTAATTTTTTATTTGTACAGTCAATTTTTTCTTTTTTATTTTGACACTTTTTACACACGGCTGGTTATCCCCATACTGAACCATTTCTAGTTCGTATTATGGTTGCTAACACAACTGATATACTACATATACATACATACATATTTTATATAGATACATATTTAACACCCAGACCCAAAGCCAACAAATTTAGTTAAGCACAAAGATGTTGTCCGGGCCGGGAATCGAACCTGGAACCTTCTGATTCGCAGTCCGGCATGGTAACCGCAATAGCCTCCGAAACTACTGGACCAAATTGAAAAATTATTTCACTGTTGGAAGCTACATTATCTCTGAGTAACATTGTCTGTATTTTGTTTCTCTTTGTAACTCAGATTATTTTAGCCCGTGAGGAAATGAAGCCAGGGTGATCTGCTACTTTTATATATATTACATTCAATGACTAGATAACTAGATTTTTTATATTAATTTTTACTCTGATTATGTTGTTTTCTTATCTTAATGGAGTCCTTTTGTTATTAAATAACTATACTACTAGTAAATATAATAAAAAATATACATGTCAAAAACATTAAAAGTTAAGAAAACCCACCCATGACCGTACCTAGGCCATAGGTGCCCACAACACTGGCTGCGGTTCCACACTGAATAGCAATGGCTATCCTCTGCACCAAGTATGATCGAGAATGGGAATCCCCGGTCCTATCCACTATTTATTTATTTATTAATTTTTAATAAGATTAAGTTAGAGATAAGTGTATTAGTTAAAAAATAATCACATTTGATTAAAATAAATTATAAAATGACCTGGCATCAGCCATGTATAACAAAAATAGTCAGAAGGTTAAATTGGTTGATTAATCATCACAATTTTTCTGTCATTCATTTAGTGGACTTTTGCAGCTGGTTCACCACAGATGAACTGTGTTGTTTTGAGTCACATTTTTGTCACCAAAATAGACCTGAAAAGAGATTGAATCAACATGTAGGCAGAGTGATTGTCTTTATGCAAATTGTATTCTGTACAATGTTTATCAAACATCACAGCTTATTCAGAGTTTGGTGTTGTGTTAGATTTTGTTGTCAGATAATTCACTTTAGGTTTTGTAGTTATTTTAACATGAGAAAAGTGTTTAAATTCCTACGGGGTTTAATTTTTTTTTGGGTTAGTATTTTTTCTTAGGTAATTATTATTTTATTGTGAACATACATATATGGAAGCGAGTGTGGCTCGGTGGTATAAACGTCTGCTTTTCAATCAGACGGCCCCTGGTTCGATCCCGGCCCTACACCAATGACTTTTTTTTTCAAGTTATGTGTGGATTTGCACTCGCTTTACGGTAAAGGAAAACATCGGTTTTGAGGACCACAATATCCAAAGATGTGTGTCATCCACCAACCCGCACTTGGCCAGCGTGGTGGATTATGGCCTATATCTCTCTCCTCGTGAGAGAAGGCCCCGAGTCCCAGCAGTGGGAACGTATAGTGGGCTGCTTATGCTATACATGGTTCCCTCAAATGTAAAATCAGTATAAATCATATTATATAGCATGTCGATATATAGTAAAATTTTTTGATATTGATAATTGATCTTCCCAGTCTTTTTTGACAGTATATATTATGTACATTATTTCATTATAGTTTTTTTTGTCTGTCCATAGAGTCAATAGGTTTCATTTTGACTCTATTCAACTGTTGTGGACCAGTGATGCATCCTCTATGATCCTTCTTACGTTTCATTTAGGTTGTGTCGCAACTTCCTTTTTAATAGCCATAATGGCTGGTGGGGGTTAGTTCTATAGCCTCTTCATTTGGATGATAAATACTGCCCAAAGATACCTAAAAAGAATCCTCATCATGACTATTACTACAGACCATTCTCACCTTTAAATGTGCAGAACCAGCTTCTTAGGTCAACTGGTCAAGTTTGTGGACTGGTTTATAAAATATGAATTAAGGAAATAAACAGATGACATATTGACAAGCTTTCATAAACATGTTAATGAAATGAAGGACCATTTAAGGCCAAATCTTGACTTAACAGCTTTTTCCTTATAAATCTTAAATGGTAATAAGTATTGCTTTAAGACCGGCTTAAGAACAATGCTAAGAATATTTCTACTTATTTTGGTACCAAACAGTTTTATCAATTTGAAAATCATTTAATCATTTAATTTTTTTAACCAGTTTTATTTCTGTTTCATAAGTTAGATTAGTTTCAAAATAAGTGTAAACGTTCTTATAGTTCTTTTTTATAGGTCTTCAAGATTCTTTGCATATTTTACTTTTTATATTTATAAATTATAATTTATATTACTTATATCGAATTCTATTCGAATCGAAAAAAGTGTAACTTCAAGATTTTGCCCCAAGTCATTGGTCGTCGAATTTCCGTCAGATTGAAAAGCAGACGTTTTTCCACCGATCCACACCGTTTAGTTTGTGAAGCGAGTGTGGCTCGGTGGTAATAACGTCTGCTTTTCAATCTGACGACCCCTGGTTCGATCCCCGCCCTACACCAATGACTTGTTTTTCTAGTTATGTGTGGATTTCCACTCGCTTTACGGTGAAGGAAAACATCGTGAGGAAACTGGCATGTTTGCGGATCACAATATCCGAAGACGTGTGTCATCTGCCAACCCTGCCAACTTGGCTAGTGTGGTGAACTATGGCATATATCTCTCTCCTCATGAGAGAAGGCCCCGAGTCCCAGCAGTGGGAACGTATAGTGGGCTGCTTATGCTTACACCGTTTAATACCATTACTAATCTCTATTCCAGCCTGACATCCCCAACGGGTTACATCACAGACGGTCCAGGGAACTACAGCGTGAGCACTGCCTGCTCATGGCTGGTGTCCCCTCCGCGGCTCGGCCCTTCGCCGCCGGCGCTCCGCATCCGCCTCGAGAGCTTCGCGACCGAGTGTGGGTGGGACCACTTGTATATATACGATGGAGACAGCGTCAGAGCCGACAAACTGTTGGCTGTTTATAGGTAAGTCAAGTTTCTTAAGGAAAATCAGTTTTGATTGACGCTGTAGTCATAACTCTTAAGGAAAATCAGTTTTGATTGACGCTGTAGTCATAACTCTTAAGGAAAATCAGTTTTGATTGACGCTGTAGTCATAACTCTTAAGGAAAATCAGTTTTGATTGACGCTGTAGTCATAACTCTTAAGGAAAATCAGTTTTGATTGACGCTGTAGTCATAACTCTTAAGGAAAATCAGTTTTGATTGACGCTGTAGTCATAACTCTTAAGGAAAACCAGAGGTTTGATGCAACCGGGTGGCACTCTCTACTTTTCGGTAGAAACTGATGTAACCAATAGTATGTCAATGTTACAATGTACGTTTTGCTTTCGGAAAAGTAATTAATTTATTTATATGATTTATAAGCGAGCAGTCTTATGCTATGTGCCTATAATCACACTGAGATGAAATTTTATTTTTAACAATCCATAAAATAACTGTTCAATGTCAATGTTTAAATTCCACTAGTACACTGATCAGGTTAACAAAAGATTTTTTCAAATGTCTTTTTACACGCTTTATATTAGCTTCACCTATTTATGTTTGTAACCGACTTCTTTGGGCGCGATTTTGACCCACTTTAAACGGCCAGATTTCGTTGAAACTTTGTAGATTTATTGAGGACCGATGACAATACACTAATTTGATAAAATTATTATTTTTTTTGTATTTTTGTTTGTATGTTTATTTGTAACCGACTTCTTTGGGTGCGATTTTGACCCACTTAAAACGGCCAGATAAGCGTGTTTTTTATTTTTTTTTAAACTACTATTATTATAATCGAAACGCTTAGCTCGGATTTTTTGAACTACAACTTAGTCGTTTAGATTAGCCGTGATAGTGTCGAAAATTCTGAGGACATCCTCAGAATAATAATAATGTGTGATAAGCTATCGCTATTTTTTGATTGGACAGGAAGCTTTTTGCCTAATGATTACAGTACCGCTAGCGAAAAAACATACAATTAAACGTAAAAATTGGCTGGTTCAGAGAACGTTCTAGGTTATAAAATAATTTGTCGTACCAGCCTACCCAAGCGATTCAGCTCTTTAATGTAACGCAGTGCAGTTTCGAGTTGCTGGAGCACAAGGAGCTATCTGTAGCACCATTTTTGTGCTGGTGACCCTGTTCCCCGAAAACTATAATCTAGCGGTTTTCAAGGCACGAGTGAACTGGTTTCTTCTGGGGAAGCGCGTTCCACCTTAGATCACAATGTCGCTTACCATCAAGCGCAAACCCATCTAGAATAAAAAAACCTCTGTTCCAGCGGTGTGTTAGAACGCGAGTCGTCCTGGACGCGGCAGGTGGTGGCGCGCTCTGGTGCCGCCTTGCTGCACTTCTTCTCGGACGACGCGTACGCTATGGAGGGGTTCAACGTCACGTACGCAGCCTACTCGTGCCCCTCCGACGATCACAGGACCAACTGCTCCAGTAAGTTCCTCGAGTTCTTTTTTCTAATTGTTCTTGCAATTGTGGTCAATTGTCAATTTGCCAATTGCAGGGTGCTTAACCACACTGGTCAGCGATGTCTGAACCCTGGCGCTGGCCTAAGGTGGAGCATGCCCAGTCTAGAATAAATGGCCTTTAAGGTGACTCCCATTGGGTTTTTGGCGACAGATTTTTCAACTTAAGCCGTTGCTAGCCAGGCGAGCACTAAAAAAAGAATCCTTATCACAGTGATAGGGCTATCACTGGGATATGGATTCTTCACGATGTTTTCCTTCACTGAAAGCTCGAGCTTATTGGCGGGGATAGAACATACGAACTGCGGGACGTAAGGTGGCCATATTCTCGACTTAGCTGTCATTGCTTTAAATTTTTTTATTGTCTTTGGTCGAGTCACGAAAGTCTTATGATGAGCCCAATCGTCGAGTAATCTTCACAAATCTAGCCATCACTTTCGTGAAACAAAAGGCCGTATGTACCTTAATCGAATTCTGATGAAAGCAGAATATTGTCATTTGTTTCATGCCTTAGTATTTCTTTATTTGAAATAATTATAGAAGCTCGAGATCCACATCGAAAAATCGTCTTAAAATAAATTCAACTCATTGTTTCAGATCATGGGGAATGTGAAGACGGAACATGCAGGTGTGAAAACGATTGGACTGGAGTGGCCTGCGATCAACCATTATGTCCAGGTTAGTTTAGTCCCAATCTCACCGGGATAAGTTCCCTGATCCCTGAAAAGGTTTTTTTTTATAAAAAAAAACATATTTTATTTATATTATCCACTTGTTTGAAACGCCGGCTCCCGGTATAAACACATTTTCGCCGCAACTGTTCACATACCGGGAGCCGGTGTGGGTAAAACTAAAACTTGGACTTTATTCAACAGATATAACAATGGGCTAATGTCATTCAACATACGAACGGTTATAGTAAATTTTATATTATGTACAGCTTTGTCAGCATTAGCATCTATATTGTTAATTGTTTGTTAGGATGTATCTGTCTCTCTTACCGAAAATAAAATATTCAAATTGCAAAGTCGCATTAGTATGTATTAAATTGTTTCGGATGTTTTGTGTGTACAAAAAAAAATGTGCTCTGAAGGACACTCACAAGATTTAAAATCTCGTCATGAGAGCTGTCCGTCACTAGAAAATAAAGAGTCATTAAATTTAATGTCTAAATATGATTTATATTCAACATGTTTAGAACAAGTCAATATTTTTTTAAGACTGGGTCTATAATCGTTAATTTATAGAATACATTAAAACGATTTTAATAATACATATATGTCTATTGATCTAATCCACTTTTTTTATAATTTCCAGACGACTGTAACGCAGAGTACGGCGCGGGCGCATGCACGCCAGACGGATGCGTGTGCACTCCGTCGCGGACGGGCGCAGACTGTTCGCAAGACGTCGCGGTAGCCGGGTGGCGGTGGGCGTGGCGGGAGGGCGGAGAGGCGCGGGGCGCGGGGGAGCCCCCTCCGCCTGCAGCCGGGCACGCGCTCCTAGCGCACGGGGGGGACTTGCTCAGGATAGGTGGGGAGACCTTCGCCGATACAGAGTTCCTCTATAGGTGTGTAGCGAACCAAATTGAACTTTATTACTAAGGCAGTAAGGTTGAGTTAGGAATAGCAAAGACTGTTAGAGTGACTAATGACGATAGTTATCTTCTAATTAAGCTGTAGTCAATCGCAAACCTATGAAGGGTAAAAAAACTGACATTTGTTCCTTATATCTTATTACAATATTACAGTAATAACTGTGATAAATAACAGTTTCGTAAGACATGCAAACACTGCTCTTATGGCCCCTCCTGACAATCGGCTAAAACAGTTGATTAAATAGTGGTGATCATCGAAGAGAGGCCATACGAGAAAAGAAATATACAAATATATCCTTAATATTAACTTTTTAACTCACTTTAAACTAGAGTGTCGCTGACTCAAATGTTCAAATACCAAGCTATAATGTGTAAAGAATACTTCGCTCGATGAAACTCGCATGCATTTTGTATATCAACTTTATCAAACTCCAAGAAACTACGCAAAAAAGTGCATTTGCTGTAAAAAAACTTGTCCATAGAGTATTTAAGTAAGTGATTCATTTATTCACAGATATAAAACCCGCGAAAAGAAATGGTCACCGATAGTTACTCTGAGCCCTGGTCCGGCGCCTCGATTCGCTCATTCGGCCATTCTTTACAAGAACGAACTCATTGTGTATGGAGGAGTCGTCGCCCATCCGGACCCAGAACGAGGGTGAGTTGATTTATATACTTATCAAGGAGTTTTAGACCGTAACTTTATATGTTTAGAGGTGAAAATTGTCTATCATGATATAAACATACATGGAGCGTGGTGAGTGGCGCCATCTAGTTTCAATCGCCGTCAACTTGTAGCGTAGTGTAAGAAATGCCTAGTGACATATATTGCATTAGTGAGACAAAGATATATATGTCTGTAACATATAGTATAGCATATGCGCCCACTATATAATCCCACTGCTTAGAATCTGGGTCTTCTCTCACAAGGAGAAAGATATTGGCCATAATCTACCAAGTAACGAATGAACGTAAAAAAATACTTCAGTCTTGGTCAACTAGTTCATTCGGTGAGATAGGATTTGTATGACTCATTCATCGAATTGACTTAAGGATTTACCTTTTAAAAGGAATTTGTAAGAAAAAATGTTTTTTTTAATGTTATTCTTTGGAAGCACAGTTTGGAATTGGAACCTATGTTTGGAACCACAGACCAAAAGATAATTAGAAGGGTTCGAGGAGATTTATATTCTATGATATCTTTAACCCTCTTCGCAAAAAAACGATGAGCCGTTAAACGATAAGTCTGATGTGTGTGTCTCTCTGTGGCATCGTAGCTTCCAAACTGATGAACCAATTTTAATTTAGTTTTTTTGTGTTTGAAAGGTGTATTAGGCGAGAGTTAGTTGGATATGTTTGAAAAAATATCTAAGATGGTCTCAATATGATTGTCGAATGAAAGAGCTGGATTGGTAAAGTACGTTTAGTGCAATGAATTTATAAATCCAACATAGATGCTACCACAGAAAATTGAGGAGGGTTTCTAAATGTTTAATTTACACATGTTTCAGAGGTGGTTTAGCTGGTCTCGAAGGTAGAGCAGGCGAGGTGACAAACGAGTTGTGGCGTATAAACTTGGACTCTGACCTACAGTGGAACAACGCCACACCTACTGCCTGTTCGCCACACAGGCCTGCACCGTTGAAGCACTGCGGTGAGTATAGGGATCAGAATAGAGAGAATTGCTGATTCCCATACAAATAATAGTAGTTTAAAAAAACTAAAAAACACGCTTATATGAACGCTTATTAGAAGTCGGTTACAAACAAACATACAAACAAAAACAAAAAAAAATAATAATTATCAAATTAGTGTATTGTCATCGGTCCTCAATAAATCTACAAAGTTTCAACGAAATCTGGCCGTTTAAAGTGGGTCAAAATCGCGCCCAAAGAAGTCGGTTGCAAACAAACAAACATACAAACATACAGGTGAAGCTAATGTAAAGCGTGTAAAAAGCGTGGCGCGGGAAATAGCCATAATTACCGATGAAACCTAGATGGCGCTGCAAATCAAGCGTGCAGACTAGCCAAATTCCGCAACGCGCTGCAGTTGCATAGTTATATAACGATAGTAGATTGCATGACTCAAGTTAAGTCGTTTCAAAAAATACGATATAATAGGTGGCTGCCTAACGAACGTACTTAATACGCAACATAAATTATTTTATTTATTTATTTGATTTATAGGCTAGCATTATGCTGATGCGCCTACATCACACCGAGTTGAAATTTTATTTTTAAAAATTCACAAAATATCCACTGGTCAATGTCAATGTTTAAAGTTTACTGGTGCGCTGATCACAGGTTAGCAAGAGAAAGTCAAAAAGTTAATCGGCTAAAGAAAAAATCAAAATAGAATTGCTCAAAAATATCCTGTATTGTTTTTGAATAAGGTATATTTTACCCCGCAGGAGGTCTTCACGTGTCCGGCCACACTGCCGTGCTGGCGTACCTTGGTCCCACAAAGAAACCTGTCATGCTAGTCTTCTTCGGACATTCGCCGCATTATGGATATTTACATATCGTGCAGGTAAGGCAGTCTCTAGAAGCGCCCGTATCTCGGCTAGCTAAGGTGATCTGACGATATCATAGAAGCTAAGCAACGCAGCTATATAGATAGAGAAAATTCATTTTTAGACACAATATTTGAAAGAAACCAGTTGTTGAACCGGTTTCTTCTGGGCAAGCGCGCTCTACCTTAGATAGCAATATTGCTTACCATCAGGTGAATTGCGATCAAGCGCAAGCCCATTACGAGTAAAAAAAATTAAATAAGGAGAGAAGAGCAAAAAGTAACACAATAAAATCAATATAAATTCAAAATTGTGTGCCACAAGTGGCGGCCTTCTTAATCTTATTCGCTTAAATCGATCTCTTCCAGGAAACCTTTGGATGGAAAGGAATTTTCAAACAACTAAAAGAGTCGTAGTTTACATTTAATAATAAATAAAAAATCATACACTTAAAAGAAATTATACAAGATATAACACATAAAATATATATGCATAATATATCCTATCCATAATGTTCCAATTTACTTGAGTAAAAATAATGTTATGTAAAAATAAAATTACAGTATGTAATTGTATGAACATAGTGAATAATCTCAGGGCAGCGAAGAGATTTATATATACACTAGCTGACCCGGCAAACGTTATTTTGCCTTAAAAAATAGATAGTAGCCGATTCTCAGACCTACTGAATACGCATATAAAATTTGGTAAAAATCGGTCTAGCCGTTTCGGAGGAGTAGGTACGGTAACTAACATTGTGACATGGAAATTTTATATATAAGACTAGCTGACCTGGCAAATGTTGACTTGTAACTTTGATGTTATCAATAATTTTGTATTTGTATTTGTTGTTTTGCCTTATCACTTAGGGTTATGAAAACTAGATAGTAGCCGATTTTCAGACCTACTGAATACACATATAAAATTTGATAAAAATCGGTCAAGCCGTTTCGGAGGAGTATGGTAAGCGTGTAACATCGTAGGCAATAGTATTGTTTAACAGCAGGCAAGCTGTGGTCAAACGCAAACCTATAAGTTTAAAAAAAACGGTAGCTAACATTGTAACATGGAATTGTATTTTATATACAAAATATATATTATTGCAGGAGTATTACATAGAAGAGGGGTCGTGGGGCGTGGCGGCGAGCAAGGGATGGAGCGCGCGCGCAGGGTTCGCTCACAGCGCCGTGTGGGACCCGCTCTCCAGGAAGGTCATCGTGCACGGGGGACTGGTCTCCGAGTCAGAGGCCACGCAGGTCGGTGCTGGTTCTCTATATTAATTACATAATATAATCTATACTAAAATACAATCTATATTAAAACTATATTTCATAATGATTTGGACATGTTGACTTTTTAATTAATATTAATCTTAGTTAATTAAGCTTGGTTAATTGATCTTAGTTGATTTTTCCTTTACTTGTCTTAATTTGGATTTCGGATCACAGCGGAAGTACACTAAATATTTAATTTTGTCTTCTATTTACAATGGATTTCCGCAAAGTAACGCCTGAGTCAATAAGTTATGTTGACTTTTATTTCATTTTTTAACTCTTTTTGTAGTGGTCTCAAACTTTTGACCGGCAGTGTTTATGTGTTTTATATATTACCTAGAACTATAAAAGCAAAACTTTTTAATTTATACTATAAAATATATAAAACTGTCAAGAGAATTTTAAGTAATCGTGTTATGGAACTCTTAGTAATTCTGGAATAAGGATAATTGACGACCTCGTTGGCGTAATGGTTACCGTGCCAGACTGCAAATCAGAAGGTTCCGGGTTCAATTCCCGGCACGGCCAACATTTTTTGGCTGTGAGTCTGGGTGCCAAAATATGTATCTATATAAAAATATATATGTATGTATTTATACATATGTATGTGTTCGCTACCATAATACGAACTAGATATGGTTCAGTATGGGGTTAACCATCCGTGTGTGTAAAAAATAATTATAGAAGCTTAACATTTACACAAGAATTTATTAGGATTTTTCATATTATGCTATTTGACTCTCAAATCCCTTAAATAATATCGGCCGGCAGTACACTTTATCTACTCAGGCAGGTAACCCGCGCTTATCTGATTCAGTTGGTATATTTTTGACGTGACAACGTCTTAAATTAGGTTGCGGCTGGGAGTCACTTATGAAAAAGTGTAACGCCCGGTAACGTTACGATGAGTCACCGAACGAGAGAGAGGCCCGCCGAATGCCTTGCGTCTCTCTCCCACTCAACTATGATCGGTCTGCCGCGCGCGCAGCACGCGGCAGACGTTGTCACGTAAAATCTTCGCCCGTAAAACCGACTTTACAGGCAACCATTTTTTTTATTGTTATACGTTTTGCAGGCGCCGTCGGCAGCTCTGTACGAATACGACGTGGAGAAGAGAATATGGAGACCGCTACCGTCCGCACCTATACCTAGATATTTGCATACCGCCACTTTTGTCTCGCCTGGTAAGTTGATACTGTATAAACTATAACATGAGGCCAACTGCTAGTCAGCCTCGCGCGTGTAATGTTCCGTACCATTAAATAAAGCACTTTAACGTTAACTTTATTTCTATTTGATTATTTATTTTGTTATTTACGAATGAATATTCTGTGTAAATTTCAAGATTCTCTACCTGTTACCGTTGTTAACCCTTAAGTGGACAATGTTGTTTTTAAACCACAAACTAAAAATCACACATAAAATTGACCTTCATTTAGTTTTTTTTTAAATATTGCGCAATGTAGTTAATAAATAACACTTACATTATTGCAAAAAAAGTATAGTAAATTAATGCTAGATATTTTTACTAATTTTTCCTAGACAGTAATTCATGTCTCTTACACAAATATATTTTTTAAAACGTGAAACAAAAATCGTTCATTTAATCTAAAAAAAATTTAGTACTCCTTTATTATAGTGACAATGAAAATACATAATCGGTGAAAAATTCAGCTTTCTAGCTATCACGGCTTATGAGATAAAGCTTGGTGACAGACAGACAAACAGTGAAAGTTTAGTAATACAGTCCCGTTTTTACCTTTTTGGTATGGAACATCAAAAAAATTTTTTTTTATGAAATAGTTCTTACTAGTAGCGCTTGTAACTAAGGTGATCTGACGCGATCATCGAGTTTAATATAATATAACTTTATTTAATTCAGGTTACAAGGACCAATATTAATTATAAAATTAATTGAGCAACGGTCGAAGCGGACAGTCTTTTGATGGCGATCAAAAGTGTTATTTTCATCTGGGCGCTACTGTTATGATAAATAGTGTAATTTTCATCTGCTTTGGGTTGCATGACCCGTTAAATTATAAGTCCTGGCTGTTGTCATAGTTAAAATAGTGGTATTGTAAATCAGAGGTCTTCGGGCGGCTTGAAAACTCGAGACAAAAGCTTGGTGTCTTAGCTGATACGATATGAAGATATAGAAGAAGAAAGACTGACTTCAAAATGATTTTCAGTTGTTTACAAAGAATACAAAATTCTTTACTTGTGTATAAGGCAGGCTAAATCCTTAAATATTTTAGAAATTCTAGTTTATAATCACTTTTCGGCCATTGTTTAGATATTTAGTTCATTTGTTTCCTGTTGTGTTTATGTTTGTATAGCCTGTAGCTTTTAAGTTGTTTTTTTCCGCTTATTTTCTATCTGTACTGTCCCTCTCCATTCCTGGTTGCCTGGTAGAGATCACCATAGGTGATAAGGCCGCCTTTGTACTCAATGTGTAAATATTTTATTTCCTTAATTAAAGCTGTTTTCTTATGTGGTTGTACAATAAAGATTTGACAAAATCTTTCTTGATATCTCTATAGTCGCACAAAACAATAATTATTAATATATATCTATAGTCAATAAAATGTCAGTTTTTTTTTTTTGACACATTTCACACACGGCTGGTTAGCCCCATACTGAACCATTTCTAGTTCGTATTACGGTTGCTAACACAACTGATATACTACATATACATACATACATATTATATGTAAATACATATTTAACACCCAGACCCACAGCCAACAAATTTGGATAAGCACAAAGATGTTGACTGGGCCGGGAATCGAACCCGGAACCTTCTGGTTAGCAGGCCGGTCGGTAACCTTTACGCCAACGAGGTCGTCGATGACAATATTGTAATGTCAAATACAAATAACTTAAATCTAAAACAATAAAGTAGTATTCTATTATATTCTACTTCAGACGCAAGTGAAAAAAAAACTGGTATTTATGTTGCAGGAGTGATGTTAGTGTTCGGTGGTAACGCCCATAACGACAGCGCGGCGGCGCACGTCTCTAATCCAGCTGGATCCCGGTGCTACTCCAGCGCTGGTATGCTCTACGATGTCAGGTTTGTCACTTTATTACTTACTACTGCGTCCCTCGGTGCTTCCCACGTTAATCCGGGACATAAATAAGTCAATCCAGGATCCAACCTTTTTTTTCCTGAGGAAATGCATTTACGCACCTCCCGCCACAAACCTGGGACATGTAATGCGTAGAGAAGAGATGTGTGAAAATGGTAGTGCAAGGAAGGGCACGAGGCTGACCGAAGAAGACATGGATGGAGTGTGTGAATGAGGACATGAGAGAGAAAGGAGTGTAGAGACGACGGCTGTTACAAGAGAGTGGAAGATGAAAATTAGCTGTGCCAACCTCACCTTTTGTTTGACTTGGAGGAAATGCATTTACCTACGCATGTTCGCGAATCCTCGGGGTGGCGGCGTATGTCGGGCTCGGTGCCAGAGTGGCGACCCCTACCGGCTAAAACCTCCACGGTGTTCCCTCGCTGCGCCTAAAGCCGGGGGGCTGGTACATATGTGTACTCTTTGAAAGGAAGAAAGAAATTATTTATTACATGCAATTATATAAGTTGAATGAAATACTATATACCTAACAGTAGTAGTTTGCCGACCTCATTGGCGTAAAGGTTACCATGCCGGACTGCCAATCCGAAGGTTCCGGTTTCACAGCCAATATCTTTGTGATGAACTAAATTTGTTGTCTGTGGGTCTGGGTGCTAAATATATATATACATATATAAAATGTGTATGTATGTAAATGTAGTAAGTATATCAGCGTGTTAGCTACCAGAACACAAACTAGTATGGGGTTAACCAGCCGTGTGTGCAATGTGTCCTAATATTTATTTTTTATATTTATAAGTTCAATGAAATACTATATAACTCTTCAACCAGTGCCGACCCCACCTAGTAGAATAAGGCAAGGAAGATGATAAGTATTGTATGTTGTGCAGGTGTGCGCAGTGGATGGAGACGCGACCGCCGGCGGGCAGTGCGCGCGCGGCGCACGCAGCCGCCAGTCTCACCCTCGACTACAGGGACAGCGTCATCATACATGCTGGGTAAGTCGCTTTCATACACCCAGCGGATTCTTTTTTTCTTCCGCTACATTAAGTACTAGCAGATCGCCCCGGCTTTGCACAGGCTATAAAATTAATTAAGTTGCAAAAAGAAACAAAATATAGCCTATGTTACTCAGGGATAATGTAGCTCCCCAACGGTGGAAGAATTTTTCAAATCGGTCCAGTGGTTTCGGAGCGTATTCGCGTTAAACAAACAAACAAAAATCTAACTTTTCTTCTTTATAATATTGGTATAGACTACCAGTCCAACCCCGGTTTCGCATGGGCTATATACGGGCTTTTGTCACATTATTGGTTTTTTTGTACGCAACTCTAATATTTTCGGAAACACAATATAGTCATGTTACTCGGGGATAATGCAGCTCCCCAACGGTGAAATAATTTTTCAAATCGGTCCAGTAGTTACGGAGCCTATTTGCGTCAAACAAACAAACAAACAAAAATCTAACATATCTTCTTTATAATATTGGTATAGACTTGCAGTCCAAACCCCGGTTTCGCACGGGCTATATAAGGGCTTTTGTCACATTATTGGATTTTTTGTGCGCATCTCTAATATTTTCGGAAACATAATATAGCCTGTGTTACTCAGGGATAATGTAGCTTCCCAACGGTGAAAGATTTTTTCAAATCGGTCCAGTAGTTTCGGAGCCTATTTGCGTCAAACAAACAATTAAACGTTTCCGCGTTATAATATTGGTATAGACATACTTACCCTCACTTGGCCGGCGTGGTGGATTATGGCCTATATCTCTCTCCTAGTAAAGAAGGTCCCGAGTTCCAGCAGTGGGAACGTAGGGGGCTGTTTAAGCAATGCCTGCTGTAGTATACTACAGTATGTAGAAATAGTTCTACCCATCGAAACCAAGAACCCTTTAAACTCTACTCCAAGTCATATTTCTATTTAGTTATTTATTGAACCTTTTGTTTATAAAAAGAAATGAATCGAATGAAGCGGTTACGGTTAAAGTTATGACGTCAACTAACTTTTTTTTAAAGGTACAACGCATTTATTGCCTTACAGGACATTTTGTTAATGTAAAATAAATAAATAAATATTAGGACACATTCACACACGGCTGGTTAGCCTCATACTAAACCATTTCTGGTTTTATTAACCGTATTATGGTTGCTAACACAACTGATATATTACATATACATACATACATATTATATATAAATACATATTTAACACCCAGACCCACAGCCAACAAATTTAGTTAAGCATAAAGATGTTGACCGGGCCAGGAATCGAACCCGGAACCTTCTGATTAGCAGATCGGCATGGTAACCTTTACGCCCACGAGGTCGTCAAGTGAGAGTAAGCTGGTACAACCCAGCTTTGGTATAGTTACATTTATTTAAGCCATTTAATAGACACATTTCACAGTTTGTACCCAGGCCCACAGCCAACAAATTTAGTTCAGCAAAAAGATGTTGGCCGTGCCGGAACCCGGAACCATCTGATTGGCAGTCCGGTATGGTAACCATTACGCCAACGAGGTCGTCGAATGTTATAGTTATGACGTCATATGATTTTTTTTAATGGTTCAACCAATGTTTTTTCAACCAGTACTTTACGTAGCCAGGCCTGTGTCACTCCGCGTGTAGGTGTTAAAAACATACCTACGGGCGGCAGCCACTGCGGAAAGGGCCAATCTATGTGGCTCTTTCAATACCACAGAATAATAACTAGTACTACGTATAACCATGTACAATGTATTATGAACCGTAGCATAGTGAATTAAGGCCCATATTCCTTAGAAAAGAAATTGGTAGGTAACAAAATGATCACGAGCTCGACTGGACCGCGAGCTAAATTAAATCATATTGTTTATCAGATTGAGTTCATATTTCTTTGAAAACCATTGCGAAGTGAAGCTTCTGTACGAAGTACAAGTTATTATTCTGTGACGTAGCTTTAATGTATGTCTTGTTGTTTCCAGTTTCGACGGTAGGCTCCGGTCGGACGCGTTGCTTTTCAGCGTGGGCGAGCCGTGTTCCGCGCACGCGACAGAGGCCGCTTGTGTCGCAAGCACGCGCCGCACTGCGCGGGCTTGCGCCTGGCGACACCATCTCAGAACCTGTGTGCCTGTCAGTATATATATACCTACTATTAAACTAGCAGCCCGTTCCGGCTTCGCACCGAGCATAATAATATAAGTACCTGGATGACCGAGCATTGATATAAATATGACATTTTCTAAAAATGATTCCTAGCGGTTTATCGCCGCCAAAACCCCCTATATACTAAATTTCATGAAAATCTGGAGCCGATTCCGAGATTCCAATTATATATATATATATATATATATATATATATACAAGAATTGCTCATTTAAAGATATAAGATAAATTAGCAAATCGTCCCGGATCAGATATTTTTGAAAACGAAACATAGTACATATATGTTACTCGGGAATAGTGTAGCTTCCCAAAGTTGAAAGAATTTTTCAAATCGGTTCAGTAGTTTTGGAGACTTTTCATTTCAAACAAATAAAAAAACAAATCTTTCCTCTTTATAATATTAGTATAGCTATAGAAAAACAACCGTTTTTTTTTCTTGGCGTTGGTCAGTTTTCAATTCGCCTAATGGCAAGCGAAGATTGACAAAAGTAACAGAAGAAACTAATGATGTTCTTTAAGAGTTTTCTGTAATTTATTATCTGTGAGATGTTATGCGCTTATAGCTCGGCTATTACTAATGTGAAACACAAAATCAAATCATTTATTTGCATAAATATAGGTACATTTTATCAGTTAATCATGAGTGTTATATTTCTCTATATTTGACGAATAGTCGCCGTGCAAATGTGTCAAAAAGACAAAATCACTACATGCAATGTCAAAGAATTAAAACTCATATAAATAAATAGTATAATTGATATATGTCAATGTTATAATTAAATAAGTTACTATAATCATTCAATCATTTACAGTCATATAATATTTTGTAATTCATCGGTTAGATCTATTGTCTAAGCAAGGTTTAGAGTGTATTGGTAAAGCATATAAAACACTAGCTGACCCGGCAAACGTTGTTTTGCCTCACTTAGGGGTATGAAAAATAGATAGTGTAGCTTATATGACACGTTCGTAGATTTACCATAGCAGCGCCATCTATTGATTACTTACTCAACCCAGTTGAATGGTATCGACATCTGTTAGAATCATTTGTTTTTAGTTAACAGATAATTGTGACTGTCAAATAATAACAGACAATAAGTAGCAATAAATTAAAATTGCGACTATAATTTGAGATTTAAACTATCCTATCTCTCAAGTTGGATCGAACTGCACATGGTGTGCGAATTTTATTATAATCGGTTAAGTGGTTTAGGAGTCCATTGAGGACAAACATTGTGACTCGAGATTTATATATATTAAGATATGTATGTTTTTATTCTCTCTTGCTTTGTTACAGTTAGAAGAAGTAGGATGGGAAGAGTCATTCGACGGAACTGTCAAAGTTTGTGCCACAGAACCAGTGAGAGTTGGTAAGTAGGAAAACTGCAAGTATTCTTTAACTTGTAAAAGTAATTTAATGCTTTCAAGTCTTCTTCTCCTTTGCCATTTCCCACTAGGTGGGGTTTTTTTTTGGTTCGGCACAGCCTGTTTTTCGCTTCCACGCCACTCTATCAGCCGTCATCTCCACATTCACTCCCTTCTCATTCATATCCTCCTTCACACAATTCATCCACGTCTTCTTCGGTCGACCTCTCCTTCCGCTACTTCTTACAATCATATCCATACTTCTCCTATTTAATGCTTTCAAGTAAGTTTATTTAATATTGTCCAGTTAAGCCAAATGAGAAAATAATATTGTTTTCTCATTTGGCTTAACTCTTTCTTGACAAATAACCTTCTTTTATGCAAATATCCCTTCCACTTTAATTTTTGGTCAGTCCCATGTATTCGCATTTTCTTAAAAGGATTTGCAGCGCCATCTAGGTTTCATCAGTAATAAGGGATATGCAGACAATTTTTTTTATATTTTTTTATTTAATATTCACTTCATTTTGATATAGAAAAAAAATACACATAGCTGTATGAGTAGTAATTATTTTTCCTTAAAGTCTTGAAAATTACCTACAACCTACAAACCTACCTACTGGGGCGTTCTAAAAATTTTTAATTTCGCTCGTAAATATTTGTGTTTTGATTTATGTTTTAAATAAATAATTAAATACATTATTAAATTCACCAACGGACTCGGTATCGTTGACGTAGCGTAGGCTATCTGTAAGACCTGGAGCGAGATCAAGCGAGACGGTCAAGACAGACCGGGATGGCGACGCACTTCTGCCCCATCTAGGGGACATAGGACCTTAAGTCATATCATATTAAATTAGATAATAACGAGTTGAGTGTAATACTAGGACCTTAGAAACACAGGAAAAAAAAATCAGGCCATTTTATTCTTTATACATATCCCATATATGGCATACTATTAGCAATCCTCTCTAGTATTCTGAAACCTGCCGGAAAACATCGCTAGATTATCGGATCTATGACTAAAGTCAGGAATCTCCGTGATTGAATATGTGTGCGCTTTATTTCAGAGGAGCGGCTGTGCAGTTTGGCGGAGTCGTGCGGCGCGTGCACTGCGGCCGGCTGCGTCTGGTGCGGAGCCTGCTTCGCCACCGCACACGCCTGCCTCAAACATAGGGTGAGGGGACCTTTACAGGACAGTGATAGGGACCTGTCAGCTGTCAATGAAGGCTAAAGCGTGTGAAGTCGCCGCTAGAGGCGCTAGTGTAGCGTGAGGTCTCCGAAATGTCACTCGTCACTTTAATGGGTGGGCTCTGCGGTTTTATTTTAATTATAAATATTTTAACTAAGTTAAATTCTGAGGTATTACAAAAAAATCTTATTATGGCAAATACGAGTTACCGGTCAATGAATAAAAATTTCCTTTCTTTCATCACTTTCATAGTTCCAAGAAAATCGACTAGGCACCGCTTTGGGTTTTAGTTTACTGCGACATACTCGATATATTATTTTAAATTGTAAGTAAACTTTATTTTGACGCCAGATATAATAGGTAACAAACTTTATCAGCTCCTCATATCGGACCTCCCAAGTAGCACACAAGTTCTGTATATCAGCTGTTAACGAGGCCACATGGAAACTGTTAGCATTTCTCATGTGCTGCATATCAGAGTTATATCCTACTATAGTGCTATTATAATGCTGATTTGGGCACAAATTAAGCAGCAACAAGCTGTATATTGTCTGTTTAATAGCAATGTAATAGCAGTATATTAGCATTATATTTGGTAACCGTGACCTTTTTGCTGCATAATGGCTGATTAGGTGGACACATGTTACCCATTAAGCAGCCAACAAGCTGTATATTGGTACTTGTTGGACCCAATATGCAGCTACAAGTGTACAATGAGTGATGTTGTGACTATTTATACTGCTTATACTCTTAGCTCATTTCGCGCGTGTCATATAATAAATATAATTCAAAATATTGTTAAGTTAAATAACTTTGTGTAGACTTAAATGGTGCCATCAACTATTTTGGATCCTGTTTAATTTAAGTGAGTACAAATGTCATATATATTTTTCATACTATGTGGAAATGATAGAACGCCTGCATATTTATTGTGTAATGATATATGTTTAGCAACGTAAATTTTCATGCGCCCTTCGAATAACATTGATTTACAATATTTTCTTATTTAATTGATATATGGTTAATATAATTAAATGATTTGAATATGTTCAAAAATAACGTTTTGTCATCAAAATAACAAGATTTTGATACACTTTCTAGGCCGCTGGAAAACGAATGTTTAAAACTATTGTTAAATTAATATATTGTACTAAACGTATTGGGTAATTATTTATATGAAATTATTTTAAAATCATAAAATGGCGTCTTTTACTGTGAACCGTGTAAATCACAAAATTATGCAGTTTGCATTACAAATGCTCACATGTGAACCATAATAGAACAATTGGCAATATAAACGTTCTTGTGTTCCCTTCCCTGAAGCTTTTACTCTGATATAAGACACAAAGTGGCTCTTAGTGAAACCATTTTTATACTAAATAATATTATGTAACTTTAGGGATCCGTAATTTTAATCTTATATATAAAATTTCCGTGTCACAGTGTTTGTTACCGTACTCCTCCGAAACGGCTTGACCGATTTTTGTCAAATTTTATATGCGTATTCAGTAGGTCTGAGAATCGGCTACTGTATATTTAGTTTTATTTTTTTATTAAGGTAAAACAACGTTTGCCGGGTTAGCTAGTATTTTATATATCTACACGTACGCATATTAAATTACCTACATCACATTAAGTATATGGTAGAATTTTTAAAACTTAAAACAAAATATGGTTATGTATACCTAATGAAAGAAAATAATATGTTGATAATGATGGTTTTTTATACAAATTGACATCAAATGTTAATTTAATCAATAATTATAATTTATTAGGGATCACATTGTTTCGGGATAAACTGATAGAAATATTTAATTCATAAAAGGAATATTTAATTATGCCAATATTCACCTCCCTCAATCTTTTTTATGTCAATTATTCTGGGTGTTTTCAATATTGTTTTGGGGTCTATAGGTAATGAATAAGATACATATTCGTTTATTATAACTGCTAGGTCTTTCAGAGCTACTTGTGTTATTGATTTGTCAATAGCCCATTTTTTTAAATTTTGTCGGAAAAGATTAACTTTTTCATATAAATTGTCCGAATCAGTTAAACTACTACTTTCGCAAATGGAGTCTTCATCTTCTGAGGTTGTGCAGTCTGCATTGTTGCTTTGTTCGCCATTGTCGTTATTTGTAGTGTTCGTGAATACGGAACCCTCATGTGACACATTCTGACTCACGCTTGATTTATTGGGAATGTTCGAGAAAGTGGCTAGTATTTGTTCATTTGTAGTTTTTTTACCGTAATTTATAATTTGGATATACTCCTTAGCTATTTTTCTTCGTATCCCTCCAGTTCTTTTTTTTGCTTTCCACATGATTTCAACAAACACTGATAATAGCTATGGTTGCAACGATATATCTTCCATAACACACTTTAGATAGTATTCCTATAGGCCACTATGCAGCTTATAGCAGAATTAAGGGTAACATGTGAACTATTAATAAGCAATTAGCTGCTATCTGTTTGCATAGATTATCACATAATGTTTTCATGTGAACTAAATTAATGCCATTAGGGGAGTATGGAATATTAGCTGACTAACGCTTCACATGTGATGCATTATGCAGCATGTGTAGTTAAAACTTCGTTATATAAGTTCACATAAATGTTGCTTGCTTTATTGTAGTTCGCGTGTTCCTTGTTGTAATGCAATCTTATAATGGTTCACAATTGACCTTTCCTGCAGCCATATGCAGGATATAAGGCCACACAAATTCTGTCTTAGTGCCAATAGTATTCAATTGATTACAGTAATGCTAAGGGCTCTATAAAGGCATTTGTGTGAAATATAATACAGCTAAGTTACAGCAAAAAGCATTATATGAGTTCCGACGTTCTATAAAGCAGGTGTTAGCGTTTTAGTGAACCTTTATAAGTAACTTATAATGCTGGAATAACCGATGTGAACCGATATAATTCAGTTTTGTGCTACTTGGGCTCACTCGCCAGTGGCGCCAACTGGTGAGCACAAAAACGGCAGCCCTCATTATCACCTTCCTACTTTTTTTTACACATTTCACACATGGCTGATTAACCTCTTACTGAACCATTGTGCGTATTATGGTTGCTAACACAACTGATATACTACAAACTTACATACATATTTAACACCCAGACCGACAGCCAACAAATTTAGTTCAGCACAAAGATTTTGACCGTGCTGGGAATCCAGATTCCTTCTGATTGGCAGTCCGGCATGGTAACCAGTGTAGGTGTGTGCGCGTGTGGGTGCCAGCAGAGGCTTAGTAATAGGGTCCTGACGCAACAGGGGTGGAACAGGTATGCCAGCGACCCAGGGCTGTGCTTCGTTATTTCAAGGAGCTCGGTTGGCTTGGGTAGGCTGGTAAGAGGGGAATGCACAATACGCCCCTAGCGGGATGTCAGTGCAGGTCTCATCACCCCCACTTCAAATTTGAATTAGAATTAGGGTCCCGTTTTTACCTTTTATGCATGGAACAAAATTTTTTTTTTAATATAGTATTTCCCCACAGCCAATGGCAGAGAAGATGGAGGAGTGCGCGACCCCCGAGGGCGGGCGCGAGATGTGTGGGCGGTACCATTCGTGCGCTGCGTGCCACGCCCATCAACATCATCATCATACGCATGTGAGTACTCTCGATACAATACAATACTCCTCCTCCTCTAGTCGGTAGCTCAGTGCTGAGCATCGTGATGACCCCAAGCCGCCACCTTATGGACCAGTGTTGGGCAAATCTTAATTGCAAGAACAATTAAAGATTAACAATTAAAGTCCTTCGAAGTTTCATCGACTGTCCGGATTTGATTCAGGACTTGTGCAGGCTTTATGTCTCAGACAAGTATCTTAGAAACAGTCGCAAGGGACACAAGCTGTTCTACGAATCCTGTTATCGCAGTGTTACGCGCGCTACCTCTCCCATTCCGCGAGTCATATCTGCGCTCAACTCCATCGTGGATCAAAACCCTCGCGTTGACGTATTCTCCGATGGGTGGGCAGAGTTACTTGTGGTCTGTTTGCAATATTGTGAGAAGGTAGAGTATGTGGAGTCTTCTATTAAGACTTGCTGACATTATGGTTTAGGTTAATGCTTACTATCGTTATATAATTTATTGCAATTTTTCACCTGACATTTCTTATTTAACTTTTATTGTGATTTTATTATTATTGTGATATTGTGATGTTACTTAATAATTTTTGACTTACATATATGTTTTAAGTTTATTAATTATTGTAATTGGTGCTAACCGTAATAATTAATTGATGATAAATAAATAAAAATAAATAAATTAATTAATTGGTAATTGTAACCACAACAACTAACAATTAATTAACTTTCAATTGTTTTGTTAATTTTAATTAAAAATAACAACTGAAAAATATAGAAAAATTTAAAAAAAATGTAAAATTTTAGAAATATTTAACAATGCAACATTGTTATACATAAAACTAAACACGTATTGAAAGGAAATATTCGTTTCTTTATCTACTAGCAGTTTTTTTATGTAGAAAGAAATATACAGCCTTTGACCACTTTTTTATTCGTCTAAAGTGTAATACTTATAGCTTAATTTTCTTAAATCTTTACTAATTCATTTTGATACATAAATTTAATTGTTAGTTTTAATCGTTTCATAAAACAACTCAAAAAGTTAATTGCAATTATTTTAGTTGTGAGTTACAATTGACACACGTTAATCAAATTAATTTAATTGCAAGGTGCAATTAAAAGTTCAATTGCGATTAATTTAATTGTAATTAATTTAATTGCAATTACTTTTTTAGTCAATTAACAAGATAATTGACAAATTAAATGATTAATGCCCAACACTGTTATGGACAATGTGTCGCCAGTTATGTCTTACCGCGGCTTCATGGATGGCTACACTTGCTTTCGAGCCAGTGTGTTCAGCCACCTGATCGGACCATCTTGTTGGGCTTCCACCTCTGGATCTTGTTCCCACCATTTTGCCAGTGACAATGAGCTTCTCCAGATTGTCCGCTGGTTTCCGTGCGATATGCCCGAAGTACAATACAATACAATACCAAGAATTTATTGTACACCTAAAACAATAAGTGAAAAAAACAAACACAGTTCCAGTAATTTTGTTGCGCAATAGGCCTTATCACTTGTAGCAATTTCTTCCAGGCAACCTTTGTATGAAAAATATATACGACTAGCTGACCCGGCAAACGTTGTTTTGCCTTAAAAATATATAGTAGCTGATTCTCAGACCTACTAAATACGCATATGAAATTTGGTAAAAATCGGTCAAGCCGTTTCGGAGGAGTACGGTAACTAACATTGTGTCATGGAAATTTTATAATTCTTTATTGGACACATAAATAAAAAAGGTACAGTAAAAAACAATTAACTTAAAAAAAACCGCCAATTGTGCCACAATTGGCGGCCTTATCGCTTAAAGCGATCTCATCCAGGCAACCTTTGGATGGAAAGGAATTTATAAACGACTAAAGAAGGACGTAGTGTACAATAAAGAATAATAAAAAACATACATATAACATTAATAATCTTATCTTAATTTATATAAATCTCGTGTCACAATGTTTGTCCTCAATGGACTCCTAAACCACTTAACCGATTATAATAAAATTCGCACACCATGTGCAGTTCGATCCAACTTGAGAGATAGGATTGTATAAATCTCAAATTATAGTCGCAATTTTAATTTACTGCTAATTATTGTCTGTTATTATTTGACAGTCACAATTATCTGTTAACTCCAAATGATTCTAACAGATGTTGATACCTTTCGACTGGGTTGAGTAAGTGATCAATAGATGGCACTGCTATGGTAAATCTACGAACGTGTCATAGGTATAAGCTACACTATCTATTTTTCATACCCTTAAGTGAGGCAAAACCTAGTTTGCCGGGTCAGCTAGTATTATATATTAGACAACAGTTTAGCTCTGAGAAGAACTTTTGCATATGTGTAGTTAAAAGAACAAAATCAAAAAAAAAAACCGCAAATTATTAGACTTCGCGCACGGCCGCTGCGATGGGAGCCAACCTCGCGACTGAGCCGCGCGTTTATACCTTACCACAGAATTATAACTTGTACTTCGACCTTACTCATAGATCTAAACACCCCTCCCCCGCACACGCCCTCTTCTCAACGGGCCGTGCAGCAGAAATCGTAATATTTTAATTTCACCATAACTTCAAAACCAAACGTCCAATTTTAATCATTCAAAGACCAAATATTATCAACACAAACTGTACTTATTGATGAAATAATTTATTTTGATAAGGATTAATAGTGTATTGCTTAAAATCGCTTCGTAAATAAGCCATTATTACTCTTACTTACTTAGTACAAAGTAAAGGATAAAAAATGGTTATTGTGGGTTATTCCTAAGAGATAAACATATACCATCACGGACTTTTTTGTAGGCCTTTTTAAGTTGTACAATACTGTAGTAAATTGTTTTGATCTATCTTGTAGGATTCAGTCAGCGTTTGCAATGTAAGCGCAAAAAATGTGTTTTTTTTTACGACCTCACATTAAAAACCTCAAAAATTGTAGCCTATGTGTTATTCTGATGTATAAGCTATAGCCTATGTGTTATTCTGATGTATAAGCTATATTGTGGTAAAGTTTCATTCAAATCCATTCAGTAGTTTTTACGTGAAAGAGTAACAAACATACATCCATACATCCATACATCCATACATCCATACTTACAAACTTTCGCCTTTATAATAGTAGTAGGATGTAGTAGAAAAAAAACATGGTCAAGTGCGAGTCAGACTCGCGCATGAAGGGTTCCGTACCAGTATCTCAAAAAATGGGCAAAAAACATGATTGTTGTACGGTAGCCTCCCCAAAATAATGATTTACAGTGTGAACTCCATGTAACGTCACTCGATTTAATTGGCTTTAGTTGGTTTAGCTTGTATTCCATACAATGATACATTCTCTCCATTTAATGACCATTCTCTATAACACCATAATATCAGTGTCAGTTTTGACACCGAATATGTCAAAACTCAAAATAGTGTCAAAAACGAATTGGGTGTTGAATAGGTTACAAGGTGTGAAGAACCCGATTCCCGTGTCACTTTTGACATTGATTCATCTTGGATTTGAAATGTTAAATAGTGTTCAACTAGTCAATCCTTACCAGTTGATACTCATTGAGGGAGCTGTGAGAAATATTTATTCTGCCATTTTGTGTTCGTTACTAAAACTTGTTATGGCATTTTTCTCTTGCAGGGTTCAGAAGAGCTTAGTCAAAGAGCTTGTTATTGGGATTACGACTCGATAAAGTGCAAACCTACAAATTCTTCAGATGATATCAGGTAATTATATTGTATATGTCGCGGATACAATTAGATCAGAATCAGCGTGGTCGTCGTCGTTGTCTGCCATTATGGGTTTTAATATTGTCAGTACGCACAAATGGCGCAGACGCTGTTTCGTGGCAGACTGAAGCACATTCAAGCCAAACCGCAAGTGAACGCACTACTGACAAATAGGAAACAACTTCATTCGTACTTTCACAATCGTTCCTTCAATCAGCACAGATAACAAACCCTTGCGTTCACAGTGCTGCCATTCGATAGGATGGAACTACTAATCGAATAAATTAAAATAAAACATTCCTCTAACATATGTATATTTTATTGTGACGACCTCGTTGGCGTAATGGTTACCATGCCGGACTGCCAACCAGAGGGTCCCGGGTTCGATTTCCGTTAAGGCCAACATGTTTGTAATGAACTAAATTTGTTGGCTGTGGGTCTGGGTGTTAAATATGTATCTATATAAAATATGTATGTATGTATATGTAGTATATCAGTTAAGTTAGCCACCATAACACGAACTAGAAATGGTTCAGTATGGGGTTAACCAGCCGTGTGTGAAATGTGTCCTAATATTTATTTATTTATTTATCAGTCTGAGAGTATATGTCAGTTGTTTTATCAACTGTAATATACAAACTAGAAACGGTTTGGTACGGGGCTAACCAGCCGTGTGTGAAACGTGTGCTAAATACATTTAACCATCAGTAGAATCGACGTTTTTAAATTTTGCAAAAAAGCGGGTAGTGGATGGAGTCGAGATGCTTATGACAGATTCGCATGGCGTGCCTTGGAAGGATGATGATAATTTTGATGACGATTTAAAATGAATATTGTGTTATATTGAACCAGGAGTGTAGCGGCGACGGCGGCATGCAGTGCGCCCTGCGCCACCTTCCGCACCTGCGCCAACTGCACTGCCGAGGAGTGCATCTGGTGCGCCACTACCGCGCGCTGTGTCGACAAGGTACAGTATCCGGGAATGTAGTGGCGCAGGCGAAGGTTTTGCGGCGTATTAGTCGACATACACATTATGTGTGTAATGTATATGTGTATGATGACACGCACGCCGTACACCTAAACTGCACACCTACACCGCACACCTACACTGCACACCTAAACCCCACACCTACACTGCACACCTAAACCCCACACCTACACTGCACACCTAAACCCCACAAATACACTGCACACCTTAACCCTACACATACACTACACACCTACACTGCACATCAACACCATACACCTACACCGTACACCTATACTGCACATACTTATGTGCACACCTACTACACTGTACACTTAAACCCCTCACCTACACCGCATACCTAAACCCCGCACACATACACTGCTCACCTACACCGCACACCTACATCATATAGCTACACCGTACACATACACTGCACACCTACACCTCACACCTTCACTGCATACCTACATTGCACAACAACACCGTACACCTACATTTCACACTTAAACCCCACACCTACATTGAACATCTACACCGCACACCTACACTAAATAACTCTAAGTAAGATATCATAATCATGTTAAAGTAAGTTCCATGTGTTAAAGTAAGTTCCATGTGTGAACAGAACGCGTACGGCGCGTCATTCCCCCTGGGCGGGTGCCGCGCGTGGTCGACGCTGTCGGGCGGCGGCGGGGGCGGGGCGTGCGGCGCGGGGGCGGGGTGCGCGGCGCGCGTGTCGTGCGCGACGTGCCGAGCGGAGCCCGCGTGCGGCTGGTGCGACGACGGCGCGGGCGGCGGCCGCGGGGCCTGCCTGCCCGGCGGCGCAAGGAGACCGCACCACCCGCATCTCTGCGTGCAACACCGGTCAGTATCCGTCAGTATATCGTACCGAGAACTTGACTTGGAGGAAGTTTGAAAGTTCGGTTAGCGTGGTACGGACATGTAATGCGTAGAGGAGATGCATGTAACTAAGTATGGATATGATTGTAAGAAGTAGCGGAAGGAGAGGTAGACCAAAGAAGACGTGGATGAATTGTGTGAAGGAGGATATGAATGAGAAGGGAGTGAATGTGGAGATGGCGGCTGATAGAGTGGCGTGGAAGCGAAAAACAGGCTGTGCCGACCCCATCCAGTGGGAAATAGTCTTTCACCTGGGCGGGGCCGAAAGCTAACAACTGTCTCCCGGATGAGATTACAAATTCTAGCAACGACGTCATTTTGAATTTTCTCATTTAATATAAGATTAAGTGTTTTCGCGGTATATCTGATAGTTGTTTGAACAGATGAGGATATATAGATTTGATTGTGTTGCAGCTGGCACTTCACGGCGTGCCCGGCGTGCCAGTGCAACGGGCACAGCACGTGCGACGCGCAGCACCGCTGCGTGCGGCCGTGCTCCGCGCGCACGGTGGGCGACCACTGCGAGCTGTGCGCGCCCGGCCACTGGGGGAACCCGCTCAACGGCGGGGAGTGCACGCGTCAGTACCTTCTCATCTTTTTTTTTTTTTTTTTTTTTTTTTAATATTAGGACACATTCCACACACGGCTGGTTAACCCCATACTGAACCATTTCTAGTTCGTGTTATGGTAGCTAACACAGCTGATATACTACATATACATACATACATATTTTATATAGATACATATTTAACACCCAGACCCACAGCCAACAAATTTAGTTAAGCACAAAGATGTTGGCCGCGCCGGCCTTCTGATTGACAGGCCGGCATGGTAACCTTTACGCCAACGAGGTCGTTATATCTAGAGCAGGGGTACAGCGAAGAGACACCGATTCACTGTCGAAGTTCCGAAGATTCGCTTACCATCAGGTGAACTGCGATCAAGCGCAAGCCCATTATGAGTAAAAAAAAAAGATTCGCACAAAGCGTTTCGCTTCGACCTTCATTGTGAGAACTGCGAAGCTTTGGAACTCTCTTCCTGAGTCTCTTTTTCCCGGGAAGTACAATTTGGGGGTCTTCAAATCCAGAGTAAATAGGTTCCTTCTAGGCAAGCGTGTTACATCTTAGACCACAGTCAAGCTTAACATCAGGCTAGCTGCGGTCAAACGTGAGCCTATACATCAATAAAAAATAAAAAAGTACCTGGTTTTTTTTAAGAGTATTCAAAATATACTTATAAACTAGCTGACCTGGCAAACGTTGTTTTGCCTCACCTAGGAGTACAGCGCTATCTATTGATTACTTACTCAACCCAGTCGAAAGGTATTAGACTGGTAAACCTACGATAGATAGATCACATCAAGTAATACAACGACAAATTTTAGCCGGTGAAATAAGTGACATAGCGGTCTGTAACTCAATTAGTGTTCCCCGCCGTATTGAGGATTTACTAAAAAGTGCAGTTTTTTTCAAACCTATCTTATCTTAATATATATAAATCTCGTATCACAATGTTTGTCCTCAATGGACTCCTAAACCACTTAACCGATTATAATAAAATTCGCACACCATGTGCAGTTCGATCCAACTTGAGAGATAGGATAGTTTAAATCTCAAATTATAGTCGCAATTTTAATTTATTGCTAATTATTGTCTGTTATTATTTGACAGTCACAATTATCTGTTAACTCAACTCCAAATGATTCTAACAGATGTCGATACCTTTCGACTGGGTTTAAGTAATCAATAGATGGCGCTGTACCTCTAAGTGAAGCAAAACAACGTTTGCCGGGTCAGCTAGTTACTATGTAATATTTAACAGAAATCGTAATGTTATGAATGTATATTCCAGCGTGTGAATGCAACGCGCAAGCAGTGGCGTGCGCGCCCGACACCGGCCGCTGTTACTGCAGCACTAAGGGGCTGGCCGGCGACCGCTGTGACAAGTGTGACAACACTAACCACTACCACGCCGACGTGCACAATAAGGGAGCTTGTTACTGTGAGTATAGGGGCGAAAATCGCTTGTATCATTCTGTTATTTAACCCTTAATTGGACAATGTTGTTTTTAAACAACATACTAAAAATCAAACGTAAAATTGACCTTCATATAATTTTTTTAAATTTGGCGCAATGTAGTTTATAAACTACACTCACATTATTATTGCAAAAAAAGTATAGTAAATTAATGTCTAGATTTTTTTACTAATTTTTCCTGGACAGTTAATACATGTCTATTACACAAATATATTTTTTTTAAAATGTAAAACAAAAAACGTCCATTCAAGGGTTAAGTCCTTTTGTCATTCAAAAGTCGATGTTATTGTTAAGCCATTAGTGTGGTAAAATGGTGTAATTGTGAAATAAAATGTTATGTAAAATAAAATTGTTTTAAAAAACAAACAACCGACTTCAAAAACACAACTAAAAAGGGAAAAATAATTTTAAGCCTAAATCAAATCAAGAATATATAAATAGAATAGGAGAGTTTATTTCATGTACTTATCAAAAACTATTTGCAATTTTTAGTAATCCTGTATTCTTGGAGTCGGTGCCAGCAAAGAAAGACAATTGAAAATAGTTTTTTTTAACAAACATTAATTTGTTCTTATTAGATGGCACCGACTTCAAGAATACAGGATTACTAAAAATTGCAAATAGTTTTTGATAAGTACATGAAATAAACTCTCCTATTCTATTTATATATTCTTGATTTGATTTAGGCTTAAAATTATTTTTCCCTTTTTAGTTGTGTTTTTGAAGTCGGTTGTTTGTTTTTTAAAACAATTTTATTTTTACATTTTTAGTGGTTGGTAATGATATTTTGTTTAAGTTTTAGCTATGGAGAGCCAAATAAACTTCACGATGAGTTTTTCAAGCCCCTGATTTAGTTTGACCCCTGCTTGTACTAAGAGTAGTGGTCCAGGCCCAACAAATTAACGTGTTATCCGAAGCACAGTAACGCCCAGATGAAAATATCATATTTTTTTATGGAAGTCTTGTGCATGGTTACCCATCCAAAGACTGGCCGCATGGGCCGTTGCTTAGCCTCGATGTTCGCGTCAGATTACTTTTGTTAGCCAGGCTGCTAATTTTGTGAGCGAAATCTGTATTGCCGTATGAGTGCGAAGAAGTAAAATAGGTTATCCAGTTATTTGGGCTTCCCACGGGAATAGCAATGACTTTTAAGATAAAAAGTAACCTTCGTGTTATACAAAGTCTAGTCTACCCCCTATATCAAATTTTAGCGAAATCAGTGTGTCATGTGTTATGGTGCATCCCACGGGAACAATAATTATTTTCGGGATAAAAAGTAGCCTATGTGTAAACACATAGTCTAACTTATCTTCATTTCAAATTTCATCAATGTCAGTACAACCGTTCGAGTGTGAAGAAGTTAAAAAGATTTATATGTTATTTGGTGCATCCCACGGGAATAGTATTTATTTTCGGGATAAAAAGTAGCGTATGTGTTAACACATAGTCTTACCTATTTTCTTCTCAAATTTCATGAATATCAGTACAGCCAAACGAGCGTGAATCTCTCTTCATGCGTAAAAATAACCTAACTTTTTAGGTTTTTCTTCGATTTCCCTAGGAGTCCATCATCAGAACCAGTTTTGGTGACAATGGGACCAATTCAGAACCATACTCTTTCAATTGACGACTTGTCTCTTGACGACCTCGTTAGCGTAAAGGTTACCATGCCGGTCTGCTAATCAGAAGGTTCCGGGTTCGATTCCCGGCCCGGTCAACATCTTTGTGCTTAACTAAATTTGTTGGCTGTGGGTCTGGGTGTTAAATATGTATTTATATAATATGTATGTATGTATAATTATGTAGTATATCAGTTGTGTTAGCAACCATAATACGAGCTAGAAATGGTTCAGTATGGGACTAACCAGCCGTGTGTGAATGTGTCCTAATATTTATTTATTTTATTTATTTAATTAAAAAAAGAATTTTGAGAATCGATCCACAAATGGCTGAGAAATCGGTGAACATACATAAAAAAAAAAAAATACATACACGTCGAATATATAACCTCCTCCTTTTTGAAGTCGGTTAAAAAGTGACAACACTAACCACTACAACGCTGACGTGCACAATAAGGGGGCTTGTTACTATGAGTAAAAGGGTCAAACTCGCTTGTATCATTCTGTAATTTATGACCTTTTGTCATTCAAAAGTTGATGTTATTGGAATTATTGTAAAGTTCACATTTGTGTGGTAAAATTGTGGCATTGTGATTTAACCCTTAAGGTAGTTTCGTTGAGTATACTATACATACATTTCAAAAAATTCTGGCGTCTAAATATGAATGCATGAAACCTTATTATAAGTCAAAACAAGTTTCGGTATGCATCTACTTGCTTAGAAAAATATCAAGATATCAGTGCTTTTAACAGTTTTGTGTCAATTTTCAAATATGCTGAACGAATGCTTGTAGCTGCTCGAAGTGCAAGGAAAAATACTGTTTTTCTATATTTTTTTCTTCTAATTATGTTTATAAGACTCATAAAATAAGAAAAATAATATATTGTGACTACTTATAAATAATAAAAATTATTCTAGGTGTATTATTTTGCGTGAATACATATGTTTTATGCTATAGTATAGTATACTATACATCGCCACACATTAACCAAACTAACACTTCTTTGTTATGTATAGCATAATATACATTGCTTTTTATGCATTAGCTTGATTTTGGCGCAATTTTTTGCTGATAAGCTTACTACCTACTAGTAATGATAGTTTCTTTTTCGACAATACCACTGCTGACACTGGAGGTTGGTACTGCATCTTCTCAGTCCTATCATTGACAGAATAAGAGCCCAAAGTTGAAGAAGATACTGCATTCAGAATTGCAAAAGACAAAAAGCCGGCAGCAGAAGGCAGTGCTCTCGCAAAAAAACTAAAAAAAATAGAGTTTTAAGAACTTACTAAGGCCTGGGGCCAACCAAAACAACATTGTAAAACCCTACATCACGCACGAAGAAGATAAGACGCTAAGATTTTACTAGCGTTATAAATAGCAAGATGGTTGGCAAGGTGGTATTGTCATGGGTGGGAAGAGAATAAGCAATTTGAGATACGCAGATGACACTACTCTGTTTGCATCATCAGAGCAAGAACTGGCTCAGCTCCTTTCTAGAGTAGAGAAAGAAAGTGAATTAGTTGGCCTCACCATTAACAAGGCGAAGACCAAGGTGTTGGTGGTAGACAGACAAGGCATGCTAGTTTGCACTAATGAACTCAGAGACCTAGAATTTGTTGAGCAGTTTACATACCTTGGCTCTCTTCTCCGTAACGAGGGTGGCAATGAAAAGGAAATTTCCAGACGAATTCAAATGGCTAAGACAGCGATGACTAAACTCACTAGGATTTGGAAAGACTGCAATATATCCCGTAAAACTAAAGTGAGGCTGGTGCGTACGTTGGTTTTCTCCATTTTCTTTTACAGTATCGAATCATGGACGATAAGAAAGAAGGAAAGAGCCAAGATTGACGCTTTTGAGATGTGGTGTTGGAGGCAAATGATGCGAATTCCATGGACTGCGTACCGCACCAATGTGTCTATTTTTGATGAGCTCCAAATAACCACGAGGTTTTCCACTCTCTGCTACCAGCAAATTCTCAAATATTTTCGACATGTCACTCGTAGAAACCCTGATTGCCTCGAGAAGCTCGTGGTAGTTGGCCAAGTTGACGGAAAAAAGAGCACGAGGTCACTCTCCTACCCGCTGGTCAGACCTCGTAAAGACGCTCACTGGCCTACCTATTGCCGAAGCTTTTAAGACCGCCGAGGACAGGAAAAAGTGGAAGACCATTGTTAACCGAGTGATCAACACTCCGTATTAGACACGACGTTCAGTAATGAAGTTACGACTAAGAAGAGAAGATAAATAGCTCTCAAGACTAGCACTAGTTGTCTATTTGACAAATATTTTAGCTTGCTAGAGTTATTGTGGGAGAGCTACAGAATCTTTAGCTTAGTATTCACCGACTCATACAGATTACTATGAGCCGATAAGCTTTTGGTTGTGGACAAGGTTCTGGAAAAATATATATTTTTTTAGATCGTATGCAACAGAAATAAACTGGGAGTCGTATAATTGGTCGGTAACAAAAAAGGGGATTCATTTTGCTATGCTATCCCGCCCAAACTACCAATCGCTATAGCAATGGAAGAATACGGTATTTTGAAGTTTCATGTCCTCAGATTGTGAAGGTTTGCAATAGCCATATGGGCATATGTAGCCTTGGCTTTCATGATGCTTGTCAGAATGCAGACATGCATTCCCAACATATTCTAGCAGCCGCTGGACTTTGGTATCAATAATGCTTGGCTTTATCGCTGAAAGCATTTTAAAATGAAATGAATGAATCACGAAATCTCTCTTCTGAAATAATACAACTATGACATTTACACCCAATTGCTGAAAAAGAACAGGTCAGTGCCAGTGATGAATAGAGAATATGTTTCAGTATAAAAGAAAAAAAACAAAAACAGCAAGAGCCAATGATGAGTGACTAGGATAAGTATGGATATGATTGTAAAAAGTAGCGGAAGTAAAGGTAGACCAAAGAAGACGTGGATGAATTGTGTGAAGGAGGATATGAATGAGAAGGGAGTGAATGTGGAGATGACGGCTGATAGAGTGGCGTGGAAGAGAAAAACAGGCTGTGCCGACCCCACCTAGTGGGAAATGGTAAAGGAAAAGAAGAACAAGAGCCAATGATGACGTCAAAAACAACCAGTTTGACTATTGACCACGGCTGACTGGTTAGCCAAGATGCAAATACTGTAAAGAGGGACAAGCAAGCATCGTTTGTAGTAAATGTGAAGTGCATTGAGCTTTTTAGGGGTAGGAATTTCTTCATAGCTTATCTCCATAGGTGACCTAAACTAAACGAATAAAATTACCTAAAAGTGATATTGTACAGTATTCTATACATTGTCATCCGTCTGTTGTTCTGTGTAGATGTGGCAATGTTTAGTATAATATACATTGTTTTTTTTCTAAACTACTAAAGTAGGATTTTTTAAAATAATTTTCCGTGTATCTTTAGTGCCTAAATAAATAAGATTTCATAAAATTTTTGGTTTATTTTACTAAAACATGTTCTGCTACCTTAAGGGTTAAAAAAAGCTAGGTATAAAATGTGACAACATTAACCACTACCATGCCGATGTGCACAATAAGGGAGCTTGTTACTGTGAGTATAGGGATCAAAATCGCTTGCAACATTCTGTTATTTAAGTCCTTTTGTCATTCAAAAGTCGATGTTATTGTTAAGCCATTAGTGTGGTAAAATGGTGTAATTGTGATGTAAAAAGCTAGGTAAAAAAAAGTGACAACACTAACCACTACCACGCTTTCGTGCACTATATGAGTCCTTGTTTCTGTAAGTATAGGGGTCAAAATTGCTTGTACCATTCTGTTATTTAAGTCCTTTTGTCATTCAAAAGTTGATGTTATTAGAATTATTGTAAAGTTGACATTTGTGTGGTAAAATTGTGGCATTGTGATTTAAAAAAGCTAGGTATAAAATGTGACAACACTAACCACTACCACGCTGACGTGCACAAGAAGGGGGCTTGTGACTGTGAGTATAGGGGCGAAAATCGCTTGTATCATTCTGTTATTTATATGACCTTTTGTCATGTGCTCTTTATTTTAACCATCTCATTCGTGTATAATCTTTGTTCCTGTACATGACATGTAGGAAACAAAAGAAGTCCTAAATGGCGCGTTAATCACAAGCAAATATAGCGTTCTGGGCAAATCCAGTCTAGATATACCTATGTACTTAAACAATACAAAAAGAAAAACATATACACAAAAAATAATTATAATAGAGATAATTTATTGGTAAATACAGATTTACAAGTCATTTTACTATTATTTTATGTGTATACTAGCTGACCCGGCAAACGTTGTTTTGCCTTAAAAATATATAGTAGAAGATTCTCAGACCTACTGAATACGCATATGAAATTTGGTAAAAATCGGTCAAGCCGTTTTGGAGGAGTACGGTAACTAACATTGTGTCATAGAAATTTTATAATTCTTTATTGGACACATAAATAAAAAAGGCACAGTAAAAGACAATTAACTTAAAATTAGTGTACCACAATTGGCGGCCTTATCGCTTAAAGCGATCTCTTCCAGGCAACCTTTGGATGGAAAGGAATTTATAAACGACTAAAGAAGGACGTAGTGTACAATAAAGAATAATAAAAAACATACATATAATATTAATAATCTTATCTTAATTTATATAATCTCGTGTCACAATGTTTGTCCTCAATGGACTCCTAAACCACTTAACCGATTATAATAAAATTCGCACACCATGTGCAGTTCGATCCAGCTATTAGCCGCTTCTTCCCCACCCCACGCCCCGTTCGCCTGGCGCCGCTGCATTTTAAATCTGTGATATCTTCGAAAATATTTATTTAATTTACATGCTGCAAAAAGCCATATTGATCTTTATTAAATGCACAATGTATTTAAGATACTTAATTGGATAAGGATTTATACTGTATTGCTTCAAATCGCTTCGTAAATAAGCCATTATTTCTCGTACAAAGTAAAGGATAAAAAATGGTTATTGTGGGTTATTCCTAAGAGATAAACATATACCATCACGGACTTTTTTGTAGACCTTTTTAAGTTGTACAATACTGTAGTAAATTGTTTTGATCTATCTTGTAGGATACAGTCAGCGTTTGCGATGTAAGCGCAAAAAATGTGTTTTTTTTTACGACCTCACATTAAAAACCTCAAAAATTGTAGCCTATGTGTTATTCTGATGTATAAGCTATAGCCTATGTGTTATTCTGATGTATAAGCTATATTGTGGTAAAGTTTCATTCAAATCCATTCAGTAGTTTTTACGTGAAAGAGTAACAAACATACATCCATACATCCACACATCCATACATACAAACTTTCGCCTTTATAATATTAGTAGGATATTATACTATTATTATTAATCAATTTGTCATTTAGAAATTCTTGTAAACTATAGTGTGTAATAATTAAGCTACAACAATAAAGTAGTAAGTAAAGTATACCATCGACACGACAAAAAAGAAGACATTTATAAATAGTTCTAAACACGGCCATTTATATAAAAAAATATGTCATAAATGGCCAGTTACTTGCTTAGCAACGGTCACATTATTTAACCCATTAAAAACTGAGCTTTGTGCATGGATTTTCAATTCTAGTTAAAACTAAGGCCTTGGGCATTTCTGCAGTAGGGCGCCTATCCACACTAGTCAGCGACATCGACCTTAGGGATAGCATGCCTAGTTAGAATAACTGGCTAAATCTATTAAATTTGAGTCTAATTTTTATAAAAAAAATGCGATTGTGGCTCGGAGAATAGCAAGTGTGGCTCGGTGGGTAAGCGTCTGCTTTTCAATCAGATGGCCCCTCGTTCGATCCAAGCTCTACACCAATGACTTGTTTTTCAAGCTTGGCCAGCGTGGTGTATCTCTCCCATTAGAGAGAAGGCCCCGAGTCCCAGCAGTGGGAACGTATAGTTGGCTGCTTATGCTATGCTAATTTTTATGTTCTCCATTACAGATGACTTAGCAGTAGATTATCAATTCACCTTCAACCTGTCAAAGAAGGAGGACCGCCATCTTTCCGCCATCAACTTCCGGAACGCGCCGGTGAAACCCGACGTAGACGCAGACTTCAGTATAACGTGCTCTGCGCACGCGCGGATGAACCTCACGGTGCGAACGCGCGCGGACCCCGGCGAGAGAGTGCTGTTCAGTGATGTTAACTGTACCAACTTCAGATACAAGTGAGTTGTTAACCTTTGATCAAAAATGTACTAGATACATATAAGGTGATGTCTCTAAAAACGGCAAGGAAAATAAGATCACAAGTAAGTGTGTGGTCAAACATAGCATAGTCAAACTGTACAGATTATGGTGTCATAAGTACTTACATAGGTTCATTGGTATCAACAATATTGTTCTTTACAAACATACAATATTTAACATGCAAAAAATATCTACTATAACTACAAAAATGGGTTGTTGGGGAACTGAGGCCAAACTTTTTATTTCTGAAATTGGGCGTAGAATAAGAATGAGAAATCAGGCGAATACCGCTCTGGATCGTACCTGGCGCAAAGGCTATCCATTACTATACAACGCGGCAATGCCACGAGTGTTATGGGTACCTTTCCGTCAGGTTCTGTCCGGAGTGGCCTATTAAATTAATTTTATTAGTGGATTTTTTATTAGTTTTTAATTTTATAGTTAACTTGTATTTACAATCATAAAATATACAGTTAGTGATTACATTAAAACTATTATTGTCGCATAAATGCTATTATACTATTAAAAAATTACATATGTCAAATATTATCTTTAAAAACATATTTTTTTATAAACGTGGAATAAGATTAATAATAATATATTGATATTGTTGCTTTGTAACTATTTTTGTCAAGATAGGCTTTGCCGTTTAGGTGTATTTTTTTACTCTTTACAGCCAGTCATTTGACTAGAAGGCATAACCACACGAGTCAGCGACAAGGCCTAAGGTGGACCATGCCTAGTCTGGAACACCGTTACATTAAAATTATAATCTTATATATAAAATTTCCATGTCACAATGTTAGTTACCGAAACGGCTTGACCGATTTTTACCAAATTTCATATGTGTATTCAGTTGGTCTGAAAATCGGCCACTATCTATTTTTCATACCCCTAAGTGAGGCAAAACAACGTTTGTCGGGTCGGCTAGTTTAAGTATATATTCCTAACCCCTACCTCGTTTAACACTTGACAGTTGCTTATTAAACTAATCCAGTCTTGCCTTTTCCAGGTTCGCCAAATCGGACCACGCGTTCGGCGTTGAAGATAACATCACGTTAACAACTTTCTTCGTTTACGTTTACGATTTCAAGCCGCCATTGTGGATACAAATATCCTTCTCTCAATATCCCAAGTTGAATCTGCAACAGTTCTTCATCACGTTTTCAAGTTGTTTTCTGTTGTTGCTCTTGGTCGCCGCTGCCTTGTGGAAAATTAAGCAGGTGAGATTTGATATTTTAATCGTTGACGCGTAACGACGCGTAATGACCGTGAGATTTGATATTTTGACCGTTGACGCGTAATGACCATGAGATTTGATATTTTAATCGTTGACGCGTAATGACCGTGAGATTTGATATTTTGACCGTTGACGCGTAATGACCATGAGATTTAATATTTTGACCGTTGACGCGTAATGACCGTGAGATTTGATATTTTAATCGTTGACGCGTAATGACCGTGAGATTTGATATTTTGACCGTTGACGCGTAACGACGTGTAATGACCATGAGATTTGATATTTTAGGCCACACTTCACACACGCCACGACAGGTTAACCCCATACTGAACCATTTCTAGTTCGTGTTATGGTAGCTATCACAACTGATATACATACATACATATTTTATATATATCCATATTTAACACCCAGACAGACAGCCAACAAATTGAGTTTAGCGCAAAGATGTTGGCCGTGCCGAAAATCGAACCCGGAACCTTTCTAATTGGCAGTCCGGCATGGTAACCATTACGCCAACGAGGTCGTCGTCGTTATGGGTAACTGCAGCGCCTTGCGGAATTTGGCGGTAGCTAGGCTGCACGCTCAATTTACAGCGCCATCTAGGTTTCATCGGTAATTATGGCGAACTTCCGCGCCACGATTTATTGTATGGGAATCAGCAATATCTCCATTTATTCTGATCGCTAAATACATACAAATACATACAAAAATACATAATTATTTATTGCTGCATACATATTTACATGGTGCATATTGAAGCCTCTGGTCTCGTACTAGTTATCAGAGCGTGTTACGAGACCAGACTCGTCTTCCAGTTTTACTATTTAATAATAATGTGCAAGATTATCTAATGGTTAATAATTACCTACCAGCAACGAATGGTTAAACTAGTTAGTAAACAAACGCGAGCGGTCACTTACACACGCGCATTGCTTATCGTTGCACAAGCGAGACGCAAATACCTAATATCATATTATAGTCTATTTATTGAATGTATCTCTATCTATTCTTTTTAATTTCAGAAGTACGACATGTACAGAAGAAGGCAGCGGCTGTTTGTGGAAATGGAGCAGATGGCGTCGCGACCGTTCAGTCAAGTTCTAGTCGAATTAGAAAAAGCATCAGGCGGTAAATAATTATATTAATATTTACATTTTAGTATCACGGTGGTAGTGCATTTTCTAGTGCTCGCCTGGCTAGCAACCACATTCAAGTTGAAACATCTGTCGCCAAGCACCTAACAGTGTGTTCCGGCAGACTAAGAGCCAGTTAAATTAGACTAGGCATACTCCACCATAGGATCCACCAGGTCATAGGACCAGGTCATTCCTAACTGTAACGTGTGAAGTCACATTATTTTTTCTTATTCATATGCCTGATTGGTACCAAAATTCGTATAGTTCTTAGGTTTTGTATAATAATAATAAAAAATTGGAAATTAAATATTTTGACCAATGTCATCGTCTTAATCCAATAGACAGACTAATTAAATTTAAATCACTGTCTAATCATCCTGTGATCTTGAATCGTCCTTTTTAGTATTGTCGATGCCAAATCTACAGGGTGTCAAAGTCAAAGTATAAGTTTCACGTGTCTGTGGCATCATAGCTCTCAAACGGTGGCCAGATTTAATTTCTTTTTGGCGCGAAATTTATTTTAGTCGAGAGTTTTCTTAGCTATGTTTGATGAAAAAGATCTAAGATGGCGGTTGCCACAAAATGGCGGATAACGGTGACGGATTGTTCTTTCACAGCTGTCTCAATATGGGTATTAAATATATGAGCTTGACTAGTAAAATGAGCATTGTGACACATATTGCATTAAGATGACAGCTAATTCAAAGTGTTGAAACGGGGTTGTTTTTAGGGTTCCTTACCCAAAAGTTAAACGGAAGGTCTTATTACCAAGCCTCTACTGCTTGTCTGTCTATCACCAAGCTCTGCCTGTCTCATAAAAATAGTGTTTTCCTTTTGTTGTTTCCCATATTTTTATGATAAATATAACTTAATAGTTGAGCCCCGCGGTGTTACCCGGGAAGAGGTTAAGCCGGGATAAAAAATAGTCTATGTGTTGATCCAAGATCTAACATATCTTCACGCGCAATTTCATCAAAATCGGTTCAGCCGTTTGAGCGTAAAGAAGTAACAAACGTACACACACGTGTACTCACACACACTCACACACATACACACATTGAAACTTTCGCATTTATTATACATATATACATATAATTTAAATCAGCCTTTAACAAGAATAATTATTAGTGTTCGTATTAATGGTTAGTAAGAACGGCTGTAAACTAAGTTGAATAAAGATTGATTATTATTTATTATTATTATTACATATTACCTGTCTAATAAAAATTGTGTTTTTCTTTTGTTGTTTGCCATATTTTTATGATAAATATAACTTAATAGTTGAACCCCCCGGGACATAAAGAAGTTAAGCCGGGATAAAAAAAAGTCTATGTGTTGATCCAAGATCTAACATATATATCTTCACACCAAATTTCATCAAAATCGGTTCAGCCGTTTGAGCGTAAAAAGTAACAATCGTACACACACACTCACACACATACACTCATTGAAACTTTCGCATTTATTATATTAGTATGATCTTGCTTCAAAAAAATGTTATGTAACACTGCAGGTGTGAGTGAGTGTTAATGTTTCAGTTCACTTGTAAGTGTAGACCCACACATTGAATATCCGTAGCTCAGTTTCCTGTACGGTGGGTGAAAACCTGTATATTGTAATATCCTTACTCGGCGTGAGCTTTTCTTGAGGAAAACCCGCGTGTCGCGAGTTGATTAGAAAAATAAATGTTGAAAATCTTGCGGGAGTCCGACTCGCGCTTGGCTAGTTTTAAATGTTGCTCTCGTCCGTATAGGTGTGGGCGTGCCGGCGCCGGTGGCGCTGGAGCCGTGCCGCGGGGGCCGCGCCGCCGTGCTGTCGCTGCTGGTGCGGCTGCCGACGGGCGGCACGGGGCTGGCGCCGCCGCTGGGCGGGCTGGCGGTGGGCTCGGCGCTCGTCACGCTCGGACACCACCAGCCGCACGCCAAGCACCCGCACGCGCACAACAACAGGTACCACCTCTCGAGCTCTCTCTCCCTCTTCCTCTCCTGCTTTCTGTCTATCTCTATCTCTCTTTCTTTCTGTCTCCCTCTTTTTCTCTTCTTTGTCGACCTCGTTAGCGTAAAGGTTACCATGCCGGACTGCTAATCAGAAGGTTCCGGGTTCGATTCCCGGCCCGGCCAACATCTTTGTGCTTAACTAAATTTGTTGGCTGTGGGTCTGGGTGTCAAATATGTATGTATTTATATATAATATGTATGTATGTAATTATGTAGTATATCAGTTGTGTTAGCAACCATAATACGAACTAGAAATGGTTCAGTGTGGGGCTAACCAGCCGTGTGTGAAATGTGTCCCAATATTTATATTTATTATATTTATATTTATCTCTTTTCAGTGCTTTATTCCGTACCTAAAAAGTAAAAACGGGACCCTATGGTCCCGTTTCCCGGCTTTAGGTACGGAATTTTGAAAAGCACTGAACAGCGAAGTCTTAGTAATAGTACTAAGACTTCGCTGTCTGTCTGTCTCCAGGCTGTATCTCAGAAACCGTAATAGCTAGAAAGCTGAAACTTTCATAAGATATGTATTTCCCGTGCCGCTATAACAACAAATACTAAAAATAAAATATTAAGAGGGGTCCCCATACAATGAAAGTGTTTTTTTCCTTTGTTTTTTTTTGCTTTATATCATTAACGGTAGCTGCTAGACATACACAATTTTCACAAAATATATAAATGCATATTAGCTATAAAATTTGATAATACAATTTAAATAAAATAAATATTTAAGGGGGCTCCCATACAACAATGGTACGGAACCCTTCTTGCGCGAGTCCAACTCGCACTTGGCTAATTATTCTTCTACTTTCTAATGATGGTAAGTTTCTAAGCGAAGTTAAAGATTTCATTTTCTGTTTGTTTCAGGATTTAAATCTCTCTGTAAATAGAGTAATGTAAGTGTAAATAATTTGAAGCGAAGAGCGTAGCGAGAGGGAATAAGGAAGAACTATAATACTCAACGATATAAAGTGAAGAACTTCAGGTGATTTTTGACACTAAATAAACGCTATTGTGGACCGCACTGTTTAGTAAATGTGTTTAAGTAGCAGAACTGATGTTTGGACAAAGTAATATCCATTTTTTTATAAGAAATAAAAAAAAACATAGATTGTGTACATAAAATCTATTAAAAAATATTGACACAATATTTGCTAAAAATATTTGTAGGTACTAGAAAAATATCACTTCCGTAATAAAAGTGGCCAAATGTTGTAATTTTTCACTAAAATCGTGCACTTTTCTAGCGTCATGCCACGGGCAATTAGGAGTTTAGTCATTTTCCAATTTAGCTAGGAAAAATATTGTTGCAAATATTTTTATGAAGTATTCAATATAAAGCTCAGTTTGTAAAAAGGTGATAATTCAACACGCTCATTTAATTGCCTAATAATTTTATCCGTGATATAATAAGACGGCAGTTTTTTTTTAATTTATTTATTCTAATCTAAGCTTTACTAATAAAATTACGTAATCAATAGACTCGAGGAGAAGAATGTTGTTGAATGAAATAAGAGTTACTCTAAAGTTCAATTATATGAATTTGACAGTCATTTAATTAGTTTTAATCGAAGCATACATCACAATTATTATTTATTTATAAAAAAAGGACATACAATTTTATATTATTTTACTTTTTCTTTTTTGCATGTAATAATTAATGTGTCCAATAAAGAATTTTCTATCTATCCATCTATCTACAATTTCCTAGAATTTTACGAATTTGAATAAGTATTTTTCAAATGTCATAACAGGCTATTGTGTTTTGTTAGTTCCATTTTTTATTTATTTTAGTATTATGAATTTTCTAATACATCATATTAATTATAATGTTTGTGTATATCTAATTTAGCAATGAAAATTAAAAAAATTTCCCTTAATTCTGTGGTAAAAATTAGATGTAAATAGCTTTTTGAGACTAATTAAATTACATTACGACTGATGTGTAAATGATGTAAAGAAAGAGTTTTTAATGCATTTAGTTTGTGTGTGTTGTGTTAAATCAAATTTTTAGACATATTATAATTATAATAACTATGACCATTTAATATTAACAAGTTGACTTCAACCATAGGAGGTTTGGTTTAACACAACATTCATATGTTTAGTGTACACACATATTTTATAGTTAGGTAAAAAAAAAACTAAGCATAACATAAATAATTTGATATGTAGCATAATTATGACGTATTTCGTAAATTATTTAGCCTTTATGTTTTTCACCGCCACGTAAATAATTAAAAGTAAATAATAATATTTTACGTAATTTAAATAGGTATGCCATTATGCTTTTTAATTACAAGTAATTGAAAGCGTGCTCGATTTGCATTGTATTGATAAATAGAATAAGCGTAATATTTTTTTAAGTGTGTAAAATAAAATTATTCATGATGTAATAAGACTTTTCCGATTAGGGATCTGATCTTTCTTTTATATAAAAAAAATACTCTTGTCTGTTATCTGTTATACAAGGTTGAAATATGATTGTTACTCGATTTTAAAGCTCGGCCTTTTCTAAAAAGACATTTAACAAAAGTCACTTTACTGCCAGTGGTTTTCACTAGTTAGTTAGAAATGGGCATTAACATTGGTTGACATAGTTTTTTTTACACAGTTTAGTCATCAAGTTTTTATATTTGTTCGTGTAAGTTGTCATAAATTAGCCAATCTGCAAAATGCCTAATTTTGTACTTGACCGGTAACTTTTAACTATTATTTGTTTATTAAATTGACATCACTTATGTTTTGTATGGAATATAATTTACAACATTTATTATGAATTATTTATAAATCCCAAGTATTATAATGATTTTTGTAATAATTTTAAGAATTGATACAATTTTTACTTCTATTTATATATGTGTTTCATTTCTTTGCTAGAGTGAGTGAAGATCAATTCTTTATTCAAGGTATCAAACTACTACACTACTTGTTAAAATTAAGTTTTTTACACAAAAAATCCCTAAAGACTATTTTATAAAATCAGCATATAGAGCAGTTTTAGTTAAATTTAAGCCTTAATAAATTTAAATATATCAAATGATGTAAATATAATTAAATTGATGATATAATACATTTCATATATAACTTGTTATATATTTAAATTTATTATTACAGTGAAACCTGGTTAAGTGAGACATCAAGGGACCTGCAATGTCGTTTCACATATAGAGGTATTTCACTTACCCAGTGTCTCAGATATACAGGTATAAATAAATATCTGTCTCATTTACAGAGGGTTCCATTAATAGAGGTGAGAATACATGTTATACATATATAGAGAATACAGGTGCGATCATTAAATAAAATAACGTGTTATGTATGTAAATGAGAAGACAATATATGAAATACAAACAATGTTATCTCAGTTACAGAGGTTTATGCATATAAAATTTACTCGCTGTCTCAGTTACAGAGGTAACTATGATGATAAATCGAAAGAACAAATCCCAGATATAGAGGTTTACTTCGTCCCACTAACGGAGGTTATTCAGTGCCAAAGTGTTGGGACCTCAGCATGAGCTCCAGTTATGGAGGTTTCTCACTTATCCAGGTCCCACTTAACCAAGTTTCACTGTATATATTGATTTCTCTGTTTTCACAGTTTTTTAATTGAAAGTCTTGGAAATGGGTTACGTATTTGTATATTACGTAACCCGTTTATTAAGGCATCAGTGATAGAAAGTTAATGCCTAGCTGAATAAAGTAGTTGATGTATTATATACTAAACATTATGTATTATTATACACTTCACTCGCTCTACCCTAAGTCATTTGTGTATATGATATGGCATCTACGTATATGGTAGCGTATATTATGAATATACTATTGTTGATCTATATAATTTTATATAGTCCTAGTTTGTAAGCCAATTGTTAGGTGTAAATAATAACGATGAACATAAATTATTGGATTTCATAATAAAATAATCTATCTGCATATTCTTTTTGTTTTATTCTAAGGATTTTTATATTATTAATTACTAGCATCACCCCGCAGTTGCACCCGCGTGAATCTGGAATAAAAGGTAGCCGATGTGTTAGCTATCTCTCATATTAAATTTCACCCGAATAAGCGTGTGCTGTGATTTTCAGTTAGGGTTGTGTATACATATACTTTTTTATCATCCTTGATAAAACTTGCGTAAATAAATAACAAATAAAAATAGGCTTGAAGAATTGTATATCTAATTTAGCAGACAACCTCTTTTCAGTTAGCCTTCAGTTAAACTCCTTACTGGTCTCTGATTTGAAACTTTTTGAATAAAATAGTAGAAGTTTAATTTTTTCATAAATGTGACACTGATAAATTAAAGAAAATTGATTGAGTAATTTCCTTCCTCTATATTAATTTTGTAGGATTTTGGCGCAATCCTACCGCGCTTATTTTTTGTGAATTTTCAGATATTTTTACGAGTTTATAATGATTTATTTGTATAGTTAATTTTCTAACTATTGGGAGGTTTTTGTAAATATTGAAGTAAACTCAACAGCCACAGTAAGTATTGTATTACTTTTCGTTCTTGCTAGGAAATGTTGAATGTATTACACTATTTACTTACAAGTATTTTATTATGGTATGGAGCGACGACGGTCTGCCACCATTTAGCAAAGGGATATCCCCCCGGACAGTTGTTGTGTCCGGAGACGATCTTCCGAAGAAAATATTAATCTTAATTTAACATTGCTACTCGATTTAATAAAGAAAACATTTAAAAGTGTAATTTTTTTTATGTGTTTTAGCATCAATATTGCACACTGAAAGGCTATGTGTGTTTAGTACTTAATTTTTTTTTTTTAGTATTTATATCCTGATAACCCATAGTCTGCATTAAATGATTTGAAATTCATTCATTCTTTCACACTTTCTTTCATTTACACTTATTTTTGTTTGACGACCTCGTTTGCGTAAAGGTTACCATGCCGGTCTGCTAATCAGAAGGTTCCGGGTTCGATTCCCGGCCCGGTCAACATCTTTGTGCTTAACTAAATTTGTTGGCTGTGGGTCTGGGTGTTAAATATGTATTTATATATAGTATGTATATGTAGTATATCAGCTGTGTTAGCAACCATAATACGAGATTGAAATGGTTCAGTATGGGGCTAACCAGACGTGTGTGAGTGTGTAAAAAAAACGAGAGAACACGAAGTTTTAAGTGTTTTCTTTACTGACGCGAATTATGTTAACAAAAGTCTTTATTTCCAATTCCAACTTTTCCAGCAGTATCAAAACTCCATGCAATGGTCACGTTCGGAGCTTATTTAGCGCTATGCATGTGTGTGTATGCGCTTGCACAGGATCAGCCTTACTGCAACGCTCGTTACGAACGCCTGTGTCAAGGCAAGGGCCCTCACGTGGCTTGCCAGTTTCCTTACGTAAGTCACTTTTTTAAAGAAGCTATAGACCTTCGATTAAGTAAATATTATCGAAGCTCTAGACAGATAGCGGTTTATGGAGTGACGACGGTCTGCCTCCATCTAGCAAAGGGATATCCCCCCGGACAGATGTTGTGTCTGGAGACGGCTGTCCGATGGTCATGCATTGTAGCTAGGACCAGTCGTACGCGCGTTGAAAATACCGTTTGCGCGATTCAGGACAAGCGCTCTGATTGGTAGCGAGCGATGAAGTGCGACAGAGACGCCACCGGTTCTTTTCTATATGTGACTCGAGACAGACCCAGGAAACGGTGGCTTGACGATCTATATGTATGTACATACATTTGATAGGGTCTGGGCCACCAAAGTCGAAGACGGGGCTGACTGGACGAGAGGCCTTTGCCCAGCAGTGGGACACACATTCTTGTTATAGGTTATGTATGGAAGTGTGGTAGGTAATTTCGCTTTGTTATAAGGTAAAATAAAACGGAGTGAGGACCACAATCTGATCGGAAAGAATACGTTTGCGCACCAAGCCAAACTCGCTGTATATACCTACGAGTATTTTTATGTAGGTACTATACTATATACATATAGACCTATAAAATATACATATAGATAAATAAATTGTTTGTTACAGCGCGGCATGGGTGAAGCATGCGAAAACTACACAGCAATCATATTCTCAAACAATTTGAAAAGATTTGTCTTACACTACATCAATAGGTCAGTAAGTACCTTATGTTAAAGATATAAATGAAGGGGGGTGGGAGTAAGTGAATGGGTGGGACAAATCCCATATAACTTGGCTGCGCCTCATTTGATTGTAGCCAGGTATCTTGTTGAAGATATCCCCAATTCCCCTCGTCAACAGAAACAAGGTGTCAAACGCAAACCAAACAAGGGTAACAAAATGTTACAAAGCCATTCTGTATTTTTTTCCCCTCCCAAGGAGGCGTCAAAGGATAGCAGCCGGCCACGAGAGAGTCCGCGGCGGAGCGCGCCTGCCCAAGCCAGAGATCATGATGATGGTTGTGAGTGTAGCTATTTGTTATTTTACACTAGCATTTTCGTCATCACCTTCTTTGTCTTCGCCTTTTCCCACTAAGTGGGGTCGGCGCATCCCGTTTTCCCTTCCACACTATTCTATCAGCCATCATATCTACATTCATTCTTTTCTCTTCATATCCTCTTTCACACAATTCATACTCGCCATTATCATCATCATCTTTTTGTCCATGCCTTTCCCCACTAAGTGGGGCCGGCACAGCTCGTTTTTTGCATCCTCATTATTCTTTTCAGCCATCATATCTACATTCACTATTTTCTACTTTATAATCTATAATCTCTTTCACGCAATTCATCCAAGTCATTATCATCATCATCATCTTATTTGTTTCCTTTTCTCACTATGTGGGGTCGGCACAGCTCGTTTATTGGATTCACATTATTCTATCATCCGTCATCTCTACATTCACTCCTTTCTCTTTCATATCCTCTTTCACAAAAATCATCCACGTCATTGTCATGATCATCATCGTAAAGTTAATAAATCTTTAGGGACCATAATTTGCCATCTAGCTTACCATTAAGCGTGCAGTGTATAAGCACAAAGATTGTCCTTTTTTACATAGTACAGCTAGACATTTGACCAACGGGGTGCGTTACTAAACGACACTGAACTACGGCGAATCATGCCAAGTGTCACTTAACAAGTATCACTTGCTCTCAGCTGTTATTTAAGCGCACATGAAAGCTGCCGGAGATTTTTTAAATTAAGGGTGGTAACTAGTCAGGCAAGAATCTTATCTATCTATCTAACTATTATAAGCGCTAATTATTTTTTGCGCTCACAATGCTAGTGATGACACTACATAAGACATCGATATCTTGGATTTCGGATATAGCATTAAGATAATTTATAGCTCGTCGCGTAGGGGCCGTTTTAGTATATTCAGTGCGAGAAGGAAGACTGAGCAACTCGTTTGAATCGATGTGAAAATCATTAGCGAAATTTATGAATACGTGAGTACTCTACATAAGTTCTTTCCAATCTTCTTCCTTGCCTTATCCCACTAGGTGGGGTCAGCACAGCAAGTTTTCCTCTTCCACTCTCCTCTATCAGCCGTCTTCTCTACACTCACTCCTTTCTCTCTCATGTCCTCATTCACACACTCCATCCATGTCCTCTTGAGTCGGTCTCTTGCCCTTCTTCCTTGCACTTTCATTTCCATACATCTTCTACTAACATGGATCTCCTCCCTACGCATCACATAGCCTCCCACTCTTTAGTTTGTCATTCACTGGCGCTACTTTCAAACTTCCTCTAATGTGCTCATAATTAAAAAAAAACTACATAAGTTCTTTCCAATAATAAAAAGAATCAGTGTATGTTTCCAGCAATGGGATCGTGAACTGGCGTTCCTAGCGCAGAGGTTGGCTGACCAGTGTCAGTTTGTACACGATGATTGCAGAGCTACCGGTAATCCTAGTTTATTAATATTATGAAACATTTCACACACGGCTTGTTAGCCCCATAGTAAACCAATACTATATGTTGTTTGTATTATGGTTGCTAACACAAATGATATACTACACTTACGTACATAAATACTTAAATACTTTACATCGATACATATTTTACACCCAGGCCGACAGCCAACAAATTTAGTTCATCACAAAGATGTTGGCCGTGTTGGAAATCGAACCCGTGACCCTCTTGGTGAAGGTTGGCAATCTGGCACGGTTACTATCACTAAAGAGGTCGTCAGTACTAATTATAACGATATGTGTGCATATATAGTTTATGACATGCGTGTTGCATGTTATACCACAGTAAAGCTTAACATTAGGCAAGCTTGCAAGCAGCAAGCTGTGGTCAATCGTGAGCATATTCATCATTAAAAAAATCGTGTTCAATTGGGGTAAATTAGAACTTATGTAAATCTAGGGTCTAAATTACCTACTTACCAAATTTTGTTTCTAATTGGATTAGCCGAAGAGCAACAAATAAATTCACATTCAAAGATACAATATCTAGTTTGTAAAATAGATATTATGTTCCATATCACTACAAACATACTTTTAGATTCTTAATCAATTTAAATAATTATAATAAAATATTAAAAAAATAATTCAAAAAATATTAAATAATATATAATCAATTCTTAATCAATTTAGATATTTGCAAATGTATCGATATACATTTTAAAATGTTGTGAATACTAGCTAGCTTAAACAATAACTAGAATAAAGTTAAGCTTCCGATCCAGTAACTTGTCTTATGCTCCCAGTCCGTTACCCCTACGCTGGCCAAACGGTCGGCGAGGTCAGATGGAGAAGATCAGGATCCTTGGAGAACGGAGCTCGTCGCGTCATCGCAAGAGTATTTGATGCTTGGTGGGGAGAGAGGCGACGGGTTCAACCGAAACAACTGATAACGCCTTTTATGCTTACAGCAAGGTGAACTTCTTTGCCTAACCTTTTACGTAATACATGTATTTGATCCTATGCTAATAAAGGTTAATAAAGGTTAATAATTAATATAATATTAAACCTAATAAAGGTTACAACCCAAACATGTATAAGGAATATCAGTTATTAAGCTTACTGCAAGGTGATCTTCTTTCTATTGTACTTTACGCATTGTTTATCCCAAATTTTAACGTTAGTGTACAACCTAATAATATGTTGTTAAAGATCGGACACAACAAAGTTACAACAGTATATATAGTTGTATGCATGTGCTCTTATGTAGGTACGTGTTTTTAACACGACTATTCTTGTGTGTTATAATTTGGATTCTGATACGCTTGAATACCCACGAAATACGCACATTCAACTCAATACTTTTCGTGGCATTTGAATTTAACTTCATATCTTACAGGCCTTTACAATAAAGTACTTACTATACGTATTTTCAATTTAATTAATTTAATTCCAGAGGAGCCGTATGGGGGCATTTCAGCCAGTTGACCGTATGGACACTCCGTGCGATGGGTTGTGGAGCGGTCCACCACGGGTCAACAAGACCTCGTTTGCTTCTGGTCTGCGATTTCTCTCACACCAACATGTTGGGTCAGAGGACCATATCTCCAGGACCTTTGGCCCCGTGCCCACAGCACACGGTGCGGATACCGCAGTCGGCGTATCCGTTATTGTGTGCTCCGGTTAGTTTCTTAATAATGAATGAATGAATGAATTACACAGCTCTACAAAAAATAATTTTTTTTTTGTTGCCCTGTTTATCATCGCAAATTGTTACGTTTTTAAGTGCCCAGATTACGAATATATTCGTAAAAGTACTAAATATGCTCATTTCTACAAATTGAATTTTGAACAATTTATCGTCAAAATTAAATTTTTCAGTCATTTGTTGAAAAAAATCCGAGCAAATTCAAATCTTACAAAATTATTGATATTTTCACGAATTGTGTGTATAAACGGACCCAAAATCATCATCATATCAAAGGCAATAAAACCACTGTAGACCAGTGTTATTGATTGTCCATGTCAATAATGTATGACCTACTTACCATACGTAGTGAGCAAACTGGTCCCTGCCTAAATTATCCTGTGTGATTAGCATATTTTGAGGGAGCTGTCCAGGCTAATACCACAAATTTGCCTGTGATATTACTATGTTCCGGTTTTAAGGTCAACGTCACCGGCGAATCGAACAACAAGATATGAGACCAAATATCTCAGGGAGACAAATTCGGACAACGAGATATAAAAACGAATCTCTCAGGATGACAAATAAAACGTCAAGTTTGGTATTGCAACACAAAAATCGGGGTAGACTTGGTGAGCTCAAAGCTTATCATCAGGTTAGCGGCTAGCTCGTCTTGTCAGCATTAGCACAAAAAAACTGAATTCTATTTAGGTTATTAGAATAGTTTTTGTGCATAGGGGTTAAATGCACTTTGGTTTGGTATTTGTAACAGGTACGCGATGTGCAAGGAGAAAGAGATTACGGACATCGCGACGTCAACGAAGATGATGATGAAGTAGATGAAGATGATGATTATCAGGAAGCGACTGAGGTAAGTACTGATAGAACTTAAAGGGTTCAGTTTGGTATTTTTAAAATAATGGCTTTATTTTCTTTAGGCACAGAAGAGAAGACAGCATAAAGAACCTGACGTTTTGTTCTCTACCAGGCCTTGGCCTGATAGGCCCGTTATACCCTTACAAAATTTTACATCAGATATATACAATCGTTTATCGCATAATCGAGATAATTTAGAAAGCACAGAAGACCAAGCCCTCGAAGATAATGAAGATACAATATACCGAGAAAGGCAGAACATGAATAAACATTTTGGTGAGATAGGTATTGAAAGTCAAACTATAAGGCAAAAATATGGTCAAGAAATATACAAGAAAAGTCAAACTGTAAACAATAATTATTTTCAAAGGGGAGATGCAAGTGATAGTAGTAGTGAAGCTGAAGATGATAGTTCAGTGAATAATAAGGATAGTATAAGATATGGCCCAGAAGATGTTGAGAGACAAACTAGTGGAGAAGCATACGAACAGAGAAGTGGTGTAATCAACCCTTCATATGGTAAAACAGGTGATTCAGATAGAGACATTGCTAGTATGAGACGTTTTGATTCTTTGAACAAAAATAAGCCAAAAAGACCAATCCAAAAAGTATCAGATCCAAAAGATTTCATGAAATCAAAAAACCGTTATCGAAACGAATATTCATTCGAAGCAGCTCGTCACGATATAAAACCAATAAAACCTTTGCAAGACGAATTGATAGAAACGGGTAGAAGACCACTTAGGCCTATAAATGAGTTAATTCAAAGTGCGCGTAGGCCATTCTTGCATACTGCAAAAGAAAAAGAAGAAGATGAGGAGGACAGTGATGATGACAATGATAACAGTGATAGCAGTAGTGGCGATATACCTGAAAAAGAAGATGCTGATACATGGAAAAATGCTATGGTGAAATCCACAGAACAAGATATCGATGACAGAATAACTGAAGTGTCAGTAAAATATCGAGGTAAGATGCCATTGGCTTTTTATCATGTTACAGTTTTGTTGATATTTTTCACAGGTGCCTACTACACTAAAATCAATATAGAGCTAAACATAATTTTATAATCTTACAATTTATTTACTCTTTCTCATTTCAGTAGGTGTTCCAAAAGCAGGCGAAGTCAGACAGAGTTTAGACAGGGAATTGAGTCAAAAAACGCGGAATAAACAGCAGGAGAGAAATAGGGGTTCAGACAGTAGAATAAAAGTTTCAAACGCTAGGAATAGAGACCAAGACCGAATTCCCGAGTCTAGAAATAAAGGCCATGATCAAGACTCAGAAATCAAAGACTGGGGTTCAAATGCGAAGAATAAGGATCCAAATAAAAAAACCCGGGGTCCAGGAACAATCAATAGGGGTCCAGATCATAGATATAAAGGTCCGTACGATTTGGGTCTAGATTCTAGATACAGAAATACAGACACAAGAGAAAGAGATTCAGATTTAAAGTATCCAAATTCTGGAAATAGGGATCCAGAATCGAGAAACAGAGATACAGGTAGAAGCAGATATGAAATGTCAAACAGTAGAGATGAAGAGTTTAGTAATAAGGCTGTGCAGAAAATAGACAACTACAGAAGGTGGGAAAATATGCGCAAAGCTGAATATAAAGCTCGGAATAGACATGACAAGAACATTGATTTGAGTAATAAAATTTTGGATCAGTGGAGGTAAGTACGTATGTAGACATTTTTATTTTCATGTGAATTAACTAAGCTCTATCGCTGAGTTTTCAAGCAACTTAAGTACTAAGAAGGTTAATAAATACTAGCAATTGGTACTCAAGCTGGTCACCCATCCAAAAATGGACTGTTATAGCTGGCGTTTAACTTCTGTGATCGCGTTTCGATCGCGTCGAGATTGATTATTTCCATCATATTTCCATCATATTTTCATTAGATTTCCATAATATTTCCATTATACTTCCATTATATTTCCATCATATTTCCATAATATTTCCATCATATTTCCATTATATTTCCATTTCTATTCACTTAAAATTAGTGTACCACAATTGGCGGCCTTATCGCTTAAAGCGATCTCTTCCAGGCAACCTTTGGATGGAAAGGAATTTATAAACGACTAAAGAAGGACGTAGTGTACAATAAAGAATAATAAAAAACATACATATAATATTAATAATCTTATCTTAATTTATATAAATCTCGTGTCACAATGTTTGTCCTCAATGGACTCCTAAACCACTTAACCGATTATAATAAAATTCGCACACCATGTGCAGTTCGATCCAACTTGAGAGATAGGATAGTTTAAATCTCAAATTATAGTCGCAATTTTAATTTACTGCTAATTATTGTCTGTTATTATTTGACAGTCACAATTATCTGTTAACTCCAAATGATTCTAACAGATGTTGATACCTTTCGACTGGGTTGAGTAAGTAATCAATAGATGGCACTGCTATGGTAAATCTACGAACGTGTCATAGGTATAAGCTACACAATCTATTTTTCATACCCTTAAGTGAGGCAAAACCTAGTTTGCCGGGTCAGCTAGTATTATATATTAGACAACAGTTTAGCTCTGAGAAGAACTTTTGCGTATGTGTAGTTAAAAGAACAAAATTAAAAAAAAAAAACCCGCAAATTATTAGACTTCGCGCACGGCCGCTGCGATGGGAGCCAACCTCGCGACTGAGCGGCGCGTTTATACCTCAGAATAATAACTTGTACTTCGACCTTACTCATAGATCTAAACACCCCTCCCCCGCACACGCCCTCTTCTCAGCGGGCCGTGCAGCAGAAATCGTAATATTTTAATTTCACCATAACTTCAAAACCAAACGTCCAATTTTAATCATTCAAAGACCAAATATTATCAACACAAACTGTACTTATTGATGAAATAATTTATTTTGATAAGGATTAATAGTGTATTGCTTAAAATCGCTTCGTAAATAAGCCATTATTACTCGTACAAAGTAAAGGATAAAAAATGGTTATTGTGGGTTATTCCTAAGAGATAAACATATACCATCACGGACTTTTTTGTAGGCGTTTTTAAGTTGTACAATACTGTAGTAAATTGTTTTGATCTATCTTGTAGGATTCAGTCAGCGTTTGCAATGTAAGCGCAAAAAATGTGTTTTTTTTTACGACCTCACATTAAAAACCTCAAAAATTGTAGCCTATGTGTTATTCTGATGTATAAACTATAGCCTATGTGTTATTCTGATGTATAAGCTATATTGTGGTAAAGTTTCATTCAAATCCATTCAGTAGTTTTTACGTGAAAGAGTAACAAACATACATCCATACATCCATACTTACAAACTTTCGCCTTTATAATAGTAGTAGGATTATACTTCCATTATATTTCCATCATATTTCCATCATACTTCCATCATACTTCCATCATATTTCCATCATACTTACATTATATTTCCATTATACTTACATTATATTTCCATTATATTTCCATCATATTTTTATCATATTTTCATTATATTGCCATTTCTATTCAATTCCTATTCAATTTCTATTCAATTTCTATTCAATTACTATTCAATTTCTATTCAATTTATTTTCAATTTCTATTTCATTTCCATTATATTTCTATCATATTTTCATAATATTTCTATCATACTTCCATCACTTATTCCATCATATTTCCATTTCTATTCAATTCCTATTCGATTTCTATTTAATTTCTATTCAATTTCTATTCAATTTCTATTTAATTTCTATTCAATTTCTATTCAATTTCTATTCAATTTCTTTTCAATTTCTATTTAATTTCCATTATATTTCCATTTTACTTCCATTTTACTTCCATTATATTTCCATTATATTTCCATCATATTTCCATCATATTTCCATCATATTTCCATCATACTTCCATCATACTTCCATCATATTTCCATTATATTTCCATCATATTTCCATAATATTTCCATTATACTTCCATTATATTTCCATTATATTTCCATTATATTTCCATCATATTTCCATTATATTGCCATTTCTATTCAATTCCTATTCAATTTCTATTTAATTTCCATCATATTTCCATCATATTTCCATAATATTTCCATTATACTTCCATTATATTTCCATCATATTTCCATCATATTTCCATCATATTTCCATCATATTTCCATCATATTTCCATCATATTTCCATAATATTTCCATTATATTTCCATCATATTTCCATTAAATTGCCATTTCTATTCAATTCCTATTCAATTTCTATTCGATTACTATTCAATTTCTATTCAATTTATTTTCAATTTCTATTTCATTTCCATTATATTTCTATCATATTTTCATAATATTTCCATCATACTTCTATCACTTATTCCATCATATTTCCATTTCTATTCAATTTCTATTCGATTTCTATTCAATTTCTATTCGATTTCTATTTAATTTCTATTCAATTTCTATTCAATTTCTATTTAATTTCTATTCAATTTCTATTCAATTTCTATTCAATTTCTTTTCAATTTCTATTTAATTTCCATTATATTTTCATTTTACTTCCATTATATTTCCGTTATATTTCCATCATATTTCCATCATACTTCCATCATATTTCCATCATACTTCCATCATACTTCCATCATATTTCCATTATATTTCCGTCATATTTCCATAATATTTCCATTATACTTCCATTATATTTCCATTATATTTCCATCATATTTCCATAATATTGCCATTTCTATTCAATTCCTATTCGATTTCTATTCGATTTTTATTCAATTTCTATTCAATTTCCATCATATTTCCTTTATATTTCCATAATATTTCCATTATACATTCATTATATTTCCATCATATTTCCATAATATTTCTATTATACTTCCATTATATTTCCATCATATTTCCATTAAATTGCCATTTCTATGTAATTCCTATTCAATTTCTATTCGATTTCTATTCGATTTCTATTCAATTTCTATTCAATTTCTATTCAATTTATTTTCAATTTCTATTTAATTTCCATTATATTTCCATTATATTTCCATTATACTTCCATTATACTTCCATTATATTTCCATCATATTTCCATCATACTTCCATCATATTTCCCTCATACTTCCATAACATTTCCATTATACTTCCATTATATTTCCATCATATTTTCATTATATTTCCATCATATTTTTATCATATTTTCATTATATTGCCATTTCTATTCAATTCCTATTCAATTTCTATTCAATTTCTATTCAATTTCTATTCAATTTCTATTCAATTTCTATTCAATTTCTATTCAATTTCTATTCAATTTCTATTCAATTTCTATTCAATTTCTATTCAATTTCTATTCAATTTCTATTCAATTTCTATTCAATTTCTATTCAATTTCTATTCAATTTCTATTCAATTTCTATTCAATTTCTATTCAATTTCTATTCTATTTCTATTCAATTTCTATTTAATTTCTATTCAATTTATTTTCAATTTCTATTTAATTTCCATTATATTTCCATCATATTTTCATTATATTTCCATTATATTTCCATTATCACTCCATTATACTTCCATTATATTTCCATTATCACTCCATTATACTTCCATTATATTTCCATTATACTTCCATCACTTATTCCATCATATTTTCATTTCTATTCAATTTCTATTCGATTTCTATTCAATTTCTATTCAATTTCTATACAATTTCTATTCAATTTTTATTCAATTTCTTTCAATTTCTATTTAATTTCCATTATATTTCCATTATATTTCCATCATACTTTCATCATATTTCCATCATATATCCATCATATTTCCATTATATTTCCATTATATTTCCATTATATTTCCATTATATTTCCATTATATTTCCATCATATTTCCATCATATTTCCATAATATTTCCATTATACTTCCATTATATTTACATCATATTACCATCATATTTCCATAATATTTCCATTATACTTCCATCATATTTCCATTATATTTCCATCATATTTCTATCATATTTCCATAATATTTCCATTATACTTCCATTATATTTCCATCATATTTCCATTATACTTCCATTATATTTCCATTATATTTCCATCATATTTCCATAATATTGCCATTTCTATTCAATTCCTATTCGATTTCTATTCGATTTTTATTCAATTTCTATTCAATTTCCATCATATTTCCTTTATATTTCCATAATATTTCCATTGTACATTCATTATATTTCCATCATATTTCCATAATATTTCTATTATACTTCCATTATATTTCCATCATATTTCCATTAAATTGCCATTTCTATGTAATTCCTATTCAATTTCTATTCGATTTCTATTCAATTTCTATTCAATTTATATTCAATTTCTTTTCAATTTCTATTTAATTTCCATTATATTTCCATTATATTTCCATTATACTTCCATTATATTTCCATTATATTTTTATCATATTTTCATTATATTGTGCCATTTCTATTCAATTCCTATTCAATTTCTATTCAATTTCTATTCAATTTCTATTCAATTTCTATTCAATTTCTATTCAATTTCTATTCAATTTCTATTCAATTTCTATTCAATTTCTATTCAATTTCTATTCAATTTCTATTCAATTTCTATTCAATTTCTATTCAATTTCTATTCAATTTCTATTCAATTTCTATTCAATTTTTATTCAATTTCTATTCAATTTCTATTCAATTTCTATTCAATTTCTATTCAATTTCTATTCAATTTCTATTCAATTTCTAATCAATTTCTATTCAATTTCTATTCAATTTCTATTCAATTTCTATTAAATTTCTATTCAATTTCCATCATATTTCCTGTATATTTCCATCATATTTCCATAATATTTCCATTGTACATTCATTATATTTCCATCATATTTCCATCATATTTCCATCATATTTCCATCATATTTCCATCATATTTCTATAATATTTCTATTATACTTCCATTATATTTCCATCATATTTCCATTAAATTGCCATTTCTATGTTATTCCTATTCAATTTCTATTCGATTTCTATTCAATTTCTATTCAATTTCTATTCAATTTATATTCAATTTCTTTTCAATTTCTATTTAATTTCCATTATTTTCCATTATATTTCCATTATTCTTCCATTATATTTCCATCATATTTCCATCATACTTCCATCATATTTCCCTTATACTTCCATAACATTTCCATTATACTTCCATTATATTTCCATCATATTTCCGTCATATTTTTATCATATTTTCATTATATTGTGCCATTTCTATTCAATTCCTATTCAATTTCTATTCAATTTCTATTCAATTTCTATTCAATTTCTATTCAATTTCTATTCAATTTCTATTCAATTTCTATTCAATTTCTATTCAATTTCTATTCAATTTCTATTCAATTTCTTTTCTATTTCTATTCAATTTCTATTCAATTTCTATTCTATTTCTATTCTATTTCTATTCTATTTCTATTCTATTTCTATTCTATTTCTATTCAATTTCTATTTAATTTCTATTCAATTTATTTTCAATTTCTATTTAATTTCCATTATATTTCCATCATATTTTCATTATATTTCCATTATATTTCCATTATCACTCCATTATACTTCCATTATATTTCCATTATACTTCCATCACTTATTCCATCATATTTCCATTTCTATTCAATTCCTATTCAATTTCTATTCGATTTCTATTCAATTTCTATTCAATTTCTATTCAATTTATATTCAATTTCTATTCAATTTCTATTCAATTTCTATTCAATTTCTATTCAATTTCTATTCAATTTCTATTCAATTTCTATTCAATTTCTATTCAATTTCTATTCAATTTCTATTCAATTTCTATTCAATTTCTATTCAATTTCTATTCAATTTCTATTCAATTTCTATTCAATTTCTATTCAATTTCTTTTCAATTTCTATTCTATTTCTATTCTATTTCTATTCTATTTCTATTCTATTTCTATTCTATTTCTATTCTATTTCTATTCTATTTCTATTCTATTTCTATTCTATTTCTATTCTATTTCTATTCTATTTCTATTCTATTTCTATTCTATTTCTATTCTATTTCTATTCTATTTCTATTCTATTTCTATTCTATTTCTATTCTATTTTCTATTCTATTTCTATTCTATTTCTATTCTATTTTTATTCTATTTCTATTCTATTTCTATTCTATTTCTATTCTATTTCTATTCTATTTCTATTCTATTTCTATTCTATTTTCTATTCTATTTCTATTCTATTTCTATTCTATTTCTATTCTATTTCTATTCTATTTCTATTCTATTTCTATTCTATTTCTATTCTATTTCTATTCTATTTCTATTCTATTTCTATTCTATTTCTATTCTATTTCTATTCTATTTCTATTCTATTTCTATTCTATTTCTATTCTATTTCTATTCTATTTCTATTCTATTTCTATTCTATTTCTATTCTATTTCTATTCTATTTCTATTCTATTTCTATTCTATTTCTATTCTATTTCTATTCTATTTCTATTCTATTTCTATTCTATTTCTATTCTATTTCTATTCTATTTCTATTCTATTTCTATTCTATTTCTATTCTATTTCTATTCTATTTCTATTCTATTTCTATTCTATTTCTATTCTATTTCTATTCTATTTCTATTTCTATTTCTATTCTATTTCTATTCTATTTCTATTCTATTTCTATTCTATTTCTATTCTATTTCTATTCTATTTCTATTCTATTTCTATTCTATTTCTATTCTATTTCTATTCTATTTCTATTCTATTTCTATTCTATTTCTATTCTATTTCTATTCTATTTCTATTCTATTTCTATTCTATTTCTATTCTATTTCTATTCTATTTCTATTCTATTTCTATTCTATTTCTATTCTATTTCTATTCTATTTCTATTCTATTTCTATTCTATTTCTATTCTATTTCTATTCTATTTCTATTCTATTTCTATTCTATTTCTATTCTATTCTATTCTATTTCTATTCTATTTCTATTCTATTTCTATTCTATTTCTATTCTATTTCTATTCAATTTCTATTTAATTTCTATTCAATTTATTTTCAATTTCTATTTAATTTCCATTATATTTCCATCATATTTTCATTATATTTCCATTATCACTCCATTATACTTCCATTATATTTCCATTATACTTCCATCACTTATTCCATCATATTTCCATTTCTATTCAATTCCTATTCAATTTCTATTCGATTTCTATTCAATTTCTATTCAATTTCTATACAATTTCTATTCAATTTTTATTCAATTTCTATTTAATTTCCATTATATTTCCATTATATTTCCATCATACTTTCATCATATTTCCATCATGTATCCATCATATTTCCATTATATTTCCATCATATTTCCATTATATTTCCATCATATTGTCCAAAAACACACTCAGAAAATAAAAGCAAGCCGCAAAAATCACAACTTAAAGCCCTGGATCACGCCAGGTCTTATCCGTTGCATGCGACATCGGGATAATTTGCATCTTAAGGTGAAAAAAGCACCAGATAATGTAATGCTGAAAATAACTTATACTCGGTACCGTAATTTCTGTAATAAATTGCTACATAAGCTCAAAACTAGGTACGAAAATGATAGTATTGCTGAAAACCATAAAAATCCGAAGAGACTGTGGAAAACTATCAAAGAGGTTTGCGATATTAAAGTACCTAAAAACGAATCCATTGAGCTCATAAATAGTAAAACTTCTCCTCTATCCGTTATCAACATATATAACAAACATTTTGCTACAGCGGGTTCAAATTTGGCGTCAAACATTCTCTCAAAACTAAACGTAACAGAAGTGACCCTATGCAAAAACCTAAAGAATAGCACAAGATCACTGGAGTCCTTTTTCATGTATCCAACTGACTTCTACGAGGTTAACAGGATACTAGAAGATCTGAAAACGGATAGTGCTTCAGGGCTGGATGCATTTACACCATCTTTACTTAAGCATATTAAGCCAGCTATATTGGTACCTTTGACGTACATATGTAATCTCAGTATGGAAACTGGTATCTTTCCGGACCGCTGGAAGACGGCGATAGTTTGTCCCATATACAAAGGTGGTACTAAAGATCAAATTGACAACTATCGGCCAATATCTCTCTTATCGGTTCTCTCTAAAATTTTGGAAAAGGTAGTCAATAAGCGGCTTATTTCATTTTTAGAAAAACGGAATTTATTATCGGATCGCCAGTTTGGCTTCAGACATGGGCGTTGTACTGAAGATGCAATAGAACTTTTGACGTCTACGGTAGCGAAAGAATTGGACGATGGAAACCGATGCGTGGCAGTGTTCCTCGATCTAGCAAAGGCCTACGAGACGCTCTCAAGGCCAATTTTGCTGCGAAAACTTGAAGGCCTGGGCGTTCGAGGGGTTGCTCTCTCCTGGTTTGAAAGCTACTTATGTAATAGAAGGCAACGTTTAAAAATAGGTGATTTCTTAAGTGACGAGCTAGAAATCTCTTATGGAGTGCCGCAGGGCAGTATCCTATCTCCTACTCTATTTACAGTATATATCGATGGTTTACTAAGCCTTAAAATGCCAAATGCGGATATTATATGTTATGCGGACGACACCGTAGCTATTTTTCGTGGAAACACTTGGCATAGCGCGATATATGCCGCAGAAAGAGGGCTAGCTCGCATCACTGACTGGTTGAATACTAATTTATTAACTTTAAACATAAATAAATCAAATTTTGTAGGCTTTCATATCACACGCGCCACGGAACCCCAAAAATAACTATATTAAGCTGCACCAGAAAGACTGTCCTAAGCTTGCATTCCCACTTATCCATACGTGCAACTGCCAACAAATTAACAGGGCGGCGTCAGTAAAGTATTTAGGAATACAGCTTGATCAAAACCTTTCATTTGAACAACATATTAGTTTTCTGGCAAAGAAAGTCCGTAAACTAATATATCTGATGAAGTCGTTGAGGACTGTTACCAAAGAAGATGTAAAAAGGCTTGTCTACTCTGCGCTGTGCCAGTCTCTGCTTCAGTACTGCATAGGCGTGTGGGGAGGGGCAGCGAAGTCATTTCTGATAGCAGTGGAGCGGGCACAGCGTGCAGTAATCAAGGTCTTACTTGGGAAGCCTCGACGATACTCAACTGAGCAGCTATTCCAGGAGTTTCAAGTACTAAGCGTGAGACAGCTATTCATCATGAGTGCAATGGAAAAATGTCGCCAGAGGGCACAAAGGCAAGATAAAAATTACAGCCCAGACACACCGAGCGTATTGGCTTTACCCAATGTGAGAACTGTGTTTGCGTCTAGACTACCACCATACATACATATTTTCGTGTATAACGAAGTAGTCAAAACATACACCACAAGAATACAGTCTCACAGAAAGGCACGAGCCAAAATTAAATACTGGCTGCTTTCTAAAAACTATAATGAAACGGAAATGTTGGTAAAGGTCTACAATGCGGAAGCTTTATCTCAAATGCAGTAAAATTGATAACATAGTAGTTTCAATCATATTAGTAACATTATCCAGTCACACAACCACTAGGACATACAGCTATCACCCAAACTGATATGTCTGGAGGTACTCAGCTTGATCGACACATACACACACACACATACAAACACACACACACACACATACACACACACACACCCACACATACACACACACACCCACACAAACACACACACACACACATATTAGCCATATAAGTAACAATGCTCACTAGGCTCACATACTAAATCAGTCTAATATATAAAATTGTATTGTAATTGTAATATATATAATTGTATACATGGTGTAAGAAAACAATTCTGTATAACAAGCGCGTGAACTTCAGATAAGGTACCTGAGGAA